>OY728134.1:327751131-328961617 GCA_963277665.1 Viscum album
AGTCATTTATTATTATTTTAAATTTTTATATTAACTATATTAACCGATAAGATGTAAAAAACACATTTGGTTACGATAAGTGCTTATGGAATTAAGGGGTAAAGAAAAAATATAAGGGTAATAATATTCAATTTACATGTATATAATGTATTGGTATATTGTATTTACATCATTCCATGTCTTATATTTGACATAACTCACTTTGGGTCCATTTGTAAATAAAATAAAATTTATTTTAATTTAATATTTTAAAATATTTAATGAGTGTCCCTCATCACTATTATAAAAGAAACCTATCGTTATATTTTATTGACACCTATAAAGCCATTTTCTCAGACTAACTATGCCTAGTATCTTCTTAAATTTTACCACTTAATCCACGATGTACTTACTTTGGTAATAAAGAAAAAAAATGGAGTTCTTTCTTGTAAATAAAATAGAGATTCCCTAAGAAGAGGTAATGTTCATCAACGATCATTTTTTTCTTTCTTCTTTGAAATCATTCAATATTTTTTATTAACTATTGGTATAATAAAAAATTTATCATAACTCTAATTATATTTTTATAGATTAAGGTATCTACCTACTATCACACACAACTATAATGGATAACAAACTAATCATTTTGTTGAATGATGAACTACCTCCTCATAAAATAATGTTGAATTTTTTTCATTTAACACCTCTTATGGATTGTAATTATGAATTAAAGTATATTTTCTTATAATATATATGATATTAATTATATAATTATTATTGTGTAATGATAATACCATTTATTCAATTTTACCATATAATATATAGTTGAAATGATAACATCACTCATGCGAATATATGGCTTAATATATCATTGACACAATGTGATTCGTTATTCACATATATTTAATCGATGGAAATGAGAATGATTTTTTCGTAATTAATATATATTATACGACATAAATATTATTTTTCAATGATAATTTATCATATAATTTCTTTTTATAAACCTAAACTTAAATGGAATAATCATTTCTGCATATGGATGACGAAATATCTCCATGAATAGTGCCTTCAATTTCATTTATCTATATTCTATAAAATTATTATTATTTTTTATATAATGAATATATATAATATGTAATTCATGGTTAATATAATTTAAATAAATATATCATGAATAATGTAAAAGTATTGAGAATGAAAAGTCAGAACATGTATGATAAACACATCAATTATTACCTGAAATGATGTTTTAACATAGAACTATTAATAATAAAGTAATATAAAGTTAAAATTAAATTATATGTGGGTTGGAATATATGAATATGATTCCATGATATATTTATAATTAAAATAAATTTATTACACAATAGGTAGTAATTCATGTAAAAGAAGTCAAGACATAATATTCGGTAATATCATCTTAGTTTTTATTTGTATTAGATACAAGCCTTATTCACAAATCATTTATTTTCTGTAGTTTATAAACATTAGATGAATGTATTGAATGTTTTGTATAAATTAATTTATAGGAATTTATATATATATATATATTTGGTGATCCCTATTTTATGGAGTTTTATTATTCAAATGTCAAAAAATGAGTAAGTTAGTTTTTTCGCAATCTATATTGTTTTGAGTCGGATTTTTTTGAACCTATTATATATTATGAGTATTATATATTAATAATTTACATGTTATATCAGGAATATCCTAATTTATATGTTATATAATTCTACATGTAATTTTATTATTTCATGGGGATTAATATTAAAACTTTTTTATGGGTTATGAGATCATTTAATATGTTTAACGATTATTTTCTAAAAGAAATGTTTTATAAGTTATCTTATGTTCATTTTAAATGGAAAACATTTTAGTGAAATGTTTTATATTTTAATGTGATTTTCAGTTATTCCTTTATTAGTTTTAAAATTTATTATTTTATTGAAAAATAATTTAATTTTTTTTCATGATTTAATCAAATGTTTTCATGTTTATTTTCAAGGAAAATGGTTTGGAATTTTTTTTGTGTTTTATTAAATGATTTTTAATTAAACTTAAAATTACTAGTGACCATTCACAATTCATACAAATATAATATTAAAAACATGATTATAATTCAAGGAAAACATTGACATTCTTTTTCTTAAGGGATTAGGTTTTGAAGGAATGATATTTAAAAACACTACTTTTTATGGGTTATTCTATTGATTAAGTAATTACGAAACCTATATATTTTCCTCATGTTATGATATGATTACATGTTTGGGACACCAAATCCATTAAATCGATTTTATATGTCATTTTACTTATTTTTGGAACATGTACAATATATTTATGGGATTAGTGGGATCTATATCTCCCTCCAATGAATTGGGTAATGAATTGTGTCTCTTGATATAAATATGGGAATAAAGTATACAATATTTATCCACCATTGGATGATGTGGAAACCCTATATATGCTTCAAAAATATAAAAAAATGATCCCCTATGGGAATATAGTAAAACCCAATCCACATTGGGAATCTGGGGAAACATGATCCATTATAAGAATAAAATATGACTAGGGATGGTGTTCAGTCCCTCGTTGTGGGTTTAGTCCTTATGAAGATCCTTGTAATGTATTATAAATATGTCTTCAATTATATTGAATCTTTTAACAAGCTTATGTGTATTCCATAACATTATGTCTTACCCTTATTTATTTTATCATGTCTCACGATCTTTATTTCTTTATGATTCTTATATTATGATTTACTAATATTTATTCCATTACTCATTTATTCAATTTTTGATATGCTGGGAATGATATTCAGGTTTTATTATCATGTTTTAATAAAATTATGTTCTTATTATACTTTAATATCAAAAAAATTTCCCCTTCGTGATCATCTGATCTCAACCTATTCTTATGTTGTATTTCCCTATGTTATAATGAATGATATTATGTACGAGTACAAAATGGAATAAAATTTGTGTAAAAAATTGAATATATTTCACCATATTAAAATTTATTATTCCATGATAATAAATGAACTAAATGAATACTATCTTTGGGAGTCTGTTTTGTAACCTATTATGTATTTCATTAAAATTGATGTAATATCTTTGTAAATTAGGTTTGGTTCTTCATATAAAACCCAAAGAAGGTATTATTTAATATATATATATATATATATATATATACATATTTGAATATTATATAATATAATTATTATTTGATTGATAGAGTTTATATATGATTGTTAATTACATGATAGTTGAATTTTCATAAAACACCATTAATTTTTTTAATTAGAATAATTTAAAATTAAATTTATCCTCCTAAAGTAATATTATTTTATAAAATGGTTTTAATATTTTTAAGAATGAGGTCCTTTTTTGGTAAATTGGTCTCTTTCAATTTTTATTATGAATAGTAATTGTAGTAATTAATTATCACAATGGTAAGGGTGAATAGGTTTATTAATGTTCAATATGACATTCTATGTACTAAAAATTAACCATAACACATGAATTTATCGAAGTTTACGTTTTTATTTAATAAATCAACATTTATTTCTCAATTATATATCCAAATGGTTCTACATACCCTTAATATTGACATATTTAATATGCATGTAAATGATAATGGTAAATATGTTACTTTATTGTATTTAATAAATATAGTATATTATGATAGCAATAATAAAACATATATCCAGATCTAAAAAATCATAAAAAAATATTTTTTACAAGGGTATTATTGTTCTAATGTTTATAAATTAAATAATAACCTTATTTTATATCACAACAGTAACATAATATATATTCATTTGAAAGATTAAAATAAATAAATGAGTTAAAAAATATGTATTGAAAACTAATTTGGAATAATTATTTTTTCCTTGAATAATTTGGATAAAAATTACATAATACTATATTATAATGGAATTATATTAAAATTTATTTTCATTCATGTAAATATAAAATTAAAATTAAACTTATAGTTTAAAAACAACATTACATTAATTATAATACTAGAATTACTTTATTAAGAATTTTAAAATATCTAGAAAGAATATATTTGAACATGTTAATGGAATATGTTTAAAAATATTTAATATGTTATATTAATGGACTTGTTTTTCTTTTATATAATCTATTAATACCCTAAAATGTAATATACTCTGTTCTTATGATAATCATCAAAAGGTGTTAACATAGGTTAAAACCAAAATAGACAGACGAAAACAAAACTTAAACTTGTCCAAATTGTATTAGATGGGGATATTTTTAAATTTTATAATTATATGTTATAATTAAATTTTTTTGGTACCAAATTCCATTAAATTTAATTTTTATTAATTTAATATTTTCTGAAATTATAAAATATCCCTTCCCCAAAATATTAAAAGGAACCTCCTCTATTTTTTTCATCATAAAATATTTTTTTGGATCCTTTGATATATTCCAAAACATATTAATTACATCCATTCCCATCCTCTAGAGGACTTTCTGTGATTATAATAGCATCTTGGGGAGGCTATTGGGAAACATAAAAAGGTTGTCCAAAGAAGATGTTTCATTTTTTAATAAGGATTTTTTTAATTTATTTTTTCTTCTGAAAAAATAAAATCATATACCACCATTATGATATTTGGAAATTATTATATCCAATATAGAGTGTTGTTATTCTCTTAATAGAATCAACCATATCTAATTACTCTTCCAGCAAAATTGAAATGAAACTATCATTCGGTTATAAGGGAAACTACCAAACCCCCAACTGATGTAATTCTTTTTCCACTACTACATTCAAAGGATGGTTATAATGGTGTATTGAATTTTTATATATTATATTGACGTTATATTAATTAGTATATAATAGTTATATATCTTATAATTTTATAATACTTCATTTGTGGATATATGATAAATTCTTTCATCCATTTGTGTAGATGACCAACTACATTGAGCCATGTGATTAATTTCACATTAACACATCAAATTATGGTATATGTAACTATATTTAATGAAATAATATAATATATATGATATAATTATAATTATGTAAACTTAAGAAGAAAATTATAATTATTCCATGATTATTATTATATATATGAATAAATAATTAATTCATTTTCCATAATCAACCTATCAAATTATTTTCGGGATTATAATCTGAATATCATCATCATATCAAATCTAAACTAAAAAGATTATGTAATATAATATAGCATGATAATAAAAAAATAAAATTGACTTTTTTTTAAATCAAATATTCTTTTTATTTTCATTAAAGGACACATTACCTAATAATCATTTTGAAATGTTTTATAAATTTAATTACAAAATAAATATGTTCAATGATAATATTCATAAAATTATTTATTTATTTAATTTAAATGGAATTAAATTCAGAATAATGTAAATTTTTTTATCTCTATTTACTTTTCTAAAATGTTATCCAATGAATAATTATTTTCATAATTGTTACAAAATGTTCTTATTTCTATTACGAAAGACATAAACAGTTTTTCATTCTATAATATACAACATTATCATATTTTCCATCAACTTATACAATTAATTTATAGTTTTATTTCATTAGATGATTCATTGTTTTTTATAAATATATTTTTTCCAATTTTTAAAATAATTTTGAAAATGGTTTTCTAAAGTATAATATTATTTGATATCTTGATATTTTTTTCTTCTAGGTGTCAGAGATAACTCCAAAATAAATTACCAAACATTATGAAAATTGAATATATAAATTAATTTATCTATATTTTAATTGTTATAAAACTATATTCAATTATATATATCTCTATCACATAAAAACCAATATTAATATCTCTAGTATTTATGATGTAATATATACATTATGATCATATCTGTAATTCCTTCATTTTGAAATTTCCTTCGATTATGATATGTGGAAATCTTATGAAACCAATTTTTATTTCATTTTTAATTATAATTTTTGTTAAATATTATTGATTTACGTTTTTTTGAAACACATAATCATTAAAATTCAATGATGGGTGTGTCGATAAAGATCACCAATTCATTGCATATGTTATGTCTTATGAGATGTTTTATGGTGTTTAGAGAGTAAAATTAATCCTATAAGGAACTCTTTACACAATGAGATTCTATCGTGGATGTTATCATTTACATAATATTATTTCATTTATTTTTCTACCATGTTTTCATTTTTTCTATTTTCTAATGATAATATTTTCAATATGTTATTATTTTATGTTATTAATCATGATATTTTTCTTTCATGATATAATGTCATATATTAGATTCACACATTATGTTTTATACCGTGTCTGTTCCCATTATACTATTTTTTTACCCACCATTTATTTCAATGTGTTTTCTAGTTAATCCCATGTAGTTTTAGGATGTCAAAAAGATTAAGGATCATACGTAGTAGAATAAAATATAATGATGTTATTTTTTTGTTTATTTTTATTTTATATATATATTATATTCGAATCAAGATAGGCCTCATTATTGTTGTGTTTTTATTATTAGAAGTTTATGTTATGTATCATGTAATAATATGTGTAATAAGATTTGAGTATATAGATGGTATTAAAATAAGGACTTGTTATTTTTTGGGATTAAGACAATAATAATTCAGTGAGAAATTTAGGATCCATATAATTACAATAAAATTACCTATATTTTTAGTGATGTAGAGGGAAAGTGTTTTCAAATAAATTACTTCACTATCTTGATATTAAAAGTGGATATGTCTAAATGAACACTTTTACATTTGTCTAATAGCACTAAAAAGGGTGCATAAGGTATTTACATGACCATCACTTATTGTGAAACAAGGTGTACATGAAACAAACCTATTATTACAGTACCAGGGGATATTATTTTAAACGTTGAAAAACTATTTATGAACCACCAAAATGATGTTAATATGAAATGTTCATTAATTACGTTGGTTAAAACTAAGGATTCATTGAGTAAAAAATGATTCATAATTTATACATCCTAAAAATTATTTTCCAAATCTATATGGATTTCCATAATGATTAATTTTGTAAAAATAGAGTTTTCGGTTGTTGTCAATATATAGAACCATTTGTATTGATGTTAAAAATTAATTTAATGGAAAATTCAATGATATTGATAATGTAATTGGGATTATGAAAAATGTTAATGATAAAATGATAAATAAAAATAATTTATATATTTTTTATTAAAAACATATTCATTAATCATCTCTTATACTTCCCAAAAAATTATATTGAGAGATTAGGTGATGAAGAAAGTCTAGTAAAACCGATCCAATTTCATTCATGTCTAATATATTAAATGGGACACCCAATACAATGTGTTAAATTAATAGGAAAATGTTTAATGTGGGGAGAATAATGTCATAGGAAAATAAGTTTCTTTGGAAAAAAAGATGAGTTAGATAGATAGATATAAATAAAAAATATAGGGTTTAATTAAATGTTCTTTGTCTAAAATGTGTGAATCCAAGGAATTGTGTGAGTCGATACAATATTATAAAGATCAAATCCAAGACCATGTAATGATCTTTGGTATTCAATTCATTGAAATGAAAGGAATGAGAAATATATGTATTAAGATTAAATTATGTTGTTCTGTAACTATTTTAAGGAATGGTTTTTTCTTATAAGAATCACGAAGCATCAAAGGATTGGTACACATTAGTTTTTAATTCTGTATTTTTAAATATGTTTCAAATGGTACTGATAAAAATGAAATTTATTTTAATATTATGGTAATATTTTTTTATAAAACATGATTAATCAGAAGATAACCCTTAATGTGTTCTTAATGTAGAGTTTATGAGGATTAGTTTAGTCATATGGTTGAATGAAAATGAAAAAAAAAACTATATGGTATTACTATCCATAAAATATTTCTGTCATTTGATCAATAAATATTTTATTTTATCTTAGATGGAGTTTATAAAATAACCTTATTTATGAAATAAATTCAATAAATTATGATCATATTTATAGAGTGAGGAATTAGATATATTTTTGAGGGATTCATGTTTTTGGATTGTTTTTCTCGTAATTATATTTTTTATTATGTTTCTAGAGTACATATTATCATGGTATTCACAAATTCGGTATGATTAAATAAAATCTACATTATAAAAATTTGTTTATTAACGTTATGTTCATTTTATATATTTATTTACCCTATTTATATATTATTATATTTTGAATTTATGTAAAAATATTTTGGATGCTTTTAAAGGGAAACTACTTATGAAATGGTTTATGTTGAACTTTTTGTATTATTTTTTGATGTAAAAAAATGATTTATCATATTGAAGGTTATATGTTTATAAATATGGTTTGGGTAATTATCTAGAGATAAAAGGAATTAATTTTAATTAACTTATGTATTTTATGATTCATCATAATTTATTTTTATTTCTTCATGTACAAAAACACATTCATCAACATTCATGTATTCAAGTTAGAGATGAAGTGGAGAATCATTAAATTAACTAAAAGGATGAAATTATGCATAGGAAATTGAAATAAGTTAATTAATTAGATTTAATCTTTCTTAATATCATCATAGAAAAGGAATTCCTAAATATTTAGAAATGTTTCATGAAAAAAATTTATAATTTTACCTTCATTTATGATGAATTGATAATCTCTTTAACACTAAAAAATTGGGTTTTTTGGTTGCCAAATTATTCATATCCATATTCTCATTATCGTTATATTAGTCCATATAAGTGAGATTTCCACAGCATGTTTATATTTTATCTTCCAATATATTTTATTATTATCTAGGAACCCAAAAACTTTTTATTTTTTATAAAAATATGTTTCCTATATTCCAAATTTAAAAAGTGACTTTTTATCCCATTATACGATACAATTGTTCATCTATGTTAATTTTAAATATTGAACCATTTTTGATAGGAATAAAATTATGAGTGTGAAATTTCATAAATGTTAATAAAACGCAAGACATTTATTTTGAAAATATTACTATATTTAAATAAATTTTATTTCCTTGATTTATTTGGTTTCATTCAACACTTGTTTTAAAGAAACTAATATATACTTTTAAAAATATTAATATTTATGCATGAAAGTTATAACCTAGCCCTTATAATGAGAAATATCAATAAGAATAAACACTTATGAAATATAATTGAATAATTTCTATATATGAAGAATGTATATTTTCACTAAACATCGAATATAAATAAAATAAATAAAGTTACTTAAACGTAGTAATTTTATATTTATTATAAATATATGAATATAATTATTTCATTTCATTTTGTATATAATAATTTATAAAATATACATTATTTTTGAAATAATTATATAAATATTATCCTTGAGTGATATGATTTTTGTATTTTTCTAGAAATATAATTTTTTTCCATAAATAGAGAAAATTGCTGATTTTTTCAATCAATGACATTTATTTTAATTAAATTGACAAAATTAAACGTCCAATTATATATTTATTGGAATTAAAGTTAAATATAAACCCTTTTATTTATAATAATATCAATAATATCATTATTATTATGAATATTAATTATTTTTATATATGTTTATTTATATGCTTACACATATAATTATGTGAAAAATGATTTTATATTGACAAGGATTATATATTTAAATCATTTTAAAAAAACACCTAAAAGGAAATATTTAAATGATATTTATATATTTTATATATATTCATATTAAATTAAATTAATCTAATGATGATTTCTATTAATAGAGTTAAAAAATTCATCTATTTATTTCAGAATTCATTTTCATAAGAACCTACTTTTCATCATGTTTCGTGTTTATAATATTAAATAAAAATACAACACATATATAAATTTAATGATTTAAAATTAATATCTTATCACTAAAATAACGGTTCAAATTTAGTAAATATTCCCTTTTGTATTTAAATGAGTTTGAATAGTAACTATAGTAAATAATAATCACAACAATAATGGTAATTTGAGAAAATAATGTTAAAAATAATATGATAAAGATTATAAATTTTACACAAAAATGTACCCTTATAATATTTGAAGAATCTAATTTGCAATTTCTATAAAAGACATGTATATCTTTCCTCTTATTTACGTGTTTCTTTGATTACGATGCTTATAATATTTATTTATAAGGTAAAGACAAAAATGTCACTTTCTTAATTTTAATAACTATAACATTTGAAGATATAGATAGATAAAAACCATATTATGTTAAAAATATTAATCTGAAATATAATTTTTTTTCTTTTTCATGGTAATTTACTTCTAATTTTTTTATTGAAATTATAATCTTAAATTCTTAAACAATGCTGAATTTATATTGATATAAATAATTGAAAAAAAATCAATTATTTTAAAAATAATAAAATTAAAATATTTAAAAATAATTAATATTCCTTAGGAATATATTTTATAAATATAAATTTTTTTATAAGTTTGAATGGAATATTTTTTATATAATTTCTTTCCATCATTTTCAATATCAAATTAAATGAATAGTTAAAAATGACTATAATGTTTTAAAAAAATAATAATAATTATTTCAAGATTTAATATTCATAGAAATAGTATGTTAATCCAATTCACTTTTATTGATTTTAAAATATCAAATATACTCTATTAATTGTTCATTTTTAATTTAAAAATATGTATATTTATCACTAAAAATTAAAATAATTGTTAATGTTGTAATCTCCAAAAAATGGTGAACATAGGTTAAAACAAATTTATAATGTAAAAAAATAAACTAAACATGGGTAAATTTTATTCTATATTATTATTTATACCTATAATAATCCAATATTAAAATTATATTTTTTTGGAGAATTTTTTTAAATAAAATGAAAATTATATTATTTTAATATTTTATGAAATTTAAAAATTTATCAATTGATTCCCCAAACCAACATATTCGGATCCAATACATAAAAATGATGTCTGTTCTTTATGAAATATAATTGGAAAATAAAAATATAATTTCACACTCCAAAACCTTTTTTACTAGGTTTTTGTGAATTAGTTCGATACATTTCATTTTTTGTAGAGTTGTACAAAAATAAATGAAAACAATCAAAACAATTCCTTTGGGCTAACACCATAAGGGAAGAAAATCTATTTAGGTAATTTTAACGAACCTATGGAAATTTATTTAAATCACACTTTTAGCATAATTTATTAGTATGGGGTTTCTAAAAGGCCAATATTTTTTTAATATTCAATTATAAGTTACCTTTTTAACAACTACCTTAAAAAATTCATTAATACATTTAAAATTCATTCCAAATAATTGAAAATGTTTTATATAAAATTAGTCATATTTTTTATATAAAACCATGAAGCCACTTGAATCATTGAATACATTTTTGGCCTACCCACATTATATATGGATATGCACACTCTCTAATACTTTATCATGTTTACAAAGATCAATTTTTAATATTTATTTAAAACCATTTTATGCCTTCATTAAATATATTTATATATTTTAAATGGTTGTTTCATAAAAACATTACAAACCATTAAATAAATATACACACATATTTATATATAAATATATAAATATAATCATAAATATGATATCACTTGTTTAATTTAGTACAACCAAATTACAAGATATTTTGACTTTGCATAAATACATGGATTATTAATTGACATCCATGTAATAAATAATTCATTCATAAAATCATGAGATACATTTTATTGAAAAAAAATAATGTGATAAATTTTATAAATTAAAACCCAACCTCGTATCAAGATATAAAAATCTAATTTTCTTAATTTACTTTATTCATAAAATAATTTATGAATCCTTTATATAAAATAGTATCAATTGAAAATAATTATTCACATAAAATAATAGATATATCATTTTTCTTTATAATAATAATTAGAGGAAAAAATTAATATAAAATAAGTAAACTTATAAAAAGTTATACTATTAATTAATGCATTTCATCATTGAATAAATCAGTTATATCATCATGAAAAAGATCATTATTTAAAATTAAACCAATTTCCATACATAAATTTATTATGCAACAAATTCATGAATCAATTGTTCAAATTAAATGTATATATATATACCAATACCATAATATTAAAAAAATTAAATAACATTGGGGATAATTACGTAGTCCCATATTATATAAGAACATTGAAACAAATAATGAAATAATAACTAGAAATTGTATAATAACTTTTCAAAAAATATATTTTAGAAAACAGAATAATTCAATTAAATAATCATATTATTAATTACATAAAATAAATGGAAATAATACATATATATAGTACCTATGCATAAACAATTAATTTATATCATAATAATATAAGATTATGGTTTCTAAAAATATTACATGAATATATTCACATGGATTAATATATGTATATATATATATTATAGTTTTTATCAAACCAAAAGAGAATCCCACTTAAAAAAATATAAATTCCACATAAATTGCTAGATTTAATATAAAAACACAATCTATAAAACTCTTAAATAGGATTAATCAAAATCTATTATTCCTCTAGACACCAAGAAAAATAAATGTAATTAAATTAGGGAGGATGAGTATGTGTCTTTTGGATATGTAAGCGCGATACCTATATATAAAAAAGCTATTTTAATTATATAAATCATTCTAAGATGATTGTTGTGGGAAAAAATATATTCTAAAAAGTAAATCACATTGTTTTTTATTTAGAAAAGTATGTTATTCACCCTTATTTTATGTCAAATAAAATACATATATATATACATATATAATTTTTTCTACAATTTTAGATACAAAACTTGACATGGTGGGATGAAAAAAGAATTTATTAATCGTACATGCATTGTATTACATTAATATTATGGGATTATTGGAAATATATTCATATATATATATATATGGAGTCCCCAAATATTTTAGTGAAAAATATATAATTAAAAGAATGAAAAAATGATTCAATGGGTATGTTTGAAAATTTGGGGGAAAAAATCAATGATTAGCATGAACATACTAGAACAAATCCATGTAATTCATCAAATTAAATACAATAGGGTTAGATGTGTTTTTTACAAAATGGTGGTTAGTATATATGTTTTTTATATCTGGTTATCATTATTGGTTCTCAAAAAGAAACGAAGAGTTTGAAATCAATAAGGCACCAAATGTGATTGTAGTTATTCTAAAAATTAGTTTTTTTAGTTTATATAAAGAATACACTTGAATCCTCTAGGAAACTAAACACACCAATAATAAAACAATTTATAAATTAAAACATATAAAATTTTCAAAATTTTATCATAGATGAATATAGTTGATTGAATGTATCAGAAAACACATAAGATGAAAAATAGGTAAACTGAATGAAATGATTTCAAACATATTTGGAAACCTTAAATATAATATACCAGCTTACCTAAAAAAGTAGTAATTAAATCAAAAATATAAACCCTCATATCTATATTTTGATTCAATCTTCAAAAATCCCTAACCACGAATGCTCTATTTCAATTTCGATAGGTAAAAAAATTTTGATGGATGATTAAAAACATTTTCTATATTCCATATCTCTAATCAGTCAACCATTCCATTTATTGGTCTTCTTCATGCTTGACCCTTCCCTCAGATTAGACCACAACATAAATATATGTATTATTAATAAAAATATTTTTAATAAATACACCCTTCATAAACTCATGAGTTACATTTTATTTTTAAAATACAGAATATGATAACATTGTTCATTTAAAAATAATCCATGAATAAGGATATTAAAATCTCAATTTCTTATTTGAATTTATACATAAAATAATTTAATAACCCTTAAAATAATATAATTTCAATACTGAAGGACGATTTATATATATAAATCGATATATCATTTTTTATTAAAAGAATAATCATAAATTTTTTTATAAATCATATAAAATCTAAAGAAGTAATATTATTTATTAAATCATTTCAAACCTGAATAAATTCTAATTATCATATTGAACTAGAAAATTCTTTTAAATATATCAAATTAACATTCTTGAATTGATTGAACATTAAAATTATTAAATAATTGTTAAATGTCTCTATATATGTGTATATATGTATAGCAACACTTGTATCATATATATAATAAAATTATTCTACATTGTGTAAAATATGTCGGTAACAGAAAATAATAAACATAATTACATTACATTAAGTCATTACGAGAATTTCTATAATACTTTTTAATAAAAAATATGTTTCAATGTACGATAACTCCCTTATATAAAATCATCCCTTATTAGAAAAAATACCTGGAAATAAGAGAGAGATATATATAATAAATTTATACAAATACAGAATTTAAATACTATGAATATATAATTAATGATTGTGAAGATATTACATATATATATGTACATGCTTGAACATATTTATATATAATAGTTTTTATATAAATGAAAAATAATTCCCATAGAAAAACAAATAATTAAAGATATATTTATGTATTAAAAAAATAATTTTGTACTTCAATTGGATGAATAGAATTATTTTTAGCTTATAGACACCAACATAAAAAATGATTGAATTACAGGATGAGGATTTCAGGTCGTTTGTGATCCAAATTAGAAGATTTATAAATAGAAATATTTTTTATTTAATTATATCTATCATACTCATATAATAAAAATGGGTAAACATTTTATTTGGAAAAATAATTTGAAGGTTTGTTTATTTAACCAAGTGTGTGGTTCACCCACTTATAATGTTAAATAAAATAAATATGTATATCATTGTTTCTAAACTATTAGTTAGATAATTTGATAATGAAGTTTGAAATACACTTTTCATTAAACCTATATGAATAGAAATACATGTATTTTATGGGTTTATAATAATTAAATGAATATATTAATATATGGATTCCACAAGATGTCGGGAAAGGAAAATAAAAAATAAAAGTAATTTTTTTAAAGATTTGGTTTGTATATTCATGGGTATAAACTAAAAGGTATATTAAAAACAATAAAAACCTTGTTCCTCACATAATTAAATCCAATTAGATATGATGTAGTTTAATTTTATCAAAATAATATGTAATATAGTTTTATTTTATAAATGGTTTTCACTATTGGTGATATGAGAATTATGACATGGCTGAAAATAATTGGCCGAATAAATAATTTTTTTTTTAAAAATCATTGGTTTTCATTTTAATAAGAACTACCAGGTGAATACAAATTGAAATGAGACACAACATGCAAAAAGAATTAACAGAGAAAGACATAATTCATTTTCAAATATTCATTAAATATGAACATAGTCAATGAGGAGAAGAAGAAAAAAAAAATGATGAAAATAGGTAATCGAAAATCTCAGATTTCAACTACATTTAGACAAATAACAATTAAATACACACCTATCTCACATAGGTTAACAAAATTCTCATATTTATACCCTATAATCTATATTTTGAAACCTTCTTGGAAAACCCTAACTGTGAATGAACCATGTTGACTATTCTCTATCCACTCTTGCTGGAATCTGATCACATTTCTCATTCACGGTTGGTAAGTCACATTGGACTACTATACGGTTATTTGGACTTCTAATCATTGGACCCATCACTCATCATCAATCACACCACAACCTCCCAAGGAAGACCCTAAGTCTAACCATTCCCTTTAAAATGAGGTCAATTCATTTTACCCCTTAACAAAAAATATATTATTATATTGTTTTTATTTTTATTATTTTTTCATATTTAATTATCAATTTAATTATTACATCATATTTTATTAATATACATTTGGTAATATTATAATTTTACAAATAATTTTATATAAAATATAAAATAATTTATAAAACAAATTTTAATAATAGAATTTAATAATAATAACAAAGTATTTTTAAAATATTTATAAATAACAAATTAAATTTCAAATTAAAAAATTGAACATCATGATAAAAATTTATACTTGATGTTTAATATGTTTAAAATAGTAATAATAATAATATATTAAAACAACATGTTGTTACAACTAATTATTATTGCGATTATTTTTGTCATTTCTTTTAATTATATAAAATCAATTTTCAGAGTTGTAATTAAACTGATTTTATATTATTTATTTCAAATAATGATAATATTATTATAATAATTAATTTACTGTACATATAAAATTCATTAAATTTGTATATTATATTTTGAAATATAATTCTTACATATTCATTATAATTATCAAATTTATTAATTAAAGAAATAAAATAAATATATTTATAATTAATAATATTGTAAACCAAAAAAATTAATACATTTAATTTATTTATTATTTATTAATAATTTATGTAAATATATTAATGCAGTGGAAATTTATTAATTATTTATTAATGAATATTTGATGAAAATTAATATTATTTATATGAATTATTATATAATTTTGAACATTATAGTTAACAATTATATTTTCATAAAACCCCTTACTTCTAAGAGAATTTTTGTATCATTGTTTATTTATATTTTAAATCAATTCGTTTTATTAAATACTTATATAATAGTTTCAATTTTTCAAGATGTTACATCTCATACACTGACATATAAAAGGTCACATCATCTCCTCTTTTCATCAAACATTAAAAATGTTTATGATCAAAAAATAACTAAAAAAATACATTCAATTCATAATTTCTGCTATCCAATGGGAATTTTTTATCAGAAAAACCACTTAAGATGGCTTGTGGTGAAAATCATTAGATTTTGTAAGATGGAGAATTTTTTCCTTATCGTAACATTTCTGTCTGATTTCTTCTTCCAAATTCATAAAATATCATACAAAAATAATGATATAATAAAAAAATTATCTATCATATAATATAGTATAATTATGTTCTTTAAAATACCATCATCCATATACACTTCCACAAATTGGGAAACAAACTGTGGTTTAACTGTATAAAGGACTATCGACACATGAGATGATGTAAATGTTTTATAAGTATCATCACTAATATATGTTTATAATGAAGGATTTAATGTATATATAATACAACAAGGGAATTTTTATATTTTTTGAAATTATTTTATTATATATTTTCTTGAATTTCCTCCCATTAAAAAATAAAATATCATCTACATATTAATGGGTATTAACACCTCCATACAGTGATGTTAATCCTTTTTCTATTACAAAACCACATAGATGGTATATATAAATGTATTTAATTAAATATAGTTATACTATTGATAAAATTATCATTATATAAGGATAAACATAAATCTACATTTTTTTAATCTAGGGTTTTGTATAATAGAAAAGTAACTCATTAGTTCATATTTTATTTCCTCACCATGATTGTAACATAGTTCAATTTCATAACATTATTTATTGGTTGGTTTAATAATTTTAAATTGGGTGTAAAATGATTATTATTCAATTATTATAACTTGGGCATGATACATTAATGGTTTTATTTACCGTAGTTTAACTCTTGATTTTTAATGGAATTATGCGTCAAATATCAACAGTAATATTGATGTGAAATAATATGATTACATAATTGAATATAAAAAATTATTAGATAAAATAAAATGGAATATACTATTTAAAATAGTTACTAAGAAATTAAAGGTTAACATAAGTTTTTTATTCATGAATAAAATGAATGTATATGATTAGTTGGCAACAAGGTAATGGGATTTGTTAAAAAAATACAATTTTAAATTTTCACTTTCAACACTTTCTCTTTAATGTCAATGTTCATTTAAATGTTTTAAAAACATTATTTACTATTAACTGGATGCTAGAGGTTATTTTTACCATAACTTAATCTCTTTAAAATGATTTATATGTATTAATATTTTAATGGATTTATATAAGGTAATCATTACTTAAAAACATCATTTTAAATAATTCATTTATTTATTTTTAAAATGTTTCACCTATGAAATTTTTCTTTAAATTATATTATTATTTTATTTATATGTAAATAAATGAATTATAAAGGAATATTTATTAAAAATTTTAATTTATTTGAATGTATTTTAAAATTAAATTTCTTCATATTTTTTAAGGAATGTTATGACATTAATTACAAAACATTGAAGGTAAATTCTAAATTTTATTAATATCATTTTATCATATTTCCTTACCACCCCAATTTTTTTTGATATTATGTATTCCTTATAATATTACATTTTTCTCATAAAATAAAAACCCGATTTTCTTTTCATTTATGAATTTTCATTCTCCACTTTAAATGGAATAGATTAATTGATATCTATAAATGTTATTTATATAGGGGTAAGTTATCTCTCTAAACTATCCTTTTCATTTGGTAGTCAACATTCTCAAATTTAATCACACAAAAACCCTATAAATTAAATTACAGAATCCATATAAATTTACTTAATTCATATATTATATATAAAAATATTTTATTATCCCGTTCTTTGATGGTGTAATACATGCATTATGATTAAATTTAATATTCATTCATTATGTAATTTCCATTGAATTTGATATGATCAATGATTATGATTTTTTTAATTCCAATGTTATTTATTAATTTTATACCATACAATTGATTTCTTTTCTATGGAACACATAATTATGAACATGTTTTGATTAGTGGACCCAAATAGTAATCCAATACATGGGGTAAAACATTTGTCTGATGAGATGTTATATAATGGATTTAAGGTGTATTCCGAGTCCACTATGATATTATTCCCACTATATGATTTGTTTCATGGAATTTTTCCTTGAAATATTTTTCAGTTCCATGTGTTGTTCCTAAATCATTAACAATGTTTAAATTATCTTATGATATAATGTTATTTATATTTTCCTTCCATGTTTTTAATCATGAGACATATATTCTTGAATGTCATATTATTCCTTCAATTGAAATGTCTTTTTTCTTATTGTTTTTATTCTTATTATATGATTATTATTTCCCCCATCTCTTTTATATTTTCATGGTTTTCCCATGTGGTTTGTAGATTTTAAAGTGATTTAGGATATCACTAATCGTTATAAAAAATGTTATGTTTTAGTTGATTTTGATGTTGTATGTTCCTTTTTCTCCTAATAAACCACATCTGATGTCCATTGGGTTTTACTTATTAAATAATTATTTTTAAAACAAGTTATGATATGTGAAAAATGATTAGGTCTCCAAATATTCCGTGGGAATACACTATTGTATTACTTAATGAGTTTTGATATCATCCCCCTGACATAGAAGTTTAGTGATTAATCAATCATATATGTTGATCACTGTCCATATCCACAACTACCTATGAAATATAAACTAATGAGTTTGATTAATTTATTAATATATTATAGGGTAATATTGAAAATAATCATATATTTAAAGATCCTTGTTTTGATCCATGGTAATATTCCATGGAATTTTTTATTTTAAACGTTAAAAAAATGATTCGTTCTCTATATAGAGATTTAGATTGTAATTCCATGTGTTGTAAAACTTTTATGTGTTTGTTTGATAACAGGGTAATGGGATAATGGGTTTTAGTGGTGTCTCATTAATTTTTTGCAGTTCTACATATCAATGATATCATTTTCATGTGGTCTCTATAGAGAATAAAGAATGTGTAAAACTAATAAAATCCAATCAAAAAACCATATTACTTATAGTATGGGAACCTAGGTGGCACACATAAGATGTTTGTGGTTTCCCAAACTGTTCATTTATCATATATGCATAGTGAAATTTATGATATGTGTATTCACTATTCATTACATGATTTTTCTAACTGTGTGACCCAAAATTTTCATTGTGTTTTATTTTAAAACATATAAAATAAAAAATTAAATATAATATAGAACAAAAACTAAGATACCACTCAACATCCATTCTTGATCAACTCACCCCCTCCCTAACACCATGGTGAACCTTACACCCATCTCGGCTCCTTCTATCAATTTTTTTTTTATTTTAATTATTTAGAATTATTTTTGGACTCTCATATATAATCCCCCACTAACATTTTCTTCCCTTGATACAAATTTTTTACGTCATCATGTCACACCTCTTGTTACATAGTACCCTACGGTTAGTTTTAATTAATATTTCTTGTTTTTTCATACATTTTTATGGCCTGTGGTGGGTAAAATAAGATATCTTCTATTATTTTTCACCTTCCACTTCCCATGTAAATAATTTTGGACCACCAGACATCTAATTTAAGTCTGTTTTCCTCTAATCATAATTATTTTTCAATTTTTTTTATTATTTTATATTTAATGATTTCTATGTAATATTTTTAATTGTGTTGGACATTATAGTTGTTGTTTTGGCGTTACATTGTGAAATTTTACGTGCATATATATGCATAGGTAGGCTTGTAGCTGTAAAAGTTCCCCCCTATATTTCTAATTACCAATTTTGTGATGAATATATATAATGGATCAATGTGTTCCTATTTTGGTATATGAAAAATTCATACATGTGTAAGAAACTTTTTTTGATATAAACATATAATTACATATATTAGAATCCCATAACATATAATTTTCCATGAAAATATGTACATAGGGTATATGTGTCCTTGAATATAAGTAAAGGTTCCAATGTGTACAAGTGGATAATGTAATGTTAGTGTCGTCATTGTTAAATCCATCGAGATATAAGACATTTCAGGTTGGTATTACTATTGATAAATGATCCCTTTCAATTTTTCCTTTTAATTTTATTAAGCATTTATTGATCAATTTTTTTTAACATTTATTGGATATTAATGAGTATTTTATGGTTTTTTTGAATAAATGATTCATCTCAGATAAATAAGATATAAATTTAGTATCTAATTCATGTTTAAACTTCCCTGCGTTCTTTGAGAATCAATGTAATGATTTTCTAATAAATCCCTTTGAATGACATGCATTATCTTATAAACTCTAATGTGATGATTAGTTGTTCAAATCATACATGGCCTTATGGAGTTGGTGTTTGTTAATGGGGATTTCCTTGGTTATTTAAATAGAATATCTAGGGATCCACCATTCAATTATTTTTAAATATAGGGGTTTCCCCTCAATATTGTAAATTTTGAATAAACCATTCTCAATCTACTTTTTGGTATTTTTTTTATAAATTGAATAGATTATATTATTAGCGGGGATAACCCTTGTCGGTAATTTCAAATTTTATAATGAAACCTTATATGTGATAATTGAGCCTTATAAATTTATTTGTTATTCCATGTTATATTTAATGTATCGAAATATGTGGGATCACATGTTCTTAATGGTTGACATCATTTGAATGAATTAAATGGTTGAAATTGAAATTAAATGTAATGGAAGGAAACAGAACATTATTTGGTATATGATTAATTTGAATTGTAATAAATGGAAATCCTTTGTCTATGAAAAGAATTAATAAATGTGTACCATGAGAGGTAAAGCCTCATTGATCTAGTTATTATTAGTGTTATATGATGAAACCCTTATACTGAAATGCCAAAATAAAAGAATGGGATATATTGCTACATGTTAATTTATTATAGACATGATTATAAGTTATACATAGTACGTGTAATGATAGTGAGGGTTCTTTTGAGTATGATGATATTACAATCCCTTACATCATGTGTTGAGTATGACATCTCACAGTAGTGATACAATATGGGTGATGGGATTTATGCCCCATATTCAATGATTAATTGTATTCCCATGTATCGCACTCTCCATATACAGTGTTGTATCATGATATAACTCAATTTCTGGGTATATAGGTAATGTACCATGTCTATTTTCATTTTATGATCATTTAGACCGGTTATGAATTACATGGTTACACCCCGGTCAAACCAATGACTAGTATTCTAGAAATATGACAATTATCCACCACCAAAAAATTAGTTCAGATATGTGGCTGCAATATATAACAACATGTATATATATATATGTGTGTTTGTGAATGTATGTAATTATTACTTTATATATATTTACTGGTCATAGATATTAGTCTGGAAAACAGCCGAAGAAGGTAGAGCCTCTAGTAGTCCCTCATAAACATGATAAGGCTATTGTTAATCATTCCAATAATATTTATTACTCCTCATACTGGCACACTACATTATATTTATAAACAATATTAATTCTTTTAGAAACTATTGGTATAAAACTATATTGATTTATTTCTAAAATTCAAAAAATGATTCCATTTAACACTGGTACCTATGAAGAACTACTGTTTTTAGGAAAAAGGACTATTTGTTGATCTACCTTGTTGGTACATTAAAGTTAGTATTAGAGGACTGAGATTCTACTCAAGATTCTCATGGAACTAGTCTTTGGGTAGTGAATATTTTATTATATTGTATTAGGGTATTTAATTTAAACTACGTTTATATATATAATCAACATTCATACATGAATCATAGTAATTTTTTTTGGATACATTTATTTAGAGATTATAATCTTCATAAACTACTTGTGTGTAATTTATAATTTCCTCTACTATTGTATTATATTTACATTCTAATTTACCATTGTGATACTATGATCATAAGGTAACTGTATCCTTAATATCAACAACTTATACCCTTTCTACTAGTTGTAATCCTATTTTATAAAGGGAGGCATACTTGAGGCCATGTAAACCACTGGTCAAGCTAAAATAGTAATGTTTAGTCAGGATGGGACAATACAATGTGGTAGAAAATAATATTTCTTTTCCTTTTCTATTACTATTTAGGACTGCTATATAATAGAAAATGAATTTTTCATCACTTGGTAAATAGTGATTCCATGGAGTGATCACCCAATGTTCGGGGAAATGTTCATGTGGCCAGGACTGGGATTGATCATAATTTTATTCATTCATATGGATGTTTATTTTTTCACATTGAGTTGATGGGGAACATTCCAGTATGTATTGTTTTATGGAATTATAAAATATTACCCTTGGACTAGTAAATAATTTTTTTATAATTACAGACATCAATAAATGTGCATAGAAATTGAAATTCCATGCATATTTTAATCCTTGTTGTTTCATTAGTTGTGTAACTACTTATTTTAATTGTGTGCCTTATGTGTTTTACGTGTTTAAGTTTATTCATCATGACTACTAGTATACCATGTTTGGGTGATTATATTCAATTATAACATGTTTTAAATTTTAATCCCTATGTAAATTTATTGTAATACAATTCCTAGTTTTAATGTGATAACATTCGTGTTATAATTTGAAATGTAAATAGATGCATGGGATGATTTTTTGGATTTGATTAAACATGAAGCATTTTTCAATTATATGTTTTATAAGTTCCTTATTATTGGGAATAAGGATCCCATATTCTAGAATCATCCTTGAGATTAAAATATATATAAATACCTTTTTAGAATGTAAGTTTGGTTATTTTATGATTTTAATGTGAACTGGGTTTGATTAATGGGTGCCAAATGAAAAAATATATGGTGTATGGGAATGTTATAGATTAATAGATTTCCACCCATGCAATTAAAATATGATATATGAATATTTTATATATAATTTCGTTTTAAAAAATAATTATAATTTAAAACTAAAATTAATTATCTACCTTATTTGCGATTGTATCGCACTTTTTTGGGATTATTGACCCATGGAGTTACCATTCTAAATGAAAATATAAACCCATGTAGGTCAGTTGGGGAATGTTTCTTATATTTAGAACCTCTATTGTTTTTATATACATCGATAAATCAACAACATCTATTGGGATTAATTTTGAAGCACCATGTTAGATAAATTGGCCACTCATAGGTTTCTTTTTCTTTTTAATATAAAAAAGAAACAAGAGATTTCAACAAAAAATCAATTTTCTAAATAAGGATCGTTGATAAAGAATTCTCATTATGTTATGGTTATTTGTTCTAAATATGTTAATTGATAAAATATTTATAATGAATAAATGTAATGGTCTTAAAAATGAATCCATATTTGGTGTCTGTTGTTCAGAACATCGTGTAAGGACAATTTAAATTTTTCTTCATGTTTCCATTTAATGGAACCATTAACATTTTTGTTGGAATTAATCTCATTCACTATAGATTAAAAAACAGTTCTTCAACCAAGATACTATTTTTTTGTGATATTATTATGGGTTAATGATTTAGGATTCAGTAAGGGGATATTTTTTTATATGTAGCACCCTTAGGAAATAAATTCATTGTTAATTACATGACATTTTAGTTTTTTGGTACCACTAAGGTGTGGTTTCCCATCATTAGACACCTACATTCTGAATGAAACCCTTTTTCAGACTACAATTCATGGTATATTTGAACCTTTATTAGAGAATTATGATTTAGTAATGCTTAGTTTGAATTTATTAGAAATTCTTATGGCATGGTCAGTCACTTATTAGGTATTCTTTCCCTATTTCATTCTGTTTGGGAAAGTCAAAGGAATTTCATCCTGTTTTCCCATTGTAATAGATAATATAGTGTTGATCCAGTTCTCTACAGGCCATATAATACATGAATTCATAGTGTAGGAATCCTATTGATTGTTTTTTGTATGTGTCGTATTGTCTATGAAACCTAGGGGTAGAATGCATTCACGTTCACAATTCCTTTCGAGTGCTAAGTGTTGAAAACAATATAACATGTTCTGTGTAATCATTGAAATTTGTGTAATTGATTATGTTCCTAGGTCATAACTATAGTAGAGTGACATGGGATTCAAAAATATAACATATTCTTCCCAATTATTTGGAGGACATCCTTGAGACACATGTGTTTTGAAATGACGGTTAGTTTGGTTCTTGATTTCATGCCATTTTCCCTATTGTTGTGACATGGTGATCATGACATAGAGGAATGTCACAGATATGATTAATGTGGTTTTGATATAGTGATCATATGATAATATAGAATATATATTTTATTGATGACTAATAATGTCTTTAGGTGTATACTGTCATGTTAATTCATGTGAATATGATTCCTTCAAAGTAAAAGGAGAAAAAATATAAGAAGACCATTTGAAAATGGTCCATCTAGCTTGAATGCACCTAAGGATTCTAAGCTTGAATCATGTTGGTTATTTCTTGGAAGCAAAAAATGAAATTTTTGGTTGTTTACAAATCCTTGGATAATAAATTTTTTTAGGTTGGACATCAGGGGATAAGCTTCAATGATCACAAAACACCTTGAGTGGAGAATGTATCATAATTTGTTTAATAGTTTTATATATCATGGTGAAATAATTCTTCATTCAGCTGATGTTTAACAATAGTAGTTAGAGTGATATTCTTAAAAATATTTTATGTGCTCATAGTTCACTCTTAATAAGAACCATGCATGTACACTAACATGACATCTTCATTGAATCACTAAGAGATCATCGATATCACACCATGATAAATATTTAATATCTTTTGGTATTTATATGTTATGCTTTTCAGCGTTTCATGCTGGAAACTAGGTTTTATTCATGGAATTATTAGTCCTGATTGGGCTTGGGATACCGAGTGGAATTTCTTTGGATAAACTCTTGAACACGTGTTGTCTCTTTGTACTGAACCACCATGTTGTTGTTATTTTTGGCTCATGAAATTATATAACGTGGGTGTCATGGACATGTACCAACATCTCTATTTTAAAAATGGGATATATAAAACTGTGTCTTGTTCCTTGAACTCCCATTTAATAAATAAGAGTATACAATTGACATATATTCAGGCTCAATGGTGATGTTTTAAAAAAGGATCTCAATTATAGAGTGTTGGATCTTGGATTCCCCGTTGTCTATACGGATGAATTATATTTAGATACACCTGTGTTGGTTTGAAAGAAAGCATCACTAGTAGTCAAGTATGGGAATCAATGATTGTGCCAATTCTACTCTCTATATGGGTTCGATATAGGAGCTTCAGTTTTATTGTATGACACATGCCATCTACTATGAGTGCTTTATGATAAGTTACTCTAATGGGAATGGGTTTTTTTCATATTTATTTTATGAGTATTTTTTGTAAAAAAACTATTTTTGAGCATGTCACTCAGTTAAGGATATGGTGGTTTTACGACCAACTGTATCTTTTTTGAAAAGATTTCATAACCAATTTCGAGTTTTTTTAATGGTATTAAACTATTTCATTCAAATGCATTCCCTGTTATGACTTCAGATGTAATCATGTAATCCCTGTTAATGAAATCACTTTATGACTGTTTTTAGAAACCCTAGAGGTGGGATTCGTATGAATATTCAAACAATGTGTTTCCTCTTGTACACATTAGGAACCTTCTAAAGATAAAAGAAACGTTGGGGATCACATTTTAATATATAATTAATGAGAGGATAAAATAATCATTAATTTTTTTAAAATGGAATATGTAAAATTCTTATATGATTCATGGTTGGAAAATTAATGTTCTGTTGATTTTTGATGAATTAAGATCCATGTGATTAAGTGAATGATTGATGGAGCATTGAGAATTAGAAATGAAATGAAACAATTTGAATGGAATTCCACAACCCTGTAGGTTGGATGATGTTTTCATTATTCCAAACGGAATCATGAGGATGATATGTTCTATGGTGGTGAGGTTTTAATGACCAATGCTTTTTGACAATGTAAAATTAAGTTTATATTTCCATTTTAGACATATATTGGATGGTTTTATCTCTGGAAAAATATATGGAATGTAAATATGTTATTTGGGAGACATATACGATTTAATTTTGTGACATTTACAAAGGATAAAGGGGCTTACCAGGTCTCACATTGAGTTCAGGTGCATGGGGCCCTGAAAATCTCATGTTTGTGTGGCCTTCACTGGGTGCCAATTTTGTTTGAGACCACACATCCCCTAGAAGAGAACCATGTAAATTAAATTTGGAGTATAGTGGTGGTTCTAATATGTCATCAATGGTTTCAAAAACATTGTTCCTATCCCGTATAAGTAATTAAATTTAGTTAGTGCCTATTCCCTTTTCATCACACATTTGGAGTAGAGTTTGGCTGACCACGCAGCCCAAACAGTGTATTTTTCTTCTAAAAAAATTAATTAAAATAATCACAATAAAATTAAATTAAATTACAACATCGAATTGTATATCTACCCCATCCATTCTCACTTGACGCACCCCTTATCTTCTATAATGGAACACGTGGAACCCCTCTCGCCTCAATCCTTCTATGGCATTTTCTCCAGATTTCATGAGGATTCATGGATTAATCTCCAAGGTAAGACTCATTTTCATTCATACTCTTTCGATTTTTAATTTTCCATTCTCCCATTATCCCCCTTGTTTGGAGAACTCTATAGTTATCGTTAATCCTTTTTTTTATTTTATTCTATTGTTAAGTGTACAGTGGGAAAAATAGGCCATCTTCATGAATGTTTTAGTATCTACAAATAAAAGATAGCTTTATCGAACCACCCATAAAATATTTTTGGTATTTTTTCTTTTGATAATCTTTATTTCTCAATTTTAATTTTAAAATTTTATAGTTTATGAGTCCCATGTAATTTTCTTTATGTGTATTGGTCATTGACACTGGGATTCTGGATTAAAGTTGTCAAAAGATACTTCTATGTGTATAAATTTGGAGGAATGTGACTGTCTAAGTTCCCAATTTATATATATTCATCTAGGGTAGGATGAAAACATATAATGGGTAAATGTGTTGTTTATATAGTTATATGAAAATGAATACATGTGAAAGAAAAAATTAGTATATGCATGTATAAGTATATATGTAAGGATCCCATTATACAAAACATGCCATGAATATATGTAAATAGGAGAAAGGTGTACTTTCATATATGTGAAGGTGAATATAAATTCAGGATATGAATGAATGGTTCTTGTTTCCATGTCAATTTCATCGAGTGGAGAGATATTTCAGCTTGGACTTCTTCTCTATATTGGATCCCTTTCCATTTTCCTATTTAATTTTTGTATGTATTAATTTATTTCTTTTTCCACCAAACATGGATATTAATTAGGGATTTATGTTATTTATAATAAATGATTTATTAATGCGAATTAAGATATGAATTTAGTATCTTAGGCGTGTTTGTGAATAATTTATTTTTTTAGAAATAATATCATTATTTTATAATTAAACCCCTCAAATGAGGTGAGTTGTCTCTTAAACCAACAAGTGGTGAATGGTTTTTTAAATAATTCTTGGAATTATGGCGTTTGCGTTTTCTAATTTTTTTCCATGGTTAGTTAAATGGAATGTTTACGTTGTTGAAATTATTTTGTTATTAAATAAGGTTTTTCCCCTCTATATGGTAAATTTTTATTGAACCAATATTATTATATGTGTTTATACTATTTTATTAATAATGAGGATTTCATTATTAATAGGAATTACATGTGTAGTTAGTTTCCTTTTTTCCGATGACACCTTCTTTGTTTATATTGAGAATTATTGATTTATTTCTCTTTCCTTAGTAAATTTAATAGATTTAATTATGAGGGATGGGATGTTCATGATGTATTACCTAATTTGGACAAATTTAATTTCTTATATTGGAATGAAATGTAATGGGTACTAAAGAAATTACATTTAATACATGATTACTTTAAATTATAACAAATAGAATGACCTATTAAATTCATTGGATTAATAAGTGTCAGTGAAGAAATGTAAGGCCTCATGTATCAGGTAATTACTAATTTAATTTGATGAAACCATATTACAGGATTAATAAACACAAGGAATAAAAGGTATTTCCCCATATTTAGTTATTATAAACATGAATACTCCTTATACATATGTAGTTGAATTTTGATAACAGTTATATTGAATATATTTACACCACACTCCCTTATATTGTGTGTTGAGTATGGAATCTCGCGTAAGCGATAAAATATGGGTTATGGGATTTATATGACCTGTTCCATAATAAATGTGATGCCCTGGTGGCACACTCTACATCTTGAGTGTTGTAGGATGAAATCTCTCACTCTATAAGGTTATCTATAATACACCCTACTACATGATATTTTTGGATTATTTTGACTACTTATGGATGTATGAGTTACACCATTTTCAATCCTATTACTATTATTCGAGGGATATTACCTTTAGAAATCTACAGATACATGGTTCATATAGGTTGATTCAATATTAAATTGATTATATATAAATATATAATTATTACTATCCTTATATTTACCAGTGTGATACCATATTCTTGAAATGAGGTGAAGCTTGTATAACTTCCAGAGGTCATATATGTACCTGAGCGAGATATTTTTATTCATTATAGTGAAATTAATAATCCCTCATCCATGTATACTACACTACATTTATACATGAAATAGTCTGGGTTAGTCATGGTGGGTTTTGGCCTAATGATATTTATATCACACACGTTGCTCGGGAAACAATTTCACATGGGTACCCAAGAAGACCTTATGTTTTTAGAACCATGGACTATTTCTTAAGCTTTCATTCTTGTATCTGGGAGTTAGGTGCTGGTGACCGTGATGGTTATTTAGAAGCTAATTGATCTATTCATTAGAAATTTATTATTTTATCACATCATATTTCTGTTTCCAATTTTCACATCATATACTTTAGCATTATATGTCAGACATGAATTTATTTAAAGTAGAAATGACCACTTTTATTAAGATTTCATACTATTATTCTGGTTTTTTTCATTCATTTATAATTTCATTTGTTGTGGCCTTTATATTTAATTTTGGATGTACCGACATGGTACTCTCGTAACGAGGGAACTGTCTCCCATTTTCACCTCATTAGAACCACAGTACTAGTCAGAAACATCTAAAATTTTGGGAGCAGCATATAAGGATATTTATCCTACCGGTTTAGCTACTATATTTTTGTTCAGGTAGGTCCGGATAGTACATAATACCATAAGTGATAAACGAAGGGGAATAAATGTTTTCTCCATCAATAATACTGATGAGTCATTGTGGATATTAATTTATTATGATGAACTAAATAATATAGTGATAATGAACAAGTATCCCATGTAATGGATAGAAATCTTTTTGGATTAGTAATTTTTTAAGCATTATTTCACAATGAGTGAGCTTCATTTGAGAAATCACCATTTTATGGTGCCTCGGTATAATATTCTAGAAACATCTATTCAAAAAATTCATTGAAACTATGAGTTAATTTTGAAAACCATTATATTTATAGAATATATTTTTTCTCGTATTTACTATTAAATTTATATTCATAATAAATAATTTAAAAATTCAATACGTAAATAGATTTATTATTATAATTTCATAAAAGAGTATGTTTAAAGTATTTATTTTTAAATATGGATTTTTTTTGAAAAAAATAATTTCATAATATATAAATTCTATTTGAATGATTATTTTAAAATACCATGAAAATATTTCTTTTTTGATGATCAATGTAAAATATTTGTTTTATTTAAAAATTGTATTTTATAAACAACAGAAAATTATGTTATATATTATTTTATAAATTATCATTACTTTATTTTGATATAAAATCATCCATATATGGTTTGAAATATATTTTATACTTGAATTTACTAGAAACAAATTTTATGCCTAAAAAGGTGCATTTTTATTGTTGAAAAAGAATATTTTTGTTTGGTGTTTCCAATTAAAATTTAAAATAAAATCTACAAATTTAGTTATTTTAATTATGAAAAATTAATCACTAATTTAGAATAATGAAGAGAAAATTTATTAAATATTTTCATTTTATTATGGAGAAATATAAATTGAAATAACAATAATAATTATTACCATATTAAAGTGTAAAACATGTTATCAATGGTAAAACTATTAGGATGATGACTAGAAAAGTACTCTAACACTTACCCAAATTTTATCTTAGAAGTTATTTTCAACTAACAAAATCACTGTGAAAAATTTATAACCTCTGGAAGCCTCTTGGATGTGATTATGATATTTAATATACTTAATATTATGTTTGTTCAAATATTTTATTCTCATGCTTTTAATTAATATAAAACATTTAACATGTAGGACACAAAAAATATCATCGACCATTAAAAATATCTGATAACATTAAATATCTATAATTATCATGAAGGTTTATTTTTATTTTTTGTTAAAAAATATTTTTCTTAAATTCTTTTATAACATTGATGATTAAATTATTTTATTAAAAGATATGTAAAATAAATATTGTTAATGATTTCAAAATAAATATAATTGAGATAATTAAATTCATCAATAAAAATTTTAGATGAACATGACATGTTATCGATTTAATTAAATAGTTCTTTTGATTTATAGTATTCACCTTCATATTATTCAATTTTATTGAAATGAATATTGTCAAAATTGACATTGATGATATTTCTTAAAAAATATTTTATTAAATGATATAAAATTCAAAAAAAAATTTAAAATTTTAAAATCATATGGATAAGGTTAATATTTATTCTCTGATTATGTGAAAGGAATTTTTTAGGATTTTTTATATATATTAATCATTAAAAAGTAAAACAGATGTTGTCATGGTATGAGTTAAATGGGTTAAATTAGGGTTCATACAACATTATAAGTAGAATAATTTGAAATAAAAACGTAAAAAATTATTATATTATTGGATTTAGACCCATCTACATCCACAATTTGAAAATAATAAAATTTTGAGATATTTTGAAATTAATATTAATTTATAATAAATTAATATTTTATGGCATTCCTAGAGTTCATACCCCTTATCCAATAAAAGGAAACATATTATTATTATATTTATACAATTAGAAAATATTTTTGTTCAAACATGTTCATCTATATATCCTTAATATAATCACTCCACACATTATATTATTATTTTTTAAGAATAATGTAATCCTTAGTGTTATTTATGTGTTAGGAGTGGGTGGGTTTTTAATAATGTGGTAATGCTTTAATCATGATATCATTGTTTTATTTCCCCTTCCGAAATCCTTAAAATAGAATTCAATCATAATAAAATATTATTTCAAAAATCACCCAAGTACTTATATGTTATTATGTGTGACTAATAAACCATATCATTATTATTTTCATTAAATGGGAAAATTATTCCTCGTGGACGTGTAAGGTGGACTACCACCTTGCCAACCGATGTGATTAATTTCCCGTCACTCTATCTCAAGAATGATTACATTGACAGGATTAGTTTTAATATTTTATTTTAATAACATAACTATAATTATTAAAATATAATATGTCATTTATGATCTTGCATATCTGCGAATATAAAAATTATAACATTGTTCATGTGTATGTATAAATTATCACCTACATGAAGCGATTTAATTCTCTTTTCATCACCACATCACATGAATGATTCCAATATATAGATTTAAATGAGTAATATGATATAAATGTTATTATATAACTCTTAAATTTCAAAATAAAAAATAATTTCTTTTTGTAATGTTCATTGAAAAATTTTAATGTAGTCATGCGTATGTATGACCTACCATCTACACAATAGTAACAAAGTTTATTATTGTATAGATTATTTAATAATAGAATTTTACAATTTTATTAACACATAATATTGAGTAATTTTTTTGAATATTATTTTCTAGATGATGGAATAATGGACACTTTGACCACATTCAACACAATGATGTCACTATGGACATATGAACCGAATATTATCTAATTATCCGACATGAAATTAAATGATAAATAACATAGTAATAATTTATATATAAGGAATCAAAATATTTAATGTGTTTTTTATGAAAGTATAAATTTACAATATTTTATTATTTTGGATGATATGGAATGTATATGAGGAGTTTGAATTTATTTAAGGCAATTTATCTATAAAATCCTATATTCAAGTAGATCTTTCAATACTTTTTTATAAAATCCAAATGTATTGGTTTTTGAATTATATGGAATGAAGGAAATTTAAACTATTCCTGATGACATAATGTTTTTATGAATCTTTTACATTTTTAGAATTTCGTTATCAATCAAAATGTATCCATTTATGACTATATGACTTTGTAAAAAGGAAAAGTTATTTCCAAATAGAAATAGATATTTTCAATAACAATGTTTCCTTTGTGGAAGCATTATGATTTCACATTATGTTATAGTTAACCTGAATTTTTCATGACGATTGGAGGTTCCATGATAAACTGAGGGTGAGTGAGAAAGTTATATCTCTCCAATGAATTACCAAAAGTGATAGAGTTAACCAATTAGGTATCATATAAGAGATTAAGGAAATATTTTATTGTGGTTATTCCAAATGTAACTATAAATGATAATCCATTTGTATCCATGGTTTTTATGTTATATGTAAGAATGATATGAAAAGCATTCCATAGGTTTCTGTTATCAATTTTTTTATATGGGTTTTATTTGAAACTTATGATTCATATGTTATCTAAAGAGATTATGATTTATATGAAAATGTTAAAACATTGATAAAATGTTTTATTTTAAGGACTAATTGTTATATTCATTATTTTTATGTAACTTACTATTATATTTTTCCTATTAAAATTTTAAAAAATTTTATAGGAATTAATGAGGTTTAGTTAATATAATTATTCAAGATGAATGACTTGATTTAATTTATATAATTGAAGTCAACTTTTGTTTTAAATTGTTATATATGGATAAAAAATATAGACACTAAAAAATATAGACACTAAAACAATTTCAACGAATCCTTCTACACAGAACATTGACTAGGTTCACAATACACATAATACCGACTATTTAGAAAACATCATTTTATTGTTATAATCATTTAAATGACTTAGTTATAACATATCCATTAAAACATATTAATATCATTGTTGATAATTACATCTCAATTTTTTTAAATTATTTAAATAAATAAAACATATTGATAATGAAATGAATTAGTTTTTGAAAAGTCCATTTATGTTAATAATATTGTTATGTTAAATAGAAATATTTTAACAATAATGTTATGTTCATACGCATATATAAATTTAATTTGATATAATAAACATCATTTTTGAATTTATAACATCAATATTATCCTAGGTTGAAATTTCTTGTTTTTCTTAGAAACATGATTTTGTGAGAAATAGTTTAAAAATACCACTTTTCCATTAAAAAAATCATTTGGAATAATTAATATTTAATGTTAAATGGTATTAATATTTTTTTAATGTCAAATTATAATAATATTAAACCTAAAAAATAATTATTCACTATAATCAATTTATTATTGAAATTGAATAACATGTTTAACCAACTTGTTAACATTTTTCTACTTTAAAACCTGTTATTTCATCCTGCCTGTAGTATTATAATTAATCTTAATTTTTCTGATTTTCATATTTGAATTTAAAAAAAATGATGTATACAGTATAATATTTAGATTCAAAAAAATCAATGTTAATATTTGACACAAATGATTAGTAAAAGTGATTAATATTTATCACATCAATTTAAGAAAAATTATGCATCATTTGGGATTAAACTATAAAATTAATTGCCCAAATGATCTTGATTGTTTTCAAAAACCAACTACTTGTTCGTATTTCATCCAAAAACCATTTATTATTGATTTTCTAGTTTTTTTATGACAATTACTTAAGAACATGTTTACACCTAACTTGTTTCTAAAAATTCAAAGCGCGTCCTTTTTCATCCAGATAAAAATCCACTAGCACTACCCACATTCTCATAGCTATCTTGCCAATTTTCATACCCATAATCTAATAAAATAAGTTCAAAATTTCCAATAATTCATCTTATAATCAATTCTTTTGGCAGAAGGCGAATCATGTAATCCTTTTGGCACAACCAAAAAATAATTACCTGATTATGTTATAACATCTTATCTCAAGTCCATTGGTTTATTTTACTTCTCCACCCTATACAAATTGATTTATTCAAGGATTTTATAAAACAATAGTATCCTATATATACATATTTTTTATATGTATTTTTTAAACCTAAATTCAGAAACCCATCCAACTAGTTGGTAACAAACATAAAAGTTCTGCGTACAGTGAACTACTGCCTCACGAAAAGTTATTTTGTTCACTTTTCTGTTAGCACATATAATAGTGGAAATTATTATGGAAACATCCTTAATTTATGGTATATAATATATTTATAATATCTTTCTTCTTATATAATATATATTTAGACCATACCATTATTCTTTCCGTCTCATTTAAAAATGATAATTACCTTTGAGGAAGTGTGGATTACTGCCCCTTGAAGGAATAAGATTCATTCATACACAACATGAATTTTATTAAGGTTGGTTTGGTGAATATATATAATATATATTATATAATTAATCTTATATAACAATGATATATATATATATATACATATAGTCCTTTTATTTTATTTTTCTCAACATGATAATTAAAAATAAATAGTGTTCATGCGTACATACGACCGATAGTCTCCTAGAATAGTGTATTATGTTTCCGACATATATATATATGAAATAGATTATAACAATAAAAATATAATTTATATAAATGATATATATATATATATATATCATGTAATAAATTCTGTAGTCATGTTATAAGTAAAACTACAAACAATATAACAAATTTAGACACATATGAAAAACAATGCAAATATCACCCGAAGTGAAACCTTAACCTAGGATGGTGAATAATTGAGTTATATTAAGTAGTAATAAAAACAAATATGGTATTAGATATAATAATATGGTTATTTACAATTGTTTTTCTATAAATTTATATTTATTATATAGGTGGTTTGAATTATTATGTTGAGAGTCAAGACAAAGCATAAGGGGATTTCATTTCACCATTTATTTCCTTGAGATAAAAGTTATGTTAACAACACATTCCATTTTTAGTGTATTTATATAAAATTATTTTATTCTATTATTATTATAAAAAATATATATGGATATTAAAATATCCATTTTAAAATCATCCATTCAGGGGGTTTATGTTTCCAAATAATCCAAATCGATGAAAGAGTTTTGTCTGTATTTCCCTCTTTGATACTTGTGTTTGGTTATGCGACTAAATTTTTCATTAAGGTGTATATAAATTAATTTTAGATGTTATATCATGAATATAATATTTTTAATATTATTTTCAGATTAATTTAATTCCATTTTTCTAACACGTATAGTATGATCCCATGTTAAAAAGTTATAAGAGTTTATGGAAATAATGTCATTATATTTCCAGATTGAATATGTTTATTATTTCATTGATAAAATATTATGATAAATATCTGAATAATATTTTTTAATTTTATATCATTTATATATTAATAATATAATAATTTATTAGTACCATTACTTATGCATTGGTTCATAAGATAGATATGAATGTGCTTTTTGGAAATCCAAAATTCAACCTCTCTTCTATCAGAAATCTCTGTTCTTTTAGAACTAGTTTTTATAAAAAGGGGTTCCAAAAATATTATAGTAAAATTTGATGGTCATTAAATTTTATACCTTATTTTGATTTACCTATTTCCAATGGAGTCATCTTTTTTTCAGTCAAGGAATTTTTCTAATCTAAATACGGTACAAAAGGAATGTTCGTTTTACATCATACAACATGCATGGATTTAGCCTCCATCAATCCATCATTGATTTATTTTCATGTTTAAATGTTAATTTTAAAATATTTAAAATAATTTTCAATATAAAATTGTTTCCAAAATGATTTCATGATTCTTTTATATGTTTTAAAGAAAAATGGTTTTCAAAATACTTTCAATCTAATTTTTTATGTATCACAAAAAATTGATTTTAATTTTTTTTCAATGAATACCTATATTTTTTCAAATAAATTTTATTGAAATTATTTTCAAAATGATATTAATATTTATTTAATTTTTTACAAAATTTTTTGACGAAAATTATTTTTAAAATGTCATGATGTATATTTTTGTGAAGGAAAAATATTTTCAAATGATTTGAAGTCTTAATTAAATGTTTTAGATTTATTTTGGTTGAAAAATATTATCCAAGGCTTTTATATATTAAAAACAAATTTTTAAATAAGAAATTATATTTTCCTCAAGAAATGTATATGAAGGGTATTTCAATATTACTTTCTATCAGAGATGACATATATTTATGTCACACTTACCATATTAAGAAACTATCTAAAGGTTCCATTCATATTATTTCTATGAATGGGTTAACATTTTTTCATGGTCTTCAAGAATCCCTTTTCTATTTCAGGGGTAATACTATTTTGAAACCCACATCTATTCATGGGTTATTTTTATGATGAAATGATTATGAAGCACATCTTTTTTCTATATGTTATTACATTTTTACATGTTTATGTTAACCATTTCATTTGATGGGTTATGTAATGATTATTTATGATCTTGTGGAACATTTATGTATGGTTTTATAATGAGATGGTTAGGACCTATATATTCCTCCAATTAATTGGTTAAAGGTTTAAATATCATGAGATAGATCAAGATGGCATTGGCAATGAACCTTGACAACTCAGATAGAATGGGAGGGAATCATGACATCCAATATGGTATGAAGAATAAACTCATGCTACTAAGATGGTCATGGTATTGAACCATGACTATTATAATGGTATTTGTAGTGAAACCATACTACCAAGATGGTCTTGGACACTATTCCATTCCTACTCTGTATATAATATTGTATTCTTATATGTGGGAAATGATTGATTGTTTTATTCAAATGTTATGCTTTCAAGGAATGGTTTTATTATTTCATTATTATTCATGTCTTATGAACTAACATTATTTATGCCACAATTCATGTATATAATATTTATATGAATGGTATGATAATATAATTGCAAGATCATATTCTCATACCCTTATTCTAATGATAATTATTACATATCCTCCTTGTTTACCCTTGTGAAGCATTTGATCTCAACAATTTCTTATGGTTTCTTTCCCGTGGTTATGAAGAATGGTTTTCAGTAGAAATAATAAAGGTTGATTTTTCATGAGTTATTTTTTAGATCTTTCACCAGGGTAAATGATTTTATTTCCAAGTATCCCAAGACATAAAATAGTTATGTTCCTCAATAATGTATTATTCTAATGTAGTGAATATTAATATAAAATGATGAAATATCCATGTTTTTCATGATCTGGTCACTATAGTAGGTATCAACAGAATGGTTTAGTCAACCATTGGAAACAAGGATAATAATTATTTAGATATATCCCTATGTTTATATCTAGGGATATTTCTCGGAATGACTCTATAGATAGATATGATGATTAGTCAATGTTTAGGAAATTGACTAGGAATTTTGTACTAGTGTAGAGTCAGTGTTATCATTAAAATAAAAAAAAATTGGATACTAAAATTGTATGTTGCTCTGGAAAATTTATACGTAGGGTAAATACTAGGAAAATATGTTTCTAGCCTAAGTCGGGGGAATCGGGTACACAACAACTGGACTTGTTCCCCAACTGGTTTGACAATCCAATGGAATATTATTTAGAAATTAACAAACACATAATAAACTATCTTGAAGGATTTAGATATAAGATGAATATGAATAACCTAGGATGAACATAGAGTGTCGTATAATATAGAAAGTGTAACAATTAAGAGACCCCAAAAGTAAATCTTTTTTTACTATGTGATTTTCTAATATGATATGTAATTCTCAGACTATGTAGCTGGTTTTAGGTAATGGGTGAAATCAGAAGGGACTGGATTAATTTTTAATGTTGTTGATGATATTATTTTTAGAATTAAGGTAGGATGATCACATGATTAAAAGATGTTATTATCATGCTTAATCTATTTTCAATGAACATGATTAACAACATGTACCTCAACCGACTCTCATAATCTCCAAGGATGAAAAACAAGGAGTTCTCTAAGAGTTTGGCTATTGGATACCATGGATTAAACAAATATCTGGTTTCCTTTATTTCAAGATATTGTAATGAATCACATAATATAATGTCTTATAGTAATAGGAATATGATTTTGCTATTGAAAAAATATAGCTAAAAATCAAGTGATTGGAAGGGAAAAATGAAGAGTTTGGTTAACGAAAAATTCATCCAAGAAGGGAAAATACCATGATGGACCCCCATTCACCAGCTGATTCTTGGATCTCTAATCCTCTTCCCCACAGAGGGTTTCAGATCATCTTCTTAGAAGATATATACTATGTTTTATCTTCTTCTTCATTCCCGGTTCTTTCTTATTATCCCATATGATTCTCTCTATTGGGGTTCTCTTTCATCGATTCTTTCAGGCATCCCACCAAATGTTGTGTACTATAGAAGCCCTCATCATCCTTAACACTACAATATCATCAGGTTCATCGATGCCTATCCATGTCAAAACTAGTGTGGTGGTTACCAAGAGGCTTTGGGTACGTGGTTCGGTATACGATAGGTTTCCAGTAACTACCAGTGTTGGTTCACTTTAGGCTTTCTAATTCATTGGTGATGGCAGTGTTTGAATAACTATGATCATATCTCTTCTCAGAACTAGTGTTCCTTAGTGCCTCTCATTTTCATATCTAGTACGTTGTCTTCTATAATCTTTTGGGATATGTGTTTCCATGGTAATTGGGGAACCATGTGAAACCTATGTTGGTATGATCTTATGAAGTTGGGTACTCCTATGTCAGGTCTTCCTTGTATTTCATATTCATGGACATTAGTGATGGTATTTGTTGTATTTAGTGAGTGTATATTTCATTCACGATTGATGAAGTTGCTCTATATAGTGTATTTTCATTTCTAGTGTGGCACAAGAGTCGATATCAATGGTGATGTCAAGGGTGAAGTGATGTCATTTTCATTGATATGGTTAGTGATGGTTGAAGAAATTTTTTGGGACTATGAAGATGTTTTATTTTGGAGAACAGATGTAGCAGTTATGTCGATGAGGTGGGCGGTCTCCAATAGGGAGTTCTCATTAGCATAGTAGATGATGATGGGTGGTTGGGTGTGTCAAGGTCTGTAGCTCGAGGTAGCTCGTGGTTGGAGTCACGTCATCATGGCGAGTTGATTACGACAACTCATGAGGCCTGAAGAGGTGGCATGGCTCTTTTCATTGTAATTTTTAATTTGGTTTATCCAAGCATGGTTATGAATTTGTTCAAATCCATGATGTATTTTTGTTGTCTGAATCAGTTATTTGATACTCTATGGTTCCCACTTATCTATAAATTGGTTTAAAAAAAATAGAAAAAATGATTTGGAGGTTAACATAATGGATGATAATATTGGCCACCCTATGTCATCATAGAATTTCATGTATTTTAAGTGTGGAATAAATAGTCATCATGAATATCAATGACCTAAGATACTATATATGAAATGTGTAATGAAATAGGTGTCCTATAATGGTATGAGGTAGAATTGATATTGGAATAAGGACATAGCTATTGGTGTTGTTATGTATTTGGTTTAAAAAAAAGTATGAATGAAGAAGTATACAATGACCTTTCTACTTATGATTTTTGATCATTATTTACATGTTTATGTGGAATGATCCCAATAGACTAGGTGTGTGACTTAATGAAAAGGTGATATTTTTATTATGAGAAGGTAACACATTATATGTTCTTTATGATAAGATAATTTTGTTTGCTTAAAGATATATGGGTTCGGAATAAATAAATTTGATTGTACAGATTAACATGGAATTTATTATTGAAAAAGTTTTATATGTCATCAAGTATACTGTTTAAAAAAAATATTTATTGAATAATATATCCATTATCCTTTAGAATAAGTAATAATGTTGGATTTCTAGAAGGATATATAGTAATTGATTTTGTTACCTTGTTCTATTATAATTTACCATAAGTGTATTCACATGTTTGTAATGTGACAACCAATATATACTTTTGATATATGGGAGATCAAAGTTAAGCATGATTCGTGATATTCTTTCTATAGTTTTTTATTTTTATCTTTTAAATGGGTTTTAAGTATATCTATTCATAAAAAGATTACATTAAATTTTAAGGAATGTATTTATGAACTGTTTTTGAATTGAAAACCTGGATTAAAAGGGTAGTTAGTTATTGACTTATTTCAAGTATTCCTATCATATTTAGGAAGGTATTATAGAGTGGTCTTAGAAAATGACATCATGTATGTCAGGTGATAACCGATCAAATCTAGAATGGTCACATGTACTGAACCCAAGACAAAAGATGATAAGGGTTTCACACCTACCACAGGCCTACACAATATCCTGGTTTATGTGTAATTATTTATGATGAGTAATTATTTATGATGAAATGGTATTCCTAATTTTTAGGATTAGATATTATTGTATTAATAATATTATTTTTACAATAGTTATAGTTAAATTATTATACTTTTCATTATTTCATGAGACTTAATGTTGGATAAAAGTGTATTTTAGTGGTTTGGGTATCAATGTAAATTTTTGGAAATCCATTTCTGGATGTAATGGATGAATTAGAAGTATAAAACATCTCAATAAAAGAATAATTTTTTATATTTTTGTTGAATAATATAATTACATAATGATATAATAATGATCAAAAATAATTTGTATTCCTAATACCATATTTTTTTGAACTAGAGGTCTATTAAAGGATAACAGTTTTAGGAATTTCAAGTCCTAAAATTTTAGTTTATCATTAATATGTCTGTGACTACTGACATGAATCGTTAAATATAAATATCTACTACATTTCTCCATGTCCATTAATCAGTCCCAACCTATGTTTTCATATGTGGAAACATTTTTATATGTAACTTTGGGAAATATTTATAGTTCCAACTTTCTCTTTTTAATTGAATATTTAGTATTAAATTTTACAATGTGGGATTCTATTAATAAAACATTCCAGTATCAAACATTTGATAACCTAGATGAATTTTGAATGAGAAATTAAATTTAAGGTTGATAGAATGTAACATCCCCTGATTTTGTGAATTTTTTGATTAATTAATCATATTTATTATTTATTATTTCACGAAAGTTTAAATATAAAATATTTATTTTAATGAAATATGTTTCGATTTTGTTATATAAAACACCATTTTAATCATGCATTTGACACAACATAATCCTTATCTCTCTAAACATGAAATTTCGTAGTAAGCATGCACTATACACAACAATTTCCTACCTAGATAACTTGCATAACATGAATGAACAAGGTTCACTGAACCATAATATATTATTAATATATGAGTAATTAATATAATAAAGTAAAAATTTTATGTTACATTAGATGTTGTGAAATTTATTAACTAACTTATTAAAATATATGGTTTCTAAAATATAATATGAATTCAAAGGTTACCAATTCATAATAAATAAATAAGGGAAATGATTGAATATAAAATTAAATAATATTATGTTTACAATGATATTTTAACCTAACAAATTAAATATTAATTAATTCCATTTAATGCACTAATTCAAACATTCCTTTCACATGGAACACCTACTTGGAATACGTTACATGCAATGATCAGTTTATACACAACATAATTTTGTTGTTATTAACATTTAAACGAGTTAGTAACAAAGTAGACATTAAAACATTGTAATATGAATATTATTAGGTACTTTTACAATATTTTTTATAATTGTTTATATAAATAAAATTTATTGATAATTTAAAGAAATTATTTTTGGTAAAGTCCTTTTATTTTAAAAACATCATTTTCTTTAATGAATCAATTTTATAATAAACATTATTTATAGAAATTTAAAAATATAATTTTGTAAAAGAATTTAATTTTGGATTTCTGAACATCAAAAGAATCCTAGGCTTTATATTTAATATTTTTCGGAATTTGTTTTAGTAGTAAGAAGAGCGCCTACCAGAAAATAGGGTTTTATTACTATCAATGTGTAAAAAACTAATAGATCAAATTGGTAATATGTAAGGTAAAAAACTTTTACCTCTATTAAAATTACGAATTAAATCATGTGCTAAATTTTTTGACCAGGGAAGGTTCTTCCCATCAGTTACTTTATTTGCAAGACTTTCATCCAAAACCCTAATTCTCGGAAAACATGTGTAATGATGTAATCAAAAGAAGAGATAAACTACAAAAAATTGGTCAATATATTGATAAGATACTAGTTGTTAGAAAGAGATCCATATCTAATAACATGAAAAAAATGACTAAATCACCTTCTAAATAATAATTTTCCTTCTCTCCTGTTTAGCTTGCTCCACTTTAGGGATAACCCCAATCATCATGGCTTCCCATGAGAAATAAATACCCTAGCTACCATGTAATAAACCTAAAATTACACCAATATTGATTCTAAAACTATCCCAATAACCTTCTAAAACCAGATTACCTCTTAACTAATCTTTTTTATTGATTTTAATCCAACCAAAAAATAGGAATCCAAATAAAATCAATAATACAAATTGTTGGATATATATTACATTTAATATGGATTCACCTAGGAATTGAAATATTTTGAATATTTTATTGAAAATAATATTTATGTGTAATTTTCTCAATTCTAATATCCATGAGGAAAATATACAAAGAAACTTGTGGATTTAATGTGTCCCCACAATGCGAATATATTTTTTTCACCAACCAAAGAATACTAATATGTTAAGATAAAGTATAATGGAAGAGTATAAAATGAGGAAAATTATGTTGAATACATAATTTTCATTCCATGATGTCATGGAGTGGAACAGAGTAGTGAATTCAGACATATAATATATCTCAAATGGCCTACCACATGTCTAAAGCAGTAATGCATGTTGGGAAAATGTGAGTTAAGTCGTCCCAGTGTTTATGAATGATAGAACATTGTAAACATAAAAAGTTTGATCTTAACGAATGAAAGTTATCATTATTATGCCCTCTATATTTCAGTTACCAAACAAAAATAAACCGAGAGGGATAAATAACTTGCATATTAATCATTCTATCCCACTACTAACCCATAATAGAAAAATTATCTTGGAAATAAAATGATATAGGAGTGATATTATCTTTTGGATTTGGATCTGTAATCCACATGTCACTATGATTAGAGAAAACATAGTCAGTAAAATTCTTCTTAATGTGAATAGGGAAAAATTCCATGTCATTGTTATGATTGTAAACTAAGATATTTATATCCATTATGGGATCATTATGGGTGAGAATATCTAAAAAAAAGTATCACCATTCAAGTTAGTCTTCAAGAAAAATAGAGAGTATTATCTATAAATATTCCATCTTTCATTAGAATCCATAAGGGAAAATGTAGACAATAGAGAACGCCACACTAAAGAGTCAATGTGACCAATGTTATTAGTTTTGAGATTATATAAGAACCTATAATTCATGAAATTGAGACCATATGAATTTTAATTTACCAAATTCTATAAAACATAAGATTTTAATGGACGATTAAACATATTTGAGATATTTTATTCCAATACCCCCTTCTCCAAGGGTTCGAAATAGGTATTCCAAGGAAGAGTTCCCAAACATATATATAGGATGATACCACTCTCGATGATGTTAATAATGGCCACATTAATGAATATGACAACAAAAGATGGTAACTTATACACCCTATATAATAAATTATTTTTGAGATGATAATATCTTTAATAAAGAAAAGACGATTTTCTATATAGAGGTAGATTCCATTTTTAGAGGGTAATTTTCTTCTAGTACAACCATGAATTCTAGAGAAATGAAAAGAATTTGGATAACCTCCAAATAGAGGAACAGAAAAATAGGGGAATGTTAATTTTTCATTCATAATATGCATGTCACTTATAATATATATTTTCCTAATAGGGGAAATGTTTCTTCCAATGAAAAGAAATGATTTTTTCCAACTAACCTACTGAAATGAGACATGGTCGTAGTGATGATGGGATTTCATGATGTTTTTAATGTTTCTATTATCCCCTTGTGTGATGATAATGAGATCATCCACATCGAGATAGTGAGTTATAGTAGACAACCTCTATTAGAACCTATGTACTTCAACCTTCCATTACCATTCATGATGGAAAGTAATCTAAAATGGTAATCCATGGAAATATAGGATATACTAGTAGAGAGGTGATCTACCTATCTGAAACCATTAGAAAAGGACTAATACCCTTATTTTATAACCATTAAAAATCATAGAGATATTAATAGTGCCAAAAAAATCTTGATCCAGCTAATAAAAACCTCATTAAAATCAAATATGAAAAGGAGTTTGTCGATAAAATACCAATCCATCGTGTGAAATTATTTTTTCATATCATGATTAAGATAAATTATACCTCTAATACTAGGTTTTATGACAATATTGACAAATTAAAACGAAGTTAAAAGAAAATCATTAATTGAACTCCCTAAAAAGATACCAAATTGGTTAAATTAAAAAAATTATTAGTGATGGAAGCCAATCTTTTAGAAAAAATTTTTGTAATAAATTTTTAAGTAGTGTTGATCAAAGAAACACTCCTAAATAAGTGAATATCATTATCATTATCCAAAATTTCAATTGATGTAAGTAATTGAGCATTTAATACATGAGGAAGTATTCCACCTTTAAAAAATGAAGGAACGATTGAAAAACATCACCTATGATGGTCTCTCAAAAACTCTGAAAGAAATAGATGCTGAAATGATCATGACTGAGGGCACTATCAGGATTGAGACAAATATAATGACCATGTTATCTAGTGCTAGTGGAATATATTGAGTTAGGGATTCTATTAAATGTCAATAGTATTAGGAATAATATCCTCAACTGGGGTAGAAGTGGTTCATGAACCATTAAATAGATCCATTTAATAAGAGACAATATTCTATGAATGATCCTTTCTATTATCCAGGATTTTATCCATATTAATGAATAATGATAAGGGGGAAGATATTTATTAAACTCTATGATAGGAGTTAAATAATACAGAGTTTATATAACCATCCATGATCTATTTGGGATTTAATTTCTCTTTCATATATTCATCCAATAAATTGAGAAGATTATTGAATCTAAGTGATGAATCAGCTTCCATCAAAGAACCATCATAAAAATACTCAAGAGTGTGATGTTCTTAGATACCATGAAGTTATGTCTCTATAATAAATATATCCTTATCATGATGAGTTAATATATCTTTATTAATAATCATAATTTTACCTCTTGAGAAAATTATTTTGAGAATGTAAGAGAAAACATTACACTTTCAATTAACAGAGTTCTAAACACCATGACCATACTTTCCACATTCCCAGGGAGTCACCCATCCTTTATTGAATATAAAATTATTGGGTCTTTGATTCTATTCCAATTTAGTCAACCATAATAGGATGATGATCACAATTTATCCTTGATAAACTTGTATATGTAATGGATTCATAATAATTTCAATTAGGATAATTAAAAAAAATCCCCACCCATTTTTTTAACGACCATACAACTAATTATATTTTATTCCATGTGAACATAGAATCAAAAACTTTGACCTCAATCAACATATTATGTAAAATGAAATCCTTTAATTCCCTATATGAAATCAAATTAAAGACTAAAAACTTTTTTGATTTGTGTTGAAAATCATGTTTAAATCTCCAATAATGGTATATGACTATTAATATTGTGTTTATGGGTGACGATATTAGACCAAATTATTCTACGATATAGATAACAATTATGAGAATAAATTATGTTGATAATTTTATGACACCCGTATCATAAAAATAATTGGTCACATGTTGACTAATAGAGCAAAAAAAAAGAGCATCAATTATTCAGGATTGATCCATAATCCATTTTTTGACATCTAAAATAGAACTGTAAGTTCCCAAAAAATCAACTTTTTTAAAGAGAAAAACTATATATATGAGAATATGGTTTTTGGTTCAGATAAAACTGTAATAAATGGCCTATAATGTTGAATTTCTGTCCTAGGATACCTGAAAATGGATTAATTATCTTGGCCCCTATTACTCAAGAAGAGAATTCTCATTTGATGGTTGATTTGAGGTGAACACCCCACTTATTCCCTTCTCAATCATTCTGCTTTTAAGAGTTCAACTTGTTTTATTTTTTGGGAAATTGAATATTATTTAAGATATCTGATGTCCATAGTTTCTATATAATTAATATCCCACTCATGAGAATAATTATAATCAAATTAATTTGTTGAATAATTAATCATATTTGTATTTTCAGAGGAATTTGTAATAGTCTCATTATTCTCATGTCCATATTTTTTAAATGTTTTTTAGGACTGTACAGATTCTTGTGAAAATTTTAGATGAAGGAATGTATCTATATGTATCAAATATTCTTCTAATGGAAGGATAAATTAAATAGTGATCATTAAGTGATTCTGGAATTTCAAAAATCAACTTATCTAAGTTAATGATTCAATTTTACTTGTACTAAGTTGTTTTATCAAGCTTAGTAAAATACTTATTGATGGTAAGGGAAATAAAAGGAGAATCATTCTTTGGAATGGAGGGACACAAATTAGTCCTCTTACAATCATCACTACTAAATAGGGTCAGATCCCTACAAAGTCGAGTAACCCTATCAATGATACCCTATGAAATTACATTGGATAAAATAATATTTCAGGTATATTTTCACCCTATAAACAAATTAGTTAATATAATGAGAAATCTCAAGGGCTAAAGAATATTCATACACATTACCCCCTCCAGAATGTAATTGGATCATTGAATCTAGGGGTAGGAAGGGGGTAGGTAATTTTTTCACTTCCTCTACATCATCATCCTAGGGATTAGTTATATTCACTCTTAGTGCAGGAGGAATAACCTAATTATCCCAACAACAAGTTGATTGGAAGAATTTTTTTCAAGATCAACTACTTTGTTCATTCAATTTTTGTTAACTTACTTCCATTACTTGTCCTTAGGGACCTCCCTAACCATCATTTGGATCAATCTATAAGTCTTAATAGAATCATCCCTGATCTCATGAAAGCCATAAAAAGAAGATATATGTTTAAACTCAATCTTGAGTTCAATTTTTTGATAATTGACAATAAAAAAAATAAATATTCTAGATGTTCAGAAGTCAAATTGACATCAACATGGATTCTACCATAAAAACAAAGATCCCCTTTCTACCAACATTGAACCATATAAGAGGGGGTACTGATGTAAGGGAAAATATTAATATAGATATTGGGGGTCCAATACACATAGTTTTAACAATGTAGTCTAATCCATATATGATCATCTAATTGCTTATAATTGAAGAGATTCAAATTTAAATCCCATTCTAAGACCCTGAATAATCATGGGTATATTTGGAAATTTTCAGTGTTTTGATCAATCATCAAATACTCACTATTATAGACAACAATATGGAAAAAACCACTTAAAATGGGTATTTGATTTCATGCACGAATTCCCCAAAATACTGAACTTCTATTTTTTTAATAGTATAAGATTAGGTTTTGTCTCCTCTTGATAAAAGCACACATCCCAATAGTGAGAATCTATAGAAATTAGATCTTTTATGTAGAGTATCTAGTCCTGTTACTACCAAGAAACAACGTTCATCGATTTTTTTGACCAATGATAGTTTGAAGGTATCCATTTTGATTAGATATTGAAAAAAATATAAAACAAAAGCAAAGGAGACTCCATCTTTTCATTAAGTAGAACCACTATAGTTATTATTTAATGTGATATAGGAGTATGCTTTGAAGAAAAACACCCATTCTTGGTCGAACGAGCCCAGTACCAATCATAGATCTTGGATAAGATATAACCACTATAACCAAGAATAAAAATGAAATTTATCACTTCATTCCCCATAAGTTAATTTTTTTAGAATCTTAATTTTTGGATAAATTGTGAAAAAAAACTAATTTTTATTTAAAAACATCGTTTTTTGTTTATTTAACGGTTAATTTTAAATGATATTATTATTTTTTTAAGGAAAAATTAAAAAAATATTGCATCTATTAATACAATTTATTTCTTTATAATCATGTTCTCATAGAAATTGAAAACCAAATATTAACAATAATTTGAACAATTTCTACATAAAAAAGCTATTATTTTGTCCCATATATTGGAGTAGCATTATTCTTAATTTTTTCACTTAAATTATTTTAATTTCGAAAAAATGATATAATATTTTATATTAAATATTATATCTAGTGTCTAATAATACCATGTTATTTTTTGACCAAAATTATTATTAAGAGTGATTGTAATTAATCATGGCGATTAAGGCCAATATAAGCATAATTAGGTAGTAAACCTTAAAATTAAGGGCCCAAATTATTTATCCACTTATCCAACACAAATTTGTATTCCATATTTCATCCAAAAACACTAACTATTGATTTTTTAGTTTATTATTTCTTTTATATGTATGAACATGTGTACCCCAAACATGTTTATATAAATTCATAGTGTGTGCATTTCCTTTCCTATAAAAATACTCAACCTGTACCCACTTCAGCACACCTCTCAAGCCCCTTGTCTATCCAAAACAATTATCAAATAATCTCACAACTTCGGTAAATTTTTCCTTGATTCCATCCCTTGTGTAGAAGGAAACTCAAGGAAGCCTTTTGGAACAAGCCAAAATGAGTTACCGGATTAAGATGTAATGTCTTCTCCCAAGTAGTTTTTATTATTATTCTTCTACACAGACTAAAAAATATTTATTATATAATTATATAATAAAAAATTAAGAAAATATTAGGAATTAATTAGGTAAATATCTATAATTACACATACACACACATCCATCTAATTTGTAACAGATATATTGTTTCTGTTAATGGAGAACTATTGCCTCACGAAATAATGATTATTCATTTTTCCAACACCACCAATCATGTTGGCCATTATGATCAATAATATCTTTATATGTGATATATATTATATTTATATTGTATTTATTCTTCTGAAATTTTTATTTGGACCATTCCTTTATGATTTCCATCTCATGCAAATACCCTATTTTCGTTTGAGGATGTGTGGACTATCGCCACCTCAAGGATATATGATTCGTTTATACACTACGTAGACTACTTTAAGAATGGTTTTAGTGAATATATATGATATATATGATATAATAAATCTTATTTAATAGTGATATATATATACATAAGTTTTTTACTTTAATTATCTCAATACAACAATTAAACAAAAATAGTGTTCATTCACACGCACGACCTATGTACCAATAAACAATGTATTACATTTCATATTTATATATTATATTTATTAATATAATGAAAATATAATTTATATTCATGATATATATATATATCATTGTTTACATTCTTTACTCATTATATAAGTTGAAGGAAAAACAATAAAAAAAATAAGGAACATTTGAAAAACAAAGTAAATATTACCTGAAGTGAATCCTTATCATAATATGGTTTACCAGATAATAATATAAGGCCAAAATAAAAAAATATATTTAATTAGATATAATAATATGTTCTACAAAATATTTACAATAAATATATATTTATTATAAAGGTGGTTTTAATGAGTACAATGAGTGTCCAGACAAAAGGTATGGGGATTTCATCTCACTTTTTATTTTTTTAGGTATATGATATGTTATCCACTCAATAATTTTTTTTGTATGTAATGAAAATGATTGTATGTTATTTTTAATTATGTTAAATTTAAGAGTATCTACCTATAAAATTTTTGAACATTATTTCATGGGGATTATGTATTAAAAGTTTCCGAACTGATAAGATAGTTTTGCCTTAATTTTTCTTTCTTTGAGACTCATGTATTGTTATGACCATAATTTATTTTTCATGGTGTATATACATCCATTTTACTTGTTATATCAGTAATGTAATACTTTTAATGATATATTAAGATTAATTTAATTACACTTAACATACATGTAGAGTATGATCCAAAGATACCAAGTTATATGAGTTTATTGAAACACCAACATCTTTTTTTAGAATATTTATGTTTATGCTTTCATTGATGAAATATTATAATAAATATACAATGAAAATTAATGTATTTTCTTTTATGATTTTTATTATTAATATAATATATTTTGGTACAATTTTTCTACACTTTTTTAATATGGTTGAAAAATTGCATTTTTAGGAAATCTCAACAGTACACAGTCTTCAGTCAGAAATTTATGTTCCTTCAAAACATTGTTTTATAAAAAGTTTTTAAAATAATATTCATTTATTATTATCTGATCCTTAAAATATATTTGGACCTTATTTATATCTTACCAATTATGAAAGTAATCTTATTGTCTCATTCTGATCTGGACATTTTAATGTCCTTATTGTGAAAATGTAATGTTCTTTTTACCTCATATGAAAAGTATGTATTTATATACCGTTAAAATATATATGATTTCATTTCATATATAAAATATATTTTTTAAATTTCTTAAAATAAATTATTAATGAAATGGATTTTCAAAAACTTTTCAAGCATCTTTTATATTTTTTCATGATTTTTCTTTCCAAATTGTTTGCAAACATATTTTAAAAGAGTTCGTAGAAAATGGCATTCAAAAAATTTCCATGAACTATTTATATATTTAAATTTATATTCATCAAAATAATTTTCAAAAGGTTTTTATAATTTCAATATGTATTTTCAAAGTTTTTTATGAAAATGAGTTTTAAAATGTTATATAGCTTATTTTATATGTTTTTAAGGAAAAAGGGGTTTGAAATGATTCCAAGACAAATTTATATATTTTAATGGTATATTATCTAAAAATTATTATCAAATGGTTTTATATGTTAAATATAATTTCTCAATAAATAAATCATATTTTCCTCCAAAAAATATTTTTTAATAATATTTCAAAATTATTTTCTATTTAAGATAACATAAATTGAGTTAACTCATTCCATTTTAGGAAATGACCTGAAGGTTCCGTTCATATTATTTCTATGTATTGGGTTATCATAATTTCATGGTCCTCATAAAAACCATATTTTTCTTTAAAGTGATATATTATTTTTAAATAATATTATTTTGAAGGGTTATGTTTATGATGACATGATCATGAAACCAATATTATTCTAGATGTTGTGATAAGTGTACATGTTTATGATACCCATTTAATTTCATTTGTTATGATATGATTATTTATGATACTATGGAACATGTTTAAATTAATTCATTAGGATATCGGTTCGACCTATATCTCCCTCCAATGAATTATGAAATGATTAATATCTCATGCAATATACTAAGATGGTATTGGGAATGAACCTTGACTATAAATATGGACATGGGAGTGAACCATGAAAATTATGATGGTACGAAGAGTGATCTCATACTACTAATATGGCCATGGGAGTAAATTATGACTTAAATTTTGGTTTGGGGAGTGAACCCATATGACTTGTAATATTTTGGTAGTGATTTCTCTACTATGGAAATCATATTATATGTTTTTCTGTTTTCTCCAATTCCATGTTTTATTCCTTTGTTATTATTTTTTGGCCTATGTTATTTATTTCATTATGATTAATGTCATATGAATTTCTGTTATTTATGTCATGAATCAGGTATGTGATTTTTGATATGTATAGTATGATCTTCTATTTTCTGGATCACATTATCATACCCTTATTCACATGATTATGCATACATATATCACTAGTCTAAAATTACTAAGAATTTTTGGACACCGATTTATTATGTTACCATTCTGATGTTAGGAATAATGGTTTTATGTAGATATACTAAATATGGATATCATTATGGAAGATATTCAAGATCATTCACCAAGATAAAATAGTTTGTCTCCAAGTTTTGAAAGGCACGAAAATATTATAGTCCTTAGGATTTTATTATTGTAATGGACTTATTATTCATCTATAATTATTTAATATCCATTTATGTAATGCCTTAGTCTTTATACCCAAAATTGTAAATTTTAGGGCACATATAAGATAAAGTAAATTTTTTAGGGCCAAAATCAATGAACTATAACGAAGTTACATAATTTCCTTGGAATATCTACGTATAACAATGGAATTATGAAAAACATCTTGAAATATTCAAAACAACTAACCAATGTGACATTATATAGAGCGAAATGATTCAGGAACAATGAATTTGTATAGTGATTTATTGAAATTAAAAATATTCCCTTCACTACACTAGTAATTACACTACCGATAAGTGGTTATCTTTTTTTAGTATACATTGAAGATTCAAATAATATCGTTGTATATTTACATTTATAGAATGATAATGTGATATTATAGACTATAATTAATTTTAATTAACATGAGATGAACTATACAATAAATAATTTATAGTTTGTTATAGCTAGCATAATGATTATAATAATATAACATTATCTATATGTGGATAAGTGTTAAATATATAAGTGTTATAAGATACTTATGTTTATATTCACATGGATGTAGATTAATATGAACCAAAAATGTTGTTATAAACAATCAAAGACTATTAATTTTCAATCCACTACCATCTTGAAAAAATACCAATATATAATATTCCCTATAATGAAATAATCTTAAAACCATATGAATAATTAAAATTAAAATGGATATAATCTTTTTATGCTGTAATGTTATATGATATTGGGATAATAACTGATTAAAATTATTCATTCATTATTAAATTGATTTTGTAGATATCCAATCCTGTAATGATAAATTATTCCCAATTTGATGATGTGGAAATATAGATGAATGTTGGAGATATAAGAATTGGTAAATAGGTAATGTTAAAAATTAATAAATGGTTTCTCATAATTGGGAAATTAATATATTTACTAGAAAATACTCTTATAAAGAATGAGTTATTGAATGAAACATGTATCTTGACTATCTCTATCAACCCCTAGAGCATGAAGATGTATCAATATCTATATGAGCACTTTTGTCGGAGAAATTTGCATAAGGAAATTACATAACATATATCCAAATGAATCTCCATTAATTAGGTTATGTACAAAATGAAAATTTTTAAGGGGATGCTACAACCATTACTCATACTTTCATAAAAATGTGAAAACACTACCACGGATGTTCTCACTAGTCTTTCAAATATATCCAGATGGAATAATTCTACTTGTTTTATGGTGGGACGTCTTATAAAGGAAACTCAATTCATATAATTTAGATATTAATTAACAATATATCATCAGAAAATGATCGACATGAGATACATGTGTTTAGGATATAATAATATTTTCACCGGATTATATCTACTTTTTTCCATGATTTACCACTATGTTATAGAAAATTCTCCATCATTATCCAAATAATGATTTGAAAATAGTCACTACTCATCACTAAAAAACTCATGAACAATCATAGTGGACTATCCAAATAGATAAATCCATAATGAGATAATTCTAAATTGAGTTTAAAGGATGATGGAATCAATATTTTACATTGGTCGAGTTATCATGTAATAATAACATTCCATAAAAATCTAAATGTCTCCATATGATTCACAGTATGGGTTGTAATGTATAACACCTATATTTTGGGATAATGTTGGTCAATTGATGATTATAGGTCTTAAAATAATTGATGAAATAGATTTAATGATCGTGAATATTCATTAACACATTAGGGTTGATCAAAGGAAAATGAAGATCATTTAGAAAAATCATTGATGAGCCACAGAGATAAAGGATGGAGTAAATGTGTTCCTGTACATATCTCTATGAAAGGGAGTCATGATATTTTTATATAATTGTTTTTATAAAAATATTTGATGATTCTTGGAGTTTTTTGATAGAGAAAGGGAATTACTACACAAATCACCAATGTAGTGAGTCATTAGATTTTTTTAAAAAGGGTAAGCTGTACCCCTAGTACTAATTCACCATTATGATTCTTGATCATATCATTACTTTGGAATATCAATTGGAACCCCCAAAAACAATTTATTAATTAAAGAATAAATTCCACATATCCCCCATGAGGATGAAATTAACTATATCTCTTACATGTAGTATCTTTTGTGGTGGTATATAATAAAAATATCTCTCATATGATTATCAACTAATGACAATCATGTGTATTAGATATAAAATTTTATACAATAAGACAACTTAGTATGTGAATTTAATTTCGAGAAATCATAAGTATAAGAACGCAAAATAGAAATTTGGGAAATCAATAAAGAATTAGTAAACTTAACTATTTTAACCTTAGTTTGTGAAATGAATTTAAATTTGTGAAATTTAAATTTTGGGAAAAAATATAATGACCCAAATTTTTAGCAATGTAATTTTCCTTATTAATGATGTGGTATATTCAGTTAAGTAGTATTATTAAAATTAACAACATAATTGTAGAAAAAAAATTTAACTATATTAACGTATAAATACATAATTTTATATAAAAATATACATGATAGTTGAAAATATTTTAATGGAAAAAATTTAAAATAATATATAAATAATATGAAAATCTTAATCTTATAGATCCCCCAGAATAATCCCTCATGAACAACATTTTAAGAATGAAGATGAATCCTTGTTATTCAATATCTATTATGAAAATTAAAAAATTTATAAAACAATACAAGAAAATATAAATTATGGAATACATAGTTATATATGAGAAATTTAAAAAAACTGTCGACATTATATGACCATTACAAATTTCATCATTAGAATAGTATTTTGTCATTTATAAGTGAAATCACACTAATATAATACCAATATGATTGATAGGAATAGTAAACAGACTATTAGATTTCTTTCCTTTATAACATAATTGTATTAAAATATTTTGGCATCATATATAATGAATATTATATATATATATTTATATATATATATAACTTAACATGTGACTAAATTTCTTAATAAAGATTGGTTAAGTGTTTGTATATTTATAAAACACATATGAGCTATTTTATTTTATATTAAAATAATAATGAAATCAAAAAAATTATTTTCATAAAATGGGGTAACAAATTAATATTATGTTTTATTATAATGACATTTTAAATTTATTAGCCCTTATATAATTTTTTAAAGTGTCATAAAATTTTTCACAGTAATAAAATTTTAATTTTTCAAAAAAAACTGAGGTTTTTATTTAGAAATAAGAAATATAAAAAATATAAAATTATTATAAAAAAACGATGTTTAATTTTAAAAGTATACACATTAATATATGGAAATGGTGATATTTTATAGTTTATATAAAATTGTTCACTTTTTTGAATATTGAATTAAATATTACAAGATATTTTACATTATAAGGTATATAAATTAATTTTGGGACAAGTGGGACGAAAGGACCTATAATTTCAAAAATAAAAAAAATCACTATATATTCATAATAATCAATAAATTTGGTATCCTAGATTTAAAATAACTATTCAATAAATATAATATTAAAAAAAACCTATCTCCATCCCTTTTTAAATCGACCCCTAAACCCTAATAATCCTAAACAATTATAAGACTTGGAGGATTAAAATTTTAAAAAACAATTTACAATCCTAATTTTATCTACCATGTTCGAGTGATTATGTTTTAAAAAAAACATCATAGGATCCCATAAGTAGAATCCAATTAAGAGACTTCAATAGGAGATGGTGTTTCTGTCAACCAATTATTTTAAATATTAATTATTCTCAACCCTAAAAAATACTTCTATAAAACATGGATTAATATTTTTAGAATCTTAAAAATAATTTAATTTTGTAATTTTAATGTAATATCTAAAATCCATAATTTTCTCTTTCCCACTATTAATTATAAAATGAGAATGTTTCTCCAAAAATTATTAGTTCACTACCTCTATAAACAATGTAGTTTTTTACCATCACCATCAATGATGGATAAAAAAAATTATTATAGTTTAATATTATTAAAACGTTATTTTAATAATTTTTTTTATTATGATAATAATCAATTTGTTTGATAAAAAATATAGTTCATTATAGTTTAAAAAATAGCCCAAATTAAATGACCATATATCCTTTATAATATTACTATGTTAATAATACTTATATCCAATAACTTATGGGTATTCGGTACTATTTCAATTTATGTATGTAAATTAGTAACACTTAATTTAAATTCATGATTAGATGTCCCATTTTAAATGTATTTCAATAATAATTCACTTGTGATATGACATTGAAACCATGAAATGAACAATTTTGAAAAACATAATTGAATTTTATTTCACATTGAAATGGTTATAAATGTTCATAATAAATTATTAATTAATAAAGTATTTTTTAATTGTCATTATTTTGTAGAAAATATATTTAATTTTATAATATATCAAATTAAGTAAAACAGAAGAATGACTTTGGAATACTATGTAAGAGATGTCTAGAAACCTTTCTATTATAATTGTTGTTATGATTTCTCTATCGTTCCTCAAATTATCCCTCATATATTATTTTTACTACCTATATTATATATATATATATTCCTCACACATTCATAACTAGATTATGTAATCTTTCATGTAAAGGTAAATAACTTTTTGGAAAGATTTGCATCCATGATTCCCTCAATAATTAAACATGGATAAAAGGAACTTCATTGTTTCCTACCAAATTATATGTATCAATGCACAAATTGTTATAAACCAAACATTATTCATAAACATGACCATTTTAACATGGAAAAACATTTAGTCAAATTATTTTTATATCGAAATTATTCTTATGTTCCCCTCTTTAAATATATGTTACCCTCCTTCTTAAAGACACACTTAGGTTTTACATTGACATAGTGATTTCTATATAATTTTTCATGTATTCACAAAAATATAGATCATTTATTGAGTACAATGATTATAAAATCTATGAACACATAAATCCCTTATTTATAGTAAATCAAAATGCAAGTAAATATAGTAATACATAATCAAATGGTTATAAATCCCATTTAGTTCCATGTATAATATTTTTTTTGGCCATATGATAAATTACTTTTTTGGTACAAATTAGAATCCACACTGTATAATGGGTACACCAAAATCGACCTTTATATCATTATGGAATGTTTTTATTCTTATGAGATTTCATGGAGAAAATTTTAAAGTGAAGCTAATACAAATTGAGACTCTCCCCCTTGTGATGCTTCATTGGTGGCTATCCATGAATTATTCTTATTTCAGGTTTTATTTCACTATCACATTCAAATGTCTCCATGATATTATGATTTCATGTTCTTTATGTTATTAACCCTTGTGTTTATTCAATAAATTTAACATTTATTAAATCATGTTAGATAATTATACTTCCATCATTAAATTTTTATAATCATTATTCCTTTACTAGTCATTATATAGAACCCTAATATTTTTATGATTTCCATTGTTTATCCTATGTGTTTTTATTGGATCCAATGTATTTAGGACCTCATTAAGGAAAACAAAACAATAATATTATGTTTTAGTATCTTATTGATGATTCAAAATTCATTAAATGATACATTACATCTTGATCTCTATGTTTTATTTACTAAATATTTTTTATAACCATCATATTAAAGTACGAGTATTGTTGTTCTGCCACTATAATTTAGTTTGATATAACTCATCTAATAATAAGGTATTTGAATTTAAGGAGTTTTCATCCCAATTCCACAATATTGAGATTTATTTTATATCGTGCACCAAATTTATGCCATCTAGTTTATATAATACCTCATTGATTTTTTATATCCTGAATTCCACATTACACATGGTAAAAATGCTTAAATTCATCTATTCTATATTAAAAGTGTTTTCCACAATTATTAATTTGATACATGTTTATATTCCAATATCACATTAAACTATTATTTATCATGTTTAAATTAACATTGGGCTAATTATATGGTCTATATGTACTTAAATACATTTTTTTCTAATTTTAATGTGAATAGGGTTTTTCTATATGGTGTGAATCAATATTCCTATCCCCATTTCTATTATTAAATATTAATATTCAGGTTTATGATTTCTTTTTTTAAATATAATTTAAATGAAATATTATTTTATGAGTGTATTGTCATTATATTGATTAAAAATTCAGTATTTTATAAACATCTAAAAATTATCTTATATATTATTTAGAACATCATTTTAAAATCAATTTTTAAAAGGTTTTATTGAATTTTGGTTAATTTTTCCCCTATTTTCATCTATAATTGCTAAAATACATCACATTACATAAAAATCAATTATAATGAATTTTCATTCTTTGATCAACTTCTACTCATTGATTGGTTTTACAATATTTTATGATCATAGAATTTTGTTTGTTCATTTTTTTTCTTACTCCCTGTTATTAATTAATCATTATTTGTCTTACTTATATCCATGAATTTAATATTTTTGATGTATTCATTATGATTTTTTAAAATTTGATATATTCGTGGTTTTATAACATTTGAATAAACTATTTTATTTAAAGGAATATTATCAATATATTTTCCTAAATTTTCTATAGAATGTTGACTTTCTATATTTTGGAATCTGTAAATTAATTTATTTATTAATTAGAAAAATTAATTATTTTTTATAATTTTTATTTGTTATATATGATATTACATTAATAGTAGTATGGTTTTGATTTGGAAAATTTATACATAATGTCTTGATACATCAACTAGTCTAATGAGGCAAACTACGGGCCAAATTAGATGGGTATTTGCTGTATAACTAACCATTCTTCGAAAAGTCTCTTCAAATATTTTGATGATAATGTCTATGATTCATTGTAATGAAACATTTATTATATGATCAATTAAATTTTAATATTTTTGATTTTACTGTAACACCCCATGCTTCCATGGTAACATCTCTTTGAATAATTCAATAGCTTGCGTTGAATGCAATTTTGAGTTCTAGCACACAACAACAAATCAAATTGGATGTCATGAATAGTAATAATCACCTTTTGAAATTTTATATATTTTATTTTTTAAGATGAACATAATTTTTTGAATTGGAATATAAATATTATCTTAGAGTAAAGTTTTGATATTTTTTGAAAGCATTCAATTTTTAATGAATATTAATGAATTTTATGTTGTTATTTAAAATAAATTTTTTAGTTAATAGTTATTTGTTTTATTTAATTTTATTTAAGGTCAAATTGATACATAATACCAATATAAGTTAAATGTAATTAATTTTATTCATTTTATAATAAAAATAGATATAAAAAATTTATTGAAATATTTAATGTCTTTTACCCACCTTCTAGGCATGTTAGCCAATTTGAATAAAACGTAATTTTACAACTTCAATGAATTAAATTTAAAAAAATCTCTGAGACATAGTTGAAATCAATATGTGAAATTTCTTTCAATAAGCTGAAAATAATTATTGGTGAATAGTAACTTTAAAATTTTATTTATCATAGTTAAAAGTAAATAGTGTCATTAAAGATAAAAATGATATAATAATTACCCTAAAACATGTCCCAATTCTATTGGATAATTGTATTTCAACCAAATTAAAACATAGGAATTTAATATGATCATATTTGATTCACATGGATTTGATTAGAACATTTATTATTATATTATTTAATGAAGAGTTAAAAGTGTTAAATTGAAATTATAATAACTAAAACCTTTTTAATATAGTGTTATACCTAGGCTAAATTAAGCTATGAATATTCATTAGAAATATAAAAATATTTACTATATAATGGTAATTTTTTTAATTGTTAGACATTATATAAATTAATATATTTATGACACAATTATGATGCAGTAATTACCTTATTAATGAAATATAAAAATAAATGATATTATAAATATAAAAATAAATTTAAATTGAAATTTATAAGGAATTAAAATAATTTTATATGTTAATATGACATATTAGTATTGATTTAATTTATTCTTTTCGAACTAATCATTTTTTCTTGACTTTCTAAAAAAATACGAAAATGTATCAAAATTCACATAAATGTGTTTTTAAAACAAATACTATATTATTAAATAATATTATATTAATAAAAATTTGAGATTATTCCAAAGGACATAAATAATTATATATATATGTCATTAATGAACCACTTTTGGTTCACATTTAATTTTATAGTGTGTTTATTATCCATGTAATAAAAATAATACAAGATGATGTTGTAAAAGTTAATCTATTTAACTAAGTGTTATATCTAAATGATAATGTTTAAATGGTTACATAAACATGTATAAAACCTAATTTTTCAGATTATTTTGACCCATCCATACATTATTCTTGAAATAAATCCATTTGGAGCAATTATTGACCGAATACAATTTTATATTAAAAAAATATTTCAAGCATTTCCAAAAGTGACTGTCACGTCTCTTATAAAAGGGTACAACCCCTTCTAAGAAAATCCCACCTCAACAACCATTTGGCTCGACCTACCCCTGCTAAAATATCTCTAAAATACCCTCAAATAAACCTAGGGGTCTTAATTTGACCATAATCCAACCTAAATATCCCTTTTGATCAAATCAAAAGGAAGCACCCGAAGAAGATGTAAAAATTCCATCACCTCTTTGAATTTTGTTTTAATTTTCCACTTCCTCTTTCTTTTTTTACATAACAAAATAATGAATCCAGTTAATTATAAATATTTTTATTTTAATATAAATATTATAAAACCTTATTCATTATTCTATCCATCCTATTAATGGAATTGTCACCATATGTGCGTAAGTACGGCTTACTGTCTCCACGCCGTGGTGTTGTTTGTCATTCAACACTTAATTATCTGGATGGGTATAAAAATGATTATATTTGATTTAAATAATAAATATAACTTTTTAATTATTCTGTATATATTATATACCGTCCCATTATATACGATTTCTCCCTCAATAGAATGATATTTTTTCTCATGCATACGTACTGATTACCATCCCCTTGAGCGTGATGAGATTCATACCCCATTGTAATGAATCAGGAATAATTTTCAATTTATGATTAAAAATCAAATTTATGAACATTATATCATTTAGGATATGAATAAAATACATCTTATCCATAACAAACATGTATTTTGTACTAAAAAGATAATGTAAAGTGAATCAGTTAACACTCAAAAAACATATACTACAGAAATATTATAAATAATGAAATATTAAAAAAAACATATATGATCTCATATTTTATATTTTAATCTTTTATAAATTAATAAAAAAAACTAACTATTGTACAAGAGTTTAACATACCCATTATTAAGGAAAATTACAGGGTAATTTTTAATTCAACAATCTCTTTATTATCTGGGGCTGTTTATACGTGAGTATCTACTATGAAATCTTTATGATCCATGTCCTTGTTTCATAAAAATGTATTTAAAAACCTATTTATAAGTTCATAGACTTTGGGAAAAAATCATATATACCTTTATTGAAATTTTATAAAATATTTATAATAGAATCTTTCTGTTATTTCCCAAATAAGTTCCTTTATAACCATTTCGACAAAAATAAGGAAAAATGTTTTTTTATCTTATACGACAGGTGTGGCTATTTTCCCCTATTATAACACCTTTTAAGCTTCCCTTACAAGCTTATAATAATTTTTTCAAAATAAATGTTTTATTTTATAATTATTTGACTTTAAAATTATTTCAAAATCTAAAGAGATATTTATCTCAAATAGTTTTGATTTCATATATGTCATAATCCATTGATGGATTTTACTCTTATTTGAAATTGATTTATTATGATTCGTTCATCCATATTGTATTGAAGGTTTTATGATAATTTGAATATTGATGTGTTATTTTGATACCATTCATGGTTTATGGTTAATGTATTAACATTTCATATTCTAGTTTTAGTATGATTGATTATGTTATGTTTCAACCTTTTCATATGAAGAATGCAACATAAATTGAATGTGACAGGTGGTGCCCACTATATCTCCTCGATACATCAGTAGGTCACATGATTGAAACTAGTGATTTGGACAAGGCCTTTACAAAATCTTATTTCTAGTATTCGAATGAGTCCTTGACTCTGTGGTTATGATGCCCAATATTATGCATTCATCTTTATGAAATTGGATTTTGATATTACATGTGATTATTAAACTAGTATAATATCGTTTTGAATAAGTCAATGTCATTATTTGATTTATATTTTCCATATTATGTTGACATTTACATTTAAAATGATTGTGTTTTAGGCTTATACATTACCTATGATATTTATTCTTATTTATAAAATTTTCTATTATATTGTTATCTTTTCTAAGAATTTGAGCTAATGCCATTCTGTGTTGTATTTTTAACAGGATGTGAAGATGTATACAATGATTAACCTATAGGGATATGCTAAAGTATATGAGTCTGTTAAAATCAGACCTAATTTTGTTTTTAAATATTTAATGATTTAATGTAATTCTATTGTATGTATCTAGTACTTCCAGGGCTACTAAAATAATCGGTCATTCAAGACTAAATCTCTTGTGATCATTCCAATGAAATGTAAAAATTCACCGACTCTAGGTAATAAGGACCTGGGTGCTACAATTGGTATCATTAGAATTTTAGTATAAACCATTAAATATTGATTAAGAAAAACATGGATTATATAAAATTATCATTTGATTGACTTTGGGTATTCTTATAGAATATATTCCTAGAATTATTGTAATGTAGAGATTTTGTGTATTTTCCAAGAAATATATCCCTTTCTAGATATGGGCAGTTAGATGTGGCTCTTTCATAGATGTACCTAGGATTAAAAAATACAACAAAGGGTTTTGGGAATGACTCAAGGTATCTTGGTACACGACAATATGCCTTGCTGCACTCTTGGTTATGACACTCTAGGCGGTATGTTTATGATAATTCATATTATCTTAACAAACCATTATAAAATATTAATTAGTAAATACTACCTCAATGAAATTATTTTCTATCATTGTGGATTATATGCATAAACATTTCAATTTAAGATAGTTATTTTAATAGTTTGGATTTATTTATTGAGATTCATATGGTAATCTACTGTATTCCATTATTTAGAAATAGAGAATAGTGGAAAACATGGAAACCATAGTAACGCACATAATCCATGTAGGGATTGACTTCCTACACAAGATAATTATAGTGGAGTTGTTGATGAAACTAGCGATGATCATCTAATAACCATACATGGAAAAATTACTCAGGTTATAAATAATAACCATACTAGTATATAGAACCCTGATCCACAATGCAGAGGATCAATTTTAGAATGATACATGAGGAAAAAACCACCAACATTCAATGGAACAAAAAATCCATTTTTAGATGAGCTATGGATCTGTTCCTATGAAAAATATTTCATTCTTTGGGAGTTGCGAAAGGAAAAAATTTCTCCTATCAGTTATTCACCTCAAGGGAGATGGAAATCATTGGTGTTAATTAATTAAAAACAAAAATTGTGATGAAGAAGTATTAAATTTGTAATGAAGGTAGTTTAAAGATATTTTCCAGGAAAAATACTTTCCTCAAGATCATCAAGCAGATATAGAAAAGCAATTTCTTAGCCTGAGGAAATAGTAGGATAAGAATTTTAAAAAGTGTGTGGATATTGTTACAAGGATAATAAGGAATGAAATATATTATATACATATACCAATGAGTAATAAAGATCGATTCTTCAATAGAATAAAACCATTTCTAAGTCGAGCATTAGTCTCATAATCCTTATCATCGTATGAAGATATATTCTTTTGTGCAATTCATAAAGAAAAGGAATTCTCTATGTCTTTCGACATTAACTCAATGCTAGAGAAGAAGATATATTATGAAAACTATGTAAATATAAATAAGGGGAATAAAGAAAAAGTGGTATTTCTATCCAATAGTAATTGTTGGAAGAAATATCAGGGTAATTTTTTGAATGGAATGTGAGTCTCTTATAAGTGTTGTGAAAAAGGAAACCATGCTCGTGATTGCATGATAAGTACATTGGTTGTAAATGTTGAATGCTAAAATTGTAGAGAAATAGAGAATTATGAAAATTAATTTCCTAATCCCCAATGAAACATACCTCAGAAAAGGCCAAGATAGAAGTGCCAAAATTATGTGATCCCTACTACTGAGGATGAAGCTCTGTATGAGATGAAGGTAGGTAATTTAGTGGTTTCCTCAAATTTATCCAATGCTTTATTTGATTCTGTATCCTCGCACTATTTCATATCATCCAAATTTTCTCGGAAAATTATATATTTTCAATATCAATTAACAAGGATGTTGTCCGTCAAATCTATTAAGGGAAGTATCATTGCAATAATTTTTTTGAATCATTCCCCTTTAGAGTATATAAAGGTTCATTATAATCTGATCTCCTAATTAGATCTATGACTGAATTTGATATAATCCTATGTATGGATTTCCTTTCAAACCATGATGCAAAAATTTAATGTAACAATAAAAATGTTACAATTTTTAATGATGATATAGAGTACCATATCATTTATACATAAACATCACAACCTGATTCTTATCAATATGCACACTGAGTAGATTTACTAAATTCAATTATTAGGGGGGAAGATAATTAAATAACTTTGAGTGAGGAAACAAATGTTCAAATTGAGGACATATCTTTTGTGCATGAATATTATGATGTGTTTCCAGAGGATTTACCTAGACATCCTCCATAAGAATAAATTAAAATTTTCATTGATTTAATTCGTGCATGAAGGCCCATATCGAAGACACCTTATAGAATGGTCACTATGGAATTAGTTTTACTAAAGATAAAACTACTGTAATTTAGTAATATAGGATTTATTCACCCTAGTGTTTCTCTAAGGGAAGCCCATATTCATTATGTTAAGAAGAAAGATGGATCTATGAGGTTGTGCATTGATTACAGGGAGATCAATGTCATTACAATAAATAACATGTGTCCCCTAACATCACATTAATGAATTATTCGATCAAATTCATGGAGATCAATATTTTTCCAAGATTGACCTTTGATCTGGAAATCATCAATTGTGTGTGAAGAAGGAAGAAATTCTAAAGACATCATGTCATACCGGGTATGGGCATTACATGTTTACAGTAATGCCTTTTGAACTGACTAATGCACCCTCTGTCTTCATAGATCTAATGAATAGAGTTTACATGGAATATATTGATAACATTGTGGAGGTATTTATTGATGATATCTTGGTTTACTCCAAAATATATAACGATCATGAAAATCACTTGCGCACATTTCAAAATAATTTATTGGTGTTTCATCCATGATATTTCCCGATTGGGTATCCCATTAACCAATCTCACATGTAAAGGGATTAAATTTGTTTGGACAAAATGGAGTTATGAATGTTTTGAATAACTGAATAAAAAAGATTAGTCAATGAACTTATCTTGACTCTCCCATCAGGGAATGACGAGTTTGTTCATTATAGTAATGGATCTATGAATGGACTTGGTTGTGTCTTTATGGAGAGTGATAGAGTTATTTCATATGCATCACGAAAGCATTAAATTCATGAACAAAACTATCCCACTCTTGATCTTGAGTTATCCATTGTAATATTTTCATTGAAGATATATAGACACTATCTTTATTGTGAATAATGTTACATATATACTGATCACAAGTGTTTGAAGTATATGTTATCACAAAAATAACTCAACATGAGTCAAAGATGATGGCATAATCTACTCAAACATTTTGATTTCACTATACACTACTACCCGAGGAAGGAAAATAATGTTGAATATTCTTTGAGAAGAATTAATAATTGAGTTTTGAACAATATAAAATATTAATGGGATCCATTTATCATGGATCTATAAAGACTAATATGTGAATAATCCTAGAAGGTGAAACATAAATAATTTTTCAAATTGTTTCCAAACCATCTTCACTAGAATGGATAAAAATTTCTCAAACTGGTGAATAGGAGTTTCAAAAGAAAACTAAATCTTTGAGTGATGGGAGATTTATCGACATCATATATGAAAATGGGATTTTGAAATTTGGGAAGAGAATTTTTGTTCCTAACATACTTGATCTAAATAGGGAATTGTTAAATGATTATCAGAGATTAAATTTTTCTATAAACCGTGGTTGCACTATGATATTTATATATTTGAGGGAACATTTTTTGTTGGACCACATGAAGAAGGAGATTGTGGATTATGTGCCAAGATTTATGGTTTTCCCATAGGTGAAGGCTGGAAGACAACATCTTAGAAGAGTCTTGTAACTAATTCCCATACCAATGTTGAAATGGGATAATATTATGATGGAATTTTTCATGGTAAAACCAACCATGAAAGATAGATTCAATATGGGTCATTTTTGATTGTCCTACCATGTCAGCACGTTTTTATGCTATAAGAGAAGATTAACAACTTGAACGTTTAAAAATACTATATATTATTGAAGTTTTAAGACATCATGGAATACCCCTACAGATTGTTTTTTATCATGATCCCCATTTTATGTCAATATTTTGTTAAAAAAATCAGAATGTCCTAGATACTGAATTTCTATTGAGCAATTCATTGAACCCTGAAACTGATGGACAATCAGAATAGACTATTCCAAACATAGAGGTCATTTTGAGATCTAACTCATTTAATTTTCAAGGTATGTGGGATCAGTATTTACCTTTAAATGAATTTTCCTATAACAATAACTTCAATTCATGTATTTTGATGAAACCATATAAAGAATAAAATGGAAAGGGATGTTTCACAACACCAATTTGGTATGATTTTTGTGAAACAAAACTCGTAGGCCCCGAAATTGTTGACGAAAGAATGAAATTGCTGAATATAACCCAAACACACATCAAAGAAACCACAAATTATGAAAAAGTTCTATAACGATAATTAATGGAATGATTTGTAATTTCAATTAGAAGAAAATGTTTTCTTGAAGGTATCCCCATGGATGGGTGTAGTAAGAATCAGGAAGATGGATTAATTATGTCCCATTTATATAGGACCTTTAAAAATTTTAGAGTGAATTGGAGTTGTAGCTTACCATTTTCAAATGCCTCCAAGTCTCTCAAATGTTCGTGATGTGTTCCACATATCACTATTGAGAAAATACATCCCTGAAAAAACACATTTACATACATATGATGAAATAGAAATGGAACCCAATCTGTCTTATTGTGAAGAGCCTGTTATGATTCCTGATTCCATAGTATACATTTTGAGAAACAGGATGAATCGTTCGGTAAAAGATCTATGGGGAAACCATAATATGGATGAGTCAACATGAAAACCCATGGATCATCTGATAAAGAACAACCTGAATCATTTTATGCAGTATTATTATAGATATTTCGAGGCTGAAATTATTTGAAGGAGAGGACAATGTTACACCCCAAGCATCCATGGTATGATTCTCTTTGAAAAATGCAATCGCTTGTGTTGTTCCCATCTTAGAGTTATAACACATCATGACCAATCAAACTAGTTATTATGAATATTAATACCCACTTTTTTAAAATTCTATAAATATTACTTTTTAAAATTGAATTCAATTTTAGATTCGTAATATCAAAATTATCTTAGGGTGATTTTTTGGTATTTTTGGAAAACATTCATATTTTGATGTATTGTGAAAAAACTACATTATAGTTTAAAACCAAATTTATATTTAAATAATTATTTATTTTATATATATTTATTTCTGTTAAAAATAGATACATAATACCTATATATTTTCAATTAAATTCATTGGATTCTTTTTATAATAAAATTGGATTTATAAAATTTAATTGAATTTTTTAACGTCTTTTACCCACCTTCGAGGCACTTTATCAAAATTGTATAAAATCATATTTTACCGCTTCTATTAATTGAATTTCAAAAATCTGAGAGACACAGTTGAAATTGGTAAGTAAAATGTGGTTCAATGGGATGAAAATAATTTGGAATGAATAGTAACTGTTGAATTTAATTTTCCATAGTTAAAAGTTAATAATGTTATTAAAGGTAAAAATGTTATTATAATTACCTAACACACATCCTAATTCTTCTAGATATGTGTATTTCAAAAAATATCGAAATTTGGAATAAATTATGATCATCTTTGATTCAATTGGATTAGATTAAGAAATTTATTATTATTTAATTTAAAGAAGTTTTAGAAGTGTTAAATTCAAATTTTAATAAATAAAACATTTTTAATAGAAGATTATACATAATACAAATTCACCTATTAATGTTAATTAGAAAGAAAAAAATAATTCCCAAATAATGGTTTTTTAGTTATAGTTATTAGTCATTAAATAAATAAATTTATTTATCAAACAATTATGATGCCATAATTTATTTTTTTATAAAAGAATTAAATAATTGTTATTATAAATATATAAATTAATGTAAATTAAAATTTTTGATGCATTGAACAAATTTTATAGGTCAATATGACATGTTAGGATTCATATAATGTATTTTTTTATATCTAATTATGTTTGGTTGACATTCACAAAAACCAAATACAAAATAGTATCAAAATTAACATAAAAGTGTTTTAAAAAATACTATATTATTAAATTCTAACATATTCATAAAAATCAAAGGATCAGCAAGAGGACCTAGATAATGATATATATGTCCTTAGTGAGCCACTATGGGTTCACTTGGAATTTTATAGTATGTTTATTAACCATGTAATATAGAAATACAAGATGACATTATAAAAGTTAAACTATTTAACTATGATTTAAATCTAAAATATAGTTTAAAATGGTGACCAAAACTAGTCTTAAACCTATTGATTGAAATTATTTCAACCCATACACACCATATCCTAGAAATAAATCAATTTTGAGGAATTATAAACTGTATTTTATTTTATAATAAAATAATATTTCATTATTTTCATAAAGTGGCCCTCACCTCTCTTATAAAAGGAAACTTCAGCTTATATCAAAATCACTCCTCCCAAGCCATTCGGATTGACCAAACCAAATTAAAATATCATCCCAAATACCATCACATAAACCTACAGGTCATAATTTGATAATAATACAACCTATAGAACCCCATTTTGTCAAATCAAAAGGAAGCACTAGAAAAGGTGGTAATAATTTCATCACATCATTCAAAGTTCATTTCTTCTTCCACATCCTATTTAATTGTTGTTTACATTTAAAATAATAACTCCTGTACCATATACATACAATAAATATATTATAAATATGGTACAACCATATTCATTAATCTATTCGTCCAATTAATGACAAATTCACCATACGTGCGTAAGTACCACTTACAGACTCCACGTCGTGGGGTAGTTTGTAATTCAACACTTAATTATTTTGATGTGTATAATAATGAGTATAAATTATTTAAATAATAATTATAACATGTTAATGATTTTGTATATATTATATTCCATCCATTTTCATATGATTTCACAATCAATAGAATGATATTGTCGCTCGGGTGTATGTACAATTACCGCCTCCACGAACACGATGAGATTCATTCCCCTTTATTATCATTCAAGAATAATTTTCATTTTATGATTTAAAATGTTTTTTAAGAACTTAATATAATTTTGGATATGAATAAAATATATACTATCCATAAAAAACATTATTTATGAAACAAAACATATAATGTAAAAGGAATCAATTAGCACATGAATCAATGATACCAATGAAATATAATTAACAATGAAATATTAGAATATAATTATTGATATCATATTCATGTATGTCGTTCATGAATAATTTAATAAAAATTATTTAATTATTACACCAAAGGTTAACGTACCCATGATCAAGGATAATTACAAGTTAAGTTTTAATTCATAAATATTTCCATTATCTGAGGGTTTTTATAAGTGAGTATCTACTGGTACCTCTTTATCATTCACATCCGTGTTTTATAAAAATGTAATTCAATTTTTTTAATTTTTACATGAAAATGTTTTAATGTCATTTCCAAATTTTTTAATTTTTATAAATTTTTTATAAAGTAATATTTTTGTTGTTTTTCAAAAAAGGATGTTTACGACCATTTTAACCAAATTAGGGAAATAACTTTTTAAACTTATACAGCTGATGCGGCTATTTTCCCCTATTATAACACCTTCAAATATTCCCTTAAAATAATATAAGAATGTGTTCAAAATAAATTTTTTCTTTTATAATTATGTGTCCTTCAAATGATATCAAAATATAAACATAAATTTCTCAAAAATAGTTTGTATTTCATCTATGTCAACATCCTTTGATGGATTTTATACTTTAATGAAGTTTATTTATTATGATACAATCATCCTTAATGTATTTAATGTTTTTTTGATATGTTTGACTATGAACGTGGTATTATTATAGCATTAAATTTTTTATGGTTAAATTGTTAACATTTATTATTCTAGTTTTATTATTAATGTTAAATTTATGTTTCAAAAATTTCGTATATGCAATGAAATGGACATAATACATGACTGGTAGAGCCCTCTATATCTCTTCGATGTATCAGTAGGTCTAATGATACAAACAGGTGTCTTGGCACCAGACCATGAAAAAATATTATTATTAGTCTTGGTACGAGGCCTTGACTATATGGTGTTGATGTCTAACATTATGAATTCAGTCATTGTGAAATTGTCTTTTGATATTACATGTAATTATTCAACTAGTAAAATATCCATGGGAATATGTAAATATAATTATTTGATATATCATTACCATATTATGCTGAATTTTATGATTAAAAGGGTTTTGTTTTAGTCTTATACATTTCCTTAAATGATTATGTTTATTTTTGAATGTTTCCTCTATATTTTTATCCTTACTGAGCTTCAGTGCTCACCCCATTCTAATATTTATTTTACCAAGGATGCAATGAAGCTTATTAAGATTAACCTGAAGGGATATGATAAAGTATATGAGTGTGTTAATAGAAGGACGAATTTTGTTTTTTTATTTCATGATGTAATGTAAAACTCATGTATGTATCTAGTACTTCCAAACCTACTGAACTAATTGGTATTTTGAGACATTATCTCTTGTGATCATGCCAAATTTATTAATAAGGCACTGACTCTGGCTAACTTGGGTCAGGTCTTTACATTCATAATTGTGATTTTATCTATTATTACACTTAAAATTTCTATGTTCATATTTTCTATTGATATATTGTGAATGTCATCTTTAATTTTAATTTGGTTACATATTTATTATCCACCCTTTTTTATTATTCATGAAGTGTCAAATATTTATAATTTAAATTGAATTTAACAATTATCAAGCATCTATGATTCCCCTATATTTTTAATTACTATCCACAATGTAATATTAATAAATCCTTCAATCAATTTCATGGATACATTAAACAATTTCATGATCTAATTAATGTTTTACTACAATATGAAAATAAAATAACTATATAGTCAAATATGATTTCCAATATAATTGATCTTTAGTGATACAATCCCTTGCATATTATATTAATATAAATATCTACACACTTGATATGGGATAAGGGAGTTATGGTTGTTCTAATTCATGTGAATCTGATCATTTCAAATCCCAAAATTTTAAAGTGCCTCTTACCATGAATGAGCTAGATCTATATAGGGAAATACATTAATAAAGTACATCTTGCTTTATTATTATCATCCCCAAATACATTGAGACATTATTGGAAACCCACCATGTAAGAAAATATATCTCATACCTCATATAAAAAAAATTATTTTGTCACAAGGTATTGTAACCCAAATTGAAGAATGTTTCCCCATCTGATGGATATTTTAATTGAATATATTATTGTCCATCCTTTACGACTATAGATTTCCTTGGGAATACTTCCCCATGAACATTGATACTTCTCCTGAATAGAATCTTCTATTGAAATCATATGGAATAGTTAATAACCCTATATTTTTATAGAAAATTACAAAAAACACCAAAATTATATATTCTTCAACTTATGATGTCTAATATAAAATTTACAATTTATTTTATGTCTCAATTTCATCATTAACACTCATGAAACATTGGTGGTATCCAAAAAACCTCTTGCTTCTCCCAAAAATATTATCTTGTATGATCATATATGTATTTTCTTATTTTTTAGGAATAATCATCTAGTTAAACATCTTATAAAAAACAATATATTTAATCTTAGTTTTATGATATTAAACATTGAAACATGAATTCCACAACATAAGAAGGTTTATTTGTATCTACCCACCCCCTATAGGTCATATTGATCATTGTGATAAATAAATGTTCACATTACCATGTTAGAAAATAAATTATCCCTATCCTTGTATATTATTTATACCTATGTTTGTAATTATCTAAAAAGAATTTTTTCTAGAATGATCATGTTTGTATAGAATACATAAAAATAACAAGAACTATTATTCTAAGTGAAGGCCTATGTTTAACTAATCAAAAACTCCCCATCCCTAGGTGTGGTATTATTATTTATATATGTACTTCTAATGAGGGTTATATAAGTCTATTCAACTTGATATGAAACTACTATGTATAGAACCCCAATATACAACATTAAAGTACAACATGCATGAGTAATTATAGAACGAATCTATATCTTGGGAAATATTAAAACTATATGTGGCAAGAGTCAAGATTAGTAGGATTTATATAGAGATATATATTCAATAATATGTACATCCCTTTATAAAACATAATTCATCTTCACTCCTTTACAAATGATTTTGATAAGCCATATATGATAACATGAAGTCTTTAATTGTGAAATCAACTCTATAGTAATACATTTCATAGAAACTGATCATTGATTTTTTAGTTTCTATGAGTTTAAAAAACCATAAATGTATATTTTTATTGATTATAACGAACTACAACATAAATTCTATTCCACTATATACATATAGATAAATCAGGATCAATATAAGTTTCCTCATTCCTTCCCATTAATTAGGAGAAACTAACCTTGAGGGAAGGGTACACTAATAACTATAAACCATACTAGAATCACATTGGATCCAACAAATTAAAATTGTATAAGATCATAATCATTGTATTTTCCCCATATCATTACTCGTAATCCAATAAAATATAATTCTATTTACATAGAAATCATCATTTCATGTTCAAATGGTGTTGGGACAGCTTTGGTTCATGATAAAAATTATATATTATTCTAGGATCCTATCACATAATGTCCCATGAATCATTATGATATACTATGTAAACACCCCCTCCCCTTGATGTAATCTATGTTGGAAATGGGACCTCCCTTCACATAGAGTACTACCTCTTGATCATTGCATTGACCACCATATTCATTGCAATATATTTTTAAAACTAAACACATAATTCATTGTCAATGATGTATTGAAACAAATTCAACAATATTTTTCAAATATATGTGACCATGAAATCAATCCATCCATGTTTAGAATTAACATGAAAATAAACTACTAATTAACATGGTACATATCTAGGGAGAGTAAAAATTGGTAAAGGATGGTATAAGCATTATTCATGTCTCTACACACTATTCCACTCACATTCATGGAATTAAAAAATTGTTTCAGTGTAAATTGTATATCATAAAGATCTTATGGGGTAGAAAATATGGACCTATCAAAATCCATGTTATAATCATTGGTCCATTGCTTTGGGTAAACTATATATCAATGATATAATATATCCATTCCACAGAATATTTTGTTTATTAAATTTTGTCTTAACATTTAGGGGCACATAACCATCCTTAAATCACCTTTTTCCATAACCTAAATAATCACCAAAGTGTTTCAGTTTTCACTCACATTTCATTTATATTAGTAAAGTGCCTACATAAGTCCATGGGAGACATCTATTTGAATATTTATAAATGTGCCAATTAAACCATATATATGCACCCAAATTTTGGTCATTTAGCTATATGATTATCATATAATGAGGAGGGACCTCTATTTTCTATATCCCTATCTGTAAAACAGTCCAAACAGTCATCCAATTATGTTAATTATTCAGCCATTATGCAACTGTCTTATTTTATCATCCATTGTTCAAAATCAACTATATTTGATTTACGAAACCCATAATAAAACTATTCACATGTATTCATTATCATTAATGTTTGGCATTCTTACAATGAATCATTTCATAGTTCAATAATGTAATGACACATTTGGGATCTTCTCCCATATCATGTGATCCTAAAAAACATTATACATTTTTCCAAGAGTTATGACTCTAAACTACCCATACCATTCCCTATGTTTTTCAGTATATGTAAATCTATTATCCCATACTTGTTAGGTTTTCACAACCCATTTTACTTTGTTAGAAGCCTTACCCTTGGTCAAAGAATTATGACCATAAAAATCACTGACACTAGGTAAAATTTGGTTGACCATAAACATCATCCTCCATTAGTCTAAAACGAAGGACTTAAAATATCTATATAAAATTACACATTGATTGTTACATTAAAAAATTTCAAGTGGAATCATTGGAAAAGAATAACATGATATTCTGTAGACATTCACTGTATGATATTTAGAAATAATTATACATTATAAATTAAAGCATTGTCAAATTTATCAGGACGAAAAAAAAGGAATACCAAGGAAAAATAGAGACATTCCCTAGTATGCTCCCTATATGATGCAATGGAAACATTTCATAGTCACAAAGATACTCATCCATAATCCATGCCCAAGAGTAAGTTTTTATATTAATGAATAATCCATAATATTATAATGATGATATTTATCAATATACTAATTTATGAGCAACATGTCGGGGAAATTGTTTTTGACTCATGAACTGGGAATAAATATTGACTTATTTCATCCATATTCACTATTCATATGTTTTCATGATATCTCAATTTTACTATTCATTGCCTCAAGCTATATTATGTAAAGATAATCATGTTAGGATGTAAATAAGTGAATAAAAATAGATATAGAAAAATTATTCTATCATCATAATATTGAACATCGGTTAATCTAAAGTATCAAGTCTCTCGATAAAATCCTAGGTGATGCATAAGATTCCAAGAATATAATATTGAATCTATTATATTGATTTTCATACATTATTGATAATATGTGAAATCATATCTATCCATGTGGTGTAATCCATTCAATTTTGTGATTATTTTCCCCATGATAGATCCATCATTAGATCGATGGAAAAAGATACTTCAATAGGCTAGTGATGGAAAAACTAATTTCCCTTTAGATTCATATAAATCCTATTGGAGAAAGACCTCATAGAGAGAATATACCAAGTCATTAAAAACAAAGGCTATGTATGATCCTTATACTATTAAGTATTCATTATATTTAATTTACATGTGTTCCCCTTTACATATTATTGGGACAACTTCTCCTTATAAGTATTCGCTCATAAATCATGACTGCCAAAAGGATTATAAAATAATATTGGATGAAGTATTGTATTTTATAACTATTCCATTTTTAAACATTGCTGAGGTTTACCCGTTTTCACCCACATTAAATTTTACACTATATCAAAATATCTATCATGTACTATGGATGATAACAACCTATATTCCACCTCTTCCTTGGTATTTTTCACTAGTCTAGAATATAGATGATGAAAAACTAACAATAATTGGTATATAGACAATATCCACCCCCATAGAGTCCCTCCTATTGTATTTCTATGGTAATCAATATGAAAATTAACAAATTAAGTTATTTCAGTTGTTCATAACCCTTAATAGAGTTGTAGTCTAATTTATAAATGTAAAAGGTATTCTATTTATGATAATTAAAGTGATTAATGAGGTCTTATGTAAAAAAATGTAGTATAATACAATATAATTTTTTTAATGTAGATGTATCAGATATCATTTACCATTACACTACATAACATTTTCTAACGAAGACTACTTCTGGGAAAGATAAATTTTTTTGTGGAGATTGAAAATTTCATGTTGAATCATCTATTATAATCCTAAAGTTTTAATGAATTTCTACCGAAACATATTTAACAAACCATTAATAAGATGGAAAACTTATCCCAATAATTGACTACCCATTGTATATTATTTGGTGGAATTATGGATTTTTTTTTCATTTACATAAATTATTATTTTGGTAGCGCGATAATAAAGTATTCATGAAAGGGAATAAATAATATTGGAGATGAATTTCAACCCTTCCTCATTATTAAATGATTCATCTATCAAACACATCATCTATACAACTTGATCCATTTAAAATATTATTCCATTGATGGAATTAAATAACCAATCCTTATCTCTAAGATACATCCCTATTTTACTAGGTCCCAATAGAAAAGTGATATTTATAGGGAACACTCCTACCTAAAACTATATATGTTTATCTCGACCACATGGATCATCTTCGATGTCTCATTAATGTAGTGAATCTTCTAACAATAATCCATTTTCATTAATATATATATATATTAAGGCCCCAATTATGAGGATATTCACTAAAATTGTTGATGTGGATATATCTAATTACTTTATATTTTTTTAATCAATCACAATTTTCAACGCTTTGATCAGAAAAACAATTGTGGTCTCAGAATGCCCACTATTTCACTTTTTGTTCTACAACACAATCATCATAAGAATAAAAAATAATTTTAATCACATTATAAAGCATCCCACAAGGGTGTAACTGGATCCATGTATCAGTTTAATTGAATTAAGAACTAATAGTTGAATCTGATGGTTCAAATGTCACTAGGATAACTGCATATTCAATCATCATTATTAACAAAATATGACAAACATTAAACTTGTTTTTATCAAACATTACTCCTATGTAATGATCTATAGGTTTCATTAGAACATAGATAATATTTTTCTATAAATCTAAAAGTCACATAGAATTCAAAAAAATACCTATTATATGAGATTGCAAGACCACATTAATAGGAACCCTATATAACAATATTTGGGAGATCATATATTATTAATAGAGATATGTCCATCTAGTAACCCATACAGTCCTAATATAACAAGATGTTATTGATTTAACATTGTATTATATTTTTAGTATCATAAATAACTAACTAAAACACTATATATATATTCACTGAATATATGAACATGATAGAGTTCCTGGAATCACATAGATGTGGATAAAATAAAATCCACCAATACGATCTACTACAAACCACAATGGGGAAAAATGGATAGAAATTCAGAAATGATCCGTTCGATTGTAAATAAACTATGGAAGAATAATATCACCAGTAATAAAATCATCTATGATTATTTTATTGTAACTAGATTGAATTGTTTCTATAATCAATGATCCCACTCTTGGACCAATTTTTTACTGTTTAAATTACATAATGTGTCATCCTAAAAAATTTATAAAAATTTCTATAAATTTCCCATGATGAACTATATTATTGGAATCATAGGTGAACTAGGATCCAAAATTTTTGGACTAGAATTATTCTATAGTGGGATAAAAAGTACCCAAAATATTTGCATTTAGTATGTTCACCAAATGGTAAGCCTCCTTACACATTATTCATTCCAAGTTGTTAAGATGAATCATTATATCCATAATCTGAAAGAGAAACTAATATTTGGAAAGATGATATTGCTCATGATATATTTTACTTGATTAGGTCACCATTTAGTGATGAGAGAGATCCTATTACTGTTACGCCATTCTGAAATTAGAGGGATCATTTCATTCAACATGTTTCCAAAAATTTTATCTTTCTGACCATTTTAAATTTGAATAGGCACTCCTTATACACAATGTGCATTACTTGGTTTGAATTACAATCTAACATCCATATAATAATGAATTCCTTGAAAATACACACATTGGGGGGGTGGGGGTTTAGTGATAAAGGATTCATCATATACATCTGATTATTCCATGTCATTTTTTATTTCAATATTGTTCATTTACAACAATATAGGCCACACCAAGTCCATTCCATATTATCATAGAAATAAAAGGTTTTATTTTTAGAATAAATCAATTTATGATTTAATGACTCTTTCCTTATAATATACATGTATACAATATTATGAAGTAAAATATATTATAAATATTTTTTCCTTATCCAATAGATTATACCCCATGATCAATCCATCGACATACTCTTCATCCATGAGAAGGAATCCATTTAGTTCTATACTCGTAGTGAATATTTATTATATCCTATTTATAAAAGAGTTTAGTTGATTTCATTTTGTTATTGATAGAAAAATGGTTTCATTAAATAGTGAGAATTCATTTAATGGATTCCTGTCTAAAAATGGGTAGTCCCAAACATCCATTTCCATAAGGTTAATTTTTTTTAATGGTGACGTTTTTTAGTGCTGAAAAATAGTAATCAGATTTAGATTTTCCTTTTTCTGTGTCACCTTTTCTTAGGCCTCCCAAATTGATATCAAATTTATAAGTAAATAAAAACACTTTAGGGAAGGAATAATGATGGAAAATACATGCAATGGTAATATATTACGACCCATGGGATAAATAGTTTTTCCACATAAACATTACACATCCCACATGATAATAACATGGTCTTCATGATTCATATAAATGATCCTTAAATTTTGTCATTTATATGAATCAGGAATTATTGAAAAATAAAAATTACATGTCATTAATATTTTCCATGTAGTGTTACATGGTTCTGTTATACATTTCATTCATACGTTCCAATTCTACAATGTTCTGATGGGAAATATTATCATATTCAAATTATAAAAGTAAAAGAACACTCAGAAAGCTCATATTTCACTGGGTATTATGTGGAACCCATAAAATATTATTTATTATATTTGTCTTTCCTGGGAATGTATGTACATCAAATGATCTTCAAAATATAAAAAAATAATCCATTTAATGCTTCACGATCCTAATTTTAATAGGAATAATTATTCTTTTTTATTTTCACTTCATAATAGATTACATATAATAAGAAAAAATGTTGTAAATGTAGTTTTTAAGAAATCTGTAAATTATTACATAATTTATCAATTAACAACAATTATAAACCACATGGAATAGATTTATTTAAAATGGGAATCACACATAATATTTGTAACCTCCCCCTTGCAAGGCCTGAGGATGAATATGTTATGAATCTATATGACCCACCTCATCCTATGTGGATCATTAGTAAAGCCCTTTTATAGAAATGTGATAGAGATAACATTTTTTAAGGTATTCCAAACTCTTGGATATGAACTTTTACCCATTCTCATTTCATCTCAGGCTATGTAAACTATTAGGGATGAATCTTGGAAGATTTCTCAAGAATTAATAATCAATAAAGAACTAGAGTTTGAAGGCTAAAATGTTCCTCATGAGGATTATGTATTGTTTGGAAATACTGATCTTCTATTTTATTTTTGGGATAATACCAAATATATTAACATAATGTGTTATACCTTGGATATATTGTCTCCTATAAGAATATAATGGGATTCAGTGGTGATTCTAAATATATGTGAGGGTTTATTTTTTATGAACATTATATATCACTATTCAATTCTATCAAGAGTATATGGTGATGCATAAGGCTATAGATGTTTTCAAACCCGAGATTGATGATAGGAAAATGATAGAATATGAAAATCTAATCATTGATCATGTGTGGTTTTCACATAAGATTTTAATTACAAGTATTATAATGACTCAAAAAGATTGGGAAGTTACTTCAGTATGATATGTTTTATTATATTATCATAATGAAGCTATCTTCATATTAATAGGAAATGGAATGGTATTTAATGGTCTATCTTGATACATATGATAGGTCAGGATTGATAAGATTTCCTTTGTCTCCTAGTCGTAGTTCCTTGAGTTCCCATAATGGTAATATATTTTTTGATGATACTATTTGTCGATGTAGATGGCAGGGTTATAATAGAAATCTTATATTTCCAGGAAAATGCCCAAATACATTCTTGAATTGTTGAAATAAAATGAATTATAAACATATATTTACTATAGATACCCTGAAATGTGGTTATTATGGACCATAAGGAAACTTTTAGAAAATATATTTTATCTATTATTCTAAATCTAGTTGAATGGTCTCATAAGTACAAAAATTTACTTTGGTGTAATGATATGTTTCATGATCTAAGGGGATCAAACCATATCACTCTAGAATTAATCTTTTTCACATTGTGGATGAGTATATGTGTAAGCAGATACATGACATTAGACATTGAGAGGTTCCACCACTATGTATTAATCTATAGAATCTTATTTAATCGATATCATTTTAGCTCATATTTTTATATCAACACATCTATTGAATTAGCTAATTCTCCATATGAATATTTTTTCTTATGATATGGGTATTACTAAACACCTTTGAATGAAGAGAGAGCATGGTATCTATTGTTATTTTTTTGTGTTCCATTTATCATAGATTGATCTAACAATGGATTTTATGGATCTTGATGTGAAACCTTATGATGTCATTTTCAAGATGTATTGGATCATTTATTATAATGATTGAATTAGTTTTTATCTTCAATGGGTCTCCTTTACTATACCTAATGGGGTGTCCCATATATTTTATGGAGGGTGGGACCCAGGTTTATATGAGATGGTCATTATTATCCAGATTTGGGGAATGTAATTTTAGTGTATTTATTTTATACAAAGATATATTATTTGAGTTATTAAATGCCTCCAATGGTCATCGATTTTCCAAATGTTTTTCCTTCTAACTTCCATGGAATCCCATTAGTAATAATGGTGGAGGTATAGTTTCTTTATGACTTAATTACAGTTACATAATTTATATATTTTTTATAATGATACATGGAAACAAATGAAATGAATGACCTCATAAAAAAACTGGATGATTTGTCTGAGAAAGTCTTTATAACCGAAATTGTGGCACCTTGGATGATGCATTCACTATTTTCATGAATGTTGATGGAAGACATAAGATATGTGTTCATTATTGAGAACTAATCCATGTTAGAGTAAATTAAAAATATATGTTACAATGTATTGATGATATAGTTGACTATATGAAAGGGGTGAAGTGGTTCATGAAGATTGTTATTAGGTCATGTTTTCACCATTTGATAATATAATATTATACCATTCTGAAAACCACCTTTAGATCAATTTATCTCAATAATGAGTACTTTCTAATGGAATTTTTTCTAACCCATTTTCATAATGTTTTTATGGGTTCGATTAATATTATCTTCCATGTGTATCTTTTACATTTTTATATTGTTATTCTTGGATGAAATCTTCGTTTACTCTAAGTTGAAGGAAGATTATTTGCATCATTTATGAGTAGTTCTAGAATTATTGATAAATAAATGACATTATTTAATGTTATGGACATGATATTTATGTATTAGATAAGTTTCATTATTTGTAAACTTGATCTTGAAACATTGTATTTTATTTGATCAAAATAAGTTGAATGTTTATATAAAAGTGGAAAAACTAATAAATGATTTTGGGATTTTAATCTTATTGTGTTATGTTGGATATCATCCCTGATTCATAAATGATATATCAATTTCTATTTCTATGATAACCACTATACCTCTTAATGGAGTGAATTTCTTTTGGGGATGAGAAATATCAGAGTAATTATTTAGATATTAAAATACTTTTTAAATATTCATTATTGATGTTTATTCTAGATATCAGGTAGGGCTACGTGGTCTTTTGTAATGCATCATCTTTGGTTTGGGTTGTGTTCTACTACATGCGGATCATGCCATTTCCTATGGATATTGAATGGATAGTAAAGTCAAGATAATATTTCGAAATCTTGACCTTGATCATTCATCTATAATACTTGTACTTATGATTTGGAAGAATTACCATTTCCGAGAATGGATTAACATTTATTACAACCACATAAATATAACTTATATATTCTACCAAAATGAGTTAAGATTCTAAGAGAGGAAGAGGGTAGTTTACCTCTTATCATTTAATGTTAACATAAATTGTACATTGCGGAATGGAAATTATATTTCAAATGTGTTTATTTGGAAAAGTATAATAAAGGATTTGAATGAATCTCAGAAGGGTGGATTTGGATGTCTCTTTTTTCACAGTTGACTATTGGGGTTCTATAAATAGGGGTTGAGGTTATATTGGGTAGTGATTTGTTGAAATCCACTCTTATTTAGACTGTTATTTTGTAACACTAGCTTGAAGATAAATTTTATTTCATTAGAGACTCTATGTATGATGGGTATACAATTGTTTTATGGTTGTTCTCCATATAGAGTGATCTATGTTTTCAGATGTGGTATTTCATTCCATTGTTTATGGTGATTGTAATAGTGTGTGATTTCCATATTACCTAGTGGATTATGAATCAAGGACAACAATGTGGTATTAGTAAATGTGGCTATGACTCTCTTTTCCACGTATGAGACAAGACATCTAATATTTTGTTTCTCATTGATATAATTTCGGACATATCAAGGATATGCATTATAATCCGTTAGGTTTTCTTCCACCACATCCATTATTGAATTGGATGTGGGGTTAAATTTTAAATGTCTATGTTGTTGGGTTTTTCATAACTAGGGAAAAAGGAATGAAATATGGAATGTGAAAAATCGGATTTCCAAATAAATGATCATTTTACCCATTCTAGATATAACCAATGTTGATGAGGTGGGATATCGCTATGTGAGAGAAATTTTTCGCATGAATAGAGTTAATTCTTCTATACTACCATATAAGGATCCCCTTTCCAATTATATAATTTATAGAGGGATTCATTAGAAACTTGGAAATCAAGTTTATTTCAGTATGGAATACCATCAGCTGAAGGATGTACATACAAAGTTCTCTATACAAATTCTTGAAGAAATTATGTGTGCCTTCATTCTGTATTTATCTAGAGTTTTGGATAGACATTTAAGACTATTTCAAATTTCAATTAACAATTGTTTCTAGTAAACGTTCATAATATTAACATTGATGACTTCAATAGTCATCACTGTAATTCTATATTTTGTTGGTTGGTGATCAATGAATGTTCCTTTTTTTGATGGTGATTGGTACATGAGATGATGACAACGATTCAATTAATTTGTAAGAGAAAGTTAAAGGAATAGATCTATTAAAAGTCTTATTCTGATAAATGGGGTATGCGATTGGATTTTTCAGTCAGTGATATGGTTCTCTAGAGTGTTTTTTATTGTATGGGAAATGATGTCTTGGGATAAAGGGTCTTCTTACACCTACTTTTTATGAGATGTTTAGGATTTTGAGTTGGTGGGGAATATAGATTAAAGTTTATAACATATTCTATAGTTAATGTCGATGCATAAAATTTTCCATGTATGGAATGTATGAAATATATGAATGTTTCTTTCACATCTACCACATATTATGTAATTGAGTGATCATAATATTGAGGATGATTTATTTATAAATGTGTATCCAATAAGAGATATTAAATCTGTGAAAAAGGAACTTAATGGGAGGAAGATACCATTATTCTGAGTTATATATATTTATAGTTCTATTTCACTATAGATTTTAGAGCTTTAGGAAAAAATGATAGAGTGGTGGACTCACCATTTTGATATGGATGATTTATGATATTTTTTATAGGGAAAACACAATTTTTTGGTGGCAATGTTTTCACTCCCCATTAAATGTTTCTTCGTTATGTCATAAAATTCGTTTTGGGATTCCATATTCATTGGTTGGATTATACCAAGAATAAAATTTAAGGATACTTATAATGGTTATGTAATGGATTATTTAGATTTTTCTATGGGTGAGATTCATTTTCTTTTGTCTACTAGAAATTGAGATGTCAGGTATATGGATTACATGAAATATCTTAATTACTTTGAAGAATGAATGAAATGGGTACACAACATGAATGGATACATTACATTAACATCATACAAAATTTGTAAATATATAAATATAATTTTTCAATATCAGTTAATAGGTTATTCAGTGTATCAAAATTTACACAATGTGTAATTGGGCTACAAACCATGTATTATTGGGACATGGAGTATTAATTATACTATTTATATGATTTTATTTCAATTGATCTTTATCCCTATATCTCACAACTTGAAAAAATCGATAAGAGATTATTTAGTTCTCTAATCCCTTCGTATCATCTATTCAATGATTGACAATAATTTTTGGTTTGGTAAATAATTTCTACTAAGAAGACATAATGTCTCTTCTATATCTCCAAATATGATCCATATATTTATATATATCATCTTGTGATTGAATAAACAAAATTCTATGATGTGGAATATTGATTCTATGGAAACTTCACAGATCATCATATCTATCAGTATTTATTGGACAAAATAATTAAATGTGCATATTTTTCAATTAAATAACATTAGTTTAGTTTACACTTTGAGAAATGTTTTACCCTACAATTAATTATTGTCTGAAAGTTATTTCAATAGATTTGGAAAACCCCAATTCAATGTAATGATGGCTTTAAAATTATTTCACATGTAATTTTGGTAAATTACACAAAATTATAAAAAATTGGTGTTTGGGGCATAATTGGATAATGATAGATTTTTTATATTGATATTGATTGTTTATTTTGTAAGAAATAAATTAAATTAAATTTTAAAAACATATTTTTTATTTTTATAGGGAATTAAATTATTAAAAACCCATTATATTATTTTGAATGTATATTAAAAATTAGAAAATGAAAAAATAGAAAAATTAATTGTGAATGGTGATTTTTGTGGAGTGAAATTATTTTCTTTTTTTTATTTTATTGATTGATCACATGGTCACCTACAATATTAGTGGGATATTTGGGATAATAAATCTATGATGTAATTACCATGAAATATATAGTTGATGAACCCAATAAGGAAGCATTAGTTCAATATATCATACATATGATGGTATATTGATGATTCCTATTTGGCATGATCCTTACAGGTGTGTTCACACATATTTTTCAAGATCCCTTTTGAAGATTTAATAGAGCAAGAGTTTAAGATATGCTTTATTTTCTATTAAAAGCGGATCACAATAAACCACATGGTTTGACCAAGTAAAAACATCCCGAGCGTAAGAAATATTTAATATAGGAGTTATTTCCTTTGATTGGGCCATAGATTCCTTAAAATAAGGATTTGAATGCATTTAATTTCAAAGTAAATGTTAATGGGGTGATACTGTAGGAAGTTGGAAACATTGTTCATTAACCTCAATATTGTAACCTCACCATTCTGTAAACATTGTTCATTTAACTCGTTGTTGAGACCTCACCATTTAAACCTCACTATTCTAGAATCAATGTTCATTAAACTCACTGTTAGAACCTTGTTGTTCTAGAAAATTTGTTCATGAACCACAATGTTGGAACCTCACCATTGGAACCTCATTATTGGAACATCATTGTTATAGAAGCACTGTTCATTATCCTCACCGATGAATCCTGACCATTGGAACCTCACCATTATGGAAACACTATTCATGAACCTCACTGTAAGAACATCATAGTTCTCGAAACACTATTCATGAACTTCACTATTGGAACCTCACTATTCTAGATATACTATTCATTAACCTCACCGTTGAAACCTAGTCTTTGGAACCTCACCGTTTTGGAAACATTGTTCATGAACATAACCGTTTGAACCTCACCGTTCTGAAAACACTGTTCCTCAACCTCACCATTTGAACCTCACTACTCTGGAAACAATATTCATAGAATAAAAAATTTGGCAAAGGATGGAAAAGGTCACCGTTGAAAGGTCACCTATTGAACCTCGCCTTTGGAATGTTTACATAAGGCTACTGATGACACTGTTCATATAAGGTTACCATTATACTGTTCATAGAAGGTCAAGGATATCATTATTCACATAAGGTCACCATTGCACTGTTCACAACTGTCTACTGTTGGAACAGTTCACATAAGGTTACATATGCACTATTCATAATTGTCTACCGTTGGAACTGTTCATTGAAATTGAAATTGTGAAAAGTGTTGGGGATAAGTCAATTCTCCTCCTGGAAGACTTCAAACACCATATTTTCTCAATGGAATTGACGAGGGAGGTCTAGGGAATTACAACCAGGTTCTCAATACTATTGATTGTTTGTGGCTGGGATATTTCACCAATAAGTGAGGTTGATTGGTTCATCTTTAAAATATTGAGTGAGAGAGATATATGATCATTATATTATGATAGAAGGTTATTGAGTTTATAGACATTCCCACAAAATTAATTGTTTTTTTGTTACTAAAATCTCTTATTATAATGGGATATACATAATTTAATTGGATTATTTCTTACAACTACTAAAAAATAATGGATTAAAGATTCTGCTTGTGTATCTTTTGGGTAGGATAAAATGTTCCCCCTAAGTGAATTAATTCCAAAATCGATTCTAAAATTTTCATCACTTTTTTATTTTTATTTCAATTAAAAATTGATTTTATTTATTTATATTTAGTTATAATTTCAATTATAACATTTTTTTTATTTACATCTATTTTATTTTATAATTCTATAATTTATTTAAGTGGGAAATTAACCCCCCCCCATAGGAATAATTACTCAAAAGAAATGCTAATGATTGTTCTTCATTATAAAATATTATGTTATTTTATCTTGTGGGACACTATTGAACTACATTGTATTTTAATTTCTCTAATATGTTGAGAAAAAATAAGTTCCATGAATGTATTAAAAAATACACATTCCATATGCAGATGATGATATTTTGTTGGAGAAAAATCATTAAAAAAATTAGGATGGATACCCTAATGACATTGAAACACATTATAATGGTGATTATCCTTAGTAATTTCTATTGAAATTAGATATTTAGAACATGGCCCATTAGTATTATATTCTCAATTTTCTTTTTCATTGGATGTTCATATGTTCAAAATAGTGTAATGATCCTCAAGAAAAAACAGATTATTATTAGTGGATAACATGAGTCAAATAGTGAGATTTCTTGTTGAAATCCATGAAGAAATTTTCTCCGATGGAGGTATACTATATTTGGTTCATCATGGGTAAAATTACACTAATGAATAATGTGAAAAATAACTTTTATATTATTTTACAGAACAATTGATGATAATTTTAAACCTTTATCATAATGTAACAACCCAATTATGTCCATGCCGAAGTAATTACTTTATAAAATTATTTGCCAAAAATAAAAATAATCCAACATCAATATTATATGACAATGAAAATATTATACATCCATAATTATTAGGGATATAATGTCAACATAATTATCTTACAATGTTTTTAATCATAATAATTTTTGTTTCTTTGAGACAATAACATCTTTTGTATGAGTAAAGTGGTTGTTTACTATAATCGTATTATAAAAATTATATGGTATATCATAACCCCTCATTAAAAGGTCCTAAAGGGCCACACACAAAGTGTATTAAGAACCTATGTTAAATTTAATATTAATATGAAACATTTTGTTAATATTATTTTCATATCTAGTAAAATAAATATTCAAATTCTATTGTTCAAAATTTTCTAATCACTAGTAAATAGTGTTATTATATATGTTATTTGAATATTAATATATATTTATTCAACATGTAATTATATATTTAATTATAAGAATATATAATATTTGTTTATAATTTTTTTCAAATGGAAAAAAATATTTATTTTTATAGTTTTCTGAAATTTTAGTAGATATTTATCAACTACTTCACATAAAAAGTATTTATTTATTTATTTATTATCTTATAATGTAGTTATATTTTTTTGATTAGGTAAATAGTTATAATTTATTATCTTGTAAATGTTGAGGTGTATTGGAGGATAGTTTCTAATGGTCCGACAATCAATTTCATTATAATTTTTACTTCAATAAATATAAAAATATTTATTCTATAAAATTATTATTATTATAACCATGGGTTTTTTGAACTTATATTAATAATAATTATATAACAATTATTTACATTTTGATCCACTTGGAATAATTAATCTAATGAAAGTACTTATTTTATTACTTATTTTTAAACTTATCTCTATTTTAACCTAGTTATGATATTTTTTAAAACACTATTAATATTCAATATATTGTGAACAGTGATTTCTATAGTGGATTCTCGCGGGGCCTCTGGGAGATCATCACATTAAACTTATTGATGAACAAAAAATAATTATACTCATCCATTACATATATTTTGTATAATATTTTTGGTGTGATGAAAATTGATAAGAGAAGGAGTTAGATCCTTATGCACTAGTACCCATATGATTCTTTGGACATGGTCAGAGGCATATATAACACATGTTTCTTATCTCTATAGGAAACCATAACTATATTCCTATGACAAAATGATTATATTTGCATAGGTCTTTATATTATCATCAATAATGATTAATTAATTTAACAACTAGAAATTTTGTTTTTAAATAAACTAATTAAAAATTATATTTGAATAGATCCTCTCATCCTGTTTGTAGGATTTTATCTATTATTTTATTAAATCATTATTTAATTAGATTATTTTTTATATGAATATAAAATTATTCATGGGTTATGATATTAAAAAATCACATTTTCAATTATCAATATGTAAATCTAGTAATCATAGAACAATGAAGTTATATTAATGTGATTAGACAATAATTTATATTTATTTATTATATGTTGATCGATTATATGTTATTATTGATACTTTTTTACATTTAGTTTATTATTTCATCAATTATAGTGAAATAAACCTGATTTCGAAAAATTTATATTATTTTCATGTAACATACTATCATAATTAGATATATAATTGATGAGTAAATAATGATGAATTACATGGGAGTTCTGAAGGGTTTTGGATGCTAGACATAGGTACACAGTCAATATCTTAAAAATCCATGAACATTGTTGAGTTTCACAACTCATATAATATTTCATATGAAATAACACATTCTATATAATAAATTAATAAAATATTGGATAAAATTACTATTATAAAACACGTGTAGAAAATTATTACATGGAACACGGTTTCGTTTATCACATGATGTGTATCTAGCATATTCTTCAGGTAGTAAACTTTCTATTGAGGAAATATTTCAAAAAAATGTTGTCAAATACAAATCACATGATGTGTGAAACTGTATGCTATTAAAATTAATGAATAAGTGATTTATGGTTGGTTTCTATATGCTGCTATGAATTCATGTATAGTTTGTAAAATATAAATTATTACATGGTGGTATCAACCAACATATGTCCAATGGAACTCACATCATTTATTTAGATAGTATGTGACATGTATTTCATACTATATACATTTTGTGTGGCCAAAATTTTTTATTGGGTACATGACAAGACATATATATGGTATGTAAATCATTAATATACACCCTGTAGTAACTAAATAATGTTTATAATTAAATTATTTGATATATAATTTATTAGAACACTAAATCCTAACTATATCATTGTTATCTAGTTTTTTATGATGTAAAAATGGTTTTTGGAATTAATATTTCAAAAAATTATTCCATTTAATTAACCCTATATATTGGGGAATCTGTTTATTTTCAAATTTGTTTTAATTTTATTTTTATCTCTATTATTCAAGAAATAGTCATTTTGAGAATGGTATTTAATAATTTAATCTAAAAATAATTATTTTAATTACAGAATGATTATTATAATGACAATTAATGAATTGAATGTAATTCTATATAATGTTCTATACATATTTTATTCAAATATGCAGATAACCATGCACATAGACTTGTCTATGTATGATATTTTATAATCTAATTTATTATTATTTCATTGTAATTTTTAAAAAATATATAATATAAAATAATGTAATGTTTTTCATTCCACTCCTAACATTATTTAGTGTATTGGGATCCCATTACAAGGACCCGGCCATAAACATTATATAATATTGAATTAAATGAATATTTCACATTGAGTATCTTTTCAAGTTTGGTGTTTTAGAGAATTAGGACATTACTATTACATCTCAATAGAATACAAGGTAGACATATCTACATAGTTTCCATTTTATCATAAAATAAAAACACTTAAAAAATAGTTATGTCTAGTCCCAGGTTTTAGATAGAATGACTTTTCCTTGATCCCATCCTTGTCCTTATTCATCTTAATGTCCTGTGAAAACATTTCAAAACATGGGATGAGCATAAAAATCTCAATAAGGGATATAAAACAAAGAGTAAAAACATTTTTTCATAAATACATACAAAAAATGAACTCTTTTACATACCTCATGAAATCATAAGATAAATGAAAGACACATAGAAATCATTAATCATAAAGGTAACTTTTGGAATCCCTATCATACTTACATTGTAACTATCATAGCTACATAGGGAGTTACTTTTGAATACCTATCATAATATATTCCCTAAATATCTTAGGAGAAACATTCACGTTTACCTCCATCATGTTACCCAATGCATTGGAGAGCAATCTCGGGATCCCCCGCCAATGGTTTTTCACGAAACCTCCAATATACAAAAATAATTCCCAAGAACCATAACATGATCATAACACATATCATATGCATAAAGAAAAGATAAAATATACACATTACAATATCAAAATATCATTTCAAGATATTGAAATAATAATCCTATTATCAAAATCATTTTCAACACCAAAATACATAAAAAGAGTATATGTTATTTATTCATCCTTTTAAAAACATTTCGGCTTGTTAAAAAAGCCAAAGATCAAATAATACTCGTGGCGGCGGAAAGGTCGTTGTCACCGCTTACGAAAAAACAGTCCTTTTATGGTTTATTAATACTCTTTTTATAAAAATATACCCTTTGAATAAAATGAAATGTCAAAGGGGTTTATACACCATATAAAATAATGTTGTGTACAAAATAAAAAATGCCTCAATGAAAGGAGATTGAGACGAAGTCCCTTACCTCCTGTCTGACTTGACTCGATCATTAATTATTATCCAGAATAATTAAATAATTTTAATTTATACTTTCTTAAGAACCGTTTTATTGTTTATTAATCCTTTTATATCCCTTATTACCATGTTATAAACATTATGTATTCATTTATATTAATAACGTTCATTTTGTCGATATTTGGTACTTGAGTAAAAATGAAAAACTTATATTTACATGTTTTCCATGTGGTCAAAGTTTCATTATATTCAGAATAATATTAATGATTTGGATATCATATATATCATATATATCCAGTATATACATTTTTTTATAATAGTACATAACATTTTGAGGTAAGAAATGAAATGCACCATTCATAGAGACAATAAGCTGTATGTACGCATGAACGCTGCTTTCATTTCTATTTCTTATTTTAATGGAAATAAAAATAATGATACATAGGTATATTATAATTTCAGTATAATATCATATATAATATATTTAAATACATCCTTTATACATCGAACAAAAGGAATTAATGAATCCAATCACATTGAGGGGGCTGTAGTCCGCACTTTCTCAAATGAGATTATCGTAATTACCCATTTTGGAAACCATAATGTCATGTTATAAATGGGAAGTACAAAAGAATAAGGAAATCATATACATAATATATATCATATATAAAAACAGTTCCATCAAAATGGCCTTCATGAGAGGTGGTAAGATTTAATTTAACAATAATCATTTCGTAAGGTGTTACTTTTACATCAACAGAAACATTATGTTCTTAATCCATTAGATGGAGGTGTGTGTAAGTGTAGTTATAATCCTTCTTATAAAAACATAGTATTATATTGAGGATACTGGTTTTTTTACAAAATAATGAAATAAAAATATTTTATGGGTTGGACAAGTAAAATAAAAGAAAACAATTTAAGAGAAATAATTACCTTTAATTTGGGTAACTCCCTTTGGTTTAAAGAAAAGGGCTTCTTGAAGTGCCTTCTGTTAATGTAAGACTTCTACAAGGACGATAGGGATGTATATAGCTTAATTGGACAGAGTTTGTATAAGGAAAATGGCTTGAGTGGTGTAGATATTTGGTTAGAAGTGGTCTTCTTTTATAAGGGATAAGAGGGGGTCTTTAGGAACTTGTGAAACTGTTATTTTATTATATAATGATATTAGGTTTATAATGGTCCAAAAATAATTATATTCAAATATAAGATGAGTAATGGTCGATATAAAATAATCCAATCAGAATTTGACATTTTTGGGATAATATTTTAATCATTATACTCTTATTTATTTAAATCATTTATTAATGAGGTAAATACTGCTTCATTATTGTGTCATAAATAATTTAATTTATTCGATGTATAAAAATTATAAAAAATACTCAATCATGTAGGAACACTTTTTATCTTTCTAATGAATATATTTATAGTCGAAAATAGGACTTATATAACACCATATAACAAATATTTACTAATTTTTTTTTGTTTATTTCATTTTGGCCTTTACTTTAAATAAATTAATCTAATTAATCATTATCACATCCATGTGGGTCAAAGGGGTCCCAAAACAGGCCCAAAGATTCCAATGGTAGTTAATGACTCAACCAATAATTTTAGGGAAAGTGGTAAGGTAATTTTGAATTATTATAATATTATGTTAACCTTGAATTAGCTTATTTAACTTTAACCGCTGTAAATAAAAGTTTAAAGTTACTATTCACCAAATATTATTTTCATCTCAATGAACCAAATTTTACTTCTTAATAACAACCATGAAGGTAGGATTTTTGAAATTCAATTCACAGATGTTGTAAAATATAATTTAAATGAAAAATTCAGTTTTTTTTAACTTCCACTAAGTGGTGTAACTATTCATAAAAAATTGAATTTTTACAGAAAAATACCAAAACTTCAGCCTAAGCATTATTTGATATTCCGAATTCAAAATTGATGTCTATTTTTCATAATTCAAAACATAGAAGTGGAATTAATTAAATTAAAAAATAATTTCGGTTGTTAAAACAAATAGCATGTTTTTAAGAAACAATAACTATCAAAAGAGTGATACTTATTTAGGTACAATTTCAATGTGAAATTACTTATAATGACCAACATTGGATAAAATGGTAAAAATGTATTTTAATTTCACTTTAAAACATATTAAAACGATAATATCACCAAATAAATAAATTATATTAAAAGGCACTTTTGAATTAAAATACAATATTTTTCACTATTCATTAAAAATGAACTTTATCAGAAAAATACCAAAAAATTTACCAAAGTATAATTTGATATCCCCATTATAAAGAAGGATTTTATTTGGTCAATTAGAATTTATTAAATAGACCGAAACTATATTTAAATAGGGTTTACCATTAAAAGCTAATAAATCATCATTTTAATTTAAATTATTCTTAAAATTAGATTCATTCACATTTTAAGCATCTAACATTTATTGGATAAATGTACATACATTTAACAATCATGTATAGTCATATTGTAGTCAATTTCATTCATTCCCTCCAATTCAATAGCTTATAGTTAACTTCCATATAAAATAATAATATTATATTATTAGTGTGCAACGTATGTTTCCAAAGAAACCCATTGTGGCGTATCAGATACGCTATCGAACATAGAAACCCCATTAAAGAAAAATTAATATTTAATTCACAAATATTGATAAATTTGAAATATGTCTTATAATTCATTTTCCTAGGATGTTACATCCTTCACCCCTTTTGGGAATTGTACCCTCGCAATTTTTTCAGTTATCAAAATAAGTGAGGGGTATTTATCTCTCATAGCATTTTCAGATTCCCATGTTGCCTCTTCCGCCATATAGTTTTCCACAAAACCTTTACCAGGTGAATTACCTTATTCCGCATCACTTTCTCTCTATGGTCAATAATCCGGACTTGTATTTCTACATATGAGAGATTCTCTTCCAACTGAACTGTGTCTGGGCTCAAAACATGAGATGGATCTGGCATATACTATCTCAACATCGAATCATGAAAAACAATGTGTACTTTGGATAAACATGGAGGTAAAGCGACTCTATATGCAATTGATCCCACTTTCTCTAGAATTTCATAAGGTCCAATGAACCTCGGACTCAACATTCCCTTCTTACCAAAATGCATCACACATTTCCATGGAGAAACTTTGGGAAAGACATAATCACATACCTCAAAGGAAATATCCTTCCTCTGGTTATTTGTATAACATTTCTTTCTGCTCTAAGATGTTCTCAAGTGCTTCTGAATCAACTGAACATTCTATGGAATCTCATCTACCAATTATGGTCCCATCAGCTTCCTCTCACCTACTTCATCCCAAAAGCTGGAGTTCAACAACAATTTCCATATATTTCCTCAAATGGAGCCATCTGTATACTTGAAAGAAAAATGATACTATAAGAAAATTCAAACAAAGAAAGATGTTGTTCGCAACTTCTCTGGTAATACATCGAGGAATCACATAACATATCCTCCAAAGACTGAATTTTCCGTTCTGACTACCAATACAATTGAGGATGAAAATCTGTACTAAATTGTAATTCAGTACCCAATGTCTTCTGAATGCCTTTTCAAAAGTTATAAGTGATCCTAGGATCACGATCACATACAATAGAAAGGGGAACTCTATTGAACCTGACTATCTATTTAACATACAACCGAACAAGTTGATCTAGAGACAAAGTATACTAAATAGGAAGGAAATGAGCAGATTTAGTAAATCGATCAACTATAACCCAAATTGCATTATTACCTTGAGATTTCCTTTGTAATCCAACAACAAAGTCCATGGAAATATTTTCCCATTTCCACTTTGGCACTATTAGAGGCTGAAGCATTCCTTTCGGTAACTATCGCTCTGCTTTAACCTGCTGACAAGTCAAACACATCATAGTACAATCAGCAATATATCTTTTCATTTCATCCCACTAGTAATACTCCAAAAAATCTCTATACATATTAGTACTGGAAGGATGAAATGATAACGGAGAACTATGAGCTTCACGTAACAACTCATTCTTCAACTATGAATCACAAGGAACACATAATCTATTTCCAAATCTCAAAACACAATCTTATCAATGTTAAATTTGGAAACTTACCCTTCTGAACCAACTCTATCTTTTTAAAATACTCACTGTCTTCTTTTTGATCTTTTTTAATTGAATCTGATATAGATGATTTTACTGACACCTGAAACAAAATTAGAGATTTTCCTGAAACAACAGCTTCTATTCCAAAGTTCATCAAATAAAAAACTAAAGGATCTTGTTCCAAGCATATCTGGTCTAATGAGACATTACTTTTTTGACTCAATGCATCAGAAACTTTATTTTTTTTCCCAGATGGTAATGGATTGTGCAATCATAATCCTTGATTAATTCCAGCCATATCCATTGTATCATGTCCAATTATTTTTGAGTGAATATATACTTCAAACATTTGTGATCAGTATATATTTCACACAACATTGCATACAAATGATGCCTCCAATTTTTTTAAGCAAAAACAACACCAGCTAATTCCAAATCATTTGTATGATAATTTAACTCATGTAGTTTCAACTGACGTGGAGCATAATCAATTACCTGATCATTTTTCATTATGACACAACCAAGTCATTTCAACAAAGCATCATTGTAGATAACAAACTCACCATTTCTAGAAGGAAGTTCCAAAACTGGAACATTCACCAATCTTCTTTTCAATTCTTGAAAACAATCATCACATTCTTTTGTCTAGATGAACATAACACCTTTTCGAGTTAACTTAGTTATTGGACTAGATAACCATGAAACATTTTCAACAAAACTCCAATAATAACCTGAAAACCAAAAAAACTACATATCTCAGTTATATTGGTGGGTCTTGGCCATTCATCAACGACTTTTGTTTTAGTAGGATCAATAGTTATGCCATTTTGTGAAACAATGTGACCATGGAAATAAATTTGTTGTAACCAAAACTCACACTTGCTGAATTTCCCATAATGTTTCTTTTATTTTAAGGTTTTCAAGACAACCCTTAAATAACTTTAATGTTCATATTTAATTTAGGAATAAACCAAAATTTCATTAATGAACACAACCAAAAACTTATCCAAGAACTCACAGAAAATTATATTCATAAGATCCATGAATACAACAGGTGAATTGGATAACCCAAATGGCATAACTACAAATTCACAATGGTTATATCTAGTATGAAACGTGGTATTTGGAACTTCTGTTTTCTTTAATTTAAACTGATGGTACCCCGACCTCAAGTCAATCTTCGAAAAATAATATGCTTTGAAGAGCTGATCAAAAAAATCATTGATATGAGGTAAAGGATAACCATTCTTAATAGTGATGTTATTAAATGAACTATAATCAATGAAAAGTCTCATTGAACCATTTTTTTAACAAAAATGACTGGAGCACCCCATAGTGACCTGCTAGGTTGAATGAAGACTTTATCTAATAACTCCTGCAATTACTTCTTTAACTTTAAAAGTTAAATTTGAGCCATTCGATAATGGGGTTTTGAAATTGGCTTAGCATCAGAAACTAAGTCAACAGTAAAATCAAATTACCGATCATGTATAATACCAAGAAACTATTTAAGAAAAACATTAAGGTACTCATTTACCAATGGCACATCACTAATCTGAAGAATTTCTTTGTTTTCAACAATATGTGCAAGGTAACATATAATTTAATATTTTACTAGTTTCTCAGCTTCCTGATATTTTATCAACAGCAAGGGTTCATTTTTGTATAAAAACTGAAAATAATTATGAAATGAAGGCTCATTAGATTTGAAATAAATCATATCATCGTAAAAATAAATCCAATCCATGCCCAAAATAAAATCAAACTCTACTAGAGGCAAAACAATAAATCTTGCAGTTAGATTCTTTCCACACATAAGGACATGAATGTTCTTATGTTTTCTTTTTGTCTTAACATTTCCTCCAGGTGTTTTTACCATACGATTTGTATTCATATATTGAGATTGAATTATAATTTAATAGAAAACATCTCAGAAATGAAAGAGTGTGTAGACCAACTATCAAACAACACATTGGAATAATCAGAACAAAGAAACAGTATACTTGATACAATATCATTTATTGGCCCAACATCTACTGAAGTAGTTGCAACATATTTCTCCAACCCTTTATTCTTGTAGTCTTATTGTATTCCATCTGTTGAGTTCTTTTTTTGACACTAATTTTCATAATGACCTCTTTCATTTCACTTAAAACATATTTCTGGCTGTAAATCAGATTTGGTCATACCATTACCATGATCTTTTTCAGTGCAATTACGAGCCTTATGTCCCATTTTACCACATCGGTAGCACTTACCAGAATTCAAAATACATTGCCCGACATGATTTTGACCACCCTTTTCAGATACTATAATCTTATGTTTCTTTCCATCAGACGTTTTTTGAAGAGTTATTCCCTTTCACCTACCAACTAAACGACTTATTCTGTTGTTTGTCAAAGAATATATGATCATCAGCAAACATCATTTCCACCTTCTCTGCACAATGAAAAAGTTTTTCATAACTTTTTTACTCATGAGAAGCTAAAGCCCATTGATAATTTGGCATTAATCCTATGTAAAAATGGTTGAGATTACTATCAATATCTCGTAAGAAATTAGGAGAATACCTTTCTAGTCGGGTAAATGTTTCCCCATAAGCAGCCACTGAGTCATAGTCCAGCCTCAATTCCAGAAATTGTTTTTCCATCCCAAGAAGATCCACCTTAGGAAACTATTTCGCAATAAACATACCATTGAATTCATTTCAATCGAGAGCATCAATCTCCTCACTATCCCTCGTATTTTTCACCATCGACCACCAGTGATCAGTTTCACCCTCAAAACTGTAATCAACAAGACTAACCTTTTGATGATCTGAGAAAGCCATGACACCATAAATCTTCTCTAATTCTTTAATCCACCCTTTAGCTATCACATGGTCATATAATCCTCTGAGTGATGGGGGATGTTGCCTCATGAAGTGCTCCACTACTGACTCTTTCCTCTATGGTTGTTCTGGATGATCTCGTACATGGATACCACCACCATTTATAGCATGAGTCAACTGTGTCATCGCTGTAACAAACTGTTTAGTTCATATTCTGACCATCTCAAGTTGCTGATTTGGAAGGTTGTCTTTCTCCTGATGTCATCCCAACATAGCTTCCCTATTTCCTCTACGGAAAACAATTCTGAATATAGAAATATCTTAGGCAAACCAACATGGTAATTTGTAAATGCTATATTATTTCAATATTAACATAAATTACATTATAAAAATTTATTTAACAACAACCTATATCCTAAAGTTATCTAAACCTACCTCTGACATCAACTATAAGGACCTGACCTTAAACATTACATAATATTGAATTAAATGAATAATTCACAATTGTGGATATTTTCATGTTTAGAGTTTTAGAGAATTAGGACATAACTATTACATCACAAAAGATTACAAGGTAGACATATCTACGTAGATTACATTTTTTCATAAAATAAAAAATCTAAACAAAAAAGTCAAGTCTAGTTCCACGTTTTAGATATCATGACTTTTCCTTGATCCCATCCTTGACCTTATTCATCTTTATGTCTTGTAAAAACATTTCAAAACATGTGATGAGCCTAAAAATCATAGTAAGGGTTATAAAACAATGAATGAAAACATTTTTTCATATATACATAAAAAACATGAACTATTTAACTTACCTCATGAAATCATAATATATATGTAAGACACATACAAATCATTAATCATAAATGTAACTTGTGGAATCTAAATCATACTTACATAGTAACTATCACAACTACATAGGGAGTTACTTTGGAATACCCATCACAGTATATTTCCTAAATCTCTTTGGAGAAACATTCACGTTTACCTTTTTCACGTTACCAAATGCATTTGAGAGCTATCTCGGGCTCACCCACCCTAGTTTTATTGTGGAACCACCCATATAAATAAATCATTCCCAAGAACCATAACATGATCATAACACGTATCATAAGCATAAAGGAAAGATAAAATTTCTACATTACAAAAGCAAAATATCATTTCAAGATATTGAAATAATAAATACATTCTCCAAATCATTTTCAATAACAAAATACATAAAATGAGAATATGGTATTTATTTTTCCTTTTAAAAACATTTTGCCTTGTTAAGGAAGCCAAAGATCAAATAATACTCAAGGTAGCGGAAAGGTCGTTGTCCCCGCTTATGAAAAAAAATCCTTTTGTCATTTAGTAAAACTCATTGTATAAAATTATTCCCTTTGAATAAAATGAAAATTCAAAGGGTTTTATACACCATATAACATAATGTCGTGTGTAAAACTAAAAATGCCTCAATTAATGGAGATTGAGAAGAAGTCCCTTACCTCATGTCCAACTTGAATCGATCATTCTTTAATATCCTGAATAATAAACTAATGTAAATTTATACATTATTAAGAACATTTTTCAAGTTTATTATTCCTTATATTTCACTTATTAACTTTTTTATTAACATTATGCAATCATTTAATTTCATAGCGTCCATTTTGTCAATATTCGGTACTTGAGTAAAAATGAACAACATATATTTACAAGTTGTCCTTGTAGTCAAAGGATCATTATATCCAAAATTATATTCATGATTTGGATATCATATATATCATATATATCCTATATATACATGTTTTTATAATAGTATATAACATTCAGAGGTAAGAAATGAAATGCACCGTTCATGGAGACGGTAAGCCATACATACGCATGAATGCTACATTAATTTATATTTCTTATTTTAATGGAAATAAAACATAACTATACATACGTATATTATAATTCCAGTTTAATATCATATATAATATAGTTAACTCCATCATTTTTACATCCCACATAAGGCACTAACCAATCAAATCACTTTGTGGGGGTGGTAGTCCCCATTTCCTCAAATGAGATTATCATATTTACCCACTATGGAAACCTTAAAGGCATGATATAAATGGAATGTAAAAAAGCATAATGAAATCATAAACATAATATTTATCATATATAAATACATTTCCATCATAATTTCCACCATGATAGGTTGTAAGATGTAATTGAACAATCATTGTTTCCTGAGGCGTTAGTTTTCCATCCGTAAAAACATTATGTTCTTCATCCATTAGATGTAGGTGTGTGTAAGTGTAGTTATAATACTTATTTTAACAAAATAATAGTATATTGAGGATACTGGTTTTGTTAAAAAAGAAATAAATAAAAAAGATTTTAGGGGTTGGAGAAGTAAAATAAAAGAAAACAATTTAAGAGAAACTGTTACCTTTAATTTGTGTAACTCCATTTGGTTTGAACCAAAGGACTTCTTGAAGTACCTTATGCATACGATAAGGCTTCTAAGATGAGGAGAGGGATGTATAGAACTTATTTGGGCAGATTTTGGACGACCCAAATGGATTGAGAGGTGTGAGTAATTGGGTAGAAGTGGTCTCCTTTTATAAGGGGGAGGAGGGGCTCTTTAGGAAAGTGTGAGAATTTTATTTTATTACATAATGATATTCGGATTCTAATGGTCAAAAAATAATTTTATTCGATGATATGATAAGTAATTGTCAAACTTAAATAATCCCATCAAAAGTTGACTTGTTTTGGATAATATATTAATCATTATAAACTTATTTATTTAATTCATTTAATAATGAGGTAAATACTGCATCATTATTGTGTCATAAAGAATTTAGTTTATTCGATGTCTACAAATTCTAAAAAAAATACTCTATTCTAGGAAATCTATTTAGATTTTCAATGAATATTTAATGATGAAAATAGAACTTATATAACACCATATAAAAAATAATTACTAAAATAATTTTGTTTATGTCATTTTGGCCTTTACTTTTATTTAATTAATCTAAATTGTCATTATCACTTCCATGTGGATCAAAGGGGTCCCAAAATATACCCAAAGATTCCAATGGTCATTAATGACTCAAAAAATAAGTTTAGGATAATTTTTAATGTAATTTGTAATTATTATAATATTCGTTTAACCTTGAATTACTTTATTTATCTTTAACTGCGGTAAATTAAAGTCAAATGTTACTATTCACCAAAAATTATTTAATCATAATTGACTACATTTTAATTCTTGATAAGAACCATGTATTTATGATTTTGGAAATTCAATTCATAGAAGTGGTAAAATTCCATTTAAATGAAAAAGTCAGTTTTTTCAACTACCACCAAGTGGTGTCACTATTTATCAAAAATTGATATTTTAAAAAAAACAAACAATTCAGCCTGAGAATTATTTTATTTTATAAATTCAAAATTGATGTCAATTTTAAAAAATTAAAAACATATAAATGGAATTAATTAATATAATAATTAATTCTTGTTGTTAAAACAAATAGAATGTTTTTAGGAAACAATATCTATCAAAAGATTGATATTTTTTATGTCCAATTTCTAAGTGAAATTACTTCCGATGACCAAAATTGGATAAAATAGTAAAAATATATTTTATTTTTACTTTAAAACCAATTAAAAAGAAAATATAACCATATAAATAAATTATATTAAAATTCACTTTTTTATTAAAATACATTATTGTCATTATTCATTAAAAATTGTACTTTGTCAGAAAAATACCAAAAAATTACCCAAAGTAAAATTTGATGTCCCCATTCAAAAGAAGGATTTTATTTGGTCAATTATAATGTATTAAACCATCCCAAACAATATTTATAGTGTGTTATCCATTAAAAGTCAATAAATTGGCCTTTTAATTTAATTATGCTTAGAATAAGATTCATTCACATTTTAATCCTCTAACATTTATTTGATAAATGTACATACATTTTACAATCATGTATAGTCATATTATTGTTTGTTTTATTCATTCTCGCCAATACAATAGTTAGGAGTTAACTACCATTTAAAAAAATAATATTATATTATTAGTGTGCAACATACGTTTCCAAAGAAACACATTGTTGCATATCGGGTATGCTATCGAGCATAAAAACCCCTATAAGGTAAAATTAATATTTAATTAACAAATATTAATAAATATGAAATATGTATTATTATTTATTTACCTGAGATGTTACACGAATTATTTATTTTCAATCAACTCCACGTTTATCATGTCATTTGTTACCATAAACATTCATGTTAATAATTCATTTATAATGGTTGTAGCCTCTAGGTGAGAAGAGGGAGTTCAAGTTCATATCTGATGTGAAAATAATCCATGATGACTACCTGGGCATGGGTGGAATATTGAGACATATATATGGCATATTATAATGAGTTAATTAACTCGGGTCAGGGTTCTTTTATCTAATATTATACGAAACTTATATTATAATATCTCATTTTAATTCAACTTGTATTATTTTATTTTGGTTGGTTTCATGGAAAATGATTTATGATTTTTTAATCATTAAATAAATTATTTTTTATGTATTCCAGATGGAAATAACATAATAAATTTTTTATGTGTAATGTTTCCACGGATAAGGTAGTTTAATTAATAAAAACACAATTGATATTAAAATACATTTCTTATTATAGTATTCATATTTGACATATAGTAGTAAAATTAATCAAATATAAATTATTCGGTAAATATGTCCTTCCACTACATTGGCTGAAATCAAACCATGGTACAATGTGCATTACCAACCTCTATTTGGGTTATTTTTATTATCATGAAATTTTTATCATGTTTTTTGGAATGAAATAAATGTTTTTATATAAATTATTGATCACCATTGTGATACATAATTAAAATAGTAGGCTTATTATTAATGAAATTAAAATTTAGGATTGGTGATTAATTACATGGATCAAAGAGGTTTCTGGAGATGTTGTTTCTTACTCACACCTACCTTAATAACAATGATTATCTGGTTGTACCCAAACATGAGTTATGATTATGAACATATATATCATTTACCCCAATATACACATTCAATGATATATTTAAAAAAATGGATAGGGTTTTGGGATTCAATAAAATAAGGGTATATTAATATATTTGTTATTTATCATCAAAAATAATAATCTAAGTAATGTACGTATTTTTTTCAGAAATTCAATTTTGTAATAGAATTAAATAAGACCTTGAATATATCACTATATACCAAAATAGATATGTTTATCATTCTTCTTTGATATAATTTTTATGAATGCTTTAGGAACATTTTCATTTTTCTACACCATGCTCAAAATAATTTGTACTCAAAAATACAACTCTAATAGATCACAGAAATGAGACTATTGAAGTAAAATTATATATCTTCATAAAACATTTTGTTGATTTGGTAGATTTCCAATGATTAATTTTTTTTGACTCTTTTTCAGTGATCATATAATGAATCAAGCTAATATGGACTCAAATATAATTTTCTTTCATCATCATTATCATTAACAAAGAATGTGATAGAATTGATGTATGATATATATACTTCTCTATTCACATGAAATAATATGGAATCATCCTTAGGTGATCCTCATGTATTTGTGGTGATTTTATACATAGTTTATTTAAACACCTTATGATTTGTGATTATTGTAAATTTCATAAGTAATCTACTTTTATCATAACTATTTAAGAGATTATCTATCATTATTTCTAATTATAATATTCCAAATGTTGAGATGAATCTATCAAAAATAAATTTTTTTCAACCATAGAAATGGAATGATTACTGAAAAAACTCCATTACAAATTGAGAATAAAAAAGAGATCACAGAAATAATACACAATAAACACCAAATGTATATTTCTTTACCATATCTTTATTCCTTGAAATGCAAGATCACAAGACATGAAAACAAAAAGGATAAAATATATTTTTATCATATCTTACTAGAATACGTAATGAATAATTAAATGAAGATAAAAAATTAGGGTGAATTAAGTTATGATTTTTTATCAAGATTAATATTTCTATATCTACACATTTGGTATTTGATAATCATTTTCATGTTCAAATTCTAATCAAAATACTGGAACAATACTGATTTTAGAATATTATATGTGTAATAGTTGATTTACATGTCTCAAATAGAGACACCCTGGTTTCTCTATCCATTGATACTACTACCATTCATTTCTAACATTATATACTTTGGATTTAGGGTATTGTTTATTTGAACCAGTTTTTACCAAGGAAAATATGTGTATATATTTCAATAAAATAGAAATATTTATTTTTATTTTAAGAAAGTAATAAATGCACAATTATTAAAATGGATATTTTAATGTTATGGGATAAATAAATAACTTTCTCTTTAGGTTAAAAAATCAAATATAATAGAGGGAAACCAATTTTTTATTTGTTATGCATGATAGTTATCTCATCGTGTTCTTTGATCATTGTATATGTCATCTAAATGGGTAGAATTTTTCAATCTGATATCAATAATATTATATAGACTCATTTATGATAAATTTACTTCTAATATCCCAGTTTGGTTTATAAGAAAAAATTTACAATATTGTTTTTTTATATTGAGATTGGGTGATAGTGCATCATAAATTTTTTCACCCTCATGTATGTGTAATATCTCATATCTAATGTAGAGGTGGGTATTTATACATATAATAATTTAATGAATACTTGATTATATATAGAATTGTATATATAATGAGGTACATATTCAAATCTACTAATCTATTCATTGAATTTAATAGTGATTTATATAATTAACATGGTATGATTTTTTTTTCAAGTTATTGGTTCCTTGAATATCTTAACAAGGAGTTCATCGAATTTATTCTTGATTGTGTGAGACATTCCCTACACAATCATATAATATATATATAATGGTGTTTGGGAATGGAAAATCTAAACAATTTATGTCATGGTGATTTCTATAATGAGTCATACACATATTTTATTACCCCTCTTGGATACACAATACAAACCACATCACTCATTTTTAATATAGTGCCATTTATTTTGAAAAATAGGATAGAGTTGGAATTAAAATACTAAAAGAAATTTATATTTTCACATAATCATGAATATGGTGAGATTTACATTTTATGAATATATATATATATATATATAACCAACAAATCTGATCATGGAATAAAGTTTACATTTATAAGTTATTACAAGGAAATAATGGGTTATTAGCTATAAAACCCAACATATAAGATGGTTATTGTTACAAGGTATTCCATTTTTTATTCATTATTAGAAAACCAAGAAAAGGATAGTGGGGGAGAGTTTCACCTAAATATTTTTTTTCAATATATAGAATTAATAATATAATAAGAAAATTCTTTGATCTGCATAGAAAGTGATTTTCTCAAAATATAAGTACTTTATTGGAGAAATATATTTTCAAGAACATTATTTAAACTTATATCTATTAAATGATGATATTGAATCATTTTTTCAAAAAATAATGATGATATTTCCATCATATAGGCTGTAGAGATTTCCTAATATACAAGGTTGATGTAATACATCAATTTAGAAATGCAATAAGTGTATTAGAACAATGTATTGGTTATAGAAATGTAATATTTTATTTATGGACTATTGGATGAAAACAATTATTCAAGTGGATACAAGACATAAAATTTTCAGTGACTTTCGATAAACAAATAATGGTTTTTAATATTTTTATATAGATTATTGGAATTCACTATGATTAGAAATTTTTTATATTTCCATAATATTACATAACATGAATAATATATTATCACATTATAACCAAAAATGGAAATACAATATCAAAACTAAATATTAGATATTCAATGATAATGTACTTTTCAATTATAAAAATTAAAATGTCAGGTAAAGACATTGAAAACAACTCATGCGGTCCTGAACCACGTCATGTTCCCTCAAGTGTTCTCAATCAGATCCCAACCATCTAACACAAGGCCATTACATTATCATACCCTAAAAACATTTATCTATTTAGGTAATGATAAAAAAAATATAGTAGGGTAATGGAACAGATCAAAAGTAAACCACAAATTCTATCTGCAAAAATATCCCTTTGATAATATGGTATGAAGTTGTATATGTAAATAATTACAAATCCTATGAAAACAATTATCAAAATTTAATTTCTTCATTACTTTACCACATAATCCATAGGATACCAATGACACCTAATCTTCAAAAACTGAATCAGCTTGTTCTAGATTCAGAACCAATCTACATATTAAATTCACCATTCATTATAAATCAATAATATTTCATTATCCATTCATTTCAATACATTATCTCGATTAATTTAAACCATAGTCCAATTCCAATCTCATGGGCATAGAGCGTCGTGTCTAGAACCTAATTGGATTTTGGAGCATCATTATGTGTCCTACAACCAATGGGTGTTTGGACCATCAGTCCCTATCCCGTACACATTTCACACTTTCCATGGGTACAGGAACAACAGATCTATGACCCTATGGGTAGTTTGAGCATTATTCAATGTCACACACTCTTTTCTTAGTCAATCACATATGGGTATTTCCAGTATTAGTCTATATCCCAAACATGTATAAAAAATAATACCATATGTCAAATGTACCATAATATGATATTCATTAATTCAATAATTAATTAATCAAACTGAATAGTTCTATATCCATAACAATCTAATAATTATGTAAATAATTAATTAATCACCTCAATTACATTTACTCATAACACATTTAATTAATCACATAAATGATTGTATACTCATTAAAACACCCTCTAATCATTTTAACAATTAATTAATATAATAATATAAATTTACATATCACAACAATTAACTAATTAATTAATTATTTAACCCACATCAATCATGTAAATTAATTTCAATAATTACCATTGATTATTTCCACAATGTTAATATTTGATAATTAATTAAATAATTGATTAATCTACTTCACAATTTCATAATCATACAAAATACAAATTAATTAATTCAATAATTAATTAATACTATTCAAAAATATCAAAAATACAATAATTATCCAAATAATAAATTATTCCCTAAATCACTAAAATTTTACATCTCGATACATAATTCAAAATTTAATTGTCCCCAAATTCCCCATTTACATAATCCTAATGATTTATACTTATTTAATAAATTATTTAATCGAAACCAATAATAATAATAATTCATCAATGAATTAAATAAACAATTAATTTTTTAGATCATTTCAATCAATTCATTCATCAATTAATTATTCTCCTTTAATATCATCAATTTAATCACCAATTGATTATACATGTCAATGCCATCAATTAATTCCACAATTAATTAATCTCATTCAAATCAATCAATTAATTCACCAATAAATTATTCAGGTCAACTCCATTCGTTAATTTATCAACTACATTATATCATTCAATCCATTCAATTAATTCAATAATTAAATGTTCACATAAATTTATTTAATCAATTCCATAAATAATATTTCACATTCAACTCCATCAATTAATTTAGTAATTAATTTTTCCCATCAACACGATTACTCAATCCAATAATTAATTAATCTCATTCAACACTTTCAATTGATTCACTAATTAATTGTTCACATCAACTGAGTTAATTATTTACACAACTAATTAGTCACCTTAAATAGCATCTTATAATTCACAATTTATTTTTTCATTACAATTTCATGAATTAATCCCATAATTAATTAATCACTTTAATATTCTCAAATTTATTCACTAGTAAAGTTTTCACATCAATTCCATTAAATTTTTTCCCAATTAATTAATCATATTCAATACCTTCATTTAATTTACAAATAAACTATTCTGATCAAATAAATTAAATAATTACATAAATAACTAATCATATTCAACCTCATAAATTAATTCACCAATTAATTTTTAAAATTTACATTCCTTACATCCACATAATAAATTAAAATAGAATTATTACACACCCACAATGTTAATATCTTAACATTCTCAATCCATTAATTAATTAATTCACTAAATTAATTAATTCAATTCTAGAATCCCAATTTATATTCATTCAATATAAATTATTCAGTTATATATACATAAATGAAATGCAAGAATAGTGGTATTAATAATTGAACATGTACAACTATTAAAATACAATGAATGCATTCTAGTGGATATCACCAATTTGAAGTGAACTAAACAAGAACATGATGAGAAAAAAGGATATAGATTTGAAACTTAGACCACATATAAATAGAATAATGATATAACAAAAATTGTTCTAGATCATACAATCTAGGATATGGATCCCAAAAATGATATCAATATCCAACAAAAGATAAGGAAACAACTTATAAAGAAATAATGAAGAACATGATATGAAGTTAAAACCAATCTGGGTTACGTTCAATTACATGGAGTGGTGTAGATCTCTAATCATCCCTTATATTTGAAAGGAAAGTTGGTTACAATCCCCATGAATGTTTTCAGAAGCCTCCAAAAGATATAGAGCTTGATTTGGGTCGATATAATATTTATATGGGGTTAATATGGGGGTTCTAGTAATGTTAAAATCATATTTCATAACTTTAATGATCATTCATATAGTTTCTTGCATCATGTTGAAATGTTCGTACAAAACATGTTCTGAAACATTTTCCCATTTAATACATAGGATTCATATTAGGTTTATCCATTCATAATGTGCAATACACCCCTTCACACTTTATTTAACCATGTGAAAACTATTCTCAAACCATGGAACCCAATTTCACACTTTGTCTAACCATGAATATACCATTAAAAGCACGTCATTCTTCAATAATTATCCAATTTTAACACAAATGAACCCATATAACAATGAAAAGAAGTTGTACCCAACAACTGAAATAATAATACCTCTAAATGAGAATAAAAAATCTCTAGGATCATTTTGGATCTTACCATCTCCACAACATATAATTTCTCTTCCTCGAACTCAACTCCCATGAATCAATATTATTCCAAGATAAAAATATTAGTCCCTTGAGTCCTGATATATACTTTTATATCTATAATTTTTCTCCTTGGACATAGATATATTTCCACAATACTTGAAATGTTAATAGGTTCATACCCCGATTCAATTTCTCACTGAAATCCAACAATTGTATTAGATGATCCATAAAGGAAACAACCATATCATTCTCAACATCATAAACATATTTAATGATTCTCCTATTTCATCATCTATAATGATGAATATAATTCAATCCACCACTTGTATATAGAATTTCCATCAAAATAGACTTGGAATGTAGTACATCAACCACCATGAAGGATAACATGTCATTTATCTGAGGAAATTAGACATGAACCATAAAGGATTATCATTGGTATTCTGATTCCACTAAAAGATTCCCATGGTCAACCTCCCACTACTGAAAAAATGGTATATTCCCACGGTTTTGGGAACTGTGGGCTGGAAAGGCATCGGTATAGGTCCCCACCCTATACCCACTATTTTCCAAAACTATGGGAATAGGTGTTCTTCCACCGTGTCAACGAAACATACCCAATTTCCACAGTGTCAAATGCGTTTACCCAATGTTTTAAAACAGTGTGTACAAATCCTAAAATAATGTAGGTGGCTGGTTTCGATCCAGCAACCTCTTCATTGCAAACACTGCATCTAACCACACCCCTATCATCACATATGTATATATATATGTATATATAGTTAAGTATTGTTATATAAATTGCGGGTATACTGGGAAGAACCGTGGGTATTGGACTACTTCCAAAAATATTCCCTTCCTGTGGAAACAAATCCCGCACAAACATGGGAAACCTATACCCATGGATTCTCATAAACGTGGGTATATTTATTTTATCCCAGACATATCTCCACGGTTTTGGGGTAGACCGTGGGGATAGATACCCCTTTACCCAAAGTTTTGAAAATTGTTGGCCATAGGTGACTTTTAAGGACCTATCCAAACAGTTTTGGAAAACCGTGGGTATAGGTCTTGAAAATTTACCTATGCCCATGCTTTTAATAAATTGTCGGTATAGGGGGGTCTATCACCATGGTTCTGGGAAAAAATTTGGCGATAGGTCCATTTACCACTAGTGTCCACTCACCTAAAACTCACACATCAATTACCACTTTTGGAGCACTGTTAAAAATATTCATTGACAACCCAATCTTCAAAATCCCACATATCAATCATATGTTGAAACAAAAAACACTGATATGTATATCTAACCTATCATAGGAAAAAAATAACATATACCCCTAAATTTTTATAGCATTTGAGTGCAAAACCCACAATATTCATCGACCACCTATACATCTAGAGAACATCTCCATTCGTTCAACGTCACACCTCCCACCATCATGATCCAAATATATCTATTCATGATCTCTAACTCTAAGAGGCACCATATCAAACAATAACACATATAGTTAGCTAGGAGTAATGTCAAACAATTCTCAGCAAACACGAAATGATGACACAGTAATGGAAAAGATAAATAATAATTACAACTTTTATTAATAAGTTTTCAATAAACTCCACCGCTAACCCTCCTTCTTTTATGTCACCACCCACTATGTGAACCCAAAATAACACAAAAAGTTTTTTCCCCGAACCCTTATACACGGCCAAAACTGTAGAACAACCACTACCCTTAACCATCTTTCATGAAGAAAATTGTTAAAAAATGGTAAAATCATTGTCATTATTCATTTTTCATCGTAGAAGCCTATGTATTTATCTTTTTGTAACATTTCAAAATTTATAATTTATAATTAGGCACCATTGGAGGCTCAATTTCACAGGCATGGAAAATAGTTCAAGTTCAACAACATACCAAAAACTAGTATTTTTTTCATTTATAAAATGATGTATGTCAAAAAAATTCATGATTTCCTAGAATTATTCCAAAAAATTGAACTCACATTCTATACCCTTCCTCATGAAAATTGACATAAGAACTCAAAAGAAAATATCATATCACACATCAAGTGTATCTCTCAAGACAAAATGGAATGAACTATAAAATCACATGTAACGCCCAGACCCCAATTACCCAGAGTCGGTGCATTATTACATAACATTGGCATGATCAAAAGAATGACAAAGTCTTGAAATACAAATTATTTTATCAGCCATAGAATAACTAGATACATTAATAAAGTTTATATTACATCATAAAATGAAATATACAACAACATAGTCTCCATATTCCACACTCTTATCCCCTCATACTATCCATGAAGGTCATCCATAAAATACTTCTTCATATCCTAGGAAAAATAAAACATAGAAAGGGGTGAGCTCAAATGCCCAGTAAGGATAACAATATATTGGAAACATTCATAAATAAGCATAAACATTTAAGGCAATGTATAACTAAAACATAATCCTTTTAAATCGTGAACATCAGCATAATATGGCATAAATAAAATGAAATAAAGCAATATACTTATTCACATGGATATTCTACTAGTCAAATAATCACATGCAATATCAATAACCACTTTCATAATAATGGAATGCATAATGTCAGACTATCTTAACCACATAGCCAAGGCCTCGTGCCAAGACTAAAAATAAGATTTTTTCAAATCCTTTTGTCTCGTGAGACCTACCAATGCATCGAGGAGCTATAACAGGCTCCACTCGTCACATATTATGTCTAATGAATTCCTTATATGAATAAGATTAAACATAAAATAAACATTCGTATTAAAAATAGAATACGAAATGTCAATACATTATCCATAAACCATGAATGGTATACAAATAACACCTCCATAGTAAAACATATCACAAAACCATCAATACAATATGGAAGTTTTGTATCATAATTAATAAACATTAAATCAGCTTAAAATCTATCAGAGGATGTTGATACTAATGAAATCAAAACAATTTGAGAGAAATATCTCTTTTTTAATAATCATTAAAAAGTCACATAATTATAAAATAACAATTTTAAATTGAAAATATTTTTATAAGCTTGTAAGGGAAGCTTCTATGATTATATAATGGAAGAAAATAGTCGTACACACCGTATATGTTAAAAAACATTCTTACCTTAATTCTGTCAAAAAGGTTAAAAGTACCTTGTTTGGAAAACGACATAAATATTCCCTTATAAACCACTTATAAAAAGTCTAACAAGGGTATAAATGACTTAAACACATATTCGAGTAATATTAAAAAAAATTCGAAATACATTTTTATGAAACATGGATGTGGATGATAAAGAATTCCCAGTAGATTATTACATATAAACAACCTCGGATAATGAAGAGATTGTGAAATATACCCATACCTTGTAATTTTCCTTGGTTGGGGGTAGTTTAACCTCCATTATAATGTAGAAATAATTTTCATTAAATTATTCAAGAATCATATTCATTAATATGATATCAAATATGATCTTTTAACATTGCTTTGTTAATAATATCTTAATATTATTGTTGTTTCGGGTGTTAACTTACTCATTTTCTGTTATATGTTTTGTTAAATAAGCCATGTTTTTTATTGATAGGTTGTATCTTGTACAATCCAGACTGATAATAAGTCCTTAAATTTTTTTATTAATCATCAAATGGGAATTATACTTGAACGGATACGATGGAGAATGAATCTCATCGCGTTCGTGGAAATTGTAGTCCGTACGTACGCACGAGCAACAATATCATTCTTTTGATATGAAAATAATATTTAATTGGATGCTATATCATATATAAAGAATCATTATTATTTTATATTTATTATTTACATGAAATACACATCATTATTATACCCACCCAAAGAATAATGTTTTGAATAACAATTACACCACGACGTGGAGACGGTAAGCCGCACGTACGCATGTATGGTGACATGTCATTCAAAAGATGGATATAATACTAAAATATTGTTGTACCATGTTTATAATAACATAAAATTATATATAATATACTGGATTTATTATTTTATAATGGTAATAACAATGAATGAAGAAGTTGAAGAAGAAAGTAACTTGAATAAGGGTGGTGAAATCATTACCTCTTCTTCGGGTTCTTCCTTTTGATTTGATCAGAAGGACTCCATTGGTTGGCTTTATGACTAAATAAAGGACTCTATGATGAAATGAGGGAATTTTATATAGTATTTTTGCAGGGTATGGCCGAACCAAAATGCATTGATGGTGGGAATTAATGAGCAAGGGGAGTGCCCTTTTATAAGTGGGGTGACAGGCACCTTTGGAAAAGCTAGAAACATTATTTTATAATAAATACATATTCAGATTATAATGGCTCAAAAGAATATTATTTAAAGGTTACGGTAGGGATTGGTCGAAAACCACTCATCCAATCGGATTTATATTGGTTTGGTTTACTATAATAACCTTATCTTTATGTTCTAACTCTTAGTTAATTAGTTTCACTTTTACAATGCATCTTGGTATTTTTATATTATATGGATAATAAACCTACTATATACATCCAAGAGAAACCTATGTGGTCCATTAATGATACACATATCATGATATAAGTATCTTTTCCGGAACATATATTTTTAAGAATTTAATATCAATTAATAATATAATATTTGTTTTAAAAACTCTTTTGTGTCAATTTTGACACTATTCAATAATGGATTTTTGTAAAAACATTAACAGAATTATTATATAGAGAAAGGTTAATTAAATAAATATTAAATTGTCATACTGACCTATAAAATTATTTTTATTTATAAAAAGTCTCAAATTACCTTTATTTGAGAATTTACAATATCAATTATTCTAATTTTCAATTAATTAGGTAATTCATGCCTCACCATTGTGTCATAAATAAATTAAAATTTATAATGTCTAAAAATTATAAATAAAATACCATTATGTAGGAAATATTTTTATCTTTCTAATTAATATTTATAGCCTAATTTCCAACATATATAACCATATGTAAAAATTGTTTTTCTAAAAGATATATGCTTGTGTCATTTTTAAATTTATTTTAACTTAATTAAAATAAACTTTCCCTATCACCTACAAGTGGATCCATGGGGTCCCATAATCAACCCAACGATGCCCATGGTCGGACATGTATCCACCAATAATTTAAGGACACATTTTAGGTTAATTTATTATTATTATAATATTATTTTTTAACCCTTATTTACCGGATTTACCCTTTAACCATGGTAAATAAAATTTTTACCAATGTAATTAAACAAAATGTCTAAGAATAAAATTTATCTATTTACAAAATTAGGAAATCCTGATTCCAAATATTTAATCTATTTTTACAAATTCAAAACACAGAAGTGGCATAAATAAATTTTAAATTATTTCCCATTGTTAAAACAAAAAGCGTGTTTTTAAGAGATACTAAATATCTAAAGATTGACACTTGTTCATGTCCGGTTAAATAGTGAAATTATGTCCAATGACCAAAATTGTATTAAATGGTAAAAATATATTATAAATATACTTTAAAACCACTCAAATTCATAATTTATCACTATTAATTATTTCGATTAAAAAAGATATTTTTAATTAAAATTTAGTAATTTTCACTATTCATCAAAATATAAATGTTATCCAAAATGATTCAAAATATTACCCTAGGATAATTTCTATATTGAGAATCCAAAAAATGAAGTCAGTTTTGAGAGATGAAAATTATAAAATTTCAAAAAGTGGGTATTACTATTTGTAACGGCTAGTTTGATTAGTTGTGGTGTGTGTTAGAACTCGAAGTAGCGTACAACACACAGTACTGTATTATTCAAAGGGAAGCGTACCACGGAAGCTTGGGGTGTTACATTCTCCCCTACATCAAATAATTTCATCCCCGAAATTTCTAGAATATTACTGCATAAAAAAGTCTTGGGTGTTTTTCCATCATAAGTTCCTCAGGTTCCAACGTTGCCTCTTCCATTTTATGGTTTCTCCATAGAACTTTTACCATATGAGTTGTCCTATTTCTTAGCTCTTGTTCTCTTGTATCAAGAATCCTGATGGGCTCTTCGTAATAAGAAAGATCGGATTTTAATTCTATTTCCCCGTAGGTGAGTACATGTGTTGGGTGAGGCATGTATTTCCTCAACAAAGATACGTGGAACACATCGTGATCTTTGGAGGGACTTGGCGGCATTGCCAAATGGTAAGATATAGCCCCAATTTTTTCTAGAATTTCGAAAGGTCAAATATACATGGGACTTAATTTACCTTTCTTACCAAAACGTATGACTCCCTTCCATGGAGATACCTTCAAGAAAACATGATCACCGACTTCAAATTCCAAATCATTCTTTCGATTATCGGCATATATCTTCTGCCTACTTTGAGCTTCTTTGATGTGGTTCTGGATTACCTTTACTTTTTCCATCATTTCCTCCACCAATTTCGGGTCTACAAGTTTTCATTCACCAACGTCATCCCAACGGGTTGGTGTACGACATCTCTTTCTGTACAACGCTTCATATGGTGCCATCCGAATATTTGAATGGAAGCTATTGTTATAGGGAAATTCTACCAGAGGTAAATATTGATCCCACATGCCCTGAATGTCAAGTGAGTAGGATCTCAACATGTCTTCTAAGGTTTGAATAGTCCGTTCTGATTGTCCGTCTATTTGAGGGTTGTAGTAAGTGCTCAATTGATGTTCAGTATCCAGCAATTCCTGAGGACTCTTCCAGAATCTTGAAGTAAAATGGGGATCATGATTACAAACAATCGACTGGGGTGCTCCATGATGTCTCGCAACATCATTAATATATAGTATTAATAGACGTTCCTGTTGTAGATCTTCTTTTATAGCATGAAAATGTGCTAACGTGGTAAGACAATTAACAATAACCCATATTGTATCGTTCCTTCTAGTAGTCTTTGGTAGTCACATGAAAATGTCCATTGTGATATTATCACATTTCCACTCTGGTATGGTAAGAGGTTTCATGAATCCTCTAGGTTGTTTCCTTCCAACTTTCACTTGTTCAAAAACCATACATCTTGACAAAAAACCAGTAATATCCCTCTTCATGTTGTCCCACAAAAAATGATCCTTCAAATGTCTATATATTTTTGTACTCCCAGGATGTATAGAGAAATTGTAATTATGAGCATCATCCAATAATTCCCTTTTTAGATCAGGTATATTAGGAACACAAATTCTTTTCCCAAATTTTTAAATTCCTTCTTCATACACAAAGTCTCTAAGTCACCCATAATTCACAGCTTTGATCTTCTTTTGAAATTTTTCATCATCGGTCGGAGAAATCTTTATCCTTTCTCGTAAAGATGGTTTGGAAACCATTTGAAAATGAACTGATGTTTCACCTTCCATGGTGATTCCCATATCCACCATTACAAGGTCCATAAAAATAGGATCTCCTTCAATTCTAATCATGTTAAAAACTCCATGATCTTTTCTGCTCAAAGCATCTTCCAGTGTATTTTCCTTCCCCTGGTTGTAGTGTATCGTCCAATCATAATCCTTGAGTAGTTCAAGTCATCTCCTTTTCCACATGTTCAGTTCTTTTTGTGAGAAAATATACTTCAAACTCTTATGATCAGTATAAATATTACATATTTCACCATAAAGGTAGTTTCTCCATATCTTCAAAGAAATGATCACAACTGTTAACTTGAGATCATGAGTAGAATAGTTTCTCTCATTAATTTTCAACTGTCGTGATGCATAAGCAATAACCCTATCATTCTGCATAAGGACACAACCAAGTCCTTTCCTAGATGCATCACTATAAAAACGAACCCATCATTCCTCGATGGTAGATTAAATATAAGAGCATTGACTAATCTTCTCTTCAATTCTTCGAAACATTTTCACACACTATTGTCCAAACACATTTAACCCCCTTACGTGTGAGATTTTTTAATGGGATAGCCAATCAGGAAACATTCCGGACAAAATGTTGATAATAACCTATTAAACCAAAAAGACTGTGTACCTCAGTTTAACCATCTGTGTTGGCCATTCATGGATCACCTTGGTCTTAGAAGGATCAATAGAGATTCCATCTCTATAGATAATATGGCCAAGAAAAGAAATATCTTGAACCCATAATTCACACTTGATAAACATCCCATATAATTCATGTCTTCTCAGAGTCTTCAGGATTAGGTGCTTGTTATTTTCATGATCTTCGTAGGTTTTGAATTATACCAGGATATCATCAATAAATACCCCCACAAATTCATCTATATATTCCTCGAAAACTCTATTCATTAGATCCATGAATACAGAGGGCGCATTAGTCAGCCCAAAAGGCATTACTGTAAACTCGTAATGCCCTTACCTGGATCAAAATTATATTTTCATAATTTCTTGGTTCATCACCCAAAAATGATGGTATCCAGACCAAAGTTCAATCTTTTAAAAGTATCGAGCTCCATGAAGTTGGTCAAATAAATCATCAATGCGAGGTAGGGGATACTTGTTCTTTATTGTTATAGCATTACTCTCCATTTAGTCGATACATAACCTCATATATCGATCTTTATTTTTGACAAAAAGAACAGGGGCTCCCCAAGGAGAAAAACTAAGCTGAATAAACCCCTTATTACACAATCCCTCTAGTTGTTTCCTTAGTTCAACTCATTACACAATGGCCATTCTATAAGGGCTCTTCGATATAGGCCTTGGTCCATGAATTAAATCAATGGAAAACTCAACTTCTAATTCTGGAGGATGTCTAGCTAAATCATCTAGAAACACATCTACATATTCTTTCATAATAGGTACTTCATCTATTCAAACATAACTTTCCTCACCCACAGTCATTTCATTCTCTTCATCCCCAATAATTGAATTTAGTTGAGCTACTGGGGGTGGATCTAGATAAGAATTAGGTGGTGACGATTCAGCTCTGAAGATAAGGTGTTTCTTATCATCATCAAAAATCATAACCTCCTTCTTCTTACAATAAATCTTCGCATCATAGTCTGAAATCCAATCCATAACGAGGATTATATCAAACTCAATGGTAGGTATAATGATGAGATCAGAGGATAAAGAACATTTATGTGCTCTAATGGAGACTGGTTCACAAAACTTGGTTGCAATGATACCTCCCTTAGGAGTTTTAACTGACAACTCCCTTGTTAAAACAAATTTGAAATATCCAATTTTCATAGTAAACTGGGAAGATATGAAACAATGCGATGATCCAGAAGCAAATAATGCATTTTCTAAACTTTATGAAACCATTAAATTACATGCCACCATGTCTTTTGGAGCTTCTACCTCAGCAGTAGTGATTTCAAAAGCTTGGGCTTGATCCCTTGGCCTTTTCTGATGTATGTTCCCTTGAAGATTAGGACATTCATTTTCATTATGTCACATCTCTCTGCAATTGTAGAATTGGACATCAGTAGCTTCCTTCTTCCTCTTGCAATCACGAGCTTGGTGGCCCTTTTCACCTCACATTTAACAGACTCCCATTCCTTTTAAGAAAGTTCCAGGGTGTTTCTTCCAACATTTACTACAGGATAGATATTCAACATTTCCCTTCTTCCTTTTATTTCCATTCCCTGACTGATCAGCAGATTTATTCTTCTCTTTCTTTGATTTTAAGTCATAAGACTTAGAGAATTCCTTCTCTGCCTTCATAGCACATGGGACAATGTCTTCATACGATGAGATGGATTGTGAGACTAATGCTCAACGGAGAAACGATTTTAACCAATCAATGAAATGATCAATTTTACTTCCTTGGATACATATATAATCTCTGGCATACGATGCTAACCTTGTAAAGATAACCTCATACATTGCGACATTCTCATCCTCCTTTGGTCTCAGACTCAGAAATTGCCTTTCCATATCTACTCAATGGTCATAGAGAAATTATTTTTCATAAAACAGATATTTGAACTCCTCCAATTCCATATTGGATACTTCATCATCATCATTCGTCTTTTGAATCATTGACCACCATTGATCATCATATCCGGTGAGGCGGTAAATTTCCATGAAAACATTTTCGCTTTCACTACTCCCCAAAGCCTGAAATATTTTCTCTAGAGAATTTATCCATTTCTCATCTACTAAAATTTTTTTACTTCCATTGTACATTGGAGGTTCAAGCCTCATGAATCGATCTAACATTGATCATCCACGCTGCGGATCAGGGTGCCCCATATAGGTAAAGTTATTATTCATAACTAGAGTGAGTTGTCCGAGTATGGTGACAAGTTGAACTGCACCAATTGCACCACCAGCTCCACTATATTTATCTTGATCCGGAGGAAAATCCCTACTTAGAGTGCGTGCATTGATACAGTTTCCATTTCTTACACTAGGAGCCATTTCTAAACATTGGCATTAACTAGATCAGTTTATGAATCAAAATTCACAATTCCATACATATAAAACACTTAACATAAAATCAACTATTTATGGATATAATCCAAAATCATAAAAAAGTTTTATTTGAGGACGTATATACTCACAAACTCTTCATAATTATTTGTAATGAAAATTAGGTTATCCTAAGCATATCCACCGGGAGTGTCGTAACCAATAGTGCAGCAAGGCCCATTGTCATGCACCAATTCCCGTTCGAGTCTTGCTCAAAGTGGTGTTTTCAGGTTTTACCCCTAGGTACATCTCAGCCAGATCCACCTCTACCTTCTCGTATCCAGATAGGGATGCATTACTCGTAAAACTCACAAAATCTCTACAATACCAAAATTTTAGGAAGTTCTTCTATACTAATCCTCAATGTCCTTCTTAAATATATGTGCTCTAATCAGAGTTTATCTAAATATAGCTTCCACGGTTTGTACTAAACTTTCTCTGATACCAACAATAATTCCCTGAAAAATGTTACCCAGAGTCGGTGCATTATTACATAACATTGGCATGATCACAAGAAAGATCAAGTCTCAAAATAATGAATAGTTTAGTATCCTTGGAATAACTAGATACATTAATAAAGTTTACATTACATCATAAAATGAAAACTACCACAACATAGTCTCAGTGTCCACACTCTTATCCCATCATGCTATCCCTATAGGTCATTCATAAAATACTTTTCACATCCTGGGAAAAATAAAACATAGAAAGGGGTGAGCCCAAATGCCCATTAAGGATATCAATAGAGCGGAAACTTTCACAAATAACCATAAACATATAAGGCAATGTATAACTAAAACAAAATCCATTAAAAACATGAACGTCAGAATAATATGGAAGAAATAAAATGAAATAATTCCATATACTTATTCACATGGATATTCTACTAGTCGAATAATCACATGCAATATCAATAACCATTTCCATAATGATGGAATGCATAATGCCAGACTATCATAATAACATAGCCAAGGCCTCATGCCATGAAATCAAATAAGATGTTGTCAAGGACTTGTGCCAAGACACTAGTTTGACTCATGAGACCTACTGATTCATCGAGAAGCTATATCGGGCTCTACCTGTCACATATTATGTCCAATTCATTCCACATATGAATAGGTTTAAACATAACATAAACATTCGTATTAAAACTAGCAAATGAAATGTAAATAATTTCTCCATAAACAATGAATGGTATAAAAATAACACATCCATAGTCCAACATATCACAAAACCTTCAATAAAATATGGATGTTTTGTATCATAATTAATAAACATCAAATAAGCTTTAAATCTATCAAAGGATGTTGACATAGATGAAATCAAAACTATTTAAGAGAAATATCACTTTTTTTGAAATAATTTAAAAGTCACATAATTATAAAATAAAACTTTTAAATTGAAAATATTCTTATAAGCTTTTAAGGGAGGCTTCTATGATTTTATAACGGCAGAAAATTGCATCACCTATCGTATAAGTTAAAAAACATTCTTACCTTAATTTTGTCGAAAAGATTAAAAGGACCTTGTTTGGAAACGGACCGAAAGATTCCTTTATAAACAACTAATAAAAAAGAAAAACAAGGGTATAAATGAATTTAACACATATTATAGTAAATAGTAAAAAAAAATTGGAATTCATTTTTATGAAATAAGGATGTGGATGATAAAGAAGTCCCAGTAGATTATTACGTATAAACATCTCAAATAATGAAGAGATTGTGAAATAAACCCTTACCTTATACTTTACTTGTTTTGTGGTAGGTTAACCTCCTGTATAATGGTGAAATAATTTTTATTAAATAATAAAAAAGTCATATTGATTATATATGATATCATATATGATCTTTTAACATTTCTTTGTTAATAATATCTTAATATTTTTATCGTTTCTGGTGTTAACTTACTCATTTTCTTTTTTATATTTTGTTACATAAGCCATGTTTGTTATGGATAGGTTGTATATTATTCATATCTAGAATGATTTTAAGTTCTTAAATATTATTTTTAACCATCAAATGAGAATTAGACTTGAATGGATACGATGGACAATGAATCTCATCGCGTTCGTGGAGACGGTAGTCCGTATATACGCACGATCGACAATATGATTCTTTTGATATTAAAATAATATTTAATTGGAGGGTATATCATATATAAATAATAATTATCATGTTATATTTATTATTTACATGAATTACACATTATTATTATACCAATCCAAATAATAATGTTTTGAATAACAATTACACCACGACGTGGTGACGGTAAGTCGTACGTACGCACATATGGTGACATGTCATTCAAAGGATGAATAAAATAATGAAATAAAGTTTACCATGTTTATAATAACATAAAATTATATATAATATACTGGATTTATTATTTTAGAAAGTTGATTACAAAGAAAAAGAAGTGGAAGAAGAATGGATCTTGAAAATGGGTGGTGAAATCATTACCTCTTCTTTGGGTTCTTCATTTTGATTTGATCAAAGGGGATCTTTAGGTTGGCTTTATAACTAAAATAAGGCCTTTAATAATAAGTAAGGGAAGTTGATAGAGTATTTTGGAAGGGTTTGTCCGAACCAAATGGCTTTGAAGGTGTGAATTATTGAGAAGGGGGAGTGCCCTTTTATAAGAGCGGTGAGGGGCACCTTTGGAAAACCTAGATATATTATTTTATAATAAATTCATATTCAGATTCTAATGGATAAAAAGTGAATTATTTAAATTTTAAGGTGGGGATAGGTCGAAAACCACTCATCAAACAGGATTTAGACAGGTTTGGGTTACTATATTAACCTTATCTTTATGTATTAACTCTTAGTTAATTAGTCTCACTTTTACAATGTCTCTTTGTATTTTTATATTATATGGTTAATAAACATACCATATACATCCAAGCGACCCCCAAGTTGTCCATTACTGATATAAATATCATGATATATGTATATTTTCCAATACTTAGATTTTTGGGAATTTAATATCAATTAATAATGTAATATTTGTTTTAAAAACTCTTTTATGTCAATTTTGACACTATTCAATAATTTATTGTTATAAAAATTATAACTGAGTGATTACTTCTAAAAAATTTAATTAAAAACATCCTAATTTGTCATATTAACCTATATAAGTGTTGGTATTTATAAAAAGTCTCAAATTTCATTTATTTGGGTATTGATAATTTCAAATAATTCTAATTTTACACTAATTCAGTAATTACTACATCACCATTATGTCATACATAAATTAAATTATTTAATGTCTAAAAATTATAAATAAACTACCATTATTTAATAAATCATTTAATATATCTAATTCATATTTATAGTTGAAAATCCAACATATATAACTCTATGTAAAAACTGTTTTCCTAAACGATATATGCTTATGTCATTTTTTTTATTTTTACTTAATTAAAATAAAGTTTCCCTATCACCTACAAGTGGCTCCATGGTGTCCGAAAATCAACACAAAGATTCCCATGGTCGGACATGTATCCACCAATAAGTTTAAGACACATTTTACGGTAATTTATTATTATAATTATATTATTTTTTAACCCTTATTTATAGGATTTTTCCTTTAAGCATGGTAAATACACTTTTTACTGAAGTAATTATTCAAATTGTCTAAAAAAAAGTTACCTATTTACACAATTTGGACATCCTTATTCCTAATATGGAATCCATTTTTCAAAATTCAATGCACAAAAGTGGAAGAAATTAATATAATATTAATTCCATTGTTAAAACAAAAATCTTGTTTTTAGGAGATAATAACTATCAAAAGATTGACACTTGGTCATCTCCGATTTTATGGTGAAATTATGTCCAATGAAAAAAATTGTATTAAACAGTGAAAATATATTCTAAATATACTTTAAAACTGCTCAAATTTATAACTGATCACTATTAATTATTTCTATTAAAAAAAATTGTTTTTAATTAAAATTTATTAATTTTCATTATTCATCAAAATATAAATGTTATCCGAAAAGTTCCAAAATTTTACCATGGGCTAATTTAGATATTGCTAATACAAAAATGAAGTCAATTTTGAGAGATGAAATTTCAAAAATTTCAAAAAGTGGGTATTATTATTCCTAACGGCTAGTTTGATTGGTTGTGGTGTGTGTTAGAACTCGAAGTTGCATACAACACACACTACTGTATTATTCAAAGGGAAGCGTACCATGGAAGTTTGGGGTGTTATATCACACATCAATGAATGCAATCCCACATGGGGAACTTGACTATTACCCTCATACATGGTGTAGTTAATCCCATTAATGAGATCTTAATCAAGACCCAAATCATTTTATACTCTTATACAAGATTCCCAAATTGAATGCTAAATTGAAAGAAACGAAACCACATTTGATATAACTTTGTAATATCCCAAACCAAGTGGCACAAACTAGTTTTCCAAGCTACATAGTCACATGAGGTTAAGGGTTCCACCACATACTCCATAGGCATCCAACTAGCATATATATACTTATATTAGTCATGGGGATACAATAACAAATTTGTTAGAGTAACACATCAATGTTAATTAATAAACAATAATCATGGAATGATATATCATAATCGAGAAATCTATTATAATAAGATAAAAAAAACTATAAATATAATAAAAATATTAATTGTATAGATTCCACGAAAATGTACAACCTAAATGTCTAAATGAAACTAAAAATTTAATTCACCGACAACTACCCAAGCAAGCCACATCGAACATTTATTTTCCTTATCCATTCTTCATCATAATCCATCCATCAAACATACGACCTCTTCCTTTATCTATTACTGAAAACATAAATCCTATTCAAGCACTGATATGGTATCCTAAGTAGGGTGTGAGTATTACTTAGTAGGAAAACACCAATAGAGTCAAAAAAAATATAGGTTCAATACTAGTGTATGATGTTTTACAAGGAAATCAGTACATTTCACATGTAACCAGTTATCATAGTCTCATTTATTTGTTTTTTAACCACAAAATCCCTTAGGTTCCAAAGGACACCAGAACCACAATACCTTTTTTGTCCCATTCCAATGTCTAAAATATTTCCCAAATTATATTTAATAGTAATTATAATGCAATTATATTTCATTATCCATTTATTTAAATAAATTTTCACTCATATTTTAAAGCATATTCCAATTATTGTCTCATGTGTTTAGAATTTCATGTTTAACACTGCGTATAACACCATGAGATTTTATGAGAAATATTCCTTTTAAGTTATTTGATGTCTCCTATTGTACACTACACCATTATTATCTTGTGATATATGCAACCCCTTATTACCTAGTAGTATACGCCATCATTATTATTGGCTTCTGTTGCACACAAAGGAGACCTTCCACAATAGCTTGTGTTGTACGCAATACCGAATTTCATTAAATAATGATAGATTGTTATAATATTATTATCAACTAACCGTTATGAATAATATTAACGAATTTTTTTATTTTATAACATTATCATTCATCTTACACATATTCTAGAACATGGTATGAGAACAAAATAATTTTTTTGGGTTAAATATGTATTTTTTTTAAAAGCAGTTTTGCGGCCTTTTGATGGCGCACCCACACTAAATCTAGTTTTTGACACGTTTATGGGTTCAATTTTTCAAATTAATCATATTCATTTCAATAGTTATATTTAAATTTACTTTGGATAATTTTTTAATATTTTTCTGTTAACATTCATATTTTGATGAATAGTAAAAATATGGTAAATTTTAATTAAAAACAACTTTATTCATCAAGATAACTTATGTGGTTAAATTATCATATTAAATTGTTTTCAAGTAAAAATAGAATATATTTTCACGAATTAATATAATTTATGTCGTTGTCATTAATTTTACATTGAATTCATAGATAAAAACATTTCAATCTTTTGCAATGTTTTTACTTTTAAAAACTGTTTTGTCAACAACAAGATTAATTTTAAAATAAATATTGCAACATCTGTGTTTTTAATTTGGAAAAATGTATTCCATATTAGGAAATAGTATGTTCAAATTATTTTAATTGTATACATTCTTTTATAAAAATTATGAATTGTTACTACGGTAATTTTTATTTATTAAATTTAAATTGTAAATCAAGTTATTTAGGGTAAAAATAAGATTATAAAATTAATCTAACTCCTGCCGAAAATCAGTTGGATAAATAAATGTCAACCCATATCACCAAAGGGTCTGAGTAGATTCATTTCATGGAATTTTGACACTAATAATGATGTAACTATTATTGAAACCCATGGAAGTGACAACATGCCACTTTCTTATATCTTATAAGTGTAATAATTTTAATTTAGTGAGAAAAATCATAAAAGGTTGATCATAAATAGTGACCAGAAAGATCATACAGTTATCTACTTTATTTAAATTTATTTTGAATTTTTAAGGGTCAAATAATTATCATTAGTGGTGACACAATAGTGATGCATAAATTGTTTATTTAGTGATAAATAAATAATAGAGTATTTATTAAACTAATATTGACCATAAAAGGAAAAAAAACGAACCAAAATATATTGGTCCTGTACATGTAAACCATATTCATACAATGGTCGAACATTTGACAATTTGGAGCCTTCTAAAACCAATTATGACCCTTATATGTTATTATTTTAAATGATGTCAATGTTGTCACCTTCATAATTTAATAAATATAACAATTTAAATGCTGTGATTTTAAGATGATAAATTCGAGTAAAAGTATACTTATGAAATATATTATATTTATATACATCATATAATTTTTTTTTAAATTTTTATGAAACATATAAGTATATTAAATTATTATCCAAAAATGTTATAGTAATTATTTTATTATGGGAAATATCAAATAAATGGTTTTAAAAACATTAAAATATATGTTATATGAACAAATTAATGTGCTACATGAAATTTTTAGATTAATATTACAAGTTAGGAATCTATTAAATATTTTTTTTCAAATATATATTCTATATTAATTTAATTTAAATTAAAATAATTGAATAGTTTCAAAATTGAAACTATTAATATTTTATAGAAATAACATTTTATTAAATTTTTTAAAAATCCCAAAAAATATTTACAACATTATAAATTGAAATTTATAAGGTATGAAATATAATAAATTATCCAATTCTGAACAATTTAAAACACATATGTATGTATTTATAATAAAATAAAATTTAGATTATTATTACCACAAATAAGATTAAATAAATTATATATGGATAAATCAAATTGATAAGGTTTAAAAAATATTCCAACATATCTAAATTCAAATGGATGATGATATTACAACCCTATATTTCCTCATATCCTAATTAGAGTCACTTTTAATGTTTTTATGTGGGATTGGATTTTATTATTAATTAATATTTTTGAGGTTTCCAAAAGTTCCCCACTCTTCTCTTATAAAAGGGCACATCATCCATCTACTCCTCACAAAATTTTGAGCTTTCAAGATCGAAAAAACCCTTCCAATTACTTTTCTAAACATACCTAGTAACACTTTGGAGATTCTGGAATTCTCAAAAGACCAACTCTAGTCACTTAAGTGGATGTTCGAAGGAGGTGTGTCAAGAAGAGCTAATCTCTTCTAACAATTCTTTCAAGTTTCTTTATTCTTCTAATTCCTCTGGTTTAGTTTTTTAATTATAAATAATAACACCAGAATAACTAATATTCTGAAATGTTATTATAAATATTAAAATACCAAATTTCATCATATATCCATCCTACGAAAAACAAAATCACAACGTGTGCGTATGTATGGCTTATTGTCTCCACCTATTGGTGTAATCTGTTTTCACACCACCAGCATACATGGATGGGTATAATGGTAAAATAAAAACTATATATGATTATTATGAAATCATTCTAATTATGAGATATTATAACATCTGCTACAATTTAATTCCATAATTATGGGAATGATATCATCGCCCGTGCGTACGTATGAGTTACCTTCTCAACGATGTGATTAGATTCATTCTCCATGTTCACCATTCCAGAATGAGTATAATGTATATATAATGAATAATAATGAGATATATGACATAATAATGCTACTGGATTTCTGTGTTTATATATATATATATGTCATCTACTAACTCCCATTCAAGTCAATAAAGAAAGGAAAAAAGCGTTCATGCGTACGTACAGCCTACCGTCTCCATGAACGGTGTATTTAATTCCATTTTTCAAACTATTATATATACATATATTCATAATATATATTATATATAAATCATGTTTTACCTTCTTGAAGTAATTAATTATGATCTGTGTAATCATAGGAATAATTACATGTCAAAACACTTAAGATAAATGAAACAATTTTAACCAAAACACTCTTTTAACAAGGAATTGAAAAATGAATAGTTAATATAAAGTTGTATGTGAATCATATATGATATGATAAATATTATTATGGTTTTTTTAAAGTTAATAATATATTTAAAATCAATATATAGGAGTCTTAGACACATACAAAAGAAATTAGATATAAGGTAAGAGATAATTATTCCAATCTCGTTCTTTTTCGAGATTATATATTGGTATGTTTTTACTGGGTTATATTTATAATCCATGTCCATGTATTTTAAAATTGTTTTCATAAAATTTTTACCATTATTCAATGTATGTTTAAATTCATTTTTACCCTTTTTTGACTTTTACCACATCGTATGGGAGGAATCTTTCTTTTGTGTACCATACAATGTACTTTTTGACTTTTCCTTCAAAAGTACAGGGTGTATGTTTTTTAACATTTTGATGTGAATGGATTTTTATGGTTTCATAATTCCTTATTTCCATAAAGCTTACTCTATATTATTTAATTATTATTTTTAAAAAAATCATTTTCTTTTAAAATTGCATGCCATTTTGAGAAGAGAAAATGATTTTGAAGAAGAAAAGAAATTTTTTCTCATGAATTCATTTCATGTGTTTTATCAAATCATTTTCCCATATAAAATGATATTATTTAATCTGATTACATTTCAAGTATAATGTCTTTATTATTTGCATGGTTTTATTTTTCTTATGAATAAATGATATCCATTTTTTTATGTTGATTATGTTATGATTGGATGATGTTTAGGAAACACATTTTATTCTTTGGGTTACAATGAATTATTTGTGTTTTTTTGTGGAACACATAATAATGGTTTCATTATGATATAGGTGGGAAAAATATCTCACTCTAATGTATTGGTTAAATATTTATATCTAATAAGATAGACATGGATGGAACGCTATGTAATATATAGATCAGTAATATTGGGTTGGAATGACAAGTAAACCCAGTTCAGTAATGGACATTGTCCACTATGATGGTCTTAGCAGCAATGCCTTGCCTACTATTGAAATCATATCATATTCTTAAGGGTTTTCCAAAATTTTATATTTTATTACCATGATATTTTATCATGATTAATATTCCTTCATGATATATGCCTAATGTACTTCCATGATTTATGTAATTATTCATGATTTTGATGTTTTATATTCATGTATTTACATTAAAATGTCTATGAGATGTTTTATGTTCTCCATGATTACCATTACTGAGCATTTGAGCTCACCATTTTTATGTTTTATTTTTCCTAGGATATCAATAATGTTTTTAGGTATGAAAAAAGGGGATTAACATTATGAGAGATGTTGAAGATCTTTTACAATGATTAGAAGATTATATTTCATGTTTCGAAAGTCACTAAACTAATATGGCCTTTGGGTGTCTGTTTTTGTTATTTGTTTAGTATTCTTCCAAAGTTATATAATTTCCATGTGCGTGTAACTTTGGGACTCTACAATTGATATCAGCGTGAAATTTTATTTATCATTTGGATACTAGGATTTGAAAACCTTAGTGATATCCCTAGAGATATTTTAATGGTATGTTTAGGTATGTTCCTAAGGTTATGTATAATTATAGGTTACAATCATAGAATTATGATAACGATCATGAATAACCTAGGATTAATCCTAAGATTTTAGAGATTGAACATACTCCCCCTTAATTATTTTGTTTTCCTAGCATGATTTTTTCCGCTCACACTATTCTATTTTTGGGTTTTAGAAAATGGCTGGAAATGGGAAGATTCATGTTAATGTAGAATATGATGGGCAATGTAATGATATTCTTCATGTTAAACCAAATTAAATGTGATTTGGATGGAAAAACATCGTTATAATGCCTAATGAGAAATCTCATAACAAGATCAACAACCTAAACATGGCTAAGTTTCCTGACTCGTCTAATAAGAGTAAGATGGAGTTCCATGATGATCATAGTGGAAGGATAGTTAAATTTTTATTTCATGTAAATCATGTGGTATGAGGAATCAAGGAAAATGTTTCAAAGGAACAAGAAGATTCTTTGGGTGTCGAAAATAAGGACACAAAGCCTATAATTACAATGGAAAAGGTTCAGTTAATCCAATAGACATGGATAATAGTATTTCTAAGACATCAACAATGGTTAAATGTTTTAAATGTGGAATGTATGTGAATTATGCAAACAAATTCCCCAAGGGAAAATCTAGTAATGAAAATCAAAATAGTTGCATGGGTAGTATTTTTGTTGATGATGATGAAGAGAATACAAATTATACATGAGATGAAAGAAGTATTGACAAATAAAATGATGAATCTCAGTCAATGGTTTAATAATTTTGTTGATATATTGCATGTATATCAAGAATAATGTGTGGTACTATTGAATAAGAAAATATAATGGGTTTTTCACCATTGTTTTTCCTTGAGTATTTGAATGTATATGTTGAATGGTACCGGTAACCATGAAAAGTGATTGAAATATTTTTTGAAAGCATATGATATGTGCATAATAAAGAGATAATGTTATACTGAGATGTTTGATCATATTAATTAGCCCATGATTGATAAAAGGACAATGCAATATCATGTTTTGAGTATATAGAAATTTTTGGATTTTGGTTTGTAGAAATAATTATCTTCTGATAGCATTCATGTTTTCACTAAGGTTATATGGTAATTCATGTTTCAAGATAATACATGATTATTGTATCCACATGTTTGGAATGTGATCAACAATATATATCTTATGATATATCTGGGATAAATGCTGGTATTCACATGCTTGGTAGATGACCTCTCTAGTAATATTTTTCATTATAATTTGAAATTGGACAGAAGTATTTTGGACAAGACTCAATATTAGAATGTATTATGATGGACATCAGATAGTATTGTTTATGGAAAAAAAATTATATAATGTTATAAAAGTATAGTTTCAAAAAAATGACAACTTGCATAATGGTTGACAACCCTTCGTGTCGAACAAGGATGTAGGAATTGAACCCACAATCGATGCCTGACATGCTTTTATAACCAAACATTGGCCTACACGAATTCCCTGGTTTTTATAAATTATTTTTATTTTATTAAGTTGTATTTTTGGAGCCATATATGATAAATATCACTATATATGGACTTATGTATATTTATTAACTTTTTCTAACTATTTTTTTGAGACAAAAAGAACTACTCATGATTCTATCACACGATCTGCTAACACTTCACAAATGAAAAATTCAACATTATATCTTCAAAATATGAAGTGTAAAATGTCCACGGAATGACCAAAAATTTGATTGTACCCAAATAGAGTAATTATTTATTCTAATTCAAGTTGTTTGACTTTAATAAAATGATCTTGAAAACCAAAAATATTTTCCTAGACCCCTCATATTCGATGAATCAAATGGTACCTTAGATCATCACAAATTTATAGCTTTGTGATCGTTGGATTTTTCATAGCCATGTTCTCTACCACTCTCCAATTGAACATTATTGTTATATTTCTCATACATATCCATTTTCTCACCTATATTATTCGATATGGAATCCTAGTGATGAGTTACATTGGGTATCCTTTATGATTCTAACATTCCATTTTAAAATAATGTTTTAGTATTTATTTTTATAATGTGGGTTTCTATTAATGAAACATTCAAGAACTAAATAATTTATAAGCCCGACGAATTTCGAGGGAGAAATTCATTTAAGGTGCATAGAATGTAACATCCCGAGATTTTATGAAAAATAATATTTTTAATTTATTTGATGTTTTCTGTTGTATGCTACACTAAGATTAGCTTTCACTATACACAACATTGTATTATCTTTTCTTATACACAATCACTTTTCTTGGCTTGTATTGCATGCAAGAGCATCATTCCTCAATAGCTTGTGTTGTACGCAATAACGAGATTCACTAAACAATGATATATTGTTATAATATTATTAAGAACAAGACATTATGAATAGTATTAAACAAGTTTTTTATTTCATAACATTATCATACATCTTACACAGATTCTAGAACATGGTATGAGAACAAAATAAATGTTTTGGGTTAAATAAGTATTTAAAAAAAATGCAGTTTTTCCACCTTTTAATGGCACACCCACTTTAAATCTAGTTTTCAACACGTTTATGAGTTAAATTTGATAAAATATACTTATCTACTTTAATAAGTATATAAAAAATTACTTTGGATAATTTTTTTAACAATTTTCTTTTAACTTTCATATTTTGATAAATTGTAAAAATACGTAAAATTTTAATTAAAAAAACATTTTTCATCAAGATAATTTATACGATTAAAATATTATATTGAATGATTATAAATTATAAATATAATATTTTTTTACCAATTAATATAATTTATGTCTTCGTCATTAATTTTATATTGAATTCATAGATAAAAACATCTCAATATTTTGCAATGTTTTAAAAATTAAAACTCTTTTTCTCCACATCAGGATTAATTTTAAATAAAATACATCAACATCTATGTTTTTAATTTTGAAAAATTAAATCAATATTTGGAATCATTTGGTTGAAATTATTTTAATACGGTAATTTTTATTTTTAGACATTATGAATAGTAACTATGATAATTTATATTTACTACATTTAAAGATAAATCGGTTAATTAAGGTCGATAATAAGATTATAAAATTATCCTAACACTGGAAAGAATTATATTGGATAAATAATAGTTTTCACATATCAAATAAGGGTCGGAATATATTCATTTCATCATCTTTTGACAATGAAAATGATGTAATTATTATTTAAACCAATGAAAATGACAACATGACACTCTTATATCTTATAAGTGTAATAATTTTAAATTAGTGATAAAATTAAAAAACAACAAACATAAATAGTGAAATAAAATTTAATAACATTATCTAAATCATTTGAATGTTTTTAGAATTTTTATTAATTAAATAATTATCATTAATGGTGACACAATTTTGATACAGAAATTGTTTATTTAGTGAAAATCAATAATATAGTTTTTATTAAAATAATATGGACCATAAAATGAACAAACAACTGACAAATGCTTATTTATTGTATACATTTAATCAATAATCACACAATGGTTGAATATTTTACAATTTTTAGACTTATAAAATATATTATTACACTTATATTATTTAATTTTAAATGATTTCAAAGTTGTCACCATCATAATTTAATAAATATAACAATTTACATGTTGTGATTTTAAGATGAAAATTTCGAGTAAATTTATTATTATAGAAGATAAATAATTTATATGCATCATAGTATTTTAGTTTTAATTTTCATGCCAAACCTATGTATATTAAATAATTATACACAAATGGTGTAGTTATTATTTTATTAAGGGAAATATCAAAAAAATGGTTGTAAAAATATTAAAATAAATGTTATATGAATAAATTAATGTTCTCCATAAATTTTTTAGATGAATATGACAAGTAAGGAATCTATTAAATAATTGTTTTTGAATATTTCTTCTGTGATGATATAATTTAAATTCAGATAAATAAATTTTGTCAAAATTTAGACTATTGATATTTTATAAAAATAACATCTTATTAAATTGTTTAAAAATCACAAAAATATTTAAAAAATTATAAATTGAAATTTATAACATGTAAAATTTCATAAAGTATCCAATTATCAATAATTCAAAACAAATATTTCTGTATTTAAAACAATTTAAAATCTTCAATATTATTACAAAAAATAAGATTAAATAAATTAAATAAGGATAAATCAAATTTGTAAGGTTTAAAATAATTACCCACATGTCTAAAATTGATTGGATGATGATATTAGAAACCTATGTTTCTTGATATCCGAATTTGAGCCACTTTGAATGTTTTTATGTGGGGTTTTATTTTATTATTAATTAATATTTTTGTGGTTTCCAAAAGTGCCCTTCTCTTCTCTTATAAAAGGGAACCACATACCTCTCCTCCTCACACAATTTTGAGCCTTAATGCTTGGCCAAACCCTGTCCATTAATCTTATAAAATTCCCTATTAATCTTTTTGAGATTATGTTGGTCTCAAAAGGCCAAATCTAGTCCTTTAAGTGGAAGTTCAAAGGAGGTGTGTCGAAAAATAGGTAATCTCTTCTACAGATAGATTCAAGTTTATTTATTCTTCTACATCCTCTTCTTTGGTTGTTTCATTATAAAGTAAAAAAATGAAGTATAATTAAAATACTGATATGTTATTATAAATATGAAACAACCCTATTCCACCTTATATTAATCCTATGAAAAACAGAATCACGGCATGTGCGTACGTATGGATTACCGTCTCCATGCCGTGGTGTAATCTGTTTTTCCACCATCACCATACTTGGATGGGTATAATGGTTGAAATAAATACTATAAATGATTATTACAAGATCATAATGATTATTATATATTTTATCATCCACTCCAATTACATTCAATAATTATGGGAATGATATCATCACTCGGGAGTACGTATGGATTTCTGTCTCCACGATGCGATGAGATTAATTATCCATGTTCACCATTCAAGAATGATTATAAAGTATATATAATGAATAATAATGACATATATTACATAATAATTCTACTTTATTTATGTATATATATATATATATCAACTAATTACTCCCATTCAAGTCAATAAGCAAAGTAAAACAATGTTCATGCGTACATACGGCCTACCATCTCCATGAACGGTGTATTTCATTACATTTATTGAACTATTATATATGATTATATTATCAATATATATTATATAAAAATAATCTTTTACATCTTGTAAGTATGTAATCATGATCTAAGTAATCATATGAATAATTACAAGTCAAAACACTTACAATAAATGAAACAATTTTACCCAAAACACTGCTTTAACATGGAATTGTCAAATGAAAGGTTAATATAAAGTCTTAAGTGAATCATATAAGATATAATAAATAATATTATGGTTCTATTACTAGTTAATAATATGTTTAAAACTACTATATATATTTCTAGGATACATACAGACGAAATTAGACTACAGGTAAGGGATAATTATTCTAAACTCGTTCTTATCTGAGATTGTTTATTCGTAAGTATTTACTGGGGTTATATTTATCATCCATGTCCATATCTTATAAAAATAATTTCATAAAATGATTTTTATTTTTTCATATACGTTTAAGGTCATTTTTACCAGTTTTTTACTTTTACCACAATGTATGAGAGGAATACTTCTTTTATTTACCATACGATGTTCTTTTGGACTTGTCTAGAAAAAGTAAGAGGAGATTGTTTTTTAAACACATACGACGTGAATGAATATTTCTGGTTTAATAATTCCTTATTTCCATGAAGAATATTCTAAAATATATCATTATTATTTTAAATAATATAATTTTATTAAAAAATATTCATCGTATGTTGAGAAGAGAAAATGATTTGGAAGAAGAAATGATATTTTCCTATATAATTCATTTCAACTATTTTGTCAAAACTATTTTCCATATAAAATGAAATTATTTAATATATTTATGTTTCAAGTATAATTTATCTATTATTTACATGGTTATATATTTCTTATAATGAAATGATATCTATATGTTTTATATTGATTATGTTATGATGGAACGATGTTTTTGAAAACCATATTATTCTTTGGGTTACGATGAATGATTTATGTTTATTTTGTGGCACACATAAGAATGGATTCATTATGAGATGGGTGGGACCTATATCTCTCTCCAATTAATTGGGTAATGATTTATATCTCAATATATAGACATGACTGGAACAACAAGTAATATTTGGTTCTGTAATACAGGGCTGGAACGACATGTAAACCCAGTTCATTAATGAAATTTGTCCACTATGATTTTCTTGGTAGAAATGCCTTGGCTACCATGGAAATCAAATATTGTGATTAATGGTTTTCGTCAATTGAAGGTTTTATTTCCATGCTATTCTAATATGATTAATATACCTTTATAGTCTATGCCTTATGCACTACCAATATTTAAGTCATGACTCAATATTTTGATGTTTTATGTTTATTTATTTACGTTCAAATGTTTATGGGTTGTTTTATGTTCTCCATGATTACCCTTACTGAGAATTTGAGATCACCCTTTTTATGTTTCCTTTTCCCTAGGATATAAAGAATGGTTTTAGGTATGATAAAAGGGAATGAACTTTATGGTAGAAGTTGAAGATATTTCACCATGATTAGAAGATCATGTTCCGAGTTTCTAAAGACACCAAACTAATACTGTCTCTGGGCATCTGTTTTTGTTATGTATTTAGTATTCCACAAAAGTAATGTAATTTCCATTTTTTCAAGCTTTGGGCTGCTATACTGACTGAGTTTTTTAAGAATCAATATGTGTCCCATAACCCATGGGTATTTTGTGTATCAGTCCTTGTCCAATAAAATTTGTAAGCATACCTTGGGTCCTCGGATGTAATCGCTTAGACCATGTTGGTATTTTTAGTTTTAGTCCATGTCCCACTCTCTTTTCTCTGTCAATCACATATTTGTTATTAGATAATCATACTATGTCCCACACATGTATATCTAACATTACCATATATCACATTTACCAAAATACCACAATAATTAATTAGAAAACTAATTAATCCAACTAAACAATTCAACATCTATATCATTTATTTATTTTATTCAGAATTAAATTAATCACTTCAATACCATTAATCAACCCTATAAAAAATTAATCACATAAATGGTTTTACAGTCAGGATGACCACCATTAATTAATTAATCAATCAATTAATATAATTCGTTTAATTTTTTCACAAAAAAATGAACAAATAATTAATATAATAATTAATAAATCAACATCAATAATTTTCTAAATATTATCAATTTCCAATAATTAATTAAACTATTAATTCTAAAATTAATCAATATTAATATCTTTTAATTAAATAAATAATTTAATACTATAATTTAAATTTCCTTATCACACAAAATACCATTAATTAATTGAATAGTTAAATAATATTATTCCTCAATCTTAAGATTCAACTAATTAACTAAACACTTACATATTCATTAAATCCAACAATTTAAATATCATGATAATCGATTCAACAAATAATTATCACCAAAATTACCATTTCCAAAATACCAATAATCCACTAATTAATTAAATGACTAAATAATATAAATAAAACATAACAAATTTCATACCTCAAAAAATTCATTAATTAATTGTTCACATAAATTCTATTAATTATCAAAACAGTTAATTAATCTCAAAAAATATAAAATATTAATTCACCAATTAATTGTTCATGTAATTTACATTTATTATTTCATCAAATAATTAATAACATTCAACACCTCAAATTAATTCTCCAACTAATTGTTCAAAAAATAAATAAATAAATCAGTAAATTAACCATATTCAATCCCCTCCATTAAACCACCAATTAATTGTTAAACTCAATTCCAATAATTAATTCTATAATTAATTAATGACATTAAAATTCCAATATTAATTCTAAAATTAATTGTTCACATGAATATTTAATTATGTAATGTCCAAAATATCAATGTCACTATTTTATCAATCAGCTAATTATATACCACCTACAGACATTTTTTCATAGAATAATCACTAATGAATATCATCAATTTGAATTTAATCAATCCATAATGTGATGAAGATGATGATATAGTTCTGAATCCAAGATATATAATAAAACAAATATACATTTAATAAACCTATATATATCTTACAGTCCTAGATCTATATCCTAACAAACTATATATTGAACCGTGAATATAGGGGTAAAATCAATTTAAACAAAGACAGAATAATTGGGGGAGAATGAAAAACCAAATGAGATAAGAGTCTCTTACTTGGATTAGTGAAGATATTTAATCTACCTTTCTATTTTCCATGAACGAAAGTCAGGATCCATAGGAATGTCTTCAAGGGCCACCAAAAATCATATAATTTGATTTGGATCAAGATGGAGTCGCTTTGAGGTTAAAATGGGGGTTCAATTCCAATTAATACTAAATTGTTTTACATTAAATATAGTTCACATGGTTTCCTAGGTATAGTTTCATGATTAATACAAAACATGTAACTAATTATGTTCACATTTCACACATATGCTAAAATCATTAATTAATATTGCATAAACTATAGTGCCCACTTTCAAACTCTGTTTAACCATACACAACCCATTCTCAAACTATAGACACATTGCATACTTTTTCTATCGATGCACAAAACATGATAATCATATTTTATTTCCAAAATTCTACAATTTTTCTCCAATTACATCCATGTTATGATCACAAATAAATTGTACTAGAAAATGACAAAATAATACATATGAATGATGATAGGTAACATCTAGAAAATGATGATATGATCTCCCCACCTTATAACAGCTCATTCTCGAGTTGTACTATGATGAGACCCAAATATTATGGTATAAAATTATCCGGTCAATGGACACTCATATCTACTTCTATCACCCATTTTCCACTAAAGCCTGACCATTTGTCCATAATACAAGAAATACTATATCATCATTCCCAACAAAACTTTTTCACTATGATCTAACACACGTATTATCTTCCCAAAAAATGAGGAATCAATCTTAAGCTCAACACTATGCACATACCTAATGTGTTTCCCAACTAAAAATTCCAAACAACAACATGAAAAAATACCAACATTGGATCTTATCCATTTCATAAAAACCTACAAAAAAATGACATACATCAAATCCTCATACAAAATATTTATATCTTTTAAATCATGACAATTCATGATAAATTCAATAAATATCTTGAACTATTTCAATGTAAATTTATTACCCAAAATATAAATAGATAATTAATTTTCTATAACATAGGGTATATGATCATATGTAACATGGTATCATCCATTATAGGGAAGGTGTCACCATACATAATTTCTGAGAGAAATGATATATGAGATCATATTTTCTTCTATGATTCAATCTATATTGACTGAAATTTTATAAACTAGTATTGTTGTTCCCTATGCATTGAGCATGGTAGGTAGATAACATATTTTTCTAGGACAACATAATTGGTCAAATATTATATATATCATTATCTATATAAGGAATATTATAAAGCATTAATAGTAATTATCATACATGACTAGTGAAATTTATCATATTGGTTGATGAGACTTGTATAAAACCACTTTAGATAGAGATGTTAATAAATATGGATAACATTAAAAATGGTATATTTATTGGAGGTTCCATGTAATTATTTCCATAACTTATTTTTCTATGTAGTCATTTGATAATTATTATATTTTACCCTTGTTCTTTATTTAGTGAGGATAACTACTATAATGAACAAGGCCTACTGGATCACACATTTAATGTATTCTAAAACTCAGTTAAATTTTATTTGAATTTGGAAGTTTGAGAAAAAAAATTATGTGTTTTGTTTATTAACAACACTTGTGTTTATATTTTAAATTATAATTACTTAGTTATTAAAATTACTAAATAAATGTGTTGAATAAGTAATAAATATTTATTCAGTATGTAAGTATTAATTTAATTATATGAATATATATGATTAATTTATTCTTATTTAATTCTTCAGGAAAAAAATGTGTATACATTTTGTTATTTCAACATTTAGAGAACAGTTATTCAATAATTTATTGAACATAATATAATTAATTTTTAAATGAATAATGAAATGATAGTTTTTTAATTAATAAAATTGTTATTGTTCATGGACTAATTAATTTTAATAGTTATAAAAAGTTGATTAATTATAATGTTTGAAATTTAGTAATAAATATTATATGAATAAATATAAATTATTTAGATAGGAAAATGATATTTGCACAATCCATTATTTTATATTATTTCAGGATAAAAATTTATTTTTTTATTTAGTCAGATGTTTTTTCAAGAATTTGGATAATAATTATGGTATATATGTAATTTTAATATTTGATCCTCATGTCTAATTAAAATCAGTTTTAAAATTATCAATAACCCTTTTAAGATTATTATTATGGATCAAAATGAAATCTCATGGGTATTGAATAAATCTATAAAAGGATATTCCCATAGAACACATAATTTAATATTGAATAATTCTCATCATCCACATGAGAGATTCATTATCAAATTGAAGGACTCTATTGTGATCAAACTAAATCAATGAATGTATTTGATCCACATGTAGCAGCACAAGGTGGATTCTATGGGGAAAATTGGTGTTTAGGTAAAAACAATTGTATCTCCACTAGAGGGAGACTTTCCATTATTATTCTATACCAATAATTTAATTTAAAGGATTCTATATACAATTATTACAATAAATAAAAATTCAAGAAATGATATTTCCCATTTAAATTAAATTATTTAATATTATATTTCAAAATAACCCATCTTCATTTTTATGGGTATCTATAAATAAATCGTTATTTTAATTTTATTAGTTATAATGTTTTTCATCATTTATATCTCCTAGTATTCATTGATTATATAAAATTTTTATGTCATAAGTTTAAACTATGCATTTGAATTTAACCTGAAACATTCAAGGAGAATGGGAGATAATAAATTATAAAATAATAAAGAATTAAAAACACAATTATTTGAATTTTCATACCACCTAAAATGAATATAATCCTAGTAACTAAGTGTCCACAGTTACATTATTACATTATAACTAGATATAATGATTCCCATCATGATGTATTGGTTAGTTTAGTATTCATGCAAAACATGATACATACATGAATCTAGACTTAAAATTGAAAACATAAAATGAAAGCTAATATTTTCATTGAGTATAGAATAATTTCCTTTAGTGTATTCCAATATCTCAATTAGAAGACGCATCCTAGAATCCAGATGAATAGAGTCATTAGAATGGGGTGATCACATATTATAAGTAAAGATATGAATATAGTGGATGTTATCAGAAATACATGATCATTAATAAATATATATATAGTAATTAGTAAAAACACATTTAATTTATTTAATATTATCTCCCCAAAGAATAATATATAATTAACATTAGCGCTCAAAAAATTCCATAAAAATAATAACATGAGTATGAAAAATATACATGTATATAATAAAAATTTATGATAATCACATGGAAATCAATAATTAATATCATAATGATTTTAATCATACTTTTTCACATTTTAAATATAATTTTAATACATTGTAAAAACGCACCCTATATTAATATGTAAAGCCACCACTAAATTATAAATTTCATTTGTCTAATGAGATCTAATGATGTATCAAAGCCCTATAGAGGGCACGGCCAATCACTTACTATGTAGAATTCATTATTCATATGAAATTAGATAATCCTATTAATTTTTTACCGTTATATTTTAAAAATATCATATTAGATGTCAATAATATCCCCTATCAATAAACAGAATAAACAAATATCATGAATAATATTGCAATTAGTATGAGAATTTTACATCCCTAGTGTAACTGGTCAGAAGACATTAGGAGAAATAATTATTATGGTATTATTGTAACATATTCCTAAAAATTACTATATAAAATTTGAGATTTTGTCTTTTTTCATATAAATAACATAAAAAATTTAATAAAAAATTTCCCAAGGAAAATACCTTTTTCTAAATTTGAATATAATTTTTAATAGAAATTATTCACATAATGTTAATGAAACAATTTCATTAAAAACATTTAGGGAAACATGTAAATGAATTATTAAACCTTTAATTCTTCATTATGGTAGGTAATTATTTATAATCTATTAAAAACATATTCATTTATCAATATAGTTAGTACTTAAGAAAGAATATCATTAATATAATGAGAAGACAACTCTTTTAAAAAAGTAATTTTAAAATATGTAAAATAAAAAATAATAGTTATAGTATATTAAAAAAAGTATTGATTCGATTTAAAAAAATTACATTTAAATGAATGATTCCCAACTGAGTATAAAAAACATTTTCATATTTACTTATCATCGTTATTTTGATAAAAGTATTATATAAAGAGATGAATTATAAACAAAATGATTTATTTTAAATGAATATATAGAGTAGATTGAAGTATATTATGTTTACTATATAAAGATATAATGATTTATTCATTAGTAATATAATCATGAAAAATACCAGATAATTATGATATTATAAAATAAACCCATAATAATTTGGTATGTTTAGAATCAAAACACATTGAATGAAAGAACCATAAATATATATTTAAATCCTATAAAATAATGTTATTAATCATAAGACACAATATAGGGTAGTATATAGACCGCAAATAACATATATGTTTTAAATAAAGAATATATCTCATGAAAGTAAAAGTGGGATGAGAAACCTTTATGTCAATTAAGATTGCACTCATACGTGTTAGAACATATAGAGAAATAATTAAACAAAATTTATCAATATAATAAAATGAATAAATATTATATATCATTAAATTTATTAAATACATATGTATTTTTATAACATATTTATAAATAATTATTTATTTGACATGCTATTTAGGGGGTTATGAACATTATTTTTCATGTATTTATATGTTATGTATTTTTTGTTATTTTACATTGATTATGTTTCTACAATATCCATAATAAAAAAATTTAAAAAAATACCATATATTTTTATCATATTCACATTTCGATTCATCAAAATAAATAAAAAGTTATATAAATCGTTTATGGATTCGGTAGGGCATATATAAGCGTGAATATTGATTTCATATTATGGTGGAAAGAGAAAATTATATAATAATAAAATAATCTAGTATTATTTTTTTTCATCTATATCATATATAATTATTAAACATATCTTTATTAATTACCATGCATAATTAAAATGAAAACAATCTCAAATCGTTTGTATATTTGTGGCCTAGAGAAACACATAAGCAACATTTTCATTTTCTAATAGATTCAATGGTATGAATGTAGATGTGATATTATAATATAATATTTATAATAATTTAATAAATAGATTGTATATAATCTATAATTAAATCTATTGTTGATATTTGGTGTTGGAAATATAATTAAATCAGGAAGTTGGGTAGTAGTCCCTCAGAAACATGATCAACTGTTTCATTTCTCATTTTTAAGGGGGATAATGGTATAGTTTGTTAAATTTACATAATAAAATATTATTATAAAAAATACAATGTTTTTTTCTTTAACATATTTGTAATTAATTTATTGAGGTAAAGAAGAAATGAAATGAAGGGAAATTCAAGGGAACTATACCTCTTTTTCGGATAAACATATAAGGTTCATATTGAATTCATTCCTAGAATGGATTTCTAATAAAACTTGAGATATAATGTCCTGAAAGGTGTTTAGGGGGGAATTTTGAAATTTATTTCCTAAAAAAAGGTTCTTTGTATGTGTATATGTGAGGTAGTTGGGATTCATTAAACAAGTAAGGCTGAGGAAAAACATTTTAATTTGGAAAAAAATAAATCATTCCCATGTTTTGCACACATAAAATGGAACTAAAATGGGCCAATTTCACAGTTTTTATGACATATAGTTGATATATATAAATATCCATTTTAAATTAGGTATTGTATTATTTTTTAACACTAACAATTTTAATATATCGTAGGATATAACATTGTTAACATTAAACCCAATAATTATGATTTAAGGAATCTATTATTTATTTTGGGAGTAGTTATTTTTAAATTGTTACATAATACTGATTATTGTGGAAAATAATATTTTATCAATATTTATTAGTTGGAATAATATTATATTAAAATATTAATAAATATTAAATCCACAAGTATCTCAGAAAAATAGTTCACTATATGAGAAGTGTTATTTAGTATAAAATGCTTTTATATCAAAAATTGACATCAAATTGATTAAAATAAACTAAAATGGTTTAATTTAATGATATTGGAACTACTGTTACATATAAAACATTTTTTAAATAAAATTTCACTATTAAAATACATTACATGAAATGAAGCTTTTCAATAAAAATCATTATTTTTTCATTATTCCTTGAAAACATATTTTTTATTGAAAAATTTCAAATACTAAATTTATGATAATTTTGAATTCATGATTTAAAAAACAAATTTCAATTATTAAAATAAATTTTCTAAAAGTGGAAAAACAAATTTCAAAATAAGTTCACAATACATGAAAATATAATTGTATAGAAAAATAAAATATATATATATATATATAAATGGATTTATTCTTATCCCATGGGTTGAAAAAAATATTATATGAATGTTAAAAAAGTTGTAAAAAATATTTTTAAAAAATAATAGTTAATCACCAAAAATGATTATTTTAATTATCAATATATTAAAACATTATGCTCAAGAAAATCCCGTTTTAGAAACATAGTTTTTTACATTATAATATTTTTAATTTTAATTTATAATAATTTTATATCCATGAAATAATTTTATAAAACATAAAAAATTATATTATTCTTAATTCATTATGTTCTTTTCATACCAATATATCTATATTTATAGATAATAATATTAAAAATTTTATAAAATTTTATTAGTCCATTTAAAATTGATTTTTTTTGTTATATAAATTATCGAACCGATTTTTATTCATTTAAAATATTATTGTTTTATTTTCTCTCCAAAATCATTAAATTCTGTATATACATTTTCAACATATACTCGAAAAATAGGTTTCACAATCTGAAAATTCATTTTTATGATTCCCATCTCCTTAAAAAAGTTAATACAAATTTATATTGATAAAAGATAATGCAATGTGTGAAGTTCATTTATAATAAAACCTAACTATATCTCAATGTATGAAATATTTATTTTGATGAGATAATATAGACGTTGAATTAAATTTTAATTCCCAACTAATGATAGGTAGTGATAGATTTCATGGATAACAAGCATTTTAATCATCTTGAGAAAATTTAAATCTCATCACCGCAAACTAATGTAGTTCGAAAATAACATTGGTTCATTATAAATGAATACAATATGATAATGTTTTTTAAATTTTTTTTCCCTAGTATTCATAAATTCTTTTACCATCTATAAGAATACCATGTGGAAAAAAACTTAATTAATATATTCATATTTCATTCACTCAATTTTACCCTGTCAATTTTTAATGGTGAATTTAAAAATCATTTATCTCATCAGGTAATTAAAATGGATGATGATTTTTTATCCCTAATGCTTTTATATAAAATTTTAATAGATCACATAATCCACAAAATTAAAAAAAATATTTCCTTCCTATATTTTTTTATAATGAATATAAGTATCTTATATTATAAAATATTAATAAATAAAATTTATTATTAAATAAAGATAAACAATATAACCAATGTTTCAACATATATCATTCAAAAACTAAAGAACCCTATAACCCAAATAACACCAAAACCTCAACAGGAATTTTATTTACTTAATATGTTATTTCACACACTTCTTCTTATACATCCAAAAACATGATTACAATATTCTATTATAATCTGTTACACTAAAATTAGTTTTTATATATATTTAAAAAAATAAATCATCTACAAAATATAACTAAAATCCATAAAATGTCTGTCCATATAAAAATATATTAACATAAATTTTGTTTCACAAAATCCACATAATATTATACATTATATTATATTTGATAAAATAACATGATACTAACATAGAAATCATTTTTTCTAATGATAGGAGATGCACCATTATCAATATTTGACTAGATTTAGAAGAACTAGGGCATTGAATAATGCATTACTTTGTCACCCAACAAGAAGTTAGAGAATACTACACTAGTATAATTTTTGTAACTCCTTGATTTTTTAATATTAGAGCCTATGATCTCATCTTTCTCAAACAAAAACTATGCCAATATAAAATATAGGATAAACCATTAATGATTCTCATACCTTTAAATAAATTTCCAAACAACAGAACTAAATTCTTAATCGAATATATATATATTCTATAAAATATATACTAAACTATTGGGTTGTGTTTTCAAAAATATAACCCTAAATATTCTTATTCTTGATAAAATTTTGTCACTCAAAAATAAAATCTTTTATTTAATTGATGGCCATATGTTCAACTATAAACTCATATTTACTATACTTTATCAATTACTATTATATGATTCAAAAAATATAATATTCCTTAAATGTTTCATTATTCTTATAACTAGAATAACCTTGGTGAAGAAACCATCTAAATCATAATTATTGATTAAAAAACATAAATACATCAATAGTTTTAGAAAAAAATTGGTATAATATGTTTAATTCCTTGTAAATGGAGTAATCCCTTATATAAATGATTCCCTCAAATAATTCCCATGTTCAAATAATTTATGAAAATAATCTATAAATGTGTGTCTACTTTGAAATTTTTTTCACCGTAATAAAAACAAAAATTATAAATTGAAATTTGTGGTCATATGAACTACACTGGCATAAATAAATCATTTTATTATTACTTTTAGTTTTATAATGATTGTCCTTTATTAATTAATTACTTTATGGAAATATAGATTCCATTCGTCAATGGTAAGTAATACCTTACATCTTAGGGGACTCAATCATAATATTAATTGGTGAGTCCATTATTTGGTTAAAGATTACGTTTTTAATCATATATTTGGATATATAATTTTGAATAATAAATAAATATGGTACACCAGTAAACGTCTAATTTTTTTCTCATAATCACAATAAATTCCATCTTATTAATTGTTAACAATATTATAAATATTTTCCTTCATTGACTAATTCCAAAAAAAATAGTTTCAGAAAATAATCATAGTTGTGAAAACTCATTAATAGGATAACTAAATACTAACACAAATTTTTTCTCATATAAAAACATTATTTTATCCAGTGAAAATATGGGTTATTATTTAATGAAATTATTAAATATACATTAAAATTATAATAAAATTTAACTTTAGAATATTCTTGATAGTTTGAATCTTATTATTGAGCAATGACTATTTTTAGGAACATTGTTACGATCATGTCAACAATAAACGAATATTTTTCTTAGTTATTACCTCTAGTTACAACTATTCTAGATCGATTTCCACTTTTTGAATCCATATAACGATGTATTTCTAGGAAATACACATAATCGCTTCCTTTAAAAAACTCTAGGATGATAGCATTTACATAAACCTATCCAAAAATTCAGTATTAGGGTTATATTCCATAATTTATGTTTTCTTATTTCTTTTTCTCATTTTTTATACTAAACCCTATTTGATACCAACTATAACTAACCCAAACCAATAATCCATAGTTAGTTTGTAATTTATTAAATTGTCATTACACACAAGGAACTCCACCTCAAAAGAAAAAATAGGTACATTTTATATCAATCATATTACACTTCCTAGCATTCTGTGAAAAAAAACATACAAATGTAGTGATCTTAGATGATCAGAAATGGTTTGAATACAATGGAATAAATAATGAATACCTAAATAGGAATCAATATATAAGGTTAAATAACTACAAAAACCTTCCATTTTAAAAATAACATTATCACAAAGAATAATATATCATTTGTATATGATGATAAAAAAATTACACAAAAATAATCAAAATGTGTTTGAAATAAGTCAATGTATATCCAAACTAGTAAACTAATGATTTGAAATTCACAATGTAATAAAATAATGGCATAATAAATAGTTCCAAGGATCATAAACATTCTATAATTGCTCTATGAAAATATATCATACATAAATGTGTTAGTCCTTAGCATGATTCCCAAAATATACTGTCTCATTAGACCTACTGATGCATAAAGGGAATATAAAAACCTTACTCATCACATAAAATGTCTATAACATTCCTCAAATGAAACAAGAAAAACATAATAAATGAAAACATTCAATTTAAAAATGTAGAATATGAAATGGTAATAATTTTTCCAATCAATAATCATATTCAAAAAACCATCGAAAATATTATAGAAACAAGTATCAATAACATACATCCACAATTTAACTAATCATAAATCATGTAGAGATATATAAATAAAGTTATCAATGCAATATATACTTAGAATCGAATATATAATAAAATACTTTTTTCATTGATAATTAGAAAAAATATAAAAAATTTATTAATAATGTTCTTGAATAAAGTACCCAATGATATTTTGAAATTAAAACATATAACATAAAAATTATTGAATATTAGAGAAACTATGATTTTGAAATAATCATTAAAATGAGTAAATAAATAATCATTGGAATTAGTATCAATTAATATGGTCAATTTTGTGCCTGATGTTAATAAAAATTTCATTCTCACTAATTAAAACTAATTTAATACTACATTTTTTTGGAAAAAAACATATTGATTATTAAAAAAAATTAAAAACTCTATCATCTTTAAAAATTAAATTTAAAATTTTTTATATAATATTAAATTAATATATTATTTTTATAGCAAAAATAGAAAATCTAATGAAATATTCATGACTGAGTGGAAAAAAAATATTTGTTTTCCCAAAAAATATTAAATTATTTTCCTAAGTAAAAAAATATTGGAATTTCGTAGGAAGATATTTATTTCATTGGAATATCTATAAGATAATTATTTTATATTTTTTAAGTTATAATGATATATTTTATTCCCCTATTTTAATATTAATATAAATAATATTGAATAACGATGAGATTGGGAAATAAACGCTTGCAGCATTGGTGACATTTGTTTCATAATACACATGAAAGAATGTGATATTAACTAATATGGGTATTAAATTAATTCTATTATATTAATCATAAAATATATTCAAATTAATTAATTGAAAAATAAAAAATAAATAAGTTTTAAATATGGCATATGTCTGAGTAAACTAAAAGTTAGGATAAAACTCTTTACTTTTGGAATTATTTCCTTCAATCGTGTTGGGACACCATGTTTAATAAAGGAAAATTTTTCATAAATTAATTAAATAACCGTACTCATATACATCATATAATATATTATTTTCATATAACTTTTTATCGCTTGTTTATAAATAATACAATGTAAAAACTCATTTTGGGTGATAACTACTTGATTTTTCACATGTCTATTGGTTCGGTTGTTTTCTTCGGATTAATTGATTATGGTTACATTATATCCATAAATATATTAATGATATAAAAATAATCTATTTTCAACATATCCATATATATATTCATCCAAAAAAAATTTGGATGGGAAAATTAATTATTGTATTCATGGATATTGTAGGTCTAACATAAGTATAAACCCTGTATTCATTTTGTTAATGAATGGGATTAAAGAATGTTATATAATAATTCACCAAATCATAATATATTTTACACCACATATATATATATATATATATTAATCATATACTTTAAAAAAATATTCATTATTACAATCCATGTCAATATAAAATGAGAAATTATTCACATAACGTCATGAAGGTGACAGTCCACATGTACACTTGAGTGATATTATCATTTTCTAACAGATTGGATAGTAAAAAAAGGAGGATGTGATTTTATAATCTCAAATATATAAATATTTTATTATCATCATATATATTGATTTAATATATAATTTCATTCATCCCAGAGAGTTATTTATGGAAAACTAATAAAATTAGTTCACAATAAGGTAACATGATATACTCACAATTGAGCGATTAATTTCCCATTTGTTGGAGGAAGATAGAAATATAATTTATTTAACTAACCTAATGAAATATTTTTTTAAATGAATTAAAATAAGTTTTATATCATAATATTTTAAAAATAATTTGAAGAGGTATAAGAATTTATAAAAGGTAGTCCCATTATTATGAACAATACCTCTTCTTTAGAGTAAATAATTACCCTTATACATAACGACTTCCTATAATTTTTTTCCTACTAATATAAAAGACCTGGAGTCATATTAAGGGATGTAAGGATAGAATAATGATAGGGATTGAATAACTGAATGGTCTATCATGTTTGTGGATGACATGATTTGGTGTTTCCTTTTATAAGTGGGAGAGAGGATACAAATAACATTTTATAAAAGAATAAATTATAACAAAATATTACGCCATAAAAAATGATCCAAAACATAACATTCATGAATCACAAATGATATAATGATGAAATTGAGAGATTATTTATATAAAAAAATTTAGTGAAGTCTTCGGGTAATTCATCAACATATCGAGATTAATTCGGTCCAAAATTGGTTGAAAACCCACTTGAGGGGACTGATTCATGAAGGTAAAATGCTTCCTGATAAATATATATCAATTTGAATGTCCCCCTAGTATCATGAATAGATTATAATTTGAATGATTCTATCCTTAATCATTATATGTTGAGTCAGGAAGGACCCCCCCTATAAAATATGAAGAGACGAACCTCCAAAGTTGTAACGTTTGAAAAAAAAACTTTCTTGCCATTGAAAAAGATATAAATACCCCCTTTAGAGATCACATTTTCAAATACAAAATGTGTAATTCATCCACATAATCTAAATTCAGGAATCATAAACCATCATTTGAAAAATGAAAAATTAGTTCTTACATGTATAAATAAATTATAAACAGCATCTCATTAGGTCTAAAAATGTAAAGGGAATGGTAGAGAAGACATTTGAGAAGGATTAGGACTATTGATGATGACTAAAAAACCTATTTCTTATTGAGGATTGTGATTAAAAAAATTCATGAAACTGACTCCAAGGGAATAATGTCTTTATCCTAAGGTAATGCAATCTTGTTTTGGGAATCATCACCCTTCATGAAACCCCTGACCATCAAGAAACCCATAACCTCATGAATGAAGGACTAGGAATACATTAATTTATTCTACATTCGGTAAACATACGTTCATAGAAGATGAGTGTTTGAAGCACATGAACCCACTTAAACCAGATTTACCCTCATAATAATCATCTACAATATATGTATCATCAACTCAAGCGTCCGACCTTATTACATAAAAAACAACATGGATTGTTTAATTTAATTTTTATATTATGAATAATTACCCTAATTTCTGTTTATCCTATGAATTGGAAACCTAACATCAATATCATAGTTTTCCACTACATGATGGAAATGTATACATAATTCCCCACATACAACATCATATAGTTTACACTTATAAGACCTGAATGTGGATTTATTAGGTGAAAAATCATTCTATTAATTTTGATGTGGTTTAATTTTTTATCCCTATTTCATACATTTAAATTTAATGACTAGAACAAGACATAAAAATATATTTCCCCTCATCCTAGTTATAAAATTCTAAACTAAAGGACAATGTCTCAATCACATGATGTAAAACATATTCTTTTCATGTTCGGTGAAAAATAAATGCCCTATGTATGACTATCATTGGATTACCCCCATGTCAATCTGAGTGGATGAACACTTGGTTCCCCATGTATCATCATCATTGACTCACACCTCCTTCTCCACCATGGGAATATGCTCATACATGAAGTAGCCTATATGTATAATTTCAACACCATAATCAATTGAAACTCCACATATGGGATGAAACACCACACTGAGGATGAATTTACACTCCTAGGACGATTCATAAAAACATGAGATGATGTCCCCAAACACCAGGGTAGTCATATATATAATCATCACACCATACTATAACATCAAATTTTCATTTATGTATTCATGTAATTATGTATTTTAAGAATTTAATTATTTTTTGGATTTTCTGGAGGGTATGGACTAATTTTAAATTCATTTTGGGTGATTTTTGGAGGTTCATTTTTGGATCATTGTTTCTAAACCCCATGAAAATTTTTATAGAAACTGTAAAAAAGTGAATCAATTCTCTTCGGTAGGAATATACTTTGGTTCATGGGTTGGCAAATGTATGAACCTATATTGGATAAAAAATACATAGTGGAATAGTTGGGATATCACAGTTTGCACATAGTTTATCTGATTTTCGGGGATAACCACGCAATGGGTTTTTAGAGGTAGTGGTTTCAACATTGGTAGAAAATATTTGGCATAGTTGTGTGACCCAACATTTTATGATTTTTATTAGATTATAAAATACTATATCTAAATATAATTTAAGTAAAATTACTTTTTCTTCCTTTATTACAACACTAACTTGATTTTTCTTCCTCTGAATGGCTTTGAAGACATTCACCCTTAATCTGGGTGTGACTTGTGGAAAAATCATTCTGTGTTGAAGGCCGGATTTCTTCATATGTTTGCATTATTGATGGTTTTTTCTTCGATATATCCTAAATCAATATCAGAGATTCATAAATCAATTTCTATGGGGATGTTCTATGATTTAGGATTTCAATCAGGAAGATAAATGGTTGTATTCATGTCAAGGAAGGATATATAAGGAGTATTTTCGGAGATTCAAGCATGTTTTGTTAAATTTTTTATTTTTTTCTTCATTTTCAACAAAATTTATGAGATATCAGGATTAAATCATGACTACTAAAACAATAACATAATGTTTTGGTTTCAAATGATTTTAATTACATGAAATTGGTTGTAAAATTTATTAGAAAATAAAGATAGAAACCCTCTTATGGGATGTGTTGGGGTTTTCAAGAAATTGGTTTTTGTGTAATGTTCTTTTTTAAATTATATTAAAGTTAGTTTTTAATATATAAACTTCATTTGAAATATGGGAAATAGTTTTGTCTACATGTTTTCAAAAACTAAAATGTTTTATTCAAATGGTTTTTATTAATTGTTTTAGAATGTTTTTTTCATAATCAGTGGTTGTGTTTTCATTTGCGTTGATGTAACCCTTTGGATGCGTTGTGTGCCAATTTGAAACGAGTTTATGGGTACCTTATGGTGAAATGGTAGATTGATGAGAGACCACTCATTAGTATATGTTGATGCAGAAATTTACAGATTTCCCGCATCTGGCTGATAAAATAGCTATGAATGAATCCAAGATGAAAAGGACAAGATCTCGGGGCTCGAGAGGTAGTCACACACAATATTGGGATGGCACGCACTAGAGGACTTCCGAAACACAAACCGTTGTGTGTCGGCCTTCACATTCGCGGAAAAAACACCATCCTCTGCGGCTGGCCATGATTTGATCCATTTCGGAGCACATGGAGATATTGAATGGGAATTTGTGTGCCCGACAATATTTCTGTGCCGAAGGGAACGCCAAACTGCTGTTTATGCGCCCATCCTCGTTTTTGCATGCAAGGTGATGTCAAACTGACGTTTTTGTTCTCGAAACTATTTCCACGCCAAAGGTGATGTCAGATTGTCATTTGTACACCCAACCCTATTTCTGCACTAAAGGTGACGCCAAACCTCTTTTTGCGTGCCCGACCCCCATAGCACGTAGAAACCGATGACCAATTGGAGTTTGTGGGCCAGGATTTTTGGAACCACTCTGAGGACATTGGTTATAAAAATAACTATATCCCCACCTCTCTATGATGGTAACCAAAGATGAAGAAACACAATTATGTGCTGAAATCCCATCTTCTGCGACCGCACGAATACCCTGGCTTCAGTGACTTTGCTAAAATCTCATCTTACGCAACTGCACGAAAAACCCATTACCCTCATGTATTGGTTGTTTCATGATAGGTTCCCTGTGGGATCCTTCGAACGGGCCCTCTAATCCTATGAATTTCGTTTCTTCCCAAAGTTTTTTGTGTGAAAGGGGAACCATCATGCACCAAAGTTCTATCTACATCAGGATTTCTTGTGTGCAACCTGTACAAACATTACACAAACCACCTGTCTCGCACGCGACCCCTATAACATTCCCCCCACTAGTCCAACATGCACGTAAACCGTTCGTCTTGTGAAAGACCCCTATGTATTACGCACCACCTGTACCTCATGCACACAACCTCGTAGTCTTGCACGAAAAACCATGCATCTTGTGCATTTACTTCCTATCTTACCCCGACCCAATCTATTATGCATGCTCCATGTGCATCCCACACCTTGAGGCACCTTGTTCGAGACTCTCTTATACGTGCCACACCTGTGTCATGCTCTCTTTTCCTGTGTGTACCCTCAGGTTTGCACATAGCAATTTCAAAATACCTTGGATGATACTTCCTGTTGCATTGCTTCGTGTCAAGCACTTTTGTATAGGCATGCTAATAGCTATTTTCATGTTAACATAGCCATGCTAACGTGGACCCAACAATGGTTCACTCCACAACACCCATCCCCACAACATTAATGATTCCTTCCTTACCCCAAGGGTGGTTGGGTATCGGCTATGTAAGTCCTAGTGGTGCAGAGCGCACCCACATCATCCAATCTGTAGGACGTTAAACTACCAAACGCCATCATCCTCAACACAATACATTAAAATTTGACCACGCCTCGTGTGTCAGACATTGGGTTCCCACTCCATGGAAATTACACATGCCCACAAGTCTTTGCGAGATTGAGATCATTCCCCGCATGGAAAAAGATCCTATTTATCAGAGCAATGTATCTCTATGGGGAAAGGGATACCACCTTTGTATAAGCCCCAAGTTTTCTTCCAGGAGGTAGAATCCCTGATCCTCTTTTCATGAGTGCCACGGTCCAAAGAGGGGGGGGAACTGTATTCCTCCTTTATTCTGTTCCAAATCTCTCTCCTGCTGGGATTTGTCGCACTGAGGCCTCCATCCTGGAGTAAGTTCCAATCTCCATCACCATGTGCTACTAACCATGCATAAGCCCATGTTTCCTCTTTGGGATGATAAACTGGAGTAATACTGATTCCACATCCCATGGATGCTCATTTCATGATGTTATCATCTTGTCTTAACTGCATATTTCTTCTCATATCAATCATGACTCACATTGGATTTGAGTAAGAATAGACTATGACATCCTCTCTGGGAATCCTAGATTGTAAGCCCCAAACAACAACATGAACTACATGTTATTTGATCCTTTCCAAGGCAAGGTATGTAGGAAGCCACCCTGAGGCTCAAGCCTAGAACCCGATCATTCTAACCCCATTAATGTTGGTTCATCAAACCCATTCTGAACTTTGTAGAATTTGATTCATTCCGAGGGAAGGTATGTATGATATCTACCTAAGGTTCATGCCCACCAACACATGGTCGTCCCAACCCCCTTCAAGATTATTCACCAAAACACTGAGCTGAACTACATGGTCTTTCATCCTTTCCATGTAAAGGTGTGTAGAAAGCCTCTATGGTGTAAAAGACCACCAACACCCAATCCATCTGACCCCCTTCATGTCGGTCTTCCCAACACCATTCCAAACTACGTATACTTTGATCCTTGCCAAGCCATGGTACATAGTAGGCCTCCTTGAGATTGAATCCCACAAACACCTGGTCGTTCTAATGCCCTTCACGTCGGTCCACCAAACTCAATTCTGATCTACGTGGAATTTGATCCTTACAAAGGCAAGGTACGTTGGATGTGTCCTTGAGAATCAAGCCCACCAACACCCTATCGATCCGACCCTCTTCACACTGGTTCACCCAAACCCATTCCAAACTATGTGGAATTTTATGCTTGCCAAGGAAAGGTATGTAGGAAGCCTCTCTGATGTTCAAGCCCACCAACACCCAGTTTTTATGACCCCCATCACGTCAGTCCACCGAACACTGTTCTGAACTACGTGTACTTTGACCCTTATCAAGGAAAGGTACATATGAATCCTCCCTCAGGTTTATGCCCACCATCCATTGGATCCGAGACCCATCACATCAGACCCCCTTTGTCCTGAATGATACTAAACTTCTCCCCATCCTTCAGTATTCCTATGTTACACCGTTCAGCGGTATGCCCTTGATATTCCCATCCAGTGGTAAGCCGTTGTGAACCCACCCAAAGGTGAGCCATTGTCAGCCCTATTCAGCTGTAATCCATTGACATCTCTATCCACCGGTGAGCCATTTTGACCCCATACAGTGGTAATACATTGAAATACCCAATCGGTGGTAATCCATCATCAGATGAACTTTGAGGATTTTGATTCCCTGCCATAGGGATACGTAGTAAGCCTTTTCGTGACTCACACCCAACATCACCGTCATCCTTGAGATGGCTCCATATCATTATCTGTCAACATCATTAATCATTCTATAATCCATAACATATCATATCTGGGCCACCACATCCCTGTGGGATCATACCACTTTATTTTCCATTCCCTTTAACAACAATCGAGAATCTCACCACTCATTGGCCCCCACATCAATCTAACCACCTGAGGTTGCACCCATCTAGTCCACCATTATTAGTGTTCAAACCAGTTTGATCTATATCTGCTGGATGTTAAACATGCGGTATTCCCTGTGATAAACATGAGATGCTAAGGAAAACCTCATATACATGCTTATATAATAAAACTTCACACATTCTACATGGGAAGCCCTGGTATTTTGCACCATCGAGAAGCCTTATAATTAGGGGTTGAAATACAGACGTTCCAGTGTCCCAACATCCCGAAATGATAGTGATGTCCAACATGACTACTCTATTGACCGAAGGTTACTGCCCTAACTAGACCCTTTGTAATGTCCCGACAAAGGCATTGTAATTAACCAGTGTCCATTAAGATGTGGTACAAGGAAGAGTTTCACGAACAACCTCTTAAATCTATGTGGTAGAATTGAACTTAGTGACAAGTTCCGAGGAAGAATCCCCAGATGGAAAAACCAACATACCATTATCCCATTTCGTTCAAGGAGTAAATGTCCCTGAAAATGGAACGGATGCTGCCAGCCTTTAGAAAGTTGCAATGCGGGGCAAAAAAAAATTTTTCGTCCTCTGACATGACGGATGTGAACACCCCGTTTAATGCATTAGAAAAATAAATGGTGAAATAGACGTGAATATATTCTACTAAATATGATGATCAGTTGCATTTGAGACATAATTGGACTAGTGTGTCACTCGATCCATTTATCCAGCATTAGGTCCCATCAATAAAATAGTGGGCCTGGTGTGAAACTGACCAAATGTTGGTGCAGTCAAAATGTTGGACGTACTAGTCAACAAGGTTTTCATTATGGATCTATCTTACTAGCCATGGAAGAAGAAATGACATTGGGGCCCTAGTCATTGATTCCCTTTTTTCCATTATCACTATTAAGCTAATCTCCCTGCTTTTAAGAACCATGCTTCTGCACCCGGAACTCGATCACCACATGCCCACCTTTGCAAGGCATGGGAAGTACCTTCACATCATTCCCGTGTGGTTCCGCCTCATCTGTGATGGTCTTAATGGAAACTACTGGTCGGCTCCTCCCCCCCAAATCTCCCTTATATTTCATCCAATTAAGGATGATCAATGTCCTCATATGCCTGTACGAGGAGGAGGGTATTATACTGACTCGAGATATTGTCTGCCTCGATTTAGAGGCATCTGTGCCTCATTGTCAATGCCACCCCCACGGGCTACGCAAGGATCTGCTGCTCCCCATGCCAACATATATCCTTTTCAAGATACTCTCTCTGGATCTCCTTGATGACTCCCTACACTACGCCAATGAGGTAGGGGATATCCGAGTCAGCCTAGCCAGGATCCCATTCCAGGGGCTCCCAGCGAGGGCTCCCACTAGGTCGCATAAGTGCTGCCACCCATTCTTTCTGGCCCAAGAGCTGGTAGTCCAGGTACCTCCACCATCTTCTCTGGTCCATCTAACCCGACGCCAGCGTCGGGCGCTATTCGGAGAGGACGTATACCATGGGATGTCAATGTCAGTGGCTACTGTATCCCGAGCCACAATAGACACAAATCAAAACCTCCCTATGTACATTGAGCAGGTACATTCATATGAACAAACATGATCGAGGCCCCAACCACCCCATGGGAAGGCTGGGTTGACTATCTTGGTCGTTGGCACAGGCAGTGACCACCACTGACTAACCCGCATCGATTCCATCAAGTACGGAGGTCCTACTCATACCGCTACCATGGAGAACACGAGACTTCCCTTATTCCAGGATAAGCATGGAGGTCCGCCCCATGCCACCTTCAATCCAAATGAGGGTCCTCCCTGCAATGGTGATGCTCAGTACGGATGTCTCCCTCGTGCCTACTACATGGGATATGGAGTCATTCCTCACACCAAAGAATGTTGGTATGGGGACGTTGCACAACTGGTAAATCTTCAACAAGGGGGTCCTCTATGAGTCCTCATAGCAACTTGAGAAAGTCTTCTTTTCCTCAACAACCATAGTGATGAAGGATATCCACGCCTCAGCAGCACCAAGCACGGAGGTCCTACCCTTGTTCTGCTAGACCCATACAATGATCCTACTCATACAGATGTCTCCATGGGAATCAAGCATTGAGGTCCCTCCCTTGACCCTATCGGTTCTAGTGGAGGTCTAACCCACTCGAACGTTGCCCCACATAGTTCCTCCACATATCCCCTTTGATATTTTCCATCGTGCTCCTCAAACCCTGAGATATTCTCGTGGAAACCATCTCTTCCTGAGCACTAGTGTATCAGAAGGACCTCATCATCTCAGATGTCTACCATGTCCCGAAGAGACATCCGGAGGAAGGAAGGCGGGTCATCGCCTCCATTAGAAGAATTCGAGGAAGGTCCAGACCAAGATCAAACCATGCCACTTCTCAGAATCTAAAGAGGAATACAACTTAACGTGGGAACCCTCCCCTCACTCTTTCGAGTCAAGGGTTGGGGTTGGAACGAAGAACATTATCCTAGTAATCCTAGAATGCAAGGTCCATCATATTCCTACCTCCCTCCACAAGAATATCTAGGAGGATGATAATTTGGCAAGCCCGACGATTAAGGTCATGAAATCACCATGATCTTCAGTAGAAGCACTCTCTACCTTGACTAGAGATCATAGAGAGCTATTATGGGGACCAATGGCAGGCGATCAGCATTGCATACCATCACCAGAATCCCTAAACCCTGCGCTAGGAACTGTTTCCATCATCTCATCCTACTCTGATGTGGTGGCTACATAACTACACTCTTAGAAGGATAGCCTGGGATGTGGAGGTTTGTCATCTCACATGTCATACTCTCCACCATCCATCCTACCATCCCATATGAATACTTTGGTACCTATACCTATTTCTTAGCCACCACTGATTGACGAGTTGGAAAATTTAGGTCCAAAAACTGAATCCGAGCCATGGAGCATTATGATTATCCTCACAGTGGACCACTTCCCTGAGATGTTTTGGCCTGTGGTAGTGCCGAATTTCTGTGCACCATAATCCCCCACCCCAGAGGATGTTCAGTGTTTCCGTCAAACCCTCTAGACGATGCAACTTTTCGTTTTTCATCAGTGAGGGATTTATCTCATAAGCAAATCACATTTAGGAAAAAATGGAGGGAAATTCCATCTAGTTGATTTGGCGGCACTCCCTGTGGCCCACCTCCCTGAGTCACCTGGCCACTGTAACACCATTCTACAGCAATGTGTTATGATTTTCAAGGTACTCCAAAAGATTATCAAGGATGCTTCCCACATGTGAAATTGTTTAGATAGGGGAAGTTTTCTACCCTTCTCTTCAGTCCTATCTGACGTCGCCATGACTCGCAAGGAGATATTGAGGACATGTCCTCAGGAAGGATCATGGTCATCATGGACGACATATTGGTTGCAGAGAATGAGATATAGCTTCTTGACTAGGTCTTACCCCTGAGGGCATTCCACCATTATTGGATCCCTCCGGAAGAGTTACTCGCTATCATAGTAATTCAGTAGGTCTCCATTCACCCACTGAGGAGTTAGTTCTCTACCAGAATTCTGGTAAGGGTAAAGAGCACCTCGGATCTTCCAAGCACCCATACCCATCTACCTCAATTCATAATACAGAGGAGGACACTGATGTCCGCATTGTTCCGACAACATTCAAAAATGAAAAAGTTGGTCGACGTCCTCCTGAGTGAATGTGCTACGGAAAAACGCCGAGAGTACGAGTATCTGTGACCAGTACAGTAAGGGCAGGAAGAACATCCCCTCAGTGAGATGCCTCTAGGTGACCCTGACCATCCAGTTTTAGTGGACAGTGTTGAAGTCCAAACTTTTGGCAGGAGGTTGTGGTATGTCATTCCAAACCCTCCGGAACTACTCGACAATCCAAGGGACCTAGCTCGGGTTCCCCCAGCTACCTCGAGGGTATTCCCACGAGATGATCCTCAAGCCACAGGGCTTTTATACCATGTTGAAGATCCTGCTAATGCACTCCTAGTAAGGGATCCCCATCAAGACAGGGACCCCTACTGAGATAATCCAATGGTGAAACTCATTGCCCTCTTTGAGGCATTGGAAACACGATAGTTGGGAATCCTACCGGATGGAAAGCCATATCTTTCATGGGGTGGATGATATGAAATCACCATCGGGTTTCACGAACCCCACCTTTCCCCCATCCAATTGGATAGAAGACCCACAACAACATTTTTCCCACATCACATCAATGTGTTGGCCCATGTTATACACTCCAGCACAAGAGGAGGCTGGCAAGCTCCAAGGTTTTGTCCAGACATTGGGCGAGCCTAAATTTGACAGGTACAACTAGATCCCCATCGGATCATTAACCAGCTGGGATGACCTCTGTAGGAAATTCTTTTACCAGTTCAGCTCCTCTTCATGGAAAAAGATTATCTTAGACCTCTTCATGTGCTAGCAGAGGCCCGATATGAATGTCTCCGACTTTGTTACCCAGTGGAAATGACTCACATACTATTTTTGAATTACACTGAATCAGTGGAAATTACTGATTATGTGTGTGTGATATTTTTAGATCGAATCGGTTCCCCCAATGATTCTACCAAACAACACTGGAGGATTCCAAGACTTCTCAAATAAGACCCTGCACCTAGAAAAATACCTACAACAGGCCATCCAGACACGTCTGTTGCCTCCAGCAATTACCATGAGGAGGGATGTTAGAACTGAGCCCACCACAGTCTTCCAAATAGAGTCCCCCAGATAGCAAGAATTATTACTAGTGGAGCCACCTTCACAACCTCGTTGACACCCACCACTATAGGCGCGGCCTCCATCCCAGCACCGGCCCCCTCAGAATCGGCAGGTGTCGCAGCGTAATGCACCACCACCTCCTAGCTGGGAATATCAGCCCCCGCCTCCACAATAATATTATCCAAACCTCGTCATAATCAGGTTAAAAGGGCCCCATTTCTAGATAATAGAAATGAGACTTACTCATTCAATGAGAATATAGTTCTAGACTATTTCTGAGGTTCCTTGGAACAAGGAATTGGGCGATTTCTTGAGTGCAGAAGGCCAAAAGAGGTGATGCTCACTGATTGCACCAACTACTGCCTCTATCACTGGATAATGGGGAACACCATCAAGAACTTCTATGTGATCAAATACTAGTTTCAAGACTAGGATGATAAAAACATAGTCAGGTTGGGCCTGAATCTTCCACAAGTGGCATGTGTCTTTGTAAGGCTAGATAGAAACAATGACGATTAACGTGACTGGAAGGAGGCCTCTAACCATAGGTACCAAAAGTATGATGACTAGATGGATCGCCAAATGGTCGCTCGTTCGCATGGTATCATTCATGCACTCCAAATTCAGTCAGATCCTTCAGAAGCCACAACTACTAATTTTTCATCATCGTCTCACCCATCCCCTTCCCGGAAGAGAAATCATCTGCAACACAAGGGAAAGCAACATGCCCCGCAAAGTCAATCATCATCCAGTACTCTCAGAGAATTAATTCCCCAAGAGATGGAGATTCCTCCATGAATATTCCATGTTGTAGATGAATCTTTGAGTGGTAGTAAAGGGTATGCATCGGCTAACACCGTGTAGTGGGTAAACACATACATGACTCCCAATGAAGGAGAGCACCAAGAAAATCTCTCCTAGATCGCCAGCCAATGCCAACATAGGTGGAGCCGCAACCATATGGGTTTTTGAGGCACATTAGTTGGCACTTCCATCCAGGATATGCACGCCACTAAGACCAGACAGCAAGCCCAGCACAGAGCCCAGTATGCGCAACCCCCTCATTCAGTGTCATCAAGCTCGCCTCCACCACCGTTTTTTCTACTAGAGCAGGCCTATCCACCTCGACCATGATGCGACAAGACACGCCCTACTAGAGGGTAGTATCAGTGACCCGACCATCTTCCGATAGCTACTCCATAGGCTTCAACTATTGATTAGTGGGATATACCCGACACCAGTCAGCCACTAGTCTAGCTAACAGGGCCCGCCATGCCTCCAATCACAAAGCGACATCCTGCAAGTTGAGGTTCATGCTTGCTGTAGATGTACAATTTTTATAAGAACATTTTCATCAACCCAGTAAGGCTTTCCATCCTCAATTCCCTTCTCCTATCGTCATAAATGCGTTAGGCCCTTGTTGAGGCATTAAGATGCCCCTCGAGTTTGAGATGGAAGTAGCAGCCGCAGAATCATTTCATGCTAAAATGGCCATGAATTCTGAATGTCAGACTATTACCTCATTATCTAGAGATTATTGATGCACTCCCATATATGTGGACATTCTCCCACTATACATCACATGCCAACTTTTAGTAATGGAGGATTTCTGTTGTCTTGTTGACACCGGCTCCAGGATTTACCTTATCCCGACCCACACACTATTGAAGCTATGTTTATCTGATGATGACTTGACTCCACCTAACCTAAAAATCCATGGATTCAACAGAACCGAGTAGACTTCGGTCTACAATATCCATTTGAAGACCCCGTTCAGTGGCCTAGTTTCTTGCACTACGATTATGGTTGTCTCCCAAGACACCGCATACAGTGCATTGATGGGAAATCCATGGATCCACCTAAATGTAGCGGTCCCCCTGTCGTATCACGAGTGCCTCATGTACTCCCAAAATGGTCAATTGGGCATGCTCCAATGTGACACATCTCCATTTTCGTCTTGTGAAACCCAAACATGGATGCCAACTATTTCAAGAGCAAGGTCAAGCAGATTCATGCCAGTGAGGATGATCCCGTTGCAGTTTCAACTGACCACTATGTAGGTCTAGATGACGCCAACATCTTCTGGATCCAACGATTGGAGGCCACAACCCCCCACCCCCCACCCCCGATATGGGGATTTTTTTTGTTTTTTATGGTATAAGTGGGATGCATATTCTATGTTCGAAGTGAATTTGGGAGATCACATCGTACTATTATACAAATCAAGCACAGGTGATCTCGAAGCCTCCTACCCCCATAAGGTATCAAGATGTCCACCCCATGTGAAAGACAATACAACAAACGTGCATGTTTTTCCAGGATGGAATTAACTAGATCCAGCCAACATGAAACTATTTCTTTGATATCATCAAGTGTGGCACCTTGGGGTGAAGACCGGAAGAGATAGTTCAACAACCTTCATTTCTATTGTTTTCCATGTACATGAATCTCTTGATGTGCTATCCACAACCACTCAGGCTAGTATGTGCCTCTTGCAGGGGTCTGTTGACCTTGATGAAGATTCTATCACTGTGGATCCCTCCCCCATAAGAGAATAAGAGGATTTATAGGATGCTCCCCTAGACTTTGAACATGGGCGTCTACACCATCGTCGATGAAATTGTACAGGTGAACCTCGATATCATGGTAATTCCAAGACCTGTATTGATCAGTGCTACCCTATCCATCATGGAGCAAAAACTATACATAGACTTCCTCAAACTACATCATGATGTATTATCCTAGAGCTACAACGAGATTCCAGTACTTGATCCTCAGGTAGTCGTACACCACCTCAGTCTCCTGAATAATCATCGTCCGATCAAACTACCTCCCATGAAGATGCACCCTTTCCATGACGCCACTTTAGAGAATGAAGTAGATAAGCACATTGTTTCCTCTAGAATTGGGGGTGATCATATTGATTTAACATTCAAACATTCAAATCAATTTATAACAGTTTTGTTTGCAGAACTGGAAACATCCAATGATTCCATATCCATTTGAACATACTTTCCAATGGTAAGCGCTAATTTTTTGTGGACTGATGAGGCTTAGGAATTTGAATTGGTCGAGAGGATGGGAGGTCGGACTCATCACAACTATTTGAGAGGAATTATTGTCTACTCTGCGACTCTCTTTATAGATTTATGGTATGTTTGTGAATCCTTATTACATTACAATGTATAAAATGGGCTTTCTTTTTGATCTAACAATCAATGATTGATAAGTAGTAAATTTAGAGAATTGTTTATATGTATTTGAGGTTCTCCATCGATAGAGAATCATCTGTATTTGTTAGAGATTCTTAGTCAATTGTATCCTTCAATACATAAATGTCTGTTGGTCATTATGATGACCATACTAGTTTTAAAGCCACTCAGAGAGTCACTTGAAGTTTATTGTCATTCAGAAGTACATTGATTATTTCAGAGTTGGGATCGTACCCACATATAGTCTACCTATATATCCTCTATTTAGAAAAGGAATCAGAACCCATGTAGTTAAAGTAAGGGAGTATGATATCTATGCATGATTGATGGCTCAAATAAAGATGTCATGATAACTTTTACACTCTAAGATCACATGAGACATGATCGGTCTGTGAAATAAGAGGTATTGGTGAAGCAAGAAAATTTTTGACCTGAAAGATGCAATGATGTGGGGCCTATGTATGTATGACTACCCAAAAATAGATAAAGATTAAGATTAACTTCAGGGAAGAAATCCAGGAATATGGTCCATAAAGTTATATGTACTTCATGGAGATTTGGATACTCTAATCTTGGGGCTTACTCCTATGGAAGATTCCAAAGTTAGGAGGGGACTTATGATTGGGTTTTACTCCTGAGAATGAAGCCCAGATCAAAATAATTATGATTGGTCAAGAGAAATTAAGACTGGGTCTTACCCCTGAAAAGCAGGCCCAGGTTAAAGAGCTTTGAAAACTAAAGGGACTTAGGGCTTGCTCATAAGAAGGAAGCACATATTTGAGATTGGGTATTACTTCTGAAAATGGATCCCAGGTTAAGAGAATTATGGTTAGGGATTATTCCAAAGGAGGATGCCCATATTTGGGAATTTTAAGACTGGGGCTTACTCATGAAAAGGAAGCCCAGATTAGGGGACTTGGGGGTTACTCTTGAAAAGGATGCCCAAATTAATGAGGACATGGGGCTTACTCCTAATAAGGATGACCAAAATTAATGGGAATTATGACTGGGGCTTACTCCTGAAAAGGAGGCCCAGGTTACAGGGTTCTCTCATCTTAAAGGATGAGGTTGAATGAATGACATCTCAGTCTTTTGTGAAAAAAGATATGTAAATCACTTGGTTTTGAGGGATGTTCTATGGAATTACTTTCCGATTAGTAGTTAAATAAAAAACATGCCATAAATGACTTTGAAGAGTGTATTTAAGAATGAATATTGAATTGGAGAGGTGTAATGAAATAAGAAAGGTGAAATGTGTAGGAAGGGAACCCAAAATGATAGGGGCACACAAGTCCTGGATGGCGTGCAATTACTCCGTGGGCGTGCAAGTCAGGGTGCGTAGGTATTCCTGCGCGACATATGTGCACCTGTGCAATTGATAAGAATTAGGGTAATACTTGGGTGATCCTTGACCAGAGCCTTTAGAATTATCCCAAGGTACTTCCAGAAGAGTGGCGCGCAAGTTTTAATGAATATCTAAGGAGGCGCACAAGTGTGTTCATTTAATTTAATTGAAAAACACATAGGCGTGCAAGAGTTAGTGATTTCTAACACTTAGGCCTTATTCCTCTTGTATAGACCTTCCATTCTTATTAATGAATTACATTAGAAGTGTTTTGAAGACATGAAGAAGAGACTTGGGAGTTCAGAGCTCTGTATCTGAATTCTAGAAAAAGTTCCTTTCGAAATTGGGGGGCCACAGGGTCTATTTGTAGGCTGCTGAAGACCATGGGTGGTTTTAAACGAGGGCGTGCAATTCACTTGTGTGACCATTATGCGGAGAGAAAGTGTACTTATGCAATAGTTAGGGAACTTGCGTAGTGCATGTGCATTTAAAGCATTGTCCATGCCTTTGTCGATTTGTGATGTTTTCTTCAAAGGATGAATCAATTTGTGCTAATTCATTTCCCTTTCCATTCCTTTAGACAATGTGATGAAAAGGAGAATCATCAAATTTTCCCCCTCAATGTTGGACCCGGATGAATAAAGATGTGACTCTGAGGAATAGAAGAAAACCCGAGGGAAAGAGGTGCGCACGTTTTTAGCTGGAAACACTCGTCACGCGGGTGCAACCCGCGCAGGGCTAGAGCGTGCTGCCTGTAGGCACGTGGGTGGACATCTTGGCCTATAAATATGCGCTCATTTATCCCGCATTGCATAGAACATAAGATTTTTGAGCTCTCACCGCACATGTTATCTCTATCGCGCAAGTTGCTCTCTTTTTCACTTTTCCATTATTGTCGCGCTGCTGTCTAGGTATCTGGACCTGCGTGGTGATACATGCATGCCAAATACTGGTGTGGCACATTATACTTGTGTGACACATCCACACTTGCGTGCCAAGTATAGACTTGGGCGCCTTAATGCCTTTGCCATTTTTTCGAATTCTTTCACAAATTTTATGAAAAATCAACCACTTCAAGAGTTAATTGTTAAACTTTTGTACAGATTCAATGGCTCCAAAAAGAATTGGAACGAGAGATGAATTGGCAATGAAACGTCTTGATGATATGATGGACATCGTTTGCCACGATTATTATACCATCTGCGATAACACCCTCCTGGATCTGGGTAAGTATGTGAAGAAATATCACTTGATTTCCCACAAATCACTTATCTTCCTTTGTACAGTTGTGGTCATCTTCAAGAAGTCACTATTCCAGTAGCAAAGAACTATCTCCCACATTCTTGGATTCAGAATTAAAACAATTTTCATCAACAAATATCTCATGTGGAGGAGGATTTATAAATGATGGAATATTGGAGAAGGCCCACATGATGCATCATAGCCCTTGTACGCCAGATCTGAAACCTCATAAGCTTGAGCTACAACCACATTGTCTTCTTTCAATATTTCAAAATTCTTAGATGGATCAATCCAAAGGCTGGAAGAAATGTTGGGACATCCGTCCTGGGGGAGGTGTGAAGCCAACTTGGATTTGGGCATACTGGGTGCGACAAACTCGTGCAAATATTGTCGAGGATATGAAAGGAGTGTCCATATAAGACTTTTTCTGGGTTGGGCAAACATATGTTTACAGACATGATAACTTGGTGCCGGAGATACTCAACCACTAGAGCCCAGAAACCAATTAATTCCATATGACTGATGGAGAAGTAGGCATCAGTCTGTGGGATGTCCACAGGATCTCAGGGGCTCCAATTTTGGGTGACATGTATCATTAATTCATTCCTCCCAAGGTGACTTGGAATGATTCAGAGAAGACTCCTGCTTTGGATCGGTAATTATTTAAAATCATCCATAGGCTCGAGAGTTCAGATACCCCCTTAACTAATTCTAGAAAGGATATTTATCCAAAGGAGTGGATTAATATATATTTATTATTGAGAAGAAATAGAATGAGACAAAGGAGAAGGATCCGAAGGAGAGATGATCCAATTAAAAGAAATCCAAGGATAAGAGGCCCACCCGTTCTACCACCTTCCAAAAACGTGAGAAGAGGGGTGGTCCTGGCACATTCTGTCCAACTCTAAAATCTTTGGAGTTTGATAAATTGGGATATGAGGTGAATAAATAGATCCCGAATAAGACACGTCTGGCGGGCTTCATGGTATTGTGGCACAACGTTTATCTCTTCCCAGTAAGGGATTTGAAGGGAGGCGTCAGGCCGGGGACCTTCATCATTGCGGCAAAGTTGGCTGAGGGAAAAATGGTTGGGTTGGCTACCCCCATTTTAGCAATGATTCACAGGAGTTTACTTCATGTATTCAGGGGTAAATATCCTTTATGAATAGTGTGACCAGTCTACGTTTTATGTTGATGGATCGCCACGCACTTTAGGACTTAAAATGTATAAAATAGAGTACAAATTCCTTGATGTTCTTTCAGGCCGTCAATGCAAGAATTATCTGGAGTTTATACATTATATCTTAATGCCTATGACATGAAATTGATGCTGAGCATGTTTAAGGAATTCATCTTCTTTCCCTATGTAAATTCGCCAACCTGGCAGTTTTTTGATGATGGAACAACCCAGATGGATTTGAGGGAATACATGATAGCTTGAAGAGATGGTGTGCCAGTTGCTAGGATTAACAGAGAAATTATATGTGAGGCCTATGATCAATATATAATTTCACATCAAGTCAAGTGTCTACAAAATATTGTTGTATCTCCACTAGTACATGTCAAGTTAGAGAAACATCTGATGGTTTCTCGACAACTATGGCTACTGACCTCAAGGGAGAAGACTGGGGTGGTATTTGATCTGCCTCTTAAAAAAGCAGCACATAACTTGACCACATGGTATGCCGAACACTGGATATATCATACCCTAAAGGGGTTTAGAATCACCTAGTTTATCTGGTGGGGAAAAGGAAGAGGACTGTAGAGAAATTAACCCCTCCTCATGAAGGTGATTCATCCCCACCTAAAGCTGAGTCACCAGACTCCTCATCACCGACTAGCTCACCGAATTCCCAAGATGGGGATTATGAGGAAGAACAAATGGAAAATCCGCCTCATGCAGGATATAATCCTCTGCTTAGAATCAAAATACCTACTCCATCAACTCCTCGTGAGGTACTTTATTGTGGTAATTTAATCACCATCACTTTATAAAGCAATAATTATTTTCTTATTCCTTATCGATTGGTGCAGGAGATGGGAAGAAATTGAAGTTTAATATTATAGGACCTTCCTCGCATACTTTTGGTACACGCACTGAATATCTATAATCAGAGGCTGTCCAGACATGGAAAAGTCTATATTATGGTACTAAGACCACCAGGTTGGATTTGTGTGAGGGTCTACAACTCCCTAGAATAGATAATCTTGTGGATTCTAAATATATCCAATATGAGGATAACCCCAATGAAGTGCAGTCATACATCAGAGAGCTATAAATGCTCATATATTCCATTGATGAGTCCATTCCTATCACCAAGATGGTGAAGGAAATGATTGATCATGGCGCCACTGAGGGGGCTGGTGGTTCTGAAGATGAGGAGGGGCACAATTATGTGTCTTTTGAAGATGTATGTTTTCTTTCTTTATTTTCATTGCAACCTGATTCTAGTCGATACTTTGTTAGTTAAGGACGTTATTTTCATCATCTTGTAGCTTGAAAATAAAGGAACTATTGTGGTTCCTTCGCCACAGTATATCCCTGGTGGTACTTCCATTGGGGTTGCTGAAGAATCTTCTCACGAATTGTGTGAGATATCTCCAGCCCAGAAGGCCATGAATGACGAGTTGGACATGGCCTTCCATTCGCCATTTCAAGTGACAATAAGGGAGACTGCTGATACTCCCAAAATTCTAAAAGGACAAAGGTGATGAAGGAGGAAGTCCAAATCTAAACTCTTTATCAGTAGTGGTAAGTTATTTGGATAATCGGGAATTTTAAACCATGAAAAATATTGCTCATTTTTCTTGGGATTGCAGGGGATTCTTCAATTTTCCCTATGAGGGAAATAACTAATCCTCCATTGAGTACCACAGAGGGTTCTATGGAACAAACGCAAATTCAGGCTAATTTGGCTACTTCTGAAAAAGTGCCAACATCTATTCCCAGTACTGCTCCTACTAATGTTACAAGTAGAGAAGAACGTGCACCAGAATCCTTGGCGGCCACAACAACTAAATATTCCATCCTTCCTAAAGAAGTTGTCTATGCTTAGGGGCTGCAGAATGACAGTTTCCAAGAGGACACATCAAATGCTCCCACGGGTGAGACTAACCAGGATTCTAAAATATCAATGGATGAAATAATGAATCGTGGCATGTCATTAAAAGAATTTTATTATCATTCTAAGTTATCATGTGATTTATAAGAACTTGGTCGTGAGTGTTATCCTTCGCCCAGTAATTTTTCTTATAATTTACACTTCTAATCATGACTGAAAATAATATGCAGTTCCATCCCAAGAAGCTGCTGAACTGTCAATGCCTGAAGAGGGTGTGGACATTGATATCAACTCTACCATTGCATAAAATTTATCCCAGGTGGAGTTGAACCCAATAAACCCTCATGAGACCCATCTTGATGATCCTGTTGAATTTGGGAAAGATGGAGTGGAGCCTTCTCAAGCTATTGATCTACTGTTAGGTAATGATTGTACTAGGTTTTCAAGATAGACAACCAACGTTCTTTGTTCTATGAAACTAACCATACTTTTAATTTATCAAATAGGGATATCAACTCCAATGGGTAGATCTAGAGGTGAAGTCTCAACATCCGCCCAAATAGTAGTAAAAAGCAAAGAAACCAGGGTCAGAGGTGAAGGAGCAGAATAGGGCACTTCCTTAAGTGCATTAATCCCAGATTACATGCCCCCATGTGATGATGATGCTGAATCAGACCCAGATGTGCTTAAGGTGCTCAGCTTTTCACAACGCAAGTCATGGAACAACATATGGATTATCATATCTGAGGTGCCTTTAGATGATCTATCATCAATGGTCCCTCTATTTTCGTCCTTGTTCGTCATGCCATGACTTGGTAGTTTTTGATATGAAATGATCCATGTCGTGGTGAAACAGGTCATTTCCAGGAGGGAGAAGGAGCAAAAGTTTAGCGAAGATCTGACCAGGTTGAAACTATCAGTCAACATCGGCGAATTTGAGCCTGCGGTATCCTGATCGGAGGTTGACTATGCTTCAGCTGAATCATAAGATCAAAGATAATGTCATCCAACAGATGCACCTTCAACAATAGTTAGACGTTGTTACTAGGGAACATGACCAACTCAATAATTCATTAGAGGGAGCTCAAACGAATGGTATGATGTCCATTGTGGATGCTAATAAATCACTCCATCAGGCTGAAAAGAGTGAAGTTGGTCGAGTGCATGAACATCAAGTAGCTGTTGATGAAGCTCAGGATGTTGTTCATCATGTGAAAACTTATATTGACAACCTCTTGTAATTTCTATGAAAATAAAAGAGACTTCAATCTATATATTTTCTTCTAATTATTGTGCATCAAATGGAAATAATGCTTTCATCTTCAATCACTTGTGCACATATTTTCTAGCTACCTGGTTTATATATTACCTAAGCCAATGTGCCTAGTAAGCATAGTTTGATTTATTACCAGGATTAATATATATAACCCTACAAACTTTGAATCTTCTAATTGTTCAATATTACCTAAATCATAGAGAATATATGTTTAGTGAGATGGAACTTGACTTTTATTCAGATTTACCTTGTCTTTTGTTGGCAGTTTAATGTCATGCACGTCCGATATAAAGAGGTTAATGTTTAAGGATGATATAGCTTTGAAAAAAATGGATTAAAACTGTCTGAATTCCTTGAAAATTTATCTATAAACATATTATCATAATCAATTATGAGGGAAACTATGTAAACTATGACTTAATAAAATTTGAATCTGAAGAATTATATGAAAAAGAGCTAAAAGGAATTAGAAAAAGTAGTTCCCATGAATGAAGTAACCATTATTTAACAAACCTATTAGGGGGTTAAATTATGAAGGTCCACTTAAGGGAATTGGATGCATAGTCAAATAAATAACATTTTTTGGCTGATAGGTCCATTATGTAGACTACTTATACAGGGCCACCTAAGGGAACATGCTGCATTGTCAGGAAAGAGAACTCTCAAAAGTTTACATTACTAGTGCTTAAAAGACATTGAATGTTTATGGAGATTCAAAATTTCTAAAGTATAGAGTCTGCTATATGGAAAGAGGTACTTGAATATGGAGAAGATATTTCCCAACATGATTATCGATGAACTGGATGGATATCACTCCTATGAAGGTCTGACCCAAATGTAGGGATGGAGAATATAAACCAAATAATTGAATACTTTCAGATCATGAAAAAGGATATGGGAAAAATATGTTAAGGATGGATATTTTTTGTGGATCCATACATATTATCAAGGAAAATAAAGACAAAAGTGTTTTTCCTCCCAAGAATGAAGTTACCACTATTTAACAAACACATTAGGGGTTTGAATTATGCAGGGCCACTTAAGGGCATTGAATGCATAGTCAAATAATAGCATCATTTGGATGACAGGTCCATTATGTAGATTGTTAATGTAAGGCCGCCTATGGGCATGTGCTGCATGGTTAAGAAAAATAACACTCAGAATTTCAGGACTTTTGTAATTAGAAGATAAGAAAAGAGTTATGAAGATCTTAAAACATTTAAGGTTAGGATTATGACTCATAAATATAGTTATTGTCCAATGTATGCATAGATACATAGATCAATAATAACCAAAATCATGTTGTGGCTGGGTCCTGAATTAAAATGTTGGATTTAACTACATACCCTATAAGGATCAGAATCAAGCCCTTCGTAGTTCTTGAACTACAGTTTAAAATTGCATGGGACAAAAGGATTGGAGATCTTAGTTTACGGTCATAGAGCTTGGACCACTATAAGAAATACCCACTATGTGATTTCATGGGGACATTTCAACCATGGGACTGAAAGTGGATTTTTAGGGTTAAGCCCAAAAGACTTGGGGCTGGATTCTAGGGACACTCGAACATTCCTACGTATCCTATAAGGATGGGAATCAAGACGACGATGTTCTTGAAATACCAACTATACAAATATGGTTCGTACATGTGAAGGGTGAAAGGATACTTTAGTGCAGTGATTTTTTAACCCAAGATAAGAGGTTTGGACATTTTCATGTATGCACATATTCTTTGGAAAATAACATGATTGAAAATCAATGTAAATAATGATTCCCTCTCATGTGAGTGTATTAGAGAATATCATAGTTTATTATCATACTAGAAAAAAAGTGTTGTATAGTTTAATGTCATATGGCAGGGACGAAAGTGAACTAATTTAAAGATTTTGATTCTGGGGGAGGTTTCAGGAATCAACATAATACAAAATGGAAGTGAACCGATGTGAAGAGATTGGTATTGGGCTTGAACCTCAAGAGGTTGCAAACATACCCAGCCTATAAGGCAAGAATCAAAGTCCACATAATTTAATTAATGAATGAATTAGTGATCAAGATGTTCATTGTGGACAACGATCTAAAAAATAGTGTTGGGACTTACACATGGTTAATAGCCCAGAGAGACTGTTATAGTTGAAGTTTTCTCTAATATCACATGAGTCATACTTGGTGTGAGAAACCAGAGGTAGAAACTACCCTAACGATGCACAGTTTAATGTCATGTATGACATATGAAAGGACTATGCAGTTTAATGTCTTTCCGTTTGGAATATTGGTGTTGCACAGTTTAATGTCATGTAACAGGGACAAAGTACGGTATAATGTCATGTAGTACGTATTAAAGGACTTTCTGTATAGTTTATCTTCATGTAGTTAGGACGATGGGGAAAATATAGTTTAATGACATGTTGGACGAATGAGAATTGTGCAGTTTAATGACATGCAATAAGGACAAAAAATAAGAACAAATTTTAACGTCATATTGGATGCATTAGGGACATTATCATAGTTTAACGTCACATTGGATGAATGTTAGAATAGTTTAAGGTCATATTCAAGGACCGTTGGTTATACAGTTTAACATCTTACTAGACATAAGGTACTTCAATAATGTTTAGCATCATGTAGTTAGGATGTCATAGTTTAAAGTCATGTGGGATGAAAGAAATGAAAATAGTTTAGAGTCATATGCATGGATCGTGGATGATGCGGTTTAATGTATTTCTGGATTTAAGGGACTTGCAAATATTTTAGGGTCATATGTATGGATGGTGGATGATGTATTTTGTGTTTAAACAAAATAATTCATCAGAAATCATGCTTTGGTTGGAGTAGTTATGAGTTCTCCATCCATTGAGATTAAATAATAATCTCAATTGGAGTAAACCCTATGTATTATATAAGTTCTTCCCCACTTTGGTTTAATATTGTGAGGTTTCTTTCCTGGTATCATTGGAGTTCTGAGAAATAATACCAATTCTCACTGAATGAATGAACGAAGGCGATATTTTTTGTTGAAAGCTCATGCTATTCTATTCTGATAGACTTCAAAGTGGTGCAAGGTGCACAATATTTTCTCATCTAACCATTTCAATTCATTCAATCACTTTTGATATTGCTCTCTAATAGATGACTAATCACAAATGGCTACACTGAGCAAAGGAAATTGAATTTCAATTGGAAATACTTCTTCTGTTCCATATACCAGTGAATATGGAGTTGACCGCGTTGCAGTGCGGGTAGTGGTCTGATAAGACCATAAAGAATGAAAGAGTTTATCAGGCCATGTTTTCTTATCTTTATCCACCATCATTTGAAGTATATTTGACAAATTATTGTTGAAGGCTTCTATCTGGCCATTGGCCAATGCATGATACCGAGATGAATGATTTTATTTGATGTTGTATACTTGATACAACTTCTTCACCATGGATGAATAGATGGTGGTGCCATTGTCAGTCAATATGGTACGAGGGACACCAAATATGGTAATAATGTTAGAATTGATGAAGCTAACAATGATTTTAGAACTAACTTATTTGAGAGGAATTTCATATGCCCATTTGGAAAATAAATCAGTAGCAGTAAGAATATACCTAAACTTCTTGGCCATATCTAAAGGATAAGGTCCCACAACATCCATTCCCCATGTGGAAATTGGCCACAAGTATTTAGCTATATGAAGAAACTATGGAGGTTGATGAATGAAGTCGGCATGTACATGGCATGAATGACACTTCATTGTGAAACCATCACAATCTTGTATCATTGAAGGACAAAAGTACCCAAGCCTTCAAATCTGATCAGAAAGTCTATGTCCAGACTGGTGGGCACTACAGACTCCTCCATTCAATTATTTTGTGAAAGCCATTGTCTCTTCAACATCAATTCATCTGAAGAGAACTCCATCAAAAACATGCTTGTAGATAATTTTCTCTAAGTGATCTAGGCTATCATAAAGAGTAAAATTGACCACACGTCTCCAGTTTTTTTTTCATTCTCATCTCTATCAGGTGGAAGTGTTCAATTTTTAAGGTATTCCCTAATAGGTGTCATCCATACTGTAGTATGAACATATGGTTCAAGAATTGGACTAATTTCATTGATCTCATCTATTATGGGTTGAACATAATGTTAAATTTCACGACGGTGGGTAATATTGATGGTGTTCTCATCCCGATTTAGATCTGCCAGAGATGTGGCTATATTAGCCAACGCATCAGCTCGAGCATTTTGAGATCTTGGTACATAAGAAAATTTCTGTTCCAAAGGGAATTCCACAATTAAATATCTGACATAATCATAAAAATGGATTAGTTCTTATTTTATGATTTCATAATCCCCATTGACTTGTTTTATTACCATGTTTGAATCACCTTTCACCCTTAAATGATTCACTTGTGCCTGAAGCGCCTACTCCAAGGCTGTGATGAGAGCTTGGTATTTTGCTTCATTAATGGTATGACCTTCCCATAATAAGAAGGAATAAAGTAACACTTAATTTTTTGGATAAATGAGAAAAACTCCTAAGCCATCTTTGTTGAATTTAGGATTTTCCATTTTCCTCCATGTTGGACTTCTGGAAGCACCATCAAAGTATATTTCCCATGTCTGAGGACTATCATGAATAGAGAAGACTTAATCATCAGGATGTTCAATATCTGAAGTTATGTCTTCCACTGAAGGATGTCTATCCATGAAATCAGCCAGATCATGGCCCATTATTGCCTTTTGAGATACATATGGAATATCAAATTGTTGTAAGATAACTGCCCACCTTGCCAGACATCCTGTAAGCATCGGACAACTAAGGATGAATTGGAGTGGGTTATTACGAGATATCAATTGGATCTCGTGATGTTGAAGGTAGTGTCTAAACTTCTGAACTACAATGATTAATGCTAGGAAACACTTCTCAATAATTGAATATCGGGTTTCTACTTCAAGCATAGTTCGACTAAGATAGTAGAGGCTGTTCTCATTCCCTGCATCATTCATATGAGCATGAAAGGTACCCAATGATCACTCTAGAGCTGTCCCGTAGAGGATAAGTGGTCTTCCATCAACAGGTGGCATAAGTACCGGTGGACTTAAGAGCTATTTCATGAGAATATCGAATGCTTCTTGACATTTTTCAGTCCACTAGTAAGTGACTCCCTTCTTAATTAATTTTGGTGAAGGGTAAACTATTGCCTGCCAAATTGGAGATGAAATGCCGAATATAGGCTAAGTGTCCTTGAAGTCATCTGTATTATTTCAAATTTCATGGAGGTAACATACCATGGATTGAATTGGTCTTCTCAGGATTGATTTCGATACCATGCACAACAATTCCTAGAAATTTTCCTAAGGTTACCCCAAAATCACATTTAAAGGGGTTCATCTTCAAATTGTGTTGTCGAATATTATGGAATATGACTTCCAAATCATCCAAGTGAATAGAAAATTCATTGTATTTAACCACCAAATCATCCACATAACATTCTACAAACATCCCTAAAAAGGGTTTGAAGATACGATGCATGACACACTGATATGTTGTGCCTGCATTCTTTAGGCCAAAGGGCTTTACCCGATAGCAAAACACACCCTAAGGGGCTCTGAAATCTATAGATTCTTCATCTTATGGAGCCATACAGATTTGATTATATCCAAAATATACATCCATGAAGGAATGTGCTTCCTAGCCAGCTGTTTCATCAATTAGGAGTTCTACAATTGGAACTGGAAAATCATACTTAGGACAATGCTGATTACGTTATCTGAAATAAATGAAAACTATAATTTTCCCATTCTTATTTTTCATTGGGACAATATTAGCCAACCACTTTTGATATTTAACTTCTCTAACAACGTCAGCTTTGATAATCTTATCCACTTTAGCCTAAATTTTGGAATCATATGTTGGGTTTGTTCTTCTTGCGGCTTGAATAAATCCTCGATGTTCTTCTGTTAAACCAAAATGATGAGTAGCAACATCAGGATCAAGTCCTGGGATTTCTGTATAGTTCCAAGAAAATATGTCTCTATTTTTCTTTAAAAAAGAAATATACATCTCTTGTTATTCAAGTGTCATGGCCGCACTCATTAAAGTGGGGCATGGATATTCATTTGTACCCAGATTTATTTTTCTGAGTTTTCATCCACTGTGGTGGAGATACCCTCTTAAAATGTTGTAGGAGAATCTCTGAGATCTTCTTCTTCTTCTTCAACATGCGTGATTTCTTCCATTTATTCTTGCATAGTAGATGATAAAGCAGAATTTCCATGATCAGAAGAGATTTTAAAATTTGAACATCTTGAAGAAGAAACTTCCATTTCTGACATAATTGATGCTAAAGGATCTTCATTTGGAAATAAAGAGGAGATGATGGATTGAGAATCAACATAATCGTTCACCTCTGATGTCACTATAACTTATTCTGGCCTAGTTGGTGAAGTATAGACTTGTTGGATTTCAATAGATGAAATGAAAACATCTATATTGGAGCTTTCATCATTGCTTGGTGGGTCACCAATTTCTCCCATGTTGTCTGGTTCGATTGCTTTAATTGACATTATGTATCATTCCATAAGAATATTTTGATTTGGGTATATCCTGTCAATTCGAATGTTATGAAACACATAATCTGTACTCACATGCGCAAATGGATTTACTATAATCTTTTCTAATCCATATAGAGAATTAAATTTATAAATCTCCTTTGTTGTGGATTTATGTCTTCCTTCATGTGATAGAATTCCGCCTCAATATATTAAGATTCACATGTCTTGAATGAGGAATTATCACCATACAATGTCCCAACCTGAAAATCGAGACAATATTGGTGATATTGATGGTATGATGAAGGGATAGTCGCATGTTGATGTAATCAGTTTCCTCCAAACAAGATGTTGAAGGCTAAGTCTTGATCAACAACCATGAAATCTGAATTGGACAAAAGATCTCCAAAATTTGTTCTGAGTGTAATTTGGCCCAGTGGTTTTTGTTCATTTTTATCATATCCATGAAACATCATAGTTGAAGAAGATAAATCAGATTCTGTGAGGCCCAATCGACGAAGTGTACGAATGTGCATGAGGTTGACACATGAATCATTATCAATGAATGCTCTTCGGATATCTACACCATTGACCTTTCCGGATACATACAATGGTCAAATATTCCCATGCACAATATCATCTTCATCTTAATCTGTGAATGATATCACTGCATGGAATTATGCCGGATTATTCTCTCTGTGATAGACTTCAGCTGCATCAATTTCAGTTTCAAACTCTTGAGGACTTGACAAAGCCTTGATGAGTGCCTCTCGAATATCCTTTGAAAGATTCAAAGCATCCAGAATTGATATCATGGCCGGTACATGGGCTAGGTGTTTCAATACATCATACTTTTGATCCAGAGGTCTATGTTACCCAACAGGAACTTGTGGTTTAGCAGGTTCCTAGGAAGTTTATGCCTTTGAATTTCATGCATCTTGTATCAGGATAGGAGTTGGGAAAATTCCTGGTTATGGAAGATTAGACCGATTAGATCCATTTACTTGTTGAGAGGATGAAGGTGGAACCCCTAACTGATCCTCCGGAATAACTATGCCAGGACTGAATTTACTATTGGTGGAAGAACTTTCTTGTTCTTGATGAGCTCTATGAAGGGCTCTGCCACGAGTTTCTACTACATACACAGTTCTAGTAGTGGTAGAATTGGAATAGTGGCTCTTGAAAGATCCACGTCTTCCCCTGTATCATGAGCCTCTGGAACTTTCTATGATTCCTCTATTTGATATAGGAAATTCAGGCTAATCAAAATCAAAATTGTGATAGGCATAAGGATCTGTTAAATGAATCATATTATCAGAACCAAAGATTAACTCTTCATCTGATGAAGATTCTACCTGACTAGCCAATTTAGGCTGTACCATTTGGTGGGGCATTGCCCGTTTCTTTGAAGTAGATGGAATGAAATATGCCAGAGTTAAAGACAACTTAGGCATTGACACATACGCATCTTTTTCTGACAGTTCCTCTTCTTTCATTGAACTAAGCTGCTCTTTTGAGGATTTTCCCTCTGATGAAGATGTTTTTGCTGCGGCATTTGTGGCAGAAGGCACAATTGGATTCTTCAATTGTGTTCGAAAAATAGCATGAGTTCGGTTGATTGTTTTTCTTACCATCCAATCATCATATATTTATGCATTTTTGCTTTTTATTTCTTTCCATTCACCTTATTCCTCTGGAACTATATCACTAACACATGCTACATATGCTAAAGAGCCTTTTAGTTTGACTTTTCCCAAGTCGACCATATTTTGAAGGACGTCTTTGAAGAAAAAACACTCCTGGATGGGATTCCTCAACATGTGATGAAATGGAAAATAATTGGGATGATCATAATCTCCTTCCTTGTTTAACCCATTGGGACTCGACAACTGAACCAAATTATTTTCCATAGCTGAAATGAAGTATCCAGGAACTTGTTCATTTAGGAAAGATTAAACATTGCTCTTCAGATCCTCAAATTGTCTTTGTCTATGATCTCTATGATCATCTTGACAAAACGGCCTTTGTTGTTGGCACTCAGGAGGTGGAGCCATTCGAGAAGATTAATGTTTTGAAGTAGAAGCAGGTATAGGTGCTTGTTTAAGAATAACTGTAGCAGTCTCTACTTTACCCATTCACCTTCCTAGAGCAGATGGAATTACACAAGCTTTATCCTTAGCCTTTATAAGAGATTCTTCAATATTTTTAGTGATTAAATTATGGTCTCGAAACCCTCCAGTGTATTTGACAGGGATCAGCGGTGTACACAACTCATCACGTAAATTTACCACATAGATTGGCAATAGTTCTTCTTGATGGAGTGCAAAGATTAGGGAATATGTTAATCCCTTCCAGGGAGTAATGAAATCTCAGACACTTTCATTATCCCTTTGCTTACAGTTATTAAGATAAATAATGGTTGTCTTTGGAAACGTTGAGCTGAATTAGAGAAGGAATTTTTGGCAAAGATACTCCCATCCAGTAATTGGCCGGGATTGAAAGCTTGTATATTAAACAAAAGCTAGTCCTTGCAAGGATCTCATGAAGCTTCTGAGTTTCACTGCTTCTTGTTGTTCCTGATTTTCCATCATAGGATCGCAATAAGACACGTAATGCGTCAAATGTTGTTCAAGATCGCCTGATCCATTCAAAATAGGAAATGCAGGGTTTCCAAAACTTGACTGGGGAGAGATTGAATCTACCCATTCAGGGTAAGCTCTCTTATATGGTTTAACCTCCTCAAGAATACCATCCATAGTCTCTAACCGAGCTGTTAATTACATAATGGTAGTTGTTAACTTTTGAGAAACATCCGGTTGAACTTGGACTTGGGCAGGTGCAATAATTGGAGCTAGTACAGATGTGGTGGCTGGTGCTACAACTGATTGGAGCACTGCCAATTGTTGTTGCAAATGATCCGTGGGATTAGACATGTGAGGGTGTACTGATAGAGGATGATATTCTTGATCCATCTCCGTAACTGCAACAAACTCCCTTGGTTGACTGACTTCAGACCACATAGGAGGAAGACTACCTTGAAGTAGTTCTGCATTCATCCTTTTTAATTCCTTCATTTTTCCTCCTGTTGCACAAACCTTTTCTCTAGTGAGAGCGATTGGCATTCTCCATAGGAATAGTATGTAACCTGATTCTTTCCGTTCCCCTTGTTAGATCCTATTCAGAGAGGGGGAAGTGATTTATTTGAAGGATTACCTAGATTCTAGGTAAGCCATTTATTTCATGTACACACACCTTCTTCATTTGTGTCTGTGCCTACAAATTCTTGATTAGGAACCTCTTCATCTGATTCCCCTGAGTGAGACTCATCTGGTGGATCAGAAACAATGGAATTGATAACATTAATTGATGCATAACACATCGCATCCCTTCTATCAGCATTTTTGTGATATTGTCCTCTGGCATGACCATGATGAGGTATTTCAACTTTTTGATTTGATCCCTTAAGAACTTCTTGGGGAACCGTAATTTAGAGAGAATATCTTGAAAATTTGGCTCTTCATTCCTCTTGTGGCTTCTTCCCCAATCGAGAGAAAACTGAATTTCACTGAGGAAGGGATTGATGATTTTAAAAAGTCCCCAATCTGGTGGACTGGGGTTGTTCCAGATGTCTCTACTCAACTCGTCGAATTATATTTTTTGATTCTGAGGGTTGAGTAAAAAGAGTCCTTATTCTGGAAAGCTGGGGTGGCTCTTGACATACAATTTCTATGACATTCATAAAATCTTTCATGATCTTGTGGACCTTAGTATGGAAATTAGTTGGATGAATCATTCAATATCCACTTTTATCACCCGGTTCATATGATTGTTGGATGATTTCTAACACTACTATCACATGTTGATGTTCTTGCTCTATATGAGAGTCCTGTTCAATATTCTCATTTGCTTGATGCAGGATTAATTCAACAACTTATTCTATGTATTCTTGAATTTGTGATGAACTAGTTGAGGCCTGTTCTTGGGAAAGATTTTTATTACAAACAAAACCCATTGAATGTGGCTGGCCACGGGAAATAACATTGCATGATACCATTTTCAGCGTGCTTTACTGACAGGATAGAACAGTGAAATACAGTGCTCCATGAACACCCCATCCTCCAACAGGAATACCAGATGGGGCATTGGAAATTAATTGGCGCAATCTTCTTAGTGCGCCAAGGCATGAATGTTTAAGAGCTCTCTACTGGTTTTCAGCCTTCGGATATCGAGGGACTGATAGAAATGCCAAATCAATATGACGTTGTAACCCTTATATTTTCTTAACATGATTTTCATATTCATCATAAGATAATACTTTCTTTTTCAACACACAAAGAGTTATCCATATGTTGAGACGAATGTCATGAATTCTATCTTCCATCAACATCTCTGTAATGTCATATTGAGAGTCAGCCAGAGGCCAAAACATGACGGGATCTTCACCTATCTCCAGTTTTTTTCTCATGTTCAACATTGCCTATTTATCAGTTAATGATGATTCTTCTTCCTGATTTGACCAGAGCTGGTGCTTCCTTGTTGCTTTATCAGATTCAACAGGATTGGTATAGAATTCACAGATTAAACTAAAAGATGCATGACTTAGGGGTTGTTCGGAGAATGACTTACACCCTGGGATATCTTCTGATTGAGAAATTATTTCACCTACTAATGGTAATGTATCATACATGACTAGATTCACTTTTTCAAGTGACTCAAGATAAGAGGGCCATCTCGAAACTACATTTTCCACTGGAGTATCTTTCGGGCAACATGCATCACTACTGCGAAGAGGACATTCGCAGAGAAATTCATCATCATGGGGATGACCACCATGGTTGGTCACAATAATTGATGAGATCTCTTGCTCCTTGGTCATCTGACCACATAGAGGGTTCCTATGTCTCTCATCTGAAGATGAATCTTTGAGATTGACCGAACTGTCATGAAGCAATCCTTTTTGAGGTAGTGTATGTTAAAGTCCTTCGGAATTAATGTTCCCACTATTGGGAAATGAGGGAGTAGAATCATGGATTCCAATGGATAATTGTCTGAGGGATTCAAGAAATCTGTCATCGAGAAAGGACTTATTATATATTGGATCTTGATCTCATGACTGTGCTGGGGGGGGTCTTTTTCTTAGACGCCTTCTTACTCACCTTGATAACCACTTGTTGATTAATGTGGCTACTCTGAGTTGGTGTATGTGCCTGATCAGGAGAGATGGCCGGGTTTGGCTGATGATATCTACTCAAATCAGCCATATGTGCCTGACTTAGTTGTCTGTATGATAAAAAGGAGTTCACCCTACAAACATCTTAGACTGGAACAGATGTGTGTGTCTGTTCCAGAGTGAACTTTTGATTTGTCACTCCCCGGGTAGGGATAGATTTATGTGTTGTTCCCTAAGATGCTGATGAAGCTGTTATAATATCCTGGAAAGCATCCAGAATATGAGCATGGATTTTCTTCTGCTCATTCACCATTGATAGAATATGCTTGGTGACTTTAGCTGCTGGAACGTGGATATACTCCCATTACATGCTTGGAGTAGGTGTGTTTTTCTGTTCCTGTCCTCCTTTTCATGTCTGTGAATCCTGACAGTACTCAAGTGTAGCAGAAGAGATTTGATTCTGCCTCATATTTGTCGCTGGAACTTTTCGACTGACTTCTCCGAGTGATACCAAGCGAGACTGTTCATAGGCTGGATCAATACTAGTAGGTGTTTGTGCCTGCTGATTATACTTCTCCGAACGTGGTTGAGGAGATCCATCATATGTAGTCAGACGAGCCTGATGACTAGCTGATGATGTATAAAGAGGTGTATGTTTCTACCTATAGTACTCTGCCATAATTGCCTAGAAGGATTAGCATGATGCAACAAGACGAGTCTGCTGGACTGTTGACTGTATTTCTCCTCTGGTGATTCGACTTGCCTGCTGGGGTTCGAGGAACCTATGACGAACGCCTGGAGTCAATACCCTCATCATGTTGAGGGTGCTCTGCCGCATGAGTCTGGAGGCAATTGTTGATGGGATCCCTCAGGAAGGACTCATGTCTCCTTGAATTAAGTCCCTGAGGGACCTACTCATTCACCTATTTAGAATACGAGAAGGAATGGGGATTGCGTTCTGGGGATAACGACGCGAAACGGTTAGAGACGGTGGTTAGCACCACCTGTTTCTTGATTGATGGTCGTCGCTGTCCGGAAGAACAGGTTGAATTGTTCACACGGAGGGCATGTCGAACAGTCTCTAGAGATGGAATGGTACCATGTTGACAGTACTTCTTAACCAGAAAATTCGATAGCCAGCATTGAAGATGCTGAGTCGGTGATGTCGTCCTCAGAGCAGACGACGATACAACAGGATTATCAGCAGTGGCATTTGTAGCAGAAGATTTCACAGCAGACGTATTCACAGGTGTGAACGTAAGAGAATCCATTTTGTAAATGCATAAGATATTGGAAAAGAGTTCATGTTTGAAATAATAGTCCTAATCAAGATATATTCTTCCACTACATCTTTGGGATGAGAAAATATGTTATTGATTGTTTTGTTGGCCCTATCATTGAGTTTTAAATAGGGGCCTAAAAAATAAGCAAAACATCATTTTAACTTGGTTAGGGACTCACGTCAGGTTCACCATTTTTTGTTTCCTATGGAACTTGGGATGATCTCATTGATTTAATATTCAAACAATCCAAGCGGTTTCAAATGGGTTTATTCGTAGAACCCGAAACATCCAATGATTCCATATCCATTTGGACCTACATTCCAAAGGTAGGTGATCATTAGTTGTGGACTGATGAGGCATATGAATTTTCATTGGTCAAGAATATGGGAGGTCGGACTCATCACACCTTTTTGAGGTGAATTATTGTCTACTGTGGGACTCTATTTATATATTTAAGTTATGTTCGTGAATACTTATTACATTTCCAAGTATAAAATGAGCTTTCCATTAGATCTGACAATCAATGATTGATATGTAGGAAATTTAGAGAATCATTTATATGTATTCGAGGTTCTCCATTGATAGAGAATCATTTATATTTGTTAGAGATTCTTAGTCAATGGTACCCTTCAATACATAAAAGTCTCTTGGTCATTAATTTGAACATACTCTTTTTAAAGCCACTCAGTGGGGCACTTGAGTTTTATTATCATTCAGAAGGATGATGATTATTTCAGAGTTGGGATCGTACTTGTAGATGGGCTACCTACGTATCATTTGTTTAGAAAAGGAATCAGAACCCATGTAGTTCGAGTAAGGGAGTATGATATCTATGCATGATTTATTGCTCAAAGAAAGATGACATTATTACATTTAAACTCTACGCTCACATGAGTCATGCTCTATGTGAGAAACAAGAAGTATTGGTGAAACCAGACAATTTGTGCCATGAAAGATGCAATTATGTGGGGATTATGTATGTATGACTACCCAAAAATAGATAATGATTAAGATTTACTTCAGGGAAGAAATCCAGGAATATGGTCCATAAAGGTATATGTACTTCATGGATATTTGGGTAATCTAATCTTGGGACTTACTCCTAAGGATGATTCCCCAGTTAGGAGGGGACTTATGATTGGTTTTTACTCCTGATAAGGAATCCCAGATCAAAAGAATTATGACTGGTCAAGAGAAATTAAGATCGGGGCTTACTTCTGAAAAGGAGGCCCAGGTTAAAGGGATTTGAATATTAAAGGGACTTGGGGATTACTCCTAAAGAAGAGGCACATATTTGAGACTGGATATTACTCCTGAAAAGGAAGCCCATGTTAAGAGAATTATGGTTGGGGCTTACCCCTAAGGAGGATGCCCATATTTAGGAAATTTAAGACTAGGGCTTACTCCTGAAATGGAAGCCCAGATTAGGTGACTAGGGGATTACTCCTAAATTGGATGACCAAATTAATGAGGACATGGGTCTTACTCTTAAGTAGGATGACCAAAATTAATGGGAATAATCACTGGGTATTAATCCTGAAAAGGAGGCCCAGGTTTAGGGGTTATCTCATCTTGAAGGATGAGGTTAAATGAATGACATAACAATCTTTAGTGACATAAAGATATGTAAATCACTAGGTTTTGAGAGATGTTCCACGAAATTCCTTTCACATAAGGAGTTCAATCAAGAAAAACATGCCATAAATGACTTTGAAGAGTGTTTTGAAGACTGAATCTTGATTAAGAGAGGTGGAATGAAATAATTAAGGTGAAATGGGTAGGAAGGGCACCCAAAAAGATTTTGGGGCGCAAGTCCTAGTAGGCGCACAGTTACTACGTGGGCGTGCAAGTCATGGTCGCGCCGGTATACCAACACGACACATGGGTACTTGCACGATTGTTAAGAATCAGGGTAATACTTGGGCGATCCTTGACCAAAGCCTTTAGAATTATCCTGAGGTACATCCAGAAGACTGGCGGTCATGTTTTAATGAATAGGTAAGGAGGTGCGCAAGTGAGTTCATTTCCTTTAAGGGTAAAAAAATTAGGCGTGCAAGTGTTAGTGATTTCTAACAGTTAGATCTTATTACTCTTGTATTTAGCTTACACTATAGGTAAGGAATTACCTTAGAAGTGTTTATAAGTCTTGAAGAAGAGACTTGGGTGTTCAAAGCTCTATATCTGAATTCAGGAAAAGATTCCTCTCAAAATGGGGGGGCCCACAGGGTCTATTTATAGGCTGTAGAAGACCCTGGGTGGTTTTCAAAGAGGGAGCGCAAGTCACTTGCATGACCATTAGGCGGCGTGCAAGTTTACTTGCATGAAATTGAGGTAACTTGTGCGGTGCATGTGCATTTGAAGCCGTGTTCATGCCTTTGTTGACTTTTGATGTTTTCTTCAAAAGATGAATCAATTTTTGCTAAGACATTTCCCTTTCCACTCCTTTAAACAATGTGATGAGAAGGAGCTTCAACACCCATAAGATCTAACTTCGTTAAGGAGGCCCAGTACCCCAAATGGATAGCCAACATTGTTCGAGTCATGAAAAAGAATGGGCAGATCAGAGTCTGCAATGACTTCCAGGATCCTAAATGTCACCGTCTGAAGTAAGATTTTCCCATTCCTATGACATAATTGTTGATTGATGCTATGTCTAGGATCTATGACCTCTCCTTCATTCATGGCTACTTTTAATAAAAATAGATCCAAATGGACCCCAAGGACGAGGAGACCACAACTATTAGGGTTCCACGGGGTATGTTCTCTTAACTAGTCATGCCCTTCGGCCTAAAGAATGTAGGTGCCACCTATCAGCAGGCTATGCATCGCATATTAAATCTAATCCTCAAAACATAGGTGGAATGCTACATGGATGGTCTACTAGTAAAATCTTTTCATCATCAAGAGAAATTCAAAGACCTTGAAAAATTGTTTGGCTTCCCCCATTCTCACCACTTGAAGATGAACCCATTAAAATGTGCCTTTACGGTCACCTCTTGAAAATTTCTTAGCATCACTGTTAGATATAGGGGCATCGAGATCAACCAATAGAAGGTCATGGACATCAACCAGATTCCTCTCCCAAGAAATATTTGGGTGCTTCGAGGTTTTTAAGGACACATAGCCTACATAAGCTGACTCTATTTCCAATAAGACTGGAAAGTGTATGCCTATTTCATGGCTCATAAAGAAAGGCACCGCTTATGAATGGGACAAAGAGTGCTAGATTATGTTTGAGGAAATCAAGTAGTATTAGCTCTATCCTACAGACTTGATGCCACCTATATCTAGAAAACCACTGGTCCTTTATGTGAATGCCTTGGAGAATTCTTTTGGCACCTTTTTCTCTCAGAAGAACAATATGGTGACAAAGAACATCCTTTATTACCTCAGTTGCATGCTCTGTGATACAGAGACCAGATACTCCCCTATATAAAGAATCTACCTTGCAGTCTTATTCATAGTATTGAAATTTTAATTACATGCACCACCACGTGGTACAACTAGTTTCTCGTGTACACCCACAGAAGTACATTCTGAAACGCTCCATGTGGCCGGCCTTCTTGCTCAGTGTGTAGTGATTCTCTAGTATTTCGATATTAATTTTGTACCTTAGAAAGCTATTAAGGATAATATATTGGCAGAGTTCCTTGCAGAACATCTGGAAGCTCCTGACCAGTCCTTGGATCTTGATTTCCCAGATGAGGCAATGCTCTTGGTAGACCAATCCATGCCATGCTGGCTGATGCACTTCTATGGTGGTTCCCGAAGACCGAACAGAAGGATGCTAAATTATCCTAGGATCAATGGGGTATTCTTAGGTAACATCTATACTACCCCAACAGAATATATTCTTTTGTACTCATTCCTATTGTCAGAAGGGTACACCAACAATGAGGCACAATATAAGGATCTTATCACTGGCCTCAAGCTGGCCCTCGAGATTGATGTGCCCCATTTGCATGTGAAAGGGGATTCCAAACTGGTCATCGTGATGATCAACAGTAAATAGGTCATCAGAATCCCAAAGATCATTCCATTTTTTGAGCACATTTTCCCACTAATTTCCCAGTTTCCATATCATCCAGAAGTTACTCATGTCACTCAATCTCAGAATGGCCTAGCTGATGCCTTGGCCGGCCTGGCTGCATCAATTGTAGAGCCCAAGTAGGATGATCCGCTTATCTACATGGGACATTAGATAGTCATTTTTTCAGTATCCTTAGATGATGATGACAACCTATAGGTGAGCCATCATACCACCAGAGCCTCCACATCAGGACCCCCAGATCTAGTGGTTGAACTGACTCGAGATTAGAGAGCCCCTTTTATGATGTACCTCCAAATGTTTACCTCCCGACTGATCTGGCTGAGGGCGAGTGAATATGATTCCACCTGTTACATTTTACCCTCTAGGATGGTCCCAGTAATGCTCAGATCCTCTAAAATCATGGATTTGATGGTAGTCTCCTCTATTTTATCAAAGGAGTCGATATTTCTCAGGTCATGCAGGAGGTTCATTCTTGTTCCTACATCTCCCACCATACTAGGCAAAAGAAATATCACTAGATCCAGAGACAGGGTTACTTTTGGCCCTCCATGATCCATTATTACATCGAGTTCTTCAAGATATTGCATGCATGCCAAATTTATGCTATCTTTATGCATCGGCTGCCAGATCCTATCCACTCTACTATGTAATCTTGGCCATTTTCAGTATGGGGACTTGATGCCATTGGACCATATCTCCTAGTGACATATCGCCATTGCATATTCATCCTTAAAGCTATGGATATATTCTCCAAGTTGGAAGAGGTAGTTTCACTAATGGAAGTCAGGTCCCATTATATTTTTGACTTTTTGAGTTGCAAAATCATCTATCGATTTAGATTTCCTCACACCCTCCTCACTGATAACAACATGAACTTCTGAGCGGCTGAGTTGAAGAAGTTTTACACCATGTACAACATACGTTATAACAATACCTCCAGCTACCATACACAAGAAAATGGGATGATTGAGGCCTTCAACAAAACCATCTCTATCATTTTGTAGAAAATAGTTGGTGAGACCAAGAAGAGTTGGCCAGATAAGCTCTACCATTCCCTCTTGACATATTAGGGGATGAATCACAATTCCACATAGGTGACCCCATATTTCATTGAATATGGTACATAATACATCGTACCCATCTAGTTCAGTTTACTTCATTACGCACAACAGTCTATGACCAACATGCACCCAATAAGGTAGCTAAAATTCACCTGGATGAGCGAGAAGTGCTCAATGAAAATAGGTTCTGTGACCATCACAACCTGGAAATACACAAGAAAAATATGGCTAGATCTTTCAATAAGAATGTATATATCTACTCCTTGTATTTAAACTAGGTATTGTCCCTCCGGACACCAATGATTCCTAGTAGGAAACCACCCAAGATAGAGACCAAAAGGGAAGGACTATACATAATTCACAGAGTTTACCCCAATGGTGTATACTCCCTGGTGACCATGTCTGGTGAGTGAAAAAATCCTCACACCAATTAAAATTTATCATTAAATACTTTGAATGAGAAAGTTTGTCCTACATGACCCTAAACATTCAGGTCTTGGATGACCCTAAATTCCATTATCTCGCACGACGATAAATTTTTCATCATCCCGAAAGATGTTAAACTATATGGATCTTCAATAACTATTTAAGGATTTATTACCATCCTTATGGGACACGTAGGAATGCCTAGATGCTCAGTCCTGAGTCCATCCCCCAGAATCTTCATTTCGACTATCCCCCACAGGTATAGTTCTCTCAAAGGGTCCTTATATGGTATAGTATAGGCTTCCTTAGCCCGAATCATGTTAGGATTACAATGGTCGCACCATGTGACCATCAACATTCTTATATCCTCCCACGTCCTCAATGCACGACGTTAAACTACATGGCCTTCAAGAACTACATATGGCTTGATTCCCACCCTCATGGGATATGTAGTAACACCCAGGCATTTTGTCTTTCAGTCCTGCCCCAGACTCTTGAATCATCCCTCGAGTCCAGACATATGGTGTGGTGTAGTGTTTTTCCTCCATTTACGTCGAGTTCATCATAGACCCAACATGCATTCCACTCCCCGGGGACTTCCACCACTTTCATTGTCCTCTTTGGCATTGAAATTCCCATGCATACTTATGATTCACTCACAATCATTGTTTGGGAATCCATCATCTTCCATAGCAAAAAGGTCCCCCTAATGAGGTAGATGCTTAGCCCAAGGGCTCTCTTACCATTACAGGCTAATGTTATCAAATATGGCGAATGACTAGTTGGTACTAGTCCCGTGTTGTGAATATGGTCAATAGTCATTGCTCAATTATTCTCCCCCTTCTGGTCACAAAAGGGTGGATACTATGTTGTGAACCTGGTCAACAGTTTTCATCTATCATCCTTTATGATTTTTGGTCTGCCATAAGAATGATGATCTTCTTTCTCTGCCCCACGCATATGAAATTAAACTAGGCATATACGGCCTGAGAACTACGACCCTAAAAATAAGATCACATTACTCCTTACAAGATGTTAAACTACAAGCTGGCCATGACATTCTGTCACTGGCTTAGCCTCAGGCCCCTCAGCCTTCTCAGGCCCATGCCCCAAGTTCTCACTTAGGGTTGTACAGTGTTGAGTGGGATTGTATCCTCATTCACATCATGTTTACTCACTATTCCATACACGTCCTATGTTTGTGCATATTTCTTTTTTTAGAATCACCCTTCCATCTATAACTACTTGTCGCTTGATTCCCACCCTAATGGGATACATAGGTACGCCTAGACATTTCGTCTGTTGGACCAGCCCCATCTCTTAGAGATCACCGTATTATCTAGGCCCCATGGACGAAATTCTTGGATGCGAGGGATATATGATGTGGAATGGGATTATGTCCACATTCAGGTCGGGTTTGTAACAATCATGCCATGTACCTCTTTCTCCTGATAGTACTTCATCTCGTTGTTTTACACTCATCTTTTCAAATTCGCTGCTCTCATGTTGAGCCCCAAAACCATCTACGGTAGTTCCCCAATGTTCCCAAGAGTACCCTAGTTTAGCACCCAAAGTGTCTGATTCTATATGGACATGCTTTCACCCATTTTTCAGTCATTGTGTTCCCCTTAATTTGGGCTTCCATAAACATTCACACCCAGAGGGACCCCCAAATGTCATTGATGATAAGCCTAAGGTCTCTCCTATGATTACAGGATTACGTCCTCAAGGGTTTTAGACAATAAATTGATGAAAGTCCCATATCACGAATATGGTCAGTGGTCGACACTCATTCGTTTTCCCCCATTTTAGGCGATTGTTATATGGATGCTGTGTTTCGATCATGGTCAAGAACTATCCTCTACCATCACACTAGCCCCTTTAATCCTCAAATGTTGGTTACATGGTTCACATTATTCTCTACCCCATCACGTCCAAATGAAATTTTGACACTCCTAGAAATATCCCTTAATCCATAGAATTATGTTAATAGGAAAAAATCCATGGTAAAGGCATTTTTTGGGGCTTTGCACTGACTTCCCTTCTGCGTGCATTCTTGGTATTACAAAAACCTCTTCTGCGTTAGTTTCCTACACCGATTTTGACTCACGTCGGCTTAAGGACTGGGTTGAGGACTGCATTTACAGTATAGGATTCCACTTTTCTATAGTATGAGCTCTAAGACCACAAACTATGATCTTATTTAGAACTACATACATCTTGATTCACATTCACATAGGAAACGTAGTAATGAATGGACATCATGTTTGTGGGTCCATCTTGAGTTAAACTAATTTATCACTTTGGTTCTTCATACGGGGGTCTAACTCTTGTGAGAATTTGTGGTGTGTTCTAGGATTATGTCATCATTCAAGCCAAGTATTCATTAGTTGCACCACATATGCCCCTTTCTATTAGGTAGCCCCATACTTCATGCCCCACTTGAAATTAGACTGTACGTTGTCCAGTGTCATGTTAAAAGGAACCTCCAATAACTACATATGGCTTGATTCCCATCCTCATAGGATACGTAAGAACACCCTGGCATCTCTTATTTAGTTCCAACTCAACAGAGAGCTAGTCCCTCCCGCCTCATATCCTCAAACCATTTCGGGCCCCACAGCCCAAAATTTCCTTCTCGGAATCGTGCACTGTGTGTTGTGGACCTCTTCATAATTCACATTGGGTATACTTTATCGCACAGTGAAAATTCCCCCTTTATCCTAACTTATACAACATCTATGCCACCCAACGTTAAAATGAATGGTTTGTCCCATCACGTGAACCAAAACTGTGACATTATCATCCTAGCCGCATGATTAAAAAATGGAAGGGATGCCTAGATTGGTTACTTCTGGAACTAGAACCTTATTTTTCCACCCCTTAGAACTAAATTTGTTTTTATTCTCATTCTCATGAGATATGTAAGAACGCCTTGGTATTTTGACTCAAGTCTAGCATAACCTTCATTTTCGTTCCCTATATCTAAATCCTCCACAAAGAATACATGGTCATCTGGACTCCAAATCCTTATTTATGTCAGGATAGATAATTACCTCACTATATGTCTCTGACATTCCCTACCATCTGGTACAAGCTCTGTGACCCTTAAATAATATCACTCTTTGTCCTTTCCACAAGACGTTAAACAACACGACATCTTCCAGAACAACGTACGATTGATTATTATTATCATGGGATATGGAGGAACCCCCAGACATCTGGCCTCCGGGTCCACCCTAGGAATCATAATTCCCGTTTTCCCACTTTTTTCGGTCCCTAGGCCTGATCTCTTTTGGGGAACCAATAAATTACAACTTTACACTGAAGAAGTTCGGTATTCCCAAAGACAACCCTACAATGTGATAGCTTCCTCACAAGTGGGGTCATATTCGAGAGTAGGTATTATCCCTGATCACACCGATGCGCCCACCTAATGTGTCTTCACCACAACATCATAATTTCAAGAGTCTCATTCTAAAAACCCATCACTCTGTACTCCACGCCTTAAGGTCCCTTTATATGTACTCTTGTCCTCTTTCACATCTAAATGAACACCTTAACAGTTTGGATGCCTGGCCTATGGATCTCCTACTATCCTGGGAAAACATTAAGGAAGGGTAATGGATGACATGTCGATTTAGGCCCCATGTGTCGAATATGGTCAGCAGTAGGCCCTCATTTGGTATTCCTATTCTAGGATGATGCAATAAGGATATTGTGCCCCAATCATGGTTAACAATCATCCTATACTGTTACGCCACCTTTACAGTGTTCTGATTCTGACGAATCAGGATTCACACATCCCACTCAAATATGTCCAGTCTAGATCAAACTCCTCTTTCATTTACCCCCTTCCGCACTAGAGATCATTTGAAAGGGTGTCATGTTTATTGTTCTCATGTCTTTGTCCCCAAATTGGACCTATCCCATTTATTCCAAGAGATCCGAGTTGGTTATTCAAAACCTAGGTGCTCGAAGCTTGATTGACATTCCTGCATTCAAATGAAGTAATAGTGAGGGTAAAACTACATCTAAAATGAATTTCCGATTAGAGGGTAAACCCCCTTCTAGCCTGACAATTTTGGTAAAATTTGGGGGGTTAAGGGCCACTCAAATCTAACTCCCACTAGTTGTATGTTACATTACCCACCCTTATTGAAAACCACCACAAACACTATGTGAAAGGAACATTACTATTGTTTATGGGAAACCACTACTAATTTGTTTTGAGGTAGTTATAACCCTTTATGATATAACAATAATCCCTTCAAATCAAGGAATTTTTCTTATTGCAGTGCATTTAAGGAGAACATCACAATGCATGAAAAATACATCTGAGGATTTATTATCAAAAATAATTGTACAATATATAACTTATTATGTAGTGTAAAACCCAAAATTTGAGTGGATCTTCCTATCAGAGAAATTCAGAGTTTTGATGCGGTTGTTTTTTGTGCTATAATACGAGAGATGGAGTTTTCAGAATGGCCCCTTGGTTATCCAGATAATAAGAGAAGAATGGGGTTTCAATCTGATGGATCACATGATAAAGTAGTAAATAGCATCAAAATACCCAAATGTAATAATTTATGGATGAAGCTTTAGGGTAATTGCCTCAATGTGATGGGTAAATGATTCTATTTTGGGAGAGAAGGCCAACAAGATCATGAATGTCGAATTGAAATGAAGAATTTGACCAACATGGTGGAGGAAAGTTGGGGACCTCCTAATTCACAACCCATGGTTGAATGCATCAACTGTAGGGAGTGAGGAAATCACCCAATATAGTGTAGTAGAAATATCTTTTTTTTGAGGGTAATAAACATTAGAAGCATCCAAGACCAAATGGGAAAGGTAAAGCTTGCACCATCATTACTAATGATGGTGACTTTGAAGAAGAAGTCATACATGATACACTTAATATTCATTAGGGAAAGGAAAATTGTTTTATTTTAATACCATATATCAAATTACATTATTTCATACTAGTTTGACATAAATGTTGAATCAATTCTCGATGTTTGGATGTAGATATATCTACAAAAACTGCTAGTGGTGAAGTTATTAAAATCAATCCGTTAGACACTTATCTTATTTGGGGATGTAGGATGATTCTTCTAGAGAATCTCATAATACAACATTTTTGGAATAAGACTCTATAATTTTCATGGATTGGTTCTCATTATATAAATAACACATCAACTATTAGGAATATAAAATAACATTTCAAATTCTAAACCATCCCATTCTCCTCTAAAAATGCAATGATGGCCATTAATCTCCATTCTAAAATCTATCAAATATGTGGGTACTGACACCTAGTGAAGGATAACACATTAATAAAATGAATTATTAAAAGTATGTTATTAAAAAATAATAAATTATCAATGTTAGGGAATAAACTAATTTATTTCCTGAAGTGTTACCATGTCTATACCCATATCATCATGTAGTTTTCAAAATAGATTTGACACCTGGAGCTACTCATATCTCATAATGATCAAACATAAAAGATCTTCATAAACTATAGGAGTAAAATAATAAGTTGATAGAGTATTGGGACAAAGGATCTATACACCCTAGTCCAACACCATGTGGTGAACATGTTCTCTTTTTAAAGAAGAAGGATATATCAATACACTTGTGTGTCGATTATCAGGAGATCAACAAGATTGCGATAAAAAAAATTATCCTATTCCAAGGATTTATGAATTTTTTGATCAACTATGAGAAGCTCAATAATTTTCAATGGTGGATATCCAATTATGATATCATCAATATATGGTGAATTCGGAAGATATTCAAACGAATTATTTCCGTACCAGGTATGGGCACTATGAGTTCATAGAAATTCCTGTTAAACATACTAATTGCAAGTAAATTTTATCATATTTGTTGAATATAGTATTTAGAAAATATCTAGAATATTTTGTGGTACTGTATATCAAATATATTCTCAGTTACCCAAATAGAAATGCAGAACATGATGAGAATATAGGATTGTAATGGAAACATCATGGAATGTTAAATTTTATGCAATGTTCTGCAAATGTGATTAATGGATATGAAATGTCTCATTATTGGGGCATGCTATCATATATGATAGAATTTATTTTTGACCATCAATGAAAATTATAACTAATTAATGGCCAGGACACACCAGTGTTATAGAAATCCGTACATTTCATAGATACTATGGTTTCAATCGATGTTTGCAGACAAAATTTAAATGATTTTATATCCCACTTACCATGTTATCAAAGAATGAGGTGATTTATTATTAGATAGAAGAAATTTAAGAAATATTTATGGAGGTCATTAAGAGTATTGTAATAACACATTTTCTCACACTAACAAACAAAGGAGGTGGTTTTTAGATACATTGGGATGCTTCAAATTCAGGCTTGTATTGTGTACTGATTTAAAATTGTTTGGTGATAGCCTCTTCCTCACAACATGTAGCATGGACTCTAATAAAAATCCTTGTTGGAAAGTATGAAAATTATATTCCGAAATATATATCATGATGTATGGTTGGTTAAAATGTTGTGAAAAAATTTATTATACAAAGGAGGAAATGATAGAATGTAACTATGTACAATTTCACTAATGTCCTAAAGACATTCAATGGAAGCATTTCACTATGGGATATGGTGGATTAAAATAACATGAAATACCACATGATCTATATTTTGGATGATTTATCACTTGAATAAATAAATATGATATTGTTGAAGGAAGTTGTGAAGATGCATGTTGTACCAATTTTGTTCATCTCTGATCTAGTACCATGGCTCCCCTCTAAGTTATTTATTATTATTCAACATTATTTCCATATTGAATTGAATTTAAGTAATTCATACAACCTACAAACTAATTTTCAAAACAAATAGACTATTCATATTCTGGAATACAAGATAAGTGTTTATTCAATAATGTATTCTTATAACTAATCCATCTCTCTAGGTTTTGAATATCACATACACATTATCTTAAAGAAAAATAAATATTCCTTATGGAATACTTTCATAATGAATATTCCATTTCTCTAGGAAAATTTTTATCATTTCATTGTTTTCATTTTTTTATCCCTCTAAATTTAACTCATTTTATTCCTATGTCTTAAATTTTGATTCTTCTGAAAACCTCATAATCAGACAATTCCATGGAGACTGAGCATTTTGTTTTCAGACACCAAATTATATGAAATTTAGATTCTGAATTCTCAGAAATTAAAAATTTTAATTCCATAGAATTCAGATTCAAAATTCCGTACAATTTAGACAATTAATTCCTCATAATTCATACTTCGAATTCATCAAAATTTAGACTCTGAATTTCTAATAATCTAGACATTGAATTCTATAGAATTATGACTCTGAATTCCTTATAATTCAGAATGTGAATTCATCAGAATGAAGACTCATAATTTCAATGAATTTAGACACTGAATTCCTCAAAATTTAGACGCTTAATTCCTGAAAATCCCCACATAGAATTATTTATAACTCAGACTCCAAATTCTGTTGAAATTAGACTCCAGATTTCTCAGAATTTAGATTCATAATTCGTTGGAAATAAAACGCTAAAATTTATAGAATTCATCTTCTGAATTCTTTGTAAAATAGAATTGGAATATCCATGACTTATAGACTATGAATGTTTATTTGGTTAGATTCAGAATTCAATTTTCCCTTAGACTCTAAAAAATATTTTTTTTTATGTAACTTCATTTTTTATACAGTTATTACAGAACGATTTCATAAAATCAATTTCAAACCATACATTGTTTGAGTAACACATTTATTGGCCCCTATATGATTAAAAAAATATGACCATAGTAGGAGGTCATCGACCATTGGAGAAGTGCCTATAAATAATAGCTCATTTTTATGAGCTCAATATAAGTTCCATCACACTAGAGATTTCATGTAGCTGATGTGATTTCTACATAGACAGACTCTCGTGCTTTGTGTGGTTCTAAAAAATATTTTTCAGATTGCTTTGTGAGCCTCTGATTATTGCTAAGTATAATTGAGGGATTCTTTTGTTAGGAAGATAGAAGATTCAAATACCATAATTTTATAGGAATTATAGAGATTGGAAGATAGAGGGGCTGGCTACCGTAATGCTTGAGGGATTGTGGTGATAGCAAGAAAGAGTCTGATATTTCTATTAATGGCAAGACATTATTTCTTGAAATTATAAATCAAAGGACCTTTATACAAGTTTATTAGATACCCTTTTCAGTGGATCAAAATATTTCATAGTTTTTTCTTGTTTGGTTTCAAGTTTATTTTTTTTGTATTTTTATAATGGATGAATGTATATCCTTCCTATAATTTCATATTATTTTATTTACTCTGATATATTAAATTATATAAGAATTAAGGTTATATATTTTCTGTGTAATCTTTCAAGAAGATTAATTTCCCAAAACATTTTTATGTAACCTATGAATGTCTGTCTGGAAGAACATGTTTTATTTTCTTAAAATTTGCCTTTTTAAATTTTTTTAAACACCGTTTTCCTTAATGTTAAAAATGATTTTTTTTAAACATACAATTCACCCCCTCATATAATTGAGCATCTACAAATACTATTTTGGTCCTACAATTGGTATCAGAGTAGGTCTTTGAAATACTAATATTCACATACAATTTATCTTGCTTATGTTTTCATTGTTCAAAATTCTACATGCTCAACATTTATTTTTTAATATTTTGATTTAAAAGTTTTATCATTGTAAACCAAATTTTTCTATAAACAGATTTTGTGGAAGGATATTTTCATATAAAATGGAAGGAATTAATGTTGGGGAATAGAAAATCTAAATCATACCACACTACCTATTTTTTATGGTAATGATTATGAATACTAGAGGGATTGAATAGACAATTTTCCGTAACACTAATGTAGACAACTATTTCATCCTTAATGAAGACTATAAAATAACAAAAAAGGAAGTCAAAACTTTTACCAATCAATAGAAATCATAATATCAACTAGCTTACAAGGTACTTAATAATTTATTGTGTTCCATGGCCCGAACTAAAAATGGTCATATTTCATCATTGAATCTGCAAATTAAATTTGTGATAAATTAGAAGTTACACATTTTGGTACATCCAATTTTATTTAAACTAGAAGAGATATTCTTAGAGATGAATAACAATTAGTTTTATTTCATTATGGAGAACCAGTATGCATGGTTCAAAAAAGGTGTGTGACTATTAATAATAGTTTATAATCTATGGCAGAGAAATGTAAGGATGATGAAGCTCTTTTAGATAACATTATTGATATTATGCATAATGAGTAGGAATCTAAGAAAATATCATTTCATGAGAATATGAAGGTATTTCAATTAACTTTTTATAATATTTTTTGAACACTCCTTCAACATGTCAGAACAATGAAATGAAATTCTGAGATAAATAGGAAGAAGAATGGAAATGGAAGTGTAGCCCTTACTACAATTACATCATGGACTCCTGAAAGTGTCACAAGATCCATGTATAAGAATCTAATTCTTTTATGTGAATCTAGTGGATGTGTATATTCTAAGAATGATCTTGCTAACCATTCTCAAAGGATGAACAATATTTCTAGAAAGAAACAATTTCAGTATATGTATATAAATAGAAAAGACAAGAAAGACTCGAAAGACTCATTCTATAAATGTAAAAGAGTAGGGAATATAAGGCTATTTGTCATATTCTTATGAAAAAGGATAGGAAGGAAAAGGATTTTTAGAGGAATAAAAAGAATTACTATAAGGCTAAAACTATTTACGTATTAAATTAAAATGACACCTTGAGTTCAATTGGTGGTGACTCATCTGATAAATCCTCAAAGTATGAATATTTTGATCAAAAGCATCTTGGTCTACCTACCAGACTACCCATAGAAAAACATTGTATAAAGTCCAAGGTACATAATTCCAAATCTATAACTAATGAATATTGGATGAAAATTATTCTGATGAGAAATATTATGAGCCTGTAGATGGATAATATTCATCTGATGAAGATAATTATTTACCTTATTATGAAGAATTGTCTTGGTTTCTTAATCATCATAAGAATTAAAATTTAAAAAATAAAAAGGATTTTAGTGAAAGTAAATTCAAGAATTTCTATTTTAACTAATGAAGTATTAGATATTTCTATGGATCTAGATTAGAAATTTTTGTTAATTTGAAAGGGTCTTTAAAAAGATTGAAGGAATTAATTCTAATAAGGATAAAAATTATAAGGATATTCAAAATGTAGTTTCTAAGAAAATTTTTATAGAGGCTACCTCACGTTCTAAAAATAATATTTTTAATACAAGAACATGCTTATTAATCTAAAGTTAGAAATATTTTTTCTACGAAAATTCCTTATCAAATGTTAACTCTCGTAATTTTTTTTACAATATGTATTCTGAAATTCTTCTTTTAAGGAATCATTCTTGTTTTGGTTAAACCTAATCTAAACAAGTTTATAATAATATTTATTTTGTTCACAAAAGTGCTACATTTTTCAATAAATTCCAGTGTGGTGGACATTAGGAGAAGAAAATTTCATTAAATAAAACCCAGTCCTGGAATTTTCATAAATCGTCTTTTTATTGGAAAATGTGGATTCCAAAAAATATTCTTTTTGAAATTTCTTGAATCAATTAATTTTGGGATTCTGAAAGTCTAACTCATTTATATTTATGAAAAAAAGTACCAAAAAAATACATGGTACATAGATAGTGGATTTTCCTATAATATAACTGGTAATAAAAATTTGTTTGAAAAAAATATCAATATGAAAGGAGGGAAAGTTACATTCAAGGATTATGATCAGGAGGAAATTATTGGTATATGTAACATTGTTATTATTGTAAAAATTTTAATATAAAATGTTTTATTTGTTAAGGGTTTTAAACACAAACTCATTAGTATAAGTCAATTATGTGATTGATGTTACCTTGTGAGTTTTAGGAATGATATGTTCATAGTATAGAATTCCAAGGAAGAGTTTATTATTTTTACACATAGGCAAGAGAATATCTACATAGTATACATATAAGACCGTAGGAGCCAAGATCTATAATGCCTTAGTGAAATAGAATATCAATATTGTTTATAGAATATAATGTAATGACACTATATCCTTTGGAAACTATGAAAACCCTCAATTAACATAATTTTTATGGGTCTACTAGAGCATTGATTTGATTTTTTAAACATTTGTGATCCTTTTATATATGGATAGAAACATAAATCATGTTTAAATAAATGAGTGGCGTCTCAACTTCTGATACATTACAGTTAGTTCATATAGATAATTTTGGTCAAACACAAACATGAAGTATTGGAGGAAAAAATTATGTATTTGTCTTATTAATGATTACACAAGATTTACATGGGTCTATTTTTGAAAAAGAAATGTGAAGCTTTATCATATTTAAAAAAAATCAATCCCAAGTTAAAAATGAGAAGAAAAAATTCATTGATAACTATTCCAAGTGATCATGGAGGAGAATTACCAAATTCTGGTTTTGAAACATTCTATTGAAAATATGAATTACACATAACTTCTCAGCTCCATGAACTCCTCAAAATAATGGTGTTGTAGATGGATGAAATTGTATTCTTCAAGAAAAAACTAGAACCGTGTTGGCTGAATAATCTATAGCTAAACTCAATTTGGCTAATGATGTATGTTCTTCTTACTATACTATAAATCTTGTTTTGATTATACCTTTTTTTAACAAAGCCCCTTTGGAATAGTCTAATGGTAGAAAACCAATACATTCCTACATCAAGGATTAGGTTAAAATGTATTCATTCTGAATACTAAAGATAATTTACATAAATTTTCACAAAAATCTGATGAAGGAAATTTTCTATGCTACCTCACAACATTCTAGGCATGTAGAATTTTTAATAACAATGCATGTACTTTTGATGTAATATTGCATGATTAATTTGATGAAACTGATACTTTTATATTTAATGAAACCCAACATATATATTTAGATGGGTTTTGGAAAACAATTTATCAACCCTTGATTGAATATTCTTCTAATTAGGAAAATTATCAAGATAATATATCTTAAGAATTTAACCTAGATTATTTCCTACTATATGTTGATTATATGGTTTTAAAAAAACTAAATTAGATATTTCTTAAGAATAATCCTAGTGACAGTATTGTTGGTTATGTAAAGAAACCTATAAGGACTAGATGTACATTAAAAAATTATGTAGAACATCAAGCATTCTTTACACCAATTTGAGAAAAAAAAAGAAATGAGGAAAAATTAGGTGATGATGATTGGATTAAAGCCATTAGAGATCAGCTAAATGAAATTGAAATGATTAAAATCCGGACCGTGGTTGAAAGACATATGAAAACCCCTTACATTGTAGTAAAAAGGATCTTCAAAAATAAATATAATGAATATATAATCATTGTGATAAATTAATCTAGATTTATTGAAATAGTCTATAATAAATAAATATAAATAAGCTATAGATAATCCTATGCTCCTGTATCTAGACATGAACTTCTTCGCATTTTACTTGTCATTATAACATTCATTAATTTTAAATATTTTTCAGATAGATGTAAAATGTTGTTTTGTTAAAGGATATGTTCCAGAGGAATTTTATGTTTAAGAACATCCTTTTTTTGAAGACACAAAACATCCTGAACATGTTTCCAAATATAAAAAATATTTATATGGGCTTAAACAATCTACTAGAGCCTGGTATAAAAAACATACATGATTTTTTATAAAAAATATTTTGTTAAGGGAACTGATGATCCCATATATTTTATAAATGAATATTATAAATTTGTTTTTATTTTTCAAATTTCTATTAATGACATTATATTTAGTTCAACTCATCAATCCTTCACTGAATCGTTTTCTAATATAATGAAATTTGATTTTGAAATGAGTATGATGGGAGATTTAAATGTAATTATAGGTTTTCATATTTCTCAAAAATTGGAAAGAAATTATATATCTCAACATAATTTTACTAAATTCCTTAATAAAAAGTATAGATTTGACAACACTTAGAATATATGTACTCCCATTGGAACCACAAATTCACTTGATATTGATGAAGTTGGGAAACTAGTAGATCGTACATTATTTAGAGTTATGATAGAATGTTTACAATACTTGATATCTAGTCATCCAAAAATAATGTTTTATTTATTCTTATGTTCATGATATTAATCCAATCCTATGGAATCTCATTCAAAAGTAGTGAAATGCTTTTTTCACTATTTAATTGGATCCATGGATTTTGGACACTTTTATAAATATGGAAATTAATTTATTTTAAAAAGTTTTCTTGATGATGATTTTGGTCCATGTAGAATTGATTGGAAAAGTATATCTGAATATTTTCATTTCATATGAGATTCATTAGTCACGTGGTCATGAAAAAATCAACACTCAGTAGAATGTTTCACTACTAATGGTGATTATTTAGCTAATGGACGTTTTTGTGCTCAAGGGTTGTGGATGAAACAGACACTCACAGAATATGTCATTTGCATTACAAAATCATATATTGTGTAATAATACAAGTGTAATTTCCCTACAAAAAAACTATTCACATCACTCTCGTAAAAAATACATAAATATTAGGCCTCAGTTTTTTAAGGATCACACATTGAAAGAAGATGACATTATTCAATTTAATGGAATGTAAGATCAAATTGATGATATTTTAACAAAATCATTACAATATGATAGATTTGAATACAATAACAAAAAGCCAAAAATGATAACAATAAATTAATCTTCCATATTAATTTTTTTGAAACCTATCTCTATACATTAAGAGACTTCTTTTTCATAGGTGGAGTACATTTGATTGTTTAACCAAATTTTATTCGTAATCATTTTTTCGTAGTAAAATCATTTTTAATTTATCTTTGTTACCCAAAACATTTAGAACTGAAAATTCCATAACCTATTTTGTCTACCTATTAAAATTTTAGATTTCAATATTTTTTTCTTTTCATTAAATAAATTTTCCAAAATCAAGAGTTCATCAAAAATAATTATTCCACATTACTTATAATTTTCCATAAATTCTGAAATATATAATTCCTATATTAAATTTATGTATCAATTTTTTTTTCTTATTGTTGTTTTTTATCTTGATATAAGAAAATTTTTCAGATTTACATTTCATTAAATAAATTTTTTTAATTTTAATCCTCGTAAATTTTGATCATATCATAAATCCTCTCCATATTTCATCTTGACCATCAGATCAAATAACTTTTGTTTTAACTGTTGCATCAAAATGGGAGTATAAATTGTTGCCTCAATGCCTATATAAAGGTACACCTAATGGATTCCGACATCAGTTTTCAAGCTCTTACATGCTGGATCATTGTCGCTCTATGTAAGGGTCTTTCAAAATTTATAGGTGTGCTCAAATCCAAATGTAATTGGAATCGTCCTCGCGGAAGCCAATGTCATCAGTTAAGGAAATTTTTTAATGGAAGATATATATATATATAGGATTTTAGATCCAATGTTCCTTTCCATATATGGTTTCCTCATCTCGATAATATCACGTTTAATGGTTGGGAGAGTCTATATGTATCCAAATCGAAGGGACAATATCTGATGTATTTGGAGTTGTTGGGATAATTTTTTGAGACCATATAATTTATTGTTCAATATGGGTATGATAGATTTGATTTTAAGAGTAATGGGAAAAATTATTCATATTCCATTAGCTTGGAATAAAATATTATAGGAATTCCTTTTAAGGAGGAGGCTGATTTCTACACCCACAAGCTACCATATATATATGGACCATTTGATTGGGGGAAGTCCATAGATTCCCTTGGTTTATCTAGGGTGAAGACATCAAAGACTGATAAACTATATACAAATTTTTGGTTTCTAGAGTTACGTGTTCAAGGATTTATCATTTCATGAAAAGGGGATAAGGATACACTAAAGAATAGTTATATTTATGTTTTGGATTTTCTGGTGAATCACAGAAAGATTAATTTACTATAGTAAACATTGATAAAAAAATTGAACATCATGAATGAGAATCTCAAATATCTGATGATCATGTATCCAATTGCTCTTTCCCAAATCATAGTCGATTGTGCAGATTATTTCAAAATTGCATGTGGTTCTAAGACAAGATCATTCAGGGATTCGTTTGCTATGTGATGACATGATGACGAGGATGAAGATTGTCTTTAACATCAAATCTGGATAATATTATGACTTGTCTGAATGTGAGATCGAAGCCAATTCCAAGACACTAGATGTAGTTGAGACATCAAATAATTGTGTAAAGAAGAGAAAGATGATGATACTAGAATTAAAATGAAAATATCCCATAGTTCATGAAACCCAATCAGCACCTCCAAAATCTAAGATGAAAAAGACATATCTAGATAATTTTTTTGCAAAGTGGAGCGATGAAAAAAAATAAGAATGAAGGAGAGCATAGAATTGTCTTTGAACTAACAGTGGTAGAATCAATGAAGCTCAAGGGTTATGAGGAGTATGAAAAACAAGAAAAATTTAAGATGCCAAAGAAGATGTTTTCTGAGGCTGAAGTAGTTCAAGCTCTTCTAAGAGAAATCGAAAAATCTTATGAACAAATCTGGGTACCGAAATCATTTTTACAAGAATCACTTATAGTGACTCCGGGAAAGAAATTGGCAATTTAAGAACCTGATGAAGTAAAAGAGATTGTGATGGAAGAGGAATTGGAAGTAGAAACAAAAGAAAAAGTGGCTAATACTCATGATGTCTAAAATAATGATAAGAAATATCATGAGAAGGAGAGTCCATCTGCGAAATTTTTGATCACGAATTCCCACGCCAAATCCTCTAAACATTATTCCATATGAAAATAAGATTATAGTTAGGAAGACGTAAACAACACATCATAAGAGGAGTGAAGCAACCTTGAATTGGATAAACCATAGAATATAGTGGAATGTGATAAAAATAAAAATTTTGAGGATGAAAATATATTACCACTATAAGATAGTGATCATAAATCACAAAAAGGCTAATGATATCATTCCAAGAGTTGATAATGGAAAACAGTTGTAAGGAGATACACCTATGATGGTTATGGTCACTATGAAAGATGTTGTTTGATCATCTAAATGAAAGAATGATGACATTGAAAAGAATCCTCACCAACATGGGAATCAAATTCATAATCAGCTTCTATGGGTCATGATATTTTGGTTAAATAAATCAATAATTTGGTTGATACAATTCCTCTAGTTCCATGTTTGGAATCGAGATTTCAGATGATACAACAATGATTTAATTAGAAATTAGATTTTTTTTACATGCTTATAGAAAAATTTCAATGCTTTAAGCCAATTTTAAATCATTCTACATCAGATAAGATTCCCACAAGAGGCCATGAAAGTTAATCACTAAGTGGTTCAAGAAGAAAATATTTGTGAGGAGAATATTTGATATATTTCACAATAATGTGAAAGTTTCTTTTGATACAGAACATAACAAGATAAAATATATTACTACACATTTTAATGAGTAGCTCTATCTGGAACAAACATCTTGGAAGTAGTAAGAAAAAGATAAAAATTGGATAATTAATTCAGTTGCATTGATCTGAAAAGTTAATGAGATCTCAGAATCTAGTTCAATGAAAAGTTCAGTAATCAAGAAGAGCTTCTGAATAATTAGGAATAAATTTTTAATTCCCAAGAAGAATATATCAAATCTCTGGAAAAGAAAAATGACGACCAGGATCAATTTCTCAAACATTTTAAATAAGATCTTATGGAACTAAAAAAGATTATTTACATAGTGAAGAATATTATTCCGATGTGAAATAGAAGAATTTTTTCCCTTAACAATGATATTTTGTTGAATTATATTCCTTGCACAAATTTTTCCACTCGTAATGAATATTCTGGTTCTTCTTCCTATGTTTTTTTGTATGGTACTAATATTTCATGTACCATATTTTTTTCCAATTATCACTATTACTTTTTGAAAATCGTAATGGGGAGGGGGGAAGAAATGATAAAAGAATGCTTATTATAGATGATAATTCTCTATGTAAGGGGGGGTCTATCTATGGGGGAGTTATTTCAATGAAGATTTCTTATGCAAGAAAAAGCAAAAGTATCTTTATAAAATTCAATAATATAGTCCATTGGGATTTCAAAACCGAATGTGGGGTTATATATATTCATCATGATCATTAAGTAAAGGGAGATATGTTTTTCTTGTATGTTTATAAAGAAACATTAAAAGGCCTTATATTAATTTTCATAAAGATGTTTGTGCTTTTCAAAAGGGGGAGAATATTGAGTTAATAATATATCCTTATTTATATTACATTTCTATAAGCATTGAAAATCAAAAACACTTTATCTTTTGGATAATTATATTATTTATATGGACTTTTTTCAAAAGGAAAATTTCCCCTCAATATGGATATTTTTAGACCTATCTTGTTTTTCATTGTTCTTTTTATAATATCTACAAAAATATCTCACTTTATTCCTAAGTATAAAATTTATATTCTTATGAAAATCCACAGAATATTATAATTCCTTGGAGATAGTATTTTTAAATTTTAGACACCAGATTCTATGAAATTCCGACTTTGAATTCTATGAAATTCAAACTCCAAATTATATAGAATTCAGACTTCGAATTAAAGCTCTGAATTCATCAAAAATAAGATGATGGATTCCTCAGAATTTAGAATATGAATTCTTCATAATTAAGACTATGAATTCTAAAAAAATTATGACTCTGAATTCCCCAAAATTTACACTCTGAATTACACAGAATTCAAACTCTGAATTCCTCAGAATTCAGACTCTGAGTTCCTCAGAATCTGTAGTCTATATTTCTCAGAATTCATAATCTGAATTCAATGGAATTTAGACTCCAAAATATATAGACACCATATTTTTAATTCATTGAAAAATATAATCCAAATATCAATGTATTATAGACTATTAATATTTATTTGGTTAGATTCTGAATTCTATTTTTCCCAAGACTTCGAAAAATAGATTTGGTTAAGAAACATAATTTTCATTACACTTATTATGAAAAGATGTCGTACAATGTGTATCAAAATAACCCTCATTTGGTTGACACATGTATAGCTCTCTCTGAGATTCAAGTACAACTATGTATTTTGGAGGAGGGGACCAACTATTGGATAAGTTCATATAAATAGGATATCATTCAAATGAGATCAATAGAAGTTACATCACTCTAGAGATTGATGTTACTGAAGTGATTTCTAGAGAGAGACACTCTCATGTTATGTGATGTTCAGAATATCTTATTCAGATTTCATCCTATGACTCTGATTGATGCTGAGTAAAATCAAGGGCTTTTGGGGATAAGAAGAACGAATTCCCAACTCCATTAAATTTTGAGGACTTATATGGACTGGATGACAGTGGTGCTGAATTCCGTAAAGCTAGAGGGAATGTGAGGATAGAAAGATATATTTTGATATTTTAATTAAGGGCATACCATGGTGTGGGTAAAACAAAATTTCATGAATGTAAAAATAAACAGGCCGATATACATGGTTTTTGGATAGCATTCTATTTGGTTAAAAGGTTTTATACATGATACTTGTTTTGTTTCATGTTAATTTCTACTATATTTTTATAAAGGAAGAAAGTATATCATTCTTATAGGTTCATATTATTTTATGTACACAAATATGTATGATTTTATACACATCATGGTTTAATCATTTCCATGTAAAATTTCCATATGTTTCATTTCGGGAACATTTTTCTAGAATCTATGCTAGTCTGACTAATAGATTTTATTTTAAGGTTTGTGAATATATCTTTTAATCTTTGTTGAACATAGAATTCCTTATGGTTAAAAATGATTGTTTTTAACCTAAAACTCACCACCTATTTTAATTGGTCATATATATATATTGTTTTGATCCTACACTAAGATCCTTATCAATTCAATTTAAATGATGATGGGATCAATATCTCTCAATTTTTGAGTTCTCTTATAAAAACACCTTCCACATTAGTAATCGAATGGATAAATATGATGCACTGTATGAGGAGTGAATTTTAACTCCATATTATTGGGATGTTGTTAGGAATCCTATTATACTTTAACTTGATCATTTGAAAGAGATGACATATATGTCTCAATCCATCCCACATCATAAAAAATCTATTCAGAGATCAAAAAATCTCTATGGTGAAAATCTATCAAAGGGACACTGAGTTCAATATTGGAGAAAAATCATTCAAATATGTCCATGGAAGATATTACTTCAATTTTTATGGAATGAGAATCTTATCCCAAGGTACATTATCTACAATAGGATGCATTTTCATATAGGATCAGTGGCTTATCGACATGAAATTCCCCTATGTATATATAATGTTCATGACACATTCCACGTATCATCACTAATGAATTACATACATAAAACTTATCATGTAAAATATATAGAAGTGTTACAACTTATGATTTTTATATCATTTTTTGATAAATGGATTAAAATGTTATACTATGGAGAAAATGTTCTTCGAAAGAAGAAAAAAATCCCATGTCAAAATGTTATTGAGGAAGCAAATGAATGATGATGTTACTCAGGAACTAGAGGAAATAAAAAAAATGAAATTCCTTAACATATTCTCAAAAGAAAATATGAGTTAAAACTTATATTAGGAAATTTATAAAAGGAAAAACTTATAATGGATCTCTGTTTTTAGTAATAGTTTTTCCTGAATAATTTTTTTCTTCAAAAAATTTACATTTTGAAAATATAGAGAAACATTGAAGGTAATTTTTTTCATTAAAAAACAAATTAATATTAATCAGTAATAAATCAAATTAAATTTACAAACATTAAAAGTAGTGAAAAATATAAAATAGAGATGCTAAAATGGAAAATTTTAGATAGACCCATTCAAAAATAATGATCACCCCCACTAATAAAACCATAGAAGGAGGAAAATATATTACTAAACTAAAAAATATTATGTAAATATATAACATTGATTGTAATTGATTTTATTATTATTTAAAAGAATATATTATTGATAATACGAGGAAATGAGCTTGTTTAAATAGTGATGTGACCACTGGAATAATAATTAGAGCATTGAGAAAGTAACATGACTTTCAGAATATCATGATTACCTAAAAACAACAAATTAAAATAGAAATTATATTTATCTTGAGTATTTTAATTAAATATACCTTTTTAATAGTAAATATAAATTTCAATATAAAAATAATAATAAAATATAAAAAACATTTTAATAAACCATATTTGAACATTTTTTTTAATTCTATATTTTATATTATCTACAAAAAGTATCTATATTAGTAATTTTTTTCTAAATTTCAAATCAAATTTTAAATGATTATATAGAAATTATTGATCGGTAATGTTTTATAAATTTTCTGAAATACTTTATTTTTCTAGTGAATTGTAAAAATAATGTTTTTACATCACCGATGAAACTCAAAATAAAAAAAGTATTGAAGTAATAATGACATAACCATTTCTAGAACATTATTTTTTGCAATAGTATATTTAATTTCATAAATGTTTCATTAAAATTAAATGAACACAATTTCCACATATAAAAGAAAATTCTAGAACCTAATGCCAGATGTGATCCATTGAAATGATAATAAATTGTTTACAAATAATATTTTAATAATATAATGAATTAGAATTATAACAGTGATTTTCATTACTAAACTAAATACATTAAATTAATATATTATTCCTAATTTGAAAATTATTTATTACATGTCTTAATCTGATATTTTATTTTAATATATATTGTATTCATGAAATACCTTCTCCTTATATATAAATAACCCACCACCCTTGCATGGGAAAACCAATTCATCCATCCATTCCAAATCCGATGTTCTTCCAAAATCCCCCATCTCAATAACCTTATAATACATGGGGAATTTATAGTGGAATACAACTCCAATCACTAAGGATTTATAATATCATACCGAATAATCTTGACTGAATAGAGAGTATGTCTCTATAAACACTTCAATCTTTTATTCATTTATATCATCTTCTACCCTCACTATATCAAAACCATATAATAAAAAAAGATTTTATAATAGTTTAAAAACATTGAAATGTTGTTAAACTACGATAATTGTAATATATAGGAATGAGATATATATTAAAATTCCCCTTCCAACCACCTGGACAATGTCCCATTAATGTTTAGTTAAACACCACATAGACATTTCCATTAAATTTTATATAACAACCTATTTGGATGGATATTATGATTTATAAATAATATATAATTTTAAAATTTATTTTTTCCATGCATTTGATATTAATTATAATAACACAAAAATTATTATTAATAAATATAAATTTCAATACAAAGAGAGAAATATTTATAAAAAAATAGAATGGAAATTTGGTTGAATTTCATCAACGAAAATTTAGAAACACAATTTAATTATTATAATTTGTATCTAGATTTATAAAATGACTATAATTATTTTCTCGATAATTGTTAAATAAATGTAATTTTATTGTTCATGAGGCCCAAAAGTGATGAAATTATGTCTAAATTAAGGTGAGGGGATTCTCAAATCAAAAAACATTTCATTACGACTTTACACTTACTAAAAAAAATTTAGTATATCTATTCATTTAATTTTCCATGATTATAATTTAGTTGTACATGGTTTTTTTCTAGGATATAATTGTCATAAACTAGTTCTTATGAGAAATGTAATGATTTCCCAAATGATATATTCTTCATAATTTAAATATGGGATCTTCTTCAGATTTTTTCTTCCTCAATCAAGTGTCATGATTATTACCCCTACATGTTTTTAAATTTATCATTTTCTGAACTATAATGTATATTCATTAATTTATTTTTATGAAATTAAACTCAACCATCTCCATTGGTCATTTTATCTCAATGAATGACATACATTCTATGTGGAATGCATGATTATGTAAACATTATGATGTGACAATTGAGTATAGAATTATATAGCACCCCAATGAAATGGTTAATGTTATTAAACATCTGATTTAATTTTCAATATCCATGAACATGATCCTATATTTGACCAAATGGTGATTTTATGATTATAATCATATTTCATCTGTCAACGTTATGCTATATTTTTGTAGAACTATGTGTGGTATTTTACCACCAATATAGGATGTTTCATATTTACCCATTTCCACATTCCCTGCCATTATCTAAATTTTCTTCTCGTGATTATGATGTTGACCCTTTAATAATATTATGATGACGATGAATATGATCACAAACATTATATAGATTCATGTTCTTATTTATCCTTTTACAACCATTGACATCTATCCTCAGGTGTTTAAATGTACTAAGAAGAACAAAAGGGAATCTTAAAATCTATAGAATGATGAATTTAATAATGTTTATGTTTTATTATGTAAAATTTATTTAAGTTGATAATTTTCCCAATACACTATGCTTTTTATCATGAAAATAAACCTATATTAAGTTCTTTATATTTATAATGATGTAAAATTAATTTATGAAAAATTAGGGTCACTATAGTTCAATGAACAGGTGACTAAAAACTCATATTAGTATGTTATTATAGCCATTCTCACCATAATAGAGATTCATTGAATATAATAATAGTTTTGGTCCCACTAAAAGAGATATATTACCTAATATGGGTAGAGTTGGCATTCCCACGTACATAAATTATGAATCGGATCATTATCTAATTTAATGAGACCTATGATCTTTTACATAATATGGGTTTTTGGAATTATGTTTGGTCCACATCTTGAAACCCACAATAAATTAGTGTAATCAACAATTGTTTTCTCTTTAAAATAGGTGGAATTAACCTCTGTCATCTTTTATAGTCACCAACACCAATTATCTAAATCTATTAAGGAGGATCCATTAAAATATTTTATTTCTTATTTCACTGCCACCATGCTAAAAACCAGTATCTTTTATATCTTCATGTGAAATAAGAGGCCAAGTGGGGGAGTTAGTGATTTCACTACATTATTAATGGAACTCATGCACTCAAAAATTATCAATATTTTCCAGAAAAAATAATTGACATTATGTTATAATAATATTTGTAACGAGCTCATCCCCACTCTCATTTTCCATATTTATCATCATTGTTTTATGAATTCTCCAAATCACCGTCATCTAGAAGAAGACATACAATATTCCATTATGTTTCCATATCCATAACCACTTCCAACATTGACATTGAAAACTGTTAAAGAAGAGGTGGGTTCCACTATACAGACTCATAAACCTTATCTAGTCCACCCTATAGAACCATTAATGTAACACCCCGACCCCAGCTACCCAGAGTCGGTGCATTACTTCGTAACATTGACATGATCACGAAATATCCAGCCTCGAAAGACCGATTAGTTTAGTAGCCTTGGAAACACTAGATACATTCATAAGTGTTACATTACATCATAAAGTGAAAATCTACAATAACAAAGTCTCCATATTCCACACTCATATCCTCTTCTGACAATCCCTGCAGGTCATTCATAAAATACTTCTTCACATCCTGGAAAATGTTAAAACATTCAAAGGGGTGAGCTCAGATGCTCAGTAAGGATAACAATATTGCGGAAGCTTTCATAAATAAACATAAACATTTAAGGCAATCTATAACTAAAACAAAAGCCTTTTAAACTTGATCTTCAACATAATATGGAAAAAGTAAAATGAGATAATGCCATTCACTTCTTCACATGGATATTCTACTGGTCGAATAATCACATGCAATATCAATAACCACTTTCATAATGATGGAATGCATAATGCCAGACTATCATAACCACGTAGCCAAGTCCTCGTGCAATACCACAAATAAGATTTTGTCAAGGCCTCGTGCCAAGACACTAAAATGATTAAGTCCTCGGCCAAAACCATAAATCAAATTGGGAAAGGGCCTCGGCCAATTCCACGTCTAGTTGTCTCATGAGACCTACCGATGCATCGAGGAGCTATAGCGGGCTCCACCCTTCACTTATTAAGTCCAATACATTCCTCATATGAATAGGTTTAAACATATCATAAACCATAACATAATCGTATCTCATAAAACAAGCATAAAGGAAACATAACATTTCCACATTTCAATCACAAGATATCAATACAACACATTGATATAAAAATTCATTCAAAACCATTTTCAATACCAAAATAAAAGAAAGTAAGGAATACCATTTTTTTAAAATACCATTTGAAATTAATTGCGGTATCAAAATACCAGTTTAATGTTTTAGAAGATACTTACATTTAAAATTTCTCAAATATACTCCAGTGTTTTTCTGAAAACGTTATGCAAGCTTCTGAAAACAAAATAACTAATTCTGAGACTGCTCGACTAATTGCAGGCCACGATGGGTCCACGCCCAATCCCTTCCTGTCTACCACACTCGAGAGTCAGGTTTTCTAACAACATTTTTATGCATGCGTTAAATACGTATACATTTTCACTGGATTTTCATACATTTGAGATAAATATCTTTCTTTTTTTAAATCATTTAAAAATAGTTATGGCTTGTAGAGGAAGCCGAAACTCAAATAATGGTCAGGGCGGCAGAGAAGTTGTTGTCACCGTATAAGTACGGAAATAAAAACATTTCCTTTTTTCGTTTAGAAAAACACTTCGTATAAAAAGATTCCTTTTGAATAAATGTAAAAGTCAAAGGGGTTTATACACCGTATAAAAGAAAGTTGTGTATAAAACCAAATATGCCTCAATGAAAGGGGATTGAGATGAAGTCCTTAAAAGATCATTTTTTTAAATAAAGTACATCTATAATGTGTATTCACTATAAGTACACATAAATAATGTAAAAATACAATATAGTACATAATAATATCATGACATAATTTGAATGTAGGAGATTAACCCAAAGAATAGAAATTGGGTTAAGAAGTTCCCTTACCTCGTGTCTGACTTGACTCAACCGTTCTTTAACCTCCTGAATAATAAACTAGAGTTAATATATACCTTATTAAGAACCATTTTTAATTTCATTATCCTTTTTATATCACTTATTACAATGTTATGAAAATTATGTAATTATTTAAGTTAATAACGGCCGTTTTGTCGATCTTTGGTACTTGAGTCAACAATAAACTTCTTATAATTACAAGTTGTTTATGTGGTAGAATATCCATTATCTCTAGGATTAATTCATGATTTAGATGTCATATATATCTTATATATCCATTATATACATTCATTTATAGTATTGCGTAACATTAAGAGGTAAGAAATGAAATGCACCGTTCATGGAGACGGTAAGCCGTACGTACGAATGAACGCTACTTTCATTTCAATTTCATATTTAATGGAACAAAATCATAATGATATAAATGTATAATATAATTCTAGTATAACATAGTGTATAATACCATTTACTCCATCCTTTATACATCCCACATATGGCATTAACGATTCAAATCACTTTGAGGGGGCGGTAGTCCGCACTTCCTAAAATGAAATTATCGCATTTTACCCATAATGGAAATCATAAAGTATGCCATAAATGATAAATACAGAAGCATAAGTAAAACATAGACATATTATATATCATATATAAAAATAGTGACATCTTAATGGCCACCTTTGGAGGTGTTATATGAGTGTTGAACAATCATCGTTTCGTGAGGCAGAAATTCGCCATCCACAGAAATCGTATGTTCTTTAACCATTAGATGTAGGTGTGTGTAAGTGTAGCTCGAATCCTTCTTATAAAAACATCCTAGTATATTGAGGATACTGGTGTTGTTACAAAAAATGAATAAAAAGATTTTAGGGGGTTTGAGAAGAAAAATAAAACAAAACAACATTAGAGAAGACATTACCTAAAAATCGGGTAACTCTTTTTGATTTGAGCCAAAGGCTTCCTTGGGAAGCGTTCTGCCCAATGTGAGGCTTCTAGGAGTAATAGGGGAAGGTTGGGAGAGTATTTGGGCAGAGGTTGGCCGAGCCAAATGGCTTGAAAGTGTAAATGAGGTGGGAGAGGTGGGGGCCTTTTATAAGTGTAGAGGAGGGGCTCTTTTGGAAAGATTGAAATGTTACATTATTACACAATTATTTTTGGATTATAAAGATCCCACACTTATATAATTTGTGGCTAAGTTGATAAGGGATCGAAATCTACCCATCCAATAGTCTTTGGACAAGTGTAAGCCTTGGATTTTACATTATCTTTTCATTTTATTAAAATCTTTAAATAATGAGGTCATCGCTACATCATAATGATGTCATATATAATTTAATTTATTTATGTCTAAAAATTATAAAACAAATACAATGATGTAGGAAATATTTTTAGCTTTCTAATGAACATTTATAGTCAAAATTTTGACTTGTGTAACCCCACTTAAAAACTGTTTTAGTAAAACAACTCATGTTTGTGTCAATTTAATTTTAACATTAAATAAATATATATTAATGTCATTTTCCAACCAAAGTGGCTCCATGGGGTACCCAAGTTGACCCATGGGTTGTCTTGGTCGGCCATGACTCATCCAATAGGAGTAGTACAAGTGTCAAGCTCACATCATATTATTAAAACATTGTTTTTACCTTAAACTACACTAATTACCTCTAATCGCGATTAAGAACTTATAAGTTACTATTCACCAAAAAATTATTTTAATCTCATTGAACCACATTTTACTTCTTAATGACAACCATGTATGTCAGATTTTTGAAAATCAAATCACAAAATTGGTAATATTTCATTTAAACGTAAAATCAGTTATTTAACTACCACTTAGTGGTTTCACTATTCTTCAAAAATTGAAGTTTTTCAGAACAATGCCAAAATTTCACCCTAAGATATAATTGAAATTCCGAATTCAAAAATGATTTCTATTTTACAAAATGCCAAACATATAAGTTGCATTAATTAATTTTATAATTAATTCTCGCTGTCACAACAAATAGCGTGTTTTTAAGAAACAATTTATATCAAAAGATTGGCAATTGTTTATGTCCAATTTCAATGTTAAATTAATTATAATGACCACCATTGGATAAAATGGTAAAAATATATTATAATTATACTTCAAAACCACTAAATAGTATAATTTATCACTATAAATTATTTTGATTAAAAAATTTGTTTTATATATTTTTCACTATTCATAAAAAAAATTGGAAGTTCTCAGAAAGTTACAAAAAATTCAACTTAGGATAATTTCGATATTACGAATAAAAAAATGAAGTCCATTTTGAAATATAAAATTTGTATAATTTTAATAAGTGGTTATTACTATTCATAACGGCTACTTTGATTAGTCGCGGTGTTTTAGAACTCGAAGTTGCATACAATGCAAGCTATTGCATTATTGAATGAGAAGCGTATCGTGGAAGCTCAGGGTGTTACATTCTCCCCTCCTTCAATAAATTGCGTCCTCGCAATTTGAAATTTTTCTTTGTATATAAAAGGTTGAAAATAGAAAATACCTTTGTGGAAAACCCACATCGGAAATAAGGTTAATAAATATATAACATTAAAAGAAAGCAAGATAAGTACAAAGGTCACCCGATATAACCCATTCTAGGATTCTATGAAAATATGGATATGGAGGAGAAAAAAACCATCAAGGTCTGATGGAGAGTTATAGAAAACAGGATTAGGAGAAAGTTTAACTACAGGAAAATCAAAAACATGTGATTGGTTAAACGGTCATTGAATCCCCAATTGGAAAAGTTAACCGACAACATTTTTGTTTTAAGTTACCTTTTATAATGTTGAGGAATTTATTTAGGAGATTTTCTAATAACGTAATGGAATATACATACTTGTTATGTATACTTTCATTCGTTAATAAATATTTACCACAAACCCAACTTTTACTCCAAATGGTAACAGAACTCAAAAATATTCTATTTATCCTAATTGTATAAGATTGCAAATGTTAACACATACCATTTAGATTAGTAAAACTATTTTGTAATAACCAGGGACTTCCTGTAGGCTAGTGGTAGGAAATATAGGCATGTCGCACTATGGTTGTGGGTTCGATTCCAGCAGCTTTGTCCGACGCGACGGGTTATTCCCCACCCTGCAGGTTGTCCTTTTCCTAAAACTATAGTATTATAATATTCCAAAAATAAACTTCAGAAATGCATTAACCTTAAACAATACTATCCATGGTTCAACTTAATCCATTCCAACCTTAATATTTATCCAAAATACCTCAGTCCAGACTTTCTCTAAAAGGTCTCTAAATTCCAATATCAATTTTAACATCAGATTCCCCAAACAAAGAAAAGTTTCTCTTATTATCACATACTAAAAATATGATTACCTTAATCATATTAAAAACTTACTGAAATCAAAAAGTATTGCAGTACAATCTTTATATATATCACATTATTCTTATAACCAGAATATAATCCTTGAGTCCAAAATCACCAATACATTAATTATTCTGCTTCAACTATAGTAACAGTATAAGATTGTCCTTGATCCCTTGGCCTTTTCTGAGGTAAGTTTCCATGACGCTTAGGACATTCATTTGCATAATGACCCATTTCTCTACAATTGTAGCATTCAACTTTGATAGCCTCTTTCTTTCCCTTGCAATCCCGAGCCTGGTGACCCTTTTTCCCGCATTTATAACAAACTCTCATTCCTTTTAGGCAAGTATCAGGGTGATTCTTCCCATAATTATCACATAATGGAAAATTCTTCTTTACCTTTTTCCCTTTATCTTTCTCTTGTTCCACCGTTCTCTTCTTCTCTTGCTTTACTTTGTTGTCATAAGACTTAGAGAATTCCTTTTCTGTCTTGATAGCACACGAGACAATATCTTCGTATGATGAGAAGGATTGTGATACTAAAACTCGACGGAGAAATGGTTTTAACCCATCAAAGAAACGATCAATCTTACTCCTTGGGTTACATATATAATCGGCAGCATGCCTTGCTAACCTTGTAAAGTTAGCCTCATACTTTGCGACATTCTCATCCTTCTTCTGCCTCAGACTCAGAAATTGCCTTTCCATATCTGCTCGATGGTCACAAGGAAATTATTTTTCTAAGAAAAGCTCTTTGAACTCCCTCCATTCCATATTCGATACGTCATCATCTTCCTTCATGTTTTGAATCAATGACCACCATTGATCAGAATCTCCAGTGGGGCGGTAAACTGCCATGATAACTTTTTCCCTTCCACTACTCCCCAAAGCCTGAAATATTTTCTCTAGGGAATTTATCCATTGCTCGGCTACTAAGGGATTTGTACTCCCATTGAACGTTGGTGGTTGTTTCCTCATTAATCGATCTAACATTGATCCTCCACGCTGTGGATCAGGGTGCTCCATACGGGTAAGGTTATTATTCATAACCTGATTAAGTTGTCCCAGTATGGTGATTAGCTGATCGGCACCAGTTGCATCACCAGCCCCACTCTAATTATCTTGAGCAGGAGGGAAATCCCTACATTGAGTGCGTGCATTGATACGGTTTCAATTTCTTCCACTAGGTGCCATTTCTAAACAATGGCATAAACAAGATCAGTTTACGAATCAAAATACATAATCCCATATTTATAAAACACTTAACATAAATTGAACTATTTATGGATATAATCCATAATCATAAAAATGTTTTCTTTGAGGAATTATATACTCATAAACCCTTTATAATGATTTTTAAATAAAATGAGAGTTATCCTAAGCATATCCCACGGGAGTGTCGTAACCAAGAGTCAAACAAGACCCGTTGTCGTGCACCAGTTCTCGTTCGAGTCTAGCTCAAAGCAGTGTTTTCGGGTTTTACCCCTAGGAACATATGTGCCAGAGCCGCCTCAACCTGCTCGTATCCAGACAGGGATGAATTGCTCGGAAAACTCACAAAATCTCTACAATACCAAAATTCTAGGAAGTTCTTCTATACTAATCCTCATATTTCATCTTAGGTCTACGTGCTCTAATCAGAGTTTATCCAAATCTAGCTTCCAAGGTTTGTACTAAACTTCCTCAGATACCAACTGTAACACCCCGACCCCAGCTACCCAGAGTCGGTGCATTACTTCATAACATTGGCCTGATCATGAAAGATCCAGTCTCGAAAGACCGATTAGTTTAGTAGCCTTGGAAACACTAGATACATTCATAAGTGTTACATTACATCATAAAGTGAAAATCTACAATAACAAAGTCTCCCTAGTCCACACTCATATCCTCTTCCGACTATCCCTGCAGGTCATTCATAAAATACTTCTTCACATCCTGGAAAATGATAAAACATTCAAAGGGGTGAGCTCAGATGCTCAGTAAGGATAACAATATTGCGGAAGCTTTCCTAAATAAAGATAAACATTTAAGGCAATGTATAAATAAAACAAAATCCTTTTAAACTTGAACTTAAACATAATATGGAAAAAGTAAAATGAGATAATTCCATTCACTTCTTCACATGGATATTCTACTGGTCGAATAATCACATGCAATATCAATAACCACTTTCATAATGATGGAATGCATAATGCCAGACTATCATAACCACGTAGCCAAGGCCTCGTGCCAAGACACTAAAATGATTAAGGCCTCGGCCAAAACCATAAATCAAATTGGGAAAGGGCCTCGGCCAATTCCACGTCTAGTTGTCCCATGAGACCTACCGATGCATCGAGGAGCTATAGCGGGCTCCACCTGTCACTTATTAATTCCAATACATTCCTCATATGAATAGGTTTAAACATATCATAAACCATAACATAATCATATCTCATAAAACATGCATAAAGGAAACATAACATTTCCACATTTCAATCACAAGATATCAATACAACACATTGATATAAAAATGCTTTCAAAACCATTTTCAATACCAAAATAAAAGAAAGTTAGGAATACCATTTTATTAAAATACCATTTGAAATTAATTGCGGTATCAAAATACCAGTTTAATTTTTTAGAAGATACTTACATTTAAAATTTCTCAAATATACTCCAGTGTTTTTCTGAAAACATTATGCAAGCTTCTGAAAACAAAATAACTAATTCTGAGACTGCTCGACTAATTGTAGGCCATGATGGGTCCACGCCCAATCCCTTCCTGTCTACCACACTCGAGAGTCAGTTTTTCTAACAACATTTTTAAACTTGCGTTAAATACGTATACATTTTCACTAGATTTTCATACATTTGAGAGAAATATCTCTCTTTTTTTAAATCATTTAAAAACAGTTATGGCTTGTAGAGGATGCCAGAACTCAAATAATGGTCAGGGCGGCAGAGAAGTTGTTGTTGCCGCAAAAGTACGGAAATAAAAACATTCCCTTTTGTCATTTAGCAAAACGCTTCGTATAAAAAAATATTCCTTTTGAATAAACGTAAAAGTCAAAGGGGTTTATACACCGTATAAAAGAAAGTTGTGTATAAAACCAAATATGCCTCAATGAAAGGGGATTGAGACGAAGTCCTTAAAAAGATCATTTTTTTAATTAAAGTACATCTATAATGTGTATTCACTATAAGTACACATAAATAATGTGGAAATACAATATAGGACATAATAATATCATGAAATAATTTGAAAGTAGGAGATTTACCCAAAGAATAGAAATTGGGTTAAGAAGTTCCCTTACCTCGTGTCTGACTTGACTCAACCGTTCTTTAACCTCCTGAATAATAAAATAGAGTTAATATATACCTTATTAAAAACCATTTTTAATTTTATTATCCTTTTAATATCACTTATTACAATGTTATGAACATTATGTAATTATTTAACTTAATAACGGTCGTTTTGTCGATCTTTGGTACTTGAGTCAACAATAAACTTCTTATAATTACAAGTTGTTTATGTGGTAGAATATCCATTATCTCCAGGATTATATTCATGATTTAGATGTCATATATATCTTATATATCCAGTATATACATTCATTTATAATATTATGTAACATTTAGAGGTAAGAAATGAAATGCACCGTTCATGGAGACGATAAGCCGTACGTACGCATGAACGCTACTTTCATTTCAATTTCATATTTAATAGAATGAAATCATAATGCTATAAATGTATAATATAATTCCAGTATAACATAGTGTATAATACCATTTACTCCATCCTTTATACATCCCACATATGGCATTAACGATTCAAATCACTTTGAGGGTGCGGTAGTCCGCACTTCCTAAAATGAAATTATCGTATTTTACCCATAATGGAAATCATAATGTATGCCATAAATGAGAAATACAGAAGCATAAGTAAAACATAAACATATTATATATCATATATAAAAATAGTGACATCTTAATGGCCACCTTTGAAGGTGTTATATGAGTGTTGAACAATCATCGTTTCGTGAGGCAGAAATTCGCCATCCACAGAAACCGTATGTTCTTTAACTATTAGATGTATGTGTGTGTAAGTGTAGCTCGAATACATCTTATAAAAACATCCTAGTATATTGAGGATACTGGTGTTGTTACAAAAGAAATGAATAAAAAGAGTTTAGGGTGTAACATCCCAAGTAAGTAATGAATAATAGATATTTTTATCTATGTCTATTAATGATTAAGATAGTGTTTTAGAGGCTTAAAATGAAAATAAATACAATCTTATGCATGAAATACACTAATATTCTTAAAAGATTGTTTTACTACCTTTTGATGGAAAACCATTTTTAAATCTATATTTGACAATTTTATAAACTATGTTTGTCAAAATAAACTTATTCTTTATGATTAGGACATAAAAATTTACTTTTTGTGAATTTTTGGTATTTTTCTGACAGTGTTCATTTTTTAATGAATAGTGAAAAATACTGCATTTTACATCAAAACTGCTTTTTAATATAATTTATTTATATGATTAGATTATGTTTTGAATTGGTTTTGGAGTGAAATTATAATTTATTTTCACCATTTTATCCAATGGTCGTCATTGGAATCAATTTCACTTTGAAATTAGAATTAAACTGGTGTTAATATTTTGATACTTATTGTTTTGTAAAAACACGCTATTTGCGCTGGCAGCGGGAATTAATTATTAAATAAATTAATGTGACTTGTATGATGTTAATTTTGTAAAATAGACTTCATTTTTGAATTTGGAATATCAAATATAGCTTAGGGTTAATATTTGGTAATTTTCTGAAAAACTTCAATTTTTGATGAATAGTGAAACCACTAAGTGGTAATCAAGCAAATTGATTTTTCAGTTAAATGAAAGTTTACCACTAATGTGTATTGAATTTTGAAAATCCGACATACATGGTTTTTATTAAGAAGTAAAATGTGGTTCAATGGGATAAAAATAATTTTTTGGTCAATAGTAACTTATTAAGTTTTTAAACGCGATTAGTGGTAATTAGTGTAGTTTAAGGTAAAAATGATATTATAAGAATGTGAAAACACCATGAAACTTGTCCTACACCTATTTGGTGAGTCATGGACGACCAAGAAAAGCCATGGACCAACTTGGGGACCCCATAGAGCCACTTTAGTTGGAAAGTGACAATAATATATTTTTATTTAATGGAAAAGTAAAATTGACACAAACATGATATGTTTTACTAAAAAATTTTTAAGTAGGGTTATACAAGTCATATTATTGATTATAAATATTCATTGGAAATCTAAAAAGATTTCCTACATCATAGTAATTTTTTTATAATTTTTAGACATAAAATAAATTAAATTATTTATGACATCATAATGATGCAGTGATGACATCATTATTTAACGATTAAAATAAAATGGAACTATAATGTAATATCTATAAACTACACATGTCAAAAACTTATTGGATGGGTGGATTTCGAACCCTTATCACCTTATAGACGACATATATCAATGTGGGTCCTTTTAAAAGCGAAACACCTTTACAATAATGTAATATTTCTTTACTTTCCAAAAGTGCCCCTCCTCTCCTCTTATAAAAGGCCCCCACCTCTACCTCATTTCACACACTCTTCAAGCCTTTGTCTCGGCCAACCCATGAAAATTTGCTCTCTCCACATCCCTCTCCTCCTCCTAGAGGATTCCCTTTGGGCAGAATCCTTTCAAAGGAAGCCTTTAGGCTCAAATCAAAAGGAGTTACACTTTTAAAGGTAATTCATTCTCTCATGTTCATTTGTTTTATTTTGCTTCTCCAACCCCCTAAACTATTTTTATTTACTTCCTTTGTAACAACACCAGTATCGTCAATATACTAGGATGTTGTTATAAGATTTATTTGAGCTACACTCTCACTCAACTACATCAAATGGTTAAAGAACATACGGTTTCCGTGGATGGTGAAATTCTGCCTCCCGAAACGATGATTGTTAAACACTCATTTAACACCTTACAAGGTGGCCATTATGATGTCACTATTTTTATATATGATATATAATATGTTTATGGTTTCCTTAAGCTTCTGTTTTATTCATTTTGTGCATACCTTTATGGTTTCCATTATGGGTAAACACGATATCTTCATTTTAGGAAGTGCGGACTACCACCCCCTCAAAGTGATTTGATTCGTTAAATACCATATGTGGGACATATAAAGGATGGAAATATGATATTATATATGATATTATACTGGAATTATAATATACCTTTATATAATTATGATTCCATTCTATAAAATAAGAAATAGAAATGAAAGTAGCGTTCATGCGTACGTACAGCTTACCGTCTCCATGAACGGTGCATTTCATTTCTTACCTCTAAATGATTATGTAATATTATAAATGCATGTATGTACTGGATATATATGAAATATATGATATCTACATCATGAATACCATTCTGGATATAATGAACCTTTGACCAAATTAACAACATGTAAGTGTAAGAAGTCTATTTTTGACTTAAGAACCAAATACCGATAAAATGAACATTATTAACTTAACTGATTACATGATGTTCATAACATGGTATAAAAGGAATAATGAACTTGAGAAAGATTCATAATCAAGTAGACATTAACTCAAGTTTATTATTCAGGAGATTAAAGAACGGTCGGGTCAAGTCGGATACGAGGTATGGGACTTCATCTCAATGTCCTTTCATTGAGGCATATTTTATTTTATACACAACATTCTTTTATACGGTGTATAAACCCCTTTGACTTTTACATTTATTCAAAAGGAATCTTTTTTATACAAAGCGTTTACTAAACGACAAAAGGGAATGTTTTTGTCGTACGTATGTGGCGACAACGACTTCTCCGCCGTCATAACCGTTATTTGAGTTTCGGCTTCCTCTACAATCCATACCTTCTTTTTAAAAGAAAAATAAATTCCATGTTTTACTTTTCTTTTATTTTAGTATTGAAAATGGTTTTCATAATGTTTTTATATCAATGTGTTGTATTGATATCTCGTGATTGAAATGTAGAAATTTTATGTTTCCTTTATGCATGTTTTATGTGATATGATTATGTTATGGTTCTTGGGCATTATTATGAAGACGGGTGGTTCCGTGATAAACTAAGGGTGGGTGAGCCCGTTATAGCTCTCCAATGCATTGGGTAACGCAATGGAGTGAAACGTTAAGGTTTCTCCGAAGATATTTTAGGGAATATACCGTGATGGGTATTCCAAACGTAACCAAGAGGGTTACTCCCTATGTAAGAATGTTATGAATGCCTAAAGTTACCTTTATGTCTTATGATTTCTATGATTTATTGATGATTTGATGAGGTATGTTAAATTGATTATGTTTTATGGGTAAAGTATGATTTCACTCTTATGTATGTATGTACCCATGTTTCCTTTCCATGTTTTTATAACCCATACTGAGTTTTATGCTCATCCCAAGTTTTTGAAATGTTTTTCACAGGTCAAGGGAAAGGTACATGATAAGATGATAGAGTAAACGATGTGTCAAGAAATAATCCATGTTTTATTTTAAATGTGTTTCCATTGATGGGAATGAAGAATACTATCTTTATGTAACCACTTTGTTTATATGTGGAATGTAATGCATGTTTTATGATCTAATTCTCTAAAACTCTAAACCCAAAAAGATCCTCAATGTGTAATCATGTAATAACTCAAGATAAAGTAAGGTTTAAGGCTGGGGCCTTATATAGGGGGTTGGGGAAGAAAAATAAAACAAAACAACATTAGAGAAGACATTACCTCAAAATCGGGTGACTCTTTGATTTGAGCCAAAGGCTTCCTTGGGAAGAGTTCTGCCCAAAGTGAGGCTTCTAGGAGTAATAGGGGAATGTTGGGAGAGTATTTGGGCAGAGTTTGGCCGAGCGAAATGGCTTGAATGTGTAAATGTGGTGGGAGAGGTGGGAGCCTTTTATAAGTGGAGAGGAGGGGCTCTTTTGGAAAGATTGAAATGTTACATTATTACACAATTCGTTTCGGATTCTAAAGGTCCCAAACTTATATAATTCGTGGATATGTTGATAAGGGTTCAAAATATACCCATCCAATATTCTTTGGACAAGTTTAAGCCTTGGATTTTACATTATCTTTTCATTTTATTAAAATCGTTAAATAATGAGGTCATCGCTACATCATAATGATGTCATAAATAATATAATTTATATAATGTCTAAAAATTATAAAAAAAAATACTATGATGTAGGAAATATTTTTATCTTTCTAATGAATATTTATAGTCAAAATTCGGACTTGTGTAACCCCACATAAAAATTGTTTTAGTAAAACAACTCATGTTTGTGTCAATTTAATTTTAACATTAAATAAATATATATTAATGTCATTTTCCAACCAAAGTGGCTCCATGGGGTCCCCAAGATGACCCATGGGTTGTCTTGGTCGGCCATGACTCATCCAATAGGAGTAGTACAAGTTTCAAGCTTATATCATATTATTAAAACATTGTTTTTACCTTAAACTACACTAATTACCTCTAATCGCGATTAAGAACTTAAAAGTTACTATTCACCAAAAAATTATTTTAATCTCATTAAACCACATTTTACTTCTTAATGACAACCATGTATGTCGGATTTTTGAAAATAAAATAACAAAAGTGGTAATATATCATTTAAACGTAAAATCAGTTATTTAACTACCACTTAGTGGTTTCACTATTCATCAATAATTGATGTTTTTCAGAACAATGGCAAAATTTCACCCTAAGCTATAATTGATATTCCAAATTCAAAAATGATGTCTATTTTACAAAATTCCAAACATATAAGTTGCATTAATTAATTTTATAATTAATTCTCGCTGTCACAACAAATAGCGTGTTTTTAAGAAACAATTTATATCAAAAGATTGGCAATTGTTTATGTCCAATTTCAATGTTAAATTAATTCTAATGACCACCATTGGATAAAATGGTAAAAATATATTCTAATTATACTTTAAAACCACTAAATGTTATAATTTATCACTATAAATTATTTTGATTAAAAAAATTGTTTTAAGTATTTTTCACTATTCATAAAAAAAATTAGAAGTTCTCAGAAAGTTACAAAAAATTCAATTTAGGATAATTTCGATATTACGAATACAAAAATGAAGTCCATTTTGAAATATAAAATTTCTATAATTTTAATAAGTGGTTATTACTATTCATAACGGCTACTTTGATTAGTCGCGATGTTTTAGAACTCGAAGTTGCGTACAATGCAAGCTATTGCATTATTGAATGAGAAGCGTATCGTGGAAGCTCGGGGTGTTACATTCTCCCCTCCTTCAATAAATGGCGTCCTCGCAATTTGAAATTTTTCTTTGTAAATAACAGGTTTAAAATAGAAAATACCTTTGTGGAAAACCCACATAGGAAATAAGGTTAATAAATATATAACATTAAAAGAAAGCAAGATAAGTACAAAGGTCACCCGATATAACCCATTCTAGGATTCTATGAAAATATGGATATGGAGGAGAAACAGACCATCAAGGTCTGATGGAGAGTTATAGAAAACAGGATTAGGATAATGTTTAACTACAAGAAAATCACAAACTTGTGATTGGTTAAACTGTCATTGAATCCCCAATTGGAAAAGTTAACCGACAACATTTTTGTTTTAACTTACCTTTTATAATGTTGAGGAATTTATTTAGGAGATTTACTATGAACGTAAGGGAATATACATACTTGTTATGTATACTTTCATTCGTTAATAAGTTTTTACCACAAACCCAACTTTTACTCCAAATGGTAACGGAACTCAAAAATATTCTATTTATCCTAATTGTATAAGGTTCCAAATGTTAACACATACCATTTAGATTAGTAAAACTATTTTGTAATAACCAGGGACTTCCTGTAGGCTAGTGGTAGGAAATATTGGCTTGTCGCACTATGGTTGTGGGTTCGATTCCTGCAGCTTTGTCCGACGCGACGGGTTATTCCCCACCCTACAGGTTTTCCTTTTCCTAAAACTATAGTATTATAATATTCCAAAATTAAACTTCAGTCCATACTTTCTCTAAAAGGTCTCTAAATAGTTATCCAAAATACCTCAGTCTAGACTTTCTCTAAAAGGTCTCTAAATTCCAAAATCAATTGTAACATCAGATTCCCCAAAAAAAGAAAAGTTTCTCTTATTGTCACATACTAAAAATATGATTACCTTAATCTTATTAAAACCTTACTGAAATCAAAAAGTACTGCAGTACAATATTTATATATATCACATTATTCTTATAACTATAATATAATCCTTGAGTCCAAAAGCACCAATACATTAATTATTCTGCTTCAACTATAGTATCAGTATAAGATTGTCCTTGATCCCTTGGCCTTTTCTGAGGTATGTTTCCCTGACGCTTAGGACATTCATTTGCATAATGACCCATTTCTCTACAATTGTACCATTCAACCTTGATAGCCTCTTTCTTTCCCTTGCAATCATGAGCCTGGTGACCCTTTTCTCCGCATTTATAACAAACTCCCATTCCTTTTAGGCAAGTACCAGGGTGATTATTCCCACAATTATCACATAATGGAAAATCCTTCTTTCCCTTTTTCCCTTTATCTGTCTCTTGTTCCACCGTTCTCTTCTTCTATTGCTTTACTTTGTTGTCATAAGACTTAGAGAATTCCTTTTCTGTCTTGATAGCACACGAGACAATATCTTCGTATGATGAGAAGGATTGTGATACTAAAGATCGACGGAGAAATGGTTTTAACCCATCAAAGAAACAATCAATCTTACTCCTTGGGTTACGTATATAATCGGCTTCATGCCTCGATAACCTTGTAAAGTTAGCCTCATACTTTGCGACATTCTCATCCTTCTTCTGCCTCAGACTCAGAAATTGCCTTTCCATATCTGCTCGATGGTCACAAGGAAATTATTTTTCTAAGAAAAGCTCTTTGAACTCCCTCCATTCCATATTCGATACGTCATCATCTTCCTTCATGTTTTGAATCAATGACCACCATTGATCAGCATCTCCAGTGAGGCGGTAAACTGCCATGATAACTTTTTCCCTTTCACTGCTCCCCAAAGCCTGAAATATTTTCTCTAGGGAATTTATCCATTGCTCGACTACTAAGGGATTTGTACACCCATTGAACGTTGGTGGTTGTTTCCTCATGAATCGATCTAACATTTATCCTCCACGCTGTGGATCAGGGTGCTCCATACGGGTAAGGTTATTATTCATAACCTGATTAAGTTTTCCCAGTATGGTGATTAGCTGATCGGCACCAGTTGCATCACCAGCCCCACTATAATTATCTTGAGCAGGAGGTCAGTCCCTACATGGAGTGCGTGCATTGATACGGTTTCTATTTCTTCCACTAGGTTCCATTTCTAAACAATGGCATAAACTAGATGAGTTTATCAATCAAAATACATAATCCCATACTTATAAAACACTTAACATAAATTGAACTATTTATGGATATAATCCATAATCATAAAAATGTTTTCTTTGAGGAAGTATATACTCATAAACCCTTCATAATGAATTGTAAAGAAAATGAGAGTTATCCTAAGCATATCCCATGGGAGTGTCGTAACCAAGAGTGCAGCAAGACCCGTTGTCGTGCACCAGTTCCCGTTCGAGTCTAGCTCAAAGCGGTGTTTTCGGGTTTTACCCCTAGAAACATCTGTGCCAGAGCCGCCTCTACCTTCTCGTATCCATACAGGGATGTATTGCTCGGAAAACAAACAAAATCTCTACAATACCAAAATTCTAGGAAGTTCTTCTATATTAATCCTCAATGTTCATCTTAGGTCTACGTGCTCTAATCAGAGTTTATCCAAATCTAGCTTCCAAGGTTTGTAGTAAACTTTCTCTGATACCAACTGTAACACCTCGACCCCAGCTACCCAGAGTCGGTGCATTACTTCATAACATTGGCATGATCACGAAAGATCTAGTCTCGAATGACCGATTAGTTTAGTAGCCTTGGAAACACTAGATACATTCATAAGTTTTACATTACATCATAAAGTGAAAATCTACAATAACAAAGTCTCCATATTCCACACTCATATCCTCTTCTGACAATCCCTGCAGGTCATTCATAAAATACTTCTTCACATCCTGGAAAATGTTAAAACATTCAAAGGGGTGAGCTCAGATGCTCAGTAAGGATAACAATATTGCGGAAGCTTTCATAAATAGAGATTAACATTTAAGGCAATGTATAACTAAAACAAAAGCCTTTTAAACTTGAACTTCAACATAATATGGCAAAAGTAAAATGAGATGATTCCATTCACTTATTCACATGGATATTCTACAGGTCGAATAATCACATGAAATATCAATAACCACTTTCATAATGATGGAATGCATAATGCCAGACTATCATAACCACGTAGCCAAGGCCTCGTGCCAATACCACAAATAAGATTTTGTCAACGCCTCGTGCCAAGACACTAAAATGATTAAGGCCTCGGCCAAAACCATAAATCAAATTGGGAAAGGGCCTCGGCCATTTCCACGTCTAGTTGTCTCATGAGACCTACCGATGCATCGAGGTGCTATAGCGGGCTCCACCCGTCACTTATTAAGTCCAATACATTCCTCATATGAATAGTTTTAAACATATCATAAACCATAACATAATCGTATCTCATAAAACATGCATAAAAGAAACATAACATTTCCACATTTCAATCACAAGATATCAATACAACACATTGATATAAAAATGCTTTCAAAACCATTTTCAATACCAAAATAAAAGAAAGTTAGGAATACCATTTATTTAAAATACCATTTGAAATTAATTGCGGTATCAAAATACCAGTTTAATTTTTTAGAAGATACTTACATTTAAAATTGCTCAAATATACTCCAGTGTATTTCTGAAAACATTATGCAAGCTTCTGAAAACAAAATAACTAATTCTAAGACTGCTCGACTAATTGCAGGCCATGATGGGTCCACGCCCAATCCCTTCCTGTCTAACACACTCGAGAGTCAGTTTTTCTAACAACATTTTTAAGCTTGCGTTAAATACGTATACATTTTAACTGGATTTTCATACATTTGAGATAAATATCTCTCTTTTTTTTAATTATTTAAAAACAGTTATGGCTTGTAGAGGAAGCCGAAACTCAAATAATGGTCAGGGTGGCAGAGAAGTTGTTGTCGCCGCATAAGTATGGAAATAAAAACATTCCCTTTTTTCGTTTAGCAAAACGCTTCGTATAAAAAAGATTCCTTTTGAATAAAAGTAAAAGTCAAAGGGGTTTATACACCGTATAAAATAAAGTTGTGTATAAAACCAAATATGCCTCAATGAAAGGGGATTGAGACGAAGTCCTTAAAAAGGTCATTTTTTTAATTAAAGTACATCTATAATGTGTATTCACTATAAGTACACATAAATAATGTAAATATACAATATAGGACATAATAATATCATGACATAATTTGAAAGTAGGAGATTAACCCAAAGAATAGAAATTGGGTTAAGAAGTTCCCTTACCTCGTGTCTGACTTGAATCAACCGTTCTTTAACCTCCTGAATAATAAACTAGAGTTAATATATACCTTATTAATAACCATTTTTAATTTCATTATCCTTTTTATATCACTTATTACAATGTTATGAACATTATGTAATTATTTAAGTTAATAACGGTCGTTTTGTCGATCTTTGGTACTTGAGTCAACAATAAACTTCTTATAATTACAAGTTGTTTATGTGGTAGAATATCAATTATCTCCAGGATTATATTCATGATTTAGATGTCATATATATCTTATATATCCAGTATATACATTCATTTATAATATTACGTAACATTTAGAGGTATGAAATGAAATGCACCGTTCATGCAGACGGTAAGCCGTACGTACGCATGAACGCTACTTTCATTTCAATTTCATATTTAATGGAACGAAATCATAATGATATAAATTTATAATATAATTCCAGTATAACATAGTGTATAATTCCATTTACTCCATCCTTTATACATCCCACATATGGCATTAACGATTCAAATCACTTTGAGGGGGCGGTAGTCCGCACTTCCTAAAATGAAATTATCGCATTTTACCCATAATGGAAATCATAAAGTATGCCATAAATGAGAAATACAGAAGAATAAGTAAAACATAAACATATTATATATCATATATAAAAATAGTTACATCTTAATGGCTACCTTCGAAGGTGTTATATGAGTGTTGAACAATCATCGTTTCGTGAGGCAGAAATTCGCCATCCACAGAAACCGTATGTTCTTTAACCATTAGATGTAGGTGTGTGTAAGTGTAGCTCGAATACTTCTTCTAAAAACTTCCTAGTATATTGAGGATACAGGTGTTGTTAGAAAATAAATGAATAAAAAGAGTTTATGGGGTTGGGGAAGAAAAATAAAACAAAACAACATTAGAGAAGACATTACCTCAAAATCAGGTAACTCTTTTTGATTTGAGCCAAAGGCTTCCTTGGGAAGAGTTCTGCCCAAAGTGAGGCTTCTAGGACTAAGAGGGGAATGTTGGGAGAGTATTTGGGCAGAGGTTGGCCGAGCAAAATGGATTGAAAGTGTAAATGAGGTGGGAGAGGTGGGGGCCTTTTATAAGTGGAGAGGAGGGGCTCTTTTGGAAAGATTGAAATGTTACATTATTACACAATTCTTTTCGGATTATAAAGGTCCCACACTTATATAATTCGTGGCTATGTTGATAAGGGTTATAAATCTACCCATCCAATATTCTTTGGACAAGTGTAAGACTTGGATTTTACATTATCTTTTCATTTTATTAAAATCGTTAAATAATGAGGTCATCGCTACATCATAATGATGTCAAAAATAATTTAATTTATTTAATGTCTAAAAATTATAAAAAAAATACTCTGATTTAGGAAATATTTTTATCTTACTAATGAATCTTTATAGTCAAAATTCGGACTTGTGTAACCACATTTAAAAACTGTTTTAGTAAAACAACTCATGTTTGTGTCAATTTAATTCTAACATTAAATAAATATATATAAATGTCATTTTCCAACCAAAGTGGCTCCATGGGGTCCCTAAGTTGACCCATGGGTTGTCTTGGTCGGCCATGACTCATCCAATAGGAGTATTACAAGTTTCAAGCTCATATCATATTATTAAAACATTGTTTTTACCTTAAACTACACTAATTACCTCTAATCGCGATTAAGAACTTAAAAGTTACTATTCACCAAAAAAATTATTTTAATCTCATTGAACCACATTTTACTTCTTAATGAAAACCATGTATGTCGGATTTTTGAAAATCAAATCACAAAAGTTGTAATATTTCATTTAAACGTAAAATCAGTTATTTAACTACCACTTAGTGGTTTCACTATTCATCAAAAATTGAAGTTTTTCAGAACAATGCCAAAATTTCACCCTAAGCTATAATTAATATTCCAAATTCAAAAATGATGTCTATTTTAAAAAATTCCAAACATATAAGTTGCATTAATTAATTTTATAATTAATTCCCGCTGTCACAACAAATATCGTGTTTTTAAGAAACAATTTATATCAAAAGATTGGCAATTGTTTATGTCCAATTTCAATGTTAAATTAATTCTAATGACCACCATTGGATAAAATGGTAAAAATATATTCTAATTATACTTTAAAACCACTAAATATTATAATTTATCACTATAAATTATTTTGATTAAAAAAGTTTTTTTAAGTATTTTTCACTATTCATAAAAAATTGGAAGTTCTCAGAAAGTTACAAAAAATTCAACTTAGGATAATTTCGATATTATGAATACAAAAATGAAGTCCATTTTGAAATATAAAATTTCTATAATTTTAATAAGTTGTTATTACTATTCATAACAGCTACTTTGATTAGTCGCGGTGTTATAGAACTCGAAGTTGCATACAATGCATGCTATTGCATTATTGAATGAGAAGCGTATCGTGGAAGCTTGGGGTGTTACAATTAGTGGTAGGATATCATTAAGAACTTCCTCACCATGAGAATTATGGTTAAGACCACCAACTAGGTTACTCCCTTAGGATTCATTAAAATAGTTGGAGATCATGATCAATTATATCATGAATTCTTAGTTTTTGGGGTAATTCATGTATTTTAGGGATTAAGGAATAATGGTATTATATAAATGACCAAGGCCGTAGGAGGATAACATAATTGATGGTTCAAACTAATTTCTATGCTATAGTGTCCTCAGAACAACCATTAAAAAATATTATTTCTTCTAACAGTTTATATTGGACTATGTTGAATATAGATAGTTAATGTTAGCGGAGGTTCGCGATTAAGTAGAATATTTCTTTTTTGATCCAAAATTTTATAGTGGGAACATTGTGGAATGAAATAATAAGTATATGAGAGGTAACCATAATAAATATTACTTACTATACAAAATGATAATCATTCATTCCCATGGAATCATCTGTACCTATTTGAGAAATCATGTACATCCCATAGTTGATGGGTATATTGCATCCAACAAAATTAATGAAAATCATACCAAGTCTCTAAAGAATATGTGTGAGAATCATCATGGAAAACAGATCCCTCAATGGATCCAAAGGCTTATTTCATGCACATATTCGTATTTTCCCCACTAACAAGAGTGTGCCTATAATTTGACCTATATTGGAATAATCCACTTCATAAGAATGAGTATTTTACTTTCTCAATAAAGTATAATGGGTTGATCACATCATAGTATCCTATGAAAAAAATTATCTCATAGACCCTTCAGGAATCTCCATCCATCATTATTGAGGGAGGGCCAAGAACCATCCTTTAAAATAGAGTAATCTGGTTGACACACTGTATATGATAGTGAATTATTAAAAAAATATACAAGAGAACTCACATATGGAATGTAAGGTGAATCTTTTACTGAACACACTAACTTGATTTACCCAAAAACTAACATTATTGGTTCATAAAACAACCCAATGTTAATGGGACAAATATCTATCAACCCCAACTAAAGATAACCCTCAATTATCCAGTTATTGAATACAATCAACCGATCAATTTTGAGAATTGTCAAGAACCATCTGAGATCCAAAAAATCATCAATCTAATACACATAATGCTCCCATACAAACTATGGATTCTTGTAAAAATATATAATCCTTCCACGATTGAATCATGTGATGAATACTATGACCAAAATACCAAAAAAATTACATTATATTCTCGATTCAATTCACTTATCGACAATGACGCATGAGACTCTCCTCAAGCCATTAAAGATCCCTCTCTAGTTCTAGACAAAGGTGGAAGCTGCTATGTCCAATCGAGAATAATATAGTTTGAAAGAATATTTAGAAGACATCAAATATTTCTTAGGAGAGGATAATTTCGTGTTCATCATAGGGAATACACTTCTTCTTTATATTATATTAGTTGTATATGGTGTGAATGTATATATCTTCTTAGTAGACACATTTTCAAGAGAATCAAAACCTATAAAAACATGATCCAAAAAATATGGATAAAGGAAAAGTAATTGGCTCAATCCAAATAGAATATTCAAGGGTATGGAAGTATTTAATTGAAGACACTTGACAATATATAGTGGGAGAGCCTCTTCGGCGACCTGGTAGCACACATTAAATTCATGGTTGTTTAATATGTCACCGCTTATTATTTCTTAGTGGAGAGGCCCCAAAATCAATTACATTATATAGTCTTATATTCATATCATCAGTGCATGATGTACTCATTTAGTGGTAGAGTAGGGGTTTTCTCAAGAGATAATGCTCAATTTAACTCCGTACAATCCTACTACATATATGCCAACTATTACAAGAGGGATGGAATGGAGCCTCATACTGATGGAGTCAAGAACATAAAGGTCCCAAATTATCTAACATCCTCTTTCAAAGATACATGGGGCTATTTGAATGAAATATTATTACCACAATCCATTATTTATATCTAATGATCATAGAATTAACGAACCATTTATTTATCCTTGGAAAAAAGTAATGCTCACGTGTCAACTAGTGTCCCTATAGTATGAATACATAATTTTAGTCATTAATTAATACTAATGTCACATACTAGGAATTTATCCCCTTTTACAAAGATATAAAATTGCATCATATATTCTTATAAATAGACATGACATGATGACATCCCACTCAACATAATTTTTAACAATATATTTGGAAACTACAATAATATAATTCATGGAACTGTCTCATCATCCATCATTTTCACAGTCTCAACATAGTAAGAATCCATTAAAAATGATATTTCCGTTATCATGAAATAAAATTATATAATTCTATAGTATCCACATCTATATGCTTTGAATCATTCCCATGATCCTATGGTTTTTGATGACGAATTGAACATGTTTGATGTCCCTCCCACATTTGAGGAATGTATATCTACCACCAATGATGATTTTACTGAAGATAATCATGGTATATAAGAGGATCCATGTAAAAAAGTATTAGCACTGAACTATCCTACATGACCATAAATGATTCATTTATTTAATGAAGGGAAACAAATATATATTCTGTTGGAGTTAAAATGAAATCTCTGGCCTCAACCACTAGGATGGTTTTTTCATCCATTGACCCCCAGAGGGATCCCATTAGTACATATATCCTCCCACAATTATTTAAACATCCAATAGTTACATGGACATGGAATATGTTGAAAAACTAATCAAATATAACATATTTTGGGATTTCATGTACTAAATTTCAATGGCCTAAATTTTTCTTTTATTGAATAAGAATGAGAATATTGGAGTTTTGTACACTTCTTGAACCATAACATCCATTATCTAAAAGTTTATTTTCCACTATCAGTGATATATCAACTAATCTATTCTACTACTAGCTTCCATAAATATTAAATTATTTATTATCATTTATTGTAAAATAAAATTTAAATGGATCCCAAATGTAATGAAATCCCTTACCTCAAAGAATATCATGGTATCAATAGATACAATGTTATTTCATTTGTTTGGAATAATAATGGGGCTAACAAATAGAACACCATGAAAAACATCCTTATCCCATTCACAAGACAATTATTCAATGTTATGTGGATGAATTTTTTAATCCAATAACTTTTAGTACTATATTATAGATGTTAGGATAATGTCAAACATCTACATATCCCATCACCATAAAATAAACCCCTTGATGAGTTCATTTTAGGAACCCTCTAAAATATTTTCTATCATTGTTTTCCGTTATTGAGGAATCATGATGGACTAAGAGAATATCACATCCATCATCTAAATTCATCATCACTAAAATATTTGGAAATTACGTGGTCTCCAAAGACATTTATAATATATAAATCTATTCATTAATATCTAATAAAGTAAATATAAACATTTTTTTAGATGCATGTAGAAGAGAAACCGCTACTAATCAGATAAAGAGTGGTATACCATGATTGATGATATTGTTAATTTCCTACTAATACCTCTGGTGATTAAACCTCCCATACCCAAAAATCCAATAATTATTTAATTGGATACCCTAATACGGTTTCCAAATGGCCTACTATATTTTAAGAATATCTATTTTCGGGAAAAATTAACTATAATATCATCCACATGTTTCGTGAAAATGATACCATGCAATCTATTATTTAAAAGATCTAACTAGCTATGATACTCAATGAAAAATATATATAATTACATATATCTCCATCAAATGTAGTTTATGTCTAGTTTCAATCCATGTACGTACATCCTCAATTTCTCAATACAGATAGGGTGATTGGCATGATGTATAGTATTCAAAAGTAGTTTCTTATTAGGTATTTCCTTTATTAAAGTGTTAAATGTAATATATTAATAGATTTATTTTCTACAAATAAATATTTGTTGAAATCTCCCCATGTTTTTTATTTATATGAGGTGAATATTCTATTTTTCAACCAAACCACACCATTTTGAAAAAATCATTTTGGTGGTGAATCCCACATACATACTAAGATAAGGAAAAAAATCCAAACATAATAGGGTAGACCTTGGGTTTTGATTCATCACTCCCAAAAAGATCATATTATTATACATTCTCTTATTATCATTTCGTTTTGACTATAATAACGGTCAATATTAAGCACTTATCACCACCCTTAATTTAACCCTTTTGTTTTAGGTCCACGCTTATACATATTAAGGGAGACTTAGAACTAGTCATCAAACATATCAACAGTGAGTTCATCATTGGAAATAATGAAAGCACAAACCTTATCTAGAGGACCATCAATATAATGAATTATTTATCATCCATTCAAATGGTTAGGTGCTTTCTCCCATCATGGAATAACCTACATGTCTCCCTAGTAGGCCTACAATCTCATTTCATAATGAATGACAAGGATGATTTATTCATTCATGTGGCCCACCATAGATTCATTATGCATACCAACACTAGGGATGGGGACCAATGGTAGAATCCCCTAGAAACTACAACATATATTACATGATCTTCATATTTTCCATAATTTAAGGAATTACCCAAATTAATGATTCCATTTTTTGTGTATTTCCAAAAAATTACCCACTAATCCGACAAAGCTAATAAAGAATAGATTTACATACATGTGGTGAAATATCATCACTATGGTGGACCCAATCATGAGAAGAGCCTATATATGAGTTGGTATGATGGAATATATCACCATTGTATCCATATGGATTCAATTTTCTGGTACCTATAATACATTTATATTGGCTCATGTGGTGATTGTAATGTGGGGTAGATTTTTCTTAACTGAACAAAAGGATGGGTTAATTTTTTTCCACTATATTACTGAATCCATTGAGATACCCAATATGTTTCATTAATAATATATCAATTCAATGTCCATGAATCAACGATTATATCTCCTCTATAAAAAAATACTCCATGTCCTTTTATTTAAGGGAACATTAAATTATGGGACCCCAGTTGTCAGCAATCGCTTCATTTTTCATGTTATTTCTAACATTGAACAAATTTTGATAAATGTTAGTGGAATCTATCCCCATCAAAAATTTCAAAACCCAATCCATTATCAAATTTATTTTGTTCTATATCGTCAACAAATATGGTATTCCTCAAACCATTCTCAATGAAAATGATACTAACATTTATGCCACTATGCTAATTATGTTGTATTGTAAAGAAAACATATTTTTTTAATCACACACTATGCTAGTACACATAGAAAAATTTAATGATCAAGGACATAAAATAGACTACCTATAATATCATGATGAAGATAGAAGGGTATAATAAGATAAGTTGTCTTGGTAAGATATCACATTATTTTTGTTCTTATTTGAAAAAAACATAGAATTCCTCATATGTGAGATCATACAAAATGGGTATAGGTCAAAGGTGGGTAGACCTATAGAGATTCTACTACCATCACACGGATAGGTAAATAATGATCAATAGACACCAGAAAATATTGATGAGGTCTATTTGTATGAGTATAAATCCCTTTAATAAAATAGACATCATGAAATTCTTAATTTCAAAAGGCATCAATATCCAGTGGAATGAGATTTCAATACGAAATTTAACCAACATTACATCCTTAAAAATGCAGGTTATAGTCCCTAAAGGAAACTATGAATCCTAGTATGAATAAAAAAAATTTCTAACTGTAATGGGAAAGACATTACATTATATATAAGGCATGATATAATGGTTCATATTCAATGATCATTATGGATGGGGATTGTATTATACCTCCCAAAAATGATGGGTTACTAATCTATTTCCATAAATAAAACCATTAAGACTATGCAATAAAACATTGAAATACATAAAAAATTTCCTAGTGGTATTATTTTACACATTACATCAACACACTCAGTATATGAAATATAACTATAGCCTCACCCTGTGTAGTAAATGGAAGATTCATTATATAATAAATATTTTAATATCAATGTCATATCTCTTTGTGAATTTATTATTGAATCCAATTGATATGCAGTGAATCCCAGACCCAAGGAATATGGTCTTCCCATTAAATTTACCCTCCGTCTATTAAAATGAAAATGACACCTCTTTTGAAAATATGATATTCCATATGTATCAAGAATATTATTCCACAGGAAATGATCATGATAAAATACAGTACAACCCCTATAGGACTCCTTCTTGATTGTTAGTCACAACCATAATCCCCTAGATAATCAATAGTCTATAATTCACTTATGAAACAAAATTTGGACCAAATGGGAATATCTTATATTCAGGGCAAGAATATGCCAAAATAAACCTGAGATCCCCCATAGAGTACTCAGAAATAGTATTCCTTTAATATATAAGGGATAAAAAACCCCCACATATAGCAGTAAAAAATTTAGTCACATCCATATTGGGTATACACAATAATTACCTTCTCTTATCCTATCACTAGGGTGTTATTCCCTCATATTCCTACATGAGAAAGATAGAATGGGAAGATCAACATATAATCTAAATTCCCCATTAACTCAATATATTACATTAAACAATTAACATAACATATTTATTTTGAATTTTATTCTTCAAATAATATATATGAGATGAACATTAATCCATGTTTTATAACTGCAAAATATGAATATTAACATAAATTTTTTATAATGTAAAACTAAACGATTTTTAAGTTGAAACATTATAACCATAAACTGAAGAAACAATATAATAACTATATAACATTAAACAATATTCCCAAAATTGTTAACAAGTAATGTTAAAATGAATTGGTTATATACCCATTATATTTTATAAAACTCTATTATTCCTTTTTCCCTTATTCAAGAGAATTACCCCTCTCGGTGGTGAACTCCACGCAAAGAACATTTATTAATACATGTAGATTTATTCATAGTCTCAAAATAAATATACGGTTTGTTTTACAACACATCATAGGAAAAACCGAGACAATATATTTTTACAGGGCTATTTCACCCTAATTACAAAATCAATCACATGCTCTCGGATTCACCCACTCAACGCATTCACAAACATCATGAGAAAAAAACTAGAGTGTTTAATTTTCACAATAAATTATCTATATCAAAATATATAATAATGGACTATTACAAATCTTGGATCCCTATTATTATCATGCAATAAATTTGGATCACTATGGTGATAGTACATGGCCAAATAGTCCGACAACTTTCCTTGGTATATTACATGATGACCACATTAGAATCAAATAGTTATCCACATTTTTTGAACTTATTAAAAAGTCAATAGTATTTTTTATTTATTCATCTGTAATTTATGTGTTTTTTTTCATTGGGGTTCGAACAATGTCATCAGTAATCTGATACCCCTTGATCACTCTCATTAGCATATACAAGTACAAATTTCCATATTTTTATTTCTAAACACATTCCTCTATTCTATGGATGGTTTGACACCCTGAGTTGTATTCATTATAGTGTTCACGAATAAATACCAAGAATGATATTGTTATTAGTGATTTCCCATTTTTGCTTCATTCAATCTTTCTTACCCTCTTTTTTTGGTAGGCATACCTCCCAGAATCTCTTAATTATCCAAACAGGGAATTGCTCACATTGTCTTAAAAATATTTGTATGAATCATCTCAAATTCTTGATATAAAACCTCCTCAGTCCACACATCATGACCAAATATATGGGTGACTATTTATTTGGATGTTTTTATGGTTTTAGACCACGTTCATTCTCCATTCATGATGGGTTCCCATTTTATTGTGGATTATTTTATATGGTGCCAAAAAAATTGGGGGATATGTGTTGTTATTTACCCCCATTACTAATTCCAATGGTGGCTGTCGTCTACCACTAATGTATGGTGATGATGTCATTTTTATTTAAAAATGGTGATTAGATTTCAACTCTTTATTTAATATATCTTACATGGATCTCATTTCACAGTACAGTTCTCCCTCATATATCTAAGAAATGATCATGGATCATGTTGTCAGTGACATTCTAGGTAGACACATGATAACTATGATACTTTTTTTTCAAAAATAAGAATATTTTTTTTAAGTAATGATGATTTCAAATATTAGTTATTCATGACATATGTAATAGTCAAACACGTTATATATTAATTTAACCTCATATTTTATGCATGGTGTACAGATTTTATGTGAAATCCAATTTTAGCTATGTTGAAACTTTTATAAATCATGTATGGAATAAAAGGACAGATTACTCATGAATCCCAAATATTATACATGGGTTTGGATTTATTGTTTATTTTTTGTGGCTGGTCATAGGGGAAATAAATTTTGGGGAAATTTAAGAAACATGTTTAACATCATCTAGGGTTATAATGGTCACACATTCAACATATTTTCTAGATTATTTAGTGGTAGGATTAATATTTGATGGGGTTACGTATGTAACTAGTTTTTTATGATTTTCTAATCATTTTGTCGATGGTATAAAAAATTATGAGGATGGTATGGAGGGATTTTATTACATTCCCAAGGGAAATATGACCACACATCATAGTTGTCACTATCTAATGGTAAACATGTGGTGTTAGTGGATGTTTTTGGAGAATTTCGATTGAATATTAGGGTGGAATTCTAAGAGGGTTAATATGATAAGATTGAAAATCATAGATTAATCCTACATACCATATTAATAGACTGTATACAATTTCATGTTGTCTATTTCCATAGTTGATGGTCAAATGATGAGACTTGTCCATTCAGTTTATTTTTTTTATATTATGGATGATAATTTCATTAAATTATATAAAGAGTGGGATGGTTTGGGGGTTATGAATCAGACTACAATTGTTTTGGAGGTTTCAGTACATATGTGTAGGTTTCATCATAGGTGACGGTTTTCATCCTAGTTTTGTGTAATCTTCCCATGTGTGGAGATTATTTCCCTAATGTATCCCATATTGGTGAATGTGGTGTCCACCCATGATGATCATAAATGAGGATTACATTGTTCAACATATATGGACTGAGGTGGGGATCATCCAATTATAGTAAAATACATCGAATGATGTGTTCTGATAATAGTGTAGGAATACAATTTTATGTAATATTATTATGATATTTTTCTATATTAAAACACCATATTACATGAATGTGAAGATATACATCTCTACATATAGACATTTTTTGGGCCTATGTCAAAGGACACCATTTTTAGGTATTAAATTGGTATCTAACAAAATTTATCATCAAGGAAAAATGAATTATTTTCAAATTCCTAATTCCACCATACTGGAATATAATGATTCTATGCATGATCCTAGAAGAGGAAAATAACACAAACACGTCAATGGTGATGTATAAAATGGAGATCCAAATATTAAGATCCCTATTTATATATGTATGAGGCATTATATTTAAATTTGTTTGGAGAAAAATTTATGCAATAATAAACGATATTTTTTGATTAATGAGGACAATTAAAAAGGGATGAGGATCATTATTAGGTATAGTATTGTAGCATGAGTGAATTGGATTTGATTTTTTATAGGGTCACCAAAAAAATTAATAGTTTTTACACTAAACTGATGAAACAAATGGGGACCATAATTTGGGTTTTTTCTAATGTATGGGTATCTCAATGGTCATTGGTTTTTAAAAGGTGATCCTTTTTCCAACCAAGTAGGCTCTACCATTGGGTAATGTTGTGGTTCCCAAGTTTCAAATTTCATAAATGAGAATATTCTCAAAAAAATTCATGAATAACTAAAATATTTCCCCAATCAAAATGACCATATACGTTTTTAAATGTAACATATACCATTTCTATTATGTTTCAAAAGATCATGGGAGCCTATTTGAGAAATATTCATAATTATAGGAATCCATTTATTCTTATGGTCATAAAATACATTATTTTCATGACATGAGAGGAACATTAAAATTATAAAAAAATTATCATTTCCAATTATTTTCCACATAAACATGTTTCTAACCCATGTATTTAAGATTATTCTCACAACCAAAGAACCCATATATTTATTTTCATGTTATTTAACCTCAAAATTCAAACCTCATCTCTAGTGTCTGGTCCCATTATGAGAGGGAATCTACTGATTATGAAATTTGGTCATTATGAGATATGTTGTGGAACAAACTAACTTTATATGTTGAACCCATGCCAAAATGCGTCAAATTAAAACCAATATGTGTGTATTATGCAAGGTACCCAATTTATCTAAAAAATAATTATATATGACCTTCCTCAAGATGGATTAAGGAATAATGTACATGAATGATGGAAAAATCCATCAAACATATTTTGAGGAATGAAGGTAAATTATGATGTCCAAAAATATAAAAATTAAACTTCATTGAAAGAAAATTTAACATAATGTGTATTCCCAATGATGCACTACCTATAAATAATATCTTCAATTATACACATAGGGGGAACATTTTTACTTCTTCAAAATGCTCAAAATTCATGAACATAAAACATCATGATCAATATGCCAAATAGATTTCTATAGCTATAAATATTATTAAGTAACCACTAATGAGTATTTGAAACGTAACAGTCATGGTAGATATGAAACTACAACAGTTTTATGGATTTTTTAATAGAGGAATTATAATAGTTCCTCCTGGTGTCTTGGGAGATATGTACCTATTATTTATCTGATCCCAAGGAAACAAAAATTTTACCAAACATAAATCCACCCTATTTTCTGAAGCTTCAACTTTTGATAAATATTATTATATTATAAAACCCATAAATTCATGAAACCCACCATATGGGTCCATGAATGTTGTATCCTATTCATTGTTTATACCATTGTGAATGTTTGGTATGTGATGACCCAATGAAGACTCAAACCATGTTCACGATGCCAATTATCATATCTATAAAATGTGTCATCAACCCTCACCCTCAGGCTCTTTGTATTAATAAATATTGGAATAATTAATTGACAATTTTAAAAAAGAATATGAAATATAATTCATCTTCCCTTCTTGAATTGGAACATCATTTTGCACTACTGTGTTGTAGTGATTTTTCCATGCTTCAGCAAGAGGTGTCTATGTAGTATATATTTATTCCCTAAAGGTGGAATAATCAAGGGAATAATCTTACCCTTTCCATTAATGAGGCCTTGTTTTTTATCCTTCTCTCCAGCATATAGTTGGAATCATATGTTGTTGGTCATGATAATATCTGAGAAAAATGGTGTAAACTTTTCTATCCCTATACTTATGAATATATGTCAAACTAAACCAAGAGAACTATCATCCCATAATATAAAATGGTACTCCTAACCTCTGTGGAAAACATAGGATTGGTTGTATATGAATATCATGGGATATCACCCATCTCTCATACCTATACTTTGGACACATGATAGACCATGTATGAATATCAAGAAATGAAAAGTCCTTCCTCATTATGTGGTGACCCTACAACACTGGGATGTATATATTCAAAATCCCCACAACATACTTATTTTAACATCTACTCTTCAGATGAAACTAGAAAAACTTTAAACTGTTATAGGGTTAAAAGGATATATGCAAAAAACCATGACAATATAGTGAATCATTCCTTACAATAGCCAACATGATTTATAACTATATAGTTTTCCATTATTCACCAAGAGTAGAGTTTTGGATGGGTGAACTCAAGGGTTGTTTTTCATGGTTTGTGTGACTATTGAAAATTCAATATGAATATAGAAATATTGTCATGTGATAATATTCATTTTTATGATATACCATTAAATAATTTTTTTGGACCCCTTGTTAGGGACTATGATTTTTTGGTGTTATAAGCGGTGCCTTCATATTTAGTACCTAATATCCCTATTATGGCGACCTGTTTATATTATTTTTCCTCTAATATATTATATTCATTTTTTGGAGGAAGAATGATGGAAGTGTTGTGGCACAACTTGAGTTTAGGTAAAGGGTCCACAATTAGAACACTGGGTACTTATGGGGTTGAATATAACACCCTAGATTTTTAAATGGATAAATGTATAAATTCATTCATTCATATTTCCAAGGGTCACTGTTAATTTTAACATCATACCATATTTTAACACTATTGTTAAGAATGGTTATCATAAAGAAGTGTAATGATATGTGTCCTCCATGGAAGCTTCTTAGGGTGTGTGTGATTGTGTTCAAATCACAAGGAAATACAAAGTATTGGAATATGGGTACATTCATTATCCTGATGATCAATTCATGAACATGGTAATTCAGTAGGTATGCGACCAAATGTATATGGGGATACATACCATTATTAGAATGTAGGGACCTTATGGTAATGATATAGAATGGTTTCTATGTTTTTAGTGGGTCTATGATAATACAATGGTATCATAGGTGGGATCCTACATGAAGTGTTGTAGACCAACCAATATTGATATAATGGGTCCAAAATGAGTTCATTTTTCTCAAATGGGGTGAAGGGTTAATGTGACCCCCTTGAATGTTAAATGGTTTAATGGAAAATTTTTACCAATCATGATTACAAGTGTCACCATTCTTTTCAAGAGACTATCTAATTAGTACTCCACATTTAAGGATGTTTCACCTAGATTATTGGTTTAGATGGGGGACATCATAAGATGTTTTCTAAGGAGTTTTTAAGAGAGGAAAAAAGACACTAAAAATGTGTATTATTATAGAGATATTCAATTTTCTAATGAACCGTTATGGCATGTGGTTAGGGAATAGTTAGAAGACAACATGTGTATGTGAAAATTCATGTTTCCTAAAAGACCATGACCATGAAACCATTTTAAGGAAGGGTTTATGTACTTTCAATGTGTCCGATTTTTTTCAAACCACACACATAAGATGACACCCCTCACCTAGGAAAAATCACCACACCTAGGATAAATTTTCCAAACACCAGGGCTATCCATTATATAACACCCACACAATACCTAGTTTTCCTAAATTCCATTATGCGAGCATCCATACCACATGATTCTAAATTAAATGGATTTTTCCAATCATATGACTATAAATTGTGGTGGGAAACTACATGGGTTTTTATCCTTATACAATAATTTGTTATGTATGATGACTCTATCAAGTTCAATCCAGAAATCCTGAAATGCCCAATATATCTCCCCAAGAATTAATATTAATTATCCATACACCACTGTTATATGTACATGTAGTTCTATGGGTAGAATGAAAATATGAAGTGCGCTAATGAACACCATATTAATGAAATTTAAAACCATGAACATGTACAATAGTTCATTAAATATATTTTCAAATTATACCCCAAGACATTAAAGATATGAATGAAGTGTAATATCATGTAGGGATTCCATTAATTATTTGAGCCCCAACCACTATAGGGGATTACTGTATGGTGATGTGGATTTAATTTCATACTGAAACATAGAGGAAAGGACCATGGGAATTCTCTCAACCTATTCTCGTCTAAATTAAATATCCCATAATGGTATAAAAAAGTACCATCTCAGTGTTTGGGTATCATCTATATAGGTGTCTCATCAATGGAAAGATCTATTTAAGAGTTAGGTCCATTTGATGTTACGGGGGTTAGTGTGCCAGTTGACCGATAATCATCATCTCCCCACTGACCACACTGACCATCCACAGTGTTTGACCTATGAGGTGGATTTCAAAGGATTTGTCTACAATCTCCCTATAAATCACAGCATCTAGAGTATTTGTAGCTCATTGTTGACCACATTGGTCGATCGTGCCACATATTTTATCGTTAACTTTAGTCACTATTCCAACAATAGAGTGAGATAGCACAACATCGAGGTTGACAACCTCAGACGATCACAACTGTTGATGAAAACCAGATCATCCATGTTTCTCCAGAACTGACATGGGTCTAGCCTTCCTACTATCTTGACCTGACTAGTCGACCCGACCTAGTAAAGTCATGACCCCAGTTACCCAGAGTCGGTTCATTATTACATAACATTGTAATGCTCATAAAAGATCAAGTCTCAAAAGGCCGATTATTTTAGTAGCCTTGGAAACACTAGATACATTCATAAATGTTACATTAAATCATAAAGTGATAAAACATAAAAAAAAATAATGCCTTCTTATCCCCTCATACTATACATGAAGGTCATTCATAAAATACTTCTTCACATCCTGGAAAAATTAAAACATAGAAAGGGGTGATCTCAGATTCTAAGTAAGGATAACAATACAACAGAAACATTCATAAATAAACACAAACATTTAAGGAAATGTATAAGTAAAACAAAAGACTTTTAAACTTGAAATTCAACCTAATATAGGCAACATAAAATTAAACAATTCCATTTACTTATTCACATGGATATTCTACTGGTCGAATAATCACATGAAAATATCAATAACAACATTCATAATGATAGTATACATAATGCAAGACTATCATTACCCCATAGCCAAGGCCTCGTGCCATGAATACAAATAAGATTTTTCATGACCTCATGCCGATACATTAGTTTGTCTCATTAGACATACCGATGTATCGAGAAGCTATAGTGGGATACACCCGTCACTTATTAAGTCCAATGCATTCCTCATATGAACATGTTTAAACATATCATAAACCATTACATAATCGTATCACATAAAACATGCATAAAGGATACATAACAATTCAAAATGTCAATCACAAGATATCAATACAACACATTGATATAATAAAAACATTATCAATACCATTATCAATACCAAAATAAATGAAAATTAAAACATGGTATTTATTTTTTATTTAAAATAAGTAGTGCCTTGTATAGGAAGCCTAAACTCAAATAATGGTCACGTCGGGGGAGAAGTCGTTGTCGCCGCATACGTATGACAAAAAACATTCCTTTTTGTCATTTAGTAAACCAATTCATATTAAAAAGATATCTTTTGAATAAATATTAAATTAAAAGTGTTTTATACACTGTATAAAAGAAAGTTGTGTTTAAAAAAAATGCTTCAATGAAAGGAGATGGAGACAAAGTCCCTTACCTCGTGTCCAACTTGACTCAACCATTCTTTAAATTCCTGAATAATAAACTAGAGTTAATTTCTACTTGCTTAAGATTATTTTTCAAGTTCATTATTACTTTTATATCACTTATTACTATGTTATAAACATTATGTAAATATTTATGTTAAAAACAGTCATTTTGTCGATCTTTGGTACTTGAAAATTAACTTCTTATAATTACAAATTGTTCGTGTGGTAAAATATAAATTTTATCCAGAATTATATTAATTATGTAGATATCATATATATCATATATATCCAGTATATAAATTCATTTATAATATTACATAACATTTAGAGGTAATAAATGAAATTCACCGTTCATGGAGACGGTAAGCCATACGTACGCTTGAACGCTACTTTTATTTCTATTTCGTATTTAATGGAATGAAATCATAATGATATAAAGGTGTATTATAAATCCAGTATAATATCATATATAATATTATTTAATCCATCTTTTATACATCCCAAATATGGCATTGATGATTCAAATTACATTGAGGGGGTGGTAGTCCACACTTCACAAAATGAAATTATCGTGTTTTCACCTAATGGAAGTCATAAAGGTATGACATAAATGAAAAATAAAGAATCATAAGGAATACATAAACAATATATATATCATATTTTAAAATAGTGTCATCATAATGGCCATCATGAGAGGTGTTAAATGAAGATTGAACAATCATCGTTTCGTGAGGCACTAATTCATCACCCACACAAACAATATGTTCTTTAACCATTAGACAAAGATGCGTGTAAGTGTAAATAAAATATTTCTCATAAAAACATCAAATAATATTAAATATATTGACTTTGTTACAAAATAAAGGAATAAATATAGTTTAAGGGATTGGAGAAGCAAAATAAAAAAAATAATAAAAGAGAAGACACTACCTTAAAATCGGGTAACTCTTTTCGATTTGAGACAAAGGATTCCTTGGGAAGACTTTTGCCCAAAGTGAGGCTTCTAAGAGTAAGAGAGGGAAGTTGATAGAGTATTTGGGAAGATTTTGGCCGAGAAAAATGGATTTTATGGTGTGAATAAGGTGGTTGATTTGGGGGCCTTTTATAAGTGGACAGCAGCGGCACTCTTGGAAAGTCATGAAATGATACATTATTATATAATTAGTTTTGGATTTTAAATGCCCCACATTTAATTATTTCGAGTTTAAGGTGATAAGGGTTCTAAATCTACTCATACAATTGTTTTTTGGAATGTTTATGTCTTATATTTTACATTATATTTGTATTTTTTTAAAATTGTAAATTAATGAGGTAATCACTGCATCATCATGCTGTCATAAAAAATTTAATTTATTTAATGTCTAAAAATTATAAAAAAAATATCATGATGTAGTATGTATTTTTATCTTTCAAATTAATATTTATAGTAGAAATGTTATCTTATATAACAACATGTAATAATTATTTTAGTAAAACAACAGATGTTTGTGTCAATTTTTTTTACTTTAAATAAAAAGTTATTATTGTCATTTTCTTACCCAACTGGATCCATTGGGTCCCCAAGATGACCCATGGATTGAATTGATCGGCCATGACTCATCTACTAAGTGTAGGACAAGTGTACAGTAAATTTCAGTTTATTATATCATTATATTTACGTTAAATTACACTAATTACCGTTAATTGCGATTAATAAAACTTAAAAGTTACTATTCACCAAAAATTATTTTAATCCCATTGAACCACATTTTACATGCTAAAGACAATCATGTATGTCAGATTTTTGAACTTCAATTCATAGAAGCGGTATAGTTTCATTTAAACAAAAAATCAGTGTTTTAACTACCACTTAGTGGTTTCACTATTCATCAAAAATTGATGTTTTTCATAAAAATATGAAAAATTCACCCTAAGCAATATTTGATATTCCTAATTCCAAATTGATGTCTATTTTAGAAAATTCAAAACCTATAAGTTGAATTAATTAATTTAATAAATAATTCCTGCTGTCAGAACAAATAGCGTGTTTTTAAGAAACAATATATATCAAAAGAATGACAATTGTTTATAACCAATTTCAATGTGAAATTAATTATAATACCACCATTGGATAAAATGGTAATAATATATTCTAATTATACTTTAAAACCACTCAATAGTATAATTTATCACTATAAAGTTTTTTTATTAAAAAAATTGTTTTTAATGAAAGTTTATTATTTTACACTGTTCATAAAAAAATTGAAGTTCTCCGAAAAAAACGAAAAAATCAACATAACATAATTTTGATATTATAAATCTAAAAACGAAGTCCAATTTGAATAGTAAAATTTATAAAATTTCAAAATGTTGGTATTACTATTCACAATGGCTACTTTAATTGGTCGCGGTGTGTTAGAATCTCAAATATGCGTACAATGCAAGCTGTTCAATTATTGAAAGAGAATCAAATCATTCAATATTGGGGTGTTACATTATACCCTCCTTCAAAAAATTGCATCCTCACAATTTAAAATTGATCTTCAAAAATAAAAGGTTGAATGTAGAAAATACCTTTCTGGAAAACCCACATCGGAAATAAGGTTAATAAAAATATAACTTTAAAAGAAAGAAAGAGCAGATCAAAGGTCACCCGAGATAGCTCATACTAGGATTCAATGGGAATATGGATATGTAGAAGAAACAAAACATCCATGTCTGATGAAGGGTTGTAGAAAATATGATTATGAGAATGTTAACTACAAGGAAATCACAAACTTGTGGTTGGTTAAAAGGTCATTTAATCCCCGGTAGGAAAAGTTAATCGACAACATTTTTGTTTTAAGATATCTTTCATAATGTTAAGGAATCTATTTAGGAGACTTACTATGAACATAAGGAAATATTTTTACATGTCATTTAGACTTTCATTCATTAATAAATTTTTACCACAAACCTATCTTTCACTTCAAAATGTAATATAACTCAAAAATATACTTTTTATCCTAATTGTATAAGGTTTCAAATATTAACATATTAAATTTATATTTGGAGAACTAATTTTTAATAACTAGGGACTTCACGTAGGCTAGTGGTAGAAAATAAGGGCATGTCACACTATGGTTGTGGGATCGATTCCGGCAGCTTTGTCCAACGTGATATGTTATCCCCCAACCTGCAGGTTGTCCTTTTCCTAAAACTATAGTATTATAATATTCCAAAAATAATCTTTAGAAATGTTTTAACCTTAAACAACACTATCCATTGTTCAACAAAATCCATTCCAACCTCTATAATTATCCAAAATACCTCTGTCTAGACTTTTTCTAAAGGGTCTCTAAATTCCAAAATCAATTGTAACATCATATTCCCCAAACAAAGTAAAGTTTCTCTTATTATCACATACTAAAAATATGATTACCTTCATCATATTAAAACCTTAATGAAAAAAACAAGTGTTATAGTACAATCCTTATATATATCACATTATTCTTATAACCAAAATATACTTATTATGTCCAAAATATCCAATACATTAATTATTCCACTTCATTTGTAGTAACATCATACGATTTTCAATGATCCATTCACCTTTACTGAGGTATGTTCCCCTGACACTTAGGACATTCATTTGCATAATACCTTTTTTCCCTATAATTGTAGCATTCAACAATGATATCCTCTTTCTTTCCCCTGCAATCACGAGCCTGGTGACATTTTTCTCCACATTTATAGCAAACTCCTAGTCCATTTAGGCATGTACCAGGGTGATTTTTCCCACAATTATCGCATAATGAAAAATCATTCTTCCCCCTTTTCCCTTTACATATCTCTTGTTAAACCATTCTCTTCTTCTCTTTATTTATTTTATTATCATAAGATTTGAAGTGCATTGTGTTGCATTTGTTGTCAATGAGGCATGAAGTTGTCTTGGATTGAATGGATGTCAAGGAGTCAAGATGTGAATGTCAAAGGATGTGATGGTGATGGTGATGAAGGAGAATGGCCATGGTACTAAGATGCATGTCACTTAGGAGATTCACTAAGTGGTATTGGAAATTGTGGTTGAAACATTCTCCATGTAAATCTGACGATTGTTGAGCTGATCATTAAGTTCATAGAACTTGTATCCTGATGATACAAAGTCACATCAATGATTGAAGACCATGCATTGTAGTGACAATGCATGAGGAGTTGATGAAGATCCATCCACAAGTCCTAAGTGGATGAAGTGAGCTAAAGAAGTCCATGCAGTATCTCTTAGTGCATGTGAATCAGAAGAAGATCCAACTTGATCTCTGATTGGATCAATAAAGAACTTTGATGAATATGTTTGATTCAAGAGTTCGGTTGATGAAGAAGAACCTTCAAGAATTCACTCCTAAGTAATGAGTATATGTTGAGGAGATTTGAGGAATTCTTATGAAGAAGAAATGAAGAAATGGAAAAATGGAGAAGAGGAAGAAAGGCTTGAAGTGGCTTGGCTTTTGGCTTATACTCATGGAGGACTTTGTTTTTGACAAAGTCTTATTCTATACTTTGCCAAAAAATATGGCCAGCCCGTGAGCACCTTGTGGGTTCAACCCCAAGGCTCATGTGGGCCTAAGGCGCCACGCCCAAGGGGGAACCCGTGGGGCGAGCTCAGGGCGGCAGGGGCGCACCCGCAGACACCACAGAGGCGCCTGGGGCACGCCCGGAGGAGCGCAGTGTGCATAGTGGGCGCCGGTGGCGCGCCCGCAGGAGGCATAGTGGGCACTAGGAGCGCGCCCGCAGGAAGCATAGTGGGCGCAGAGCGCGCCCGCAGAGAGAACCCGGTGCGGGGTGGCACCGGGAGGGGAGAAGTTCAATTGGCGTGTTGAGGCAGCGCCAGGGTTATAAGCCGCGGATAAACCGGGCTACGTTTCGATGTGGGACGCGCAAAAAATCCCGGGAGCAAATCTCCGCCGTCCGTCTCATCGCGCGCTTGATCTGCGCCGCACATATGATCCGCGGCGCCGCGATCTAATCCAGGCCGCCCGATGTATCTCAAACGCCTGATCCGACGGCCGAGAGCTCGTCTCCTTCCTCGAGCTCGAGCCGAAGCCACCCGCGACGCCGCTGAACCAGAGGCCATCCGACCACCCGTTCTCGAGCTCCCGGCCACCGCTGATCGAAGTGAAGCCACCCTCGCGCTCGTCTGGCCATAACGAACAGGATCATGCCCAAGAATACACGTGCATGCAACAAATGAGGGAATTCGATGTTGGCCGAGGCAAACGAAGTTGCCGAGGCACCGGGTTGATGTTTTGCATGAGATAATCCTAAACGAAGGCCGTGCATGCGTTCTAAGTCGCATGCACGTGGAGGAAACCGAAGGAAAAGAAAAGGAAACCCGCGTTGAAACAGAGTATAAAAATCAAGATTTGAAGATTTTAAAGATCCGAAGATCTCGGGTGTTTGAAGTTATTATCACGCGGACGATGCGAGGCAGTCTCTGCCTATAAAAATGAGGCCGAGCCCTCTGTGCCGCTTGCTGATGCGCTGATCCTTTGTTGAAGATCCGGAGTCCCGTGAGAGCATCTTTGCCTCGCGAAGAAGAGCCTGCGCGCACCCCTGCGCGGCAGTGAAGCCCGGAGCCATCAGAGGCTCCGTGAGATCCTTTTGCGCATACTTGCGCGAAAGAAGAGGTCCCCTGCGCGCCTCCCTTGCGCGACAGGAAGACCCGTGGCCGCAACATCTTGCGCGCCCACGGTTGAAGCCCGAGGTGCCTTGCACCCGAGGCCTTGCGCGGCCCTTGTGCCCGAGACATAGGTTACTCAGGCACCCTGCGCGCTGCCTTGCACCAAGCATCCTTGCGCGGCTGCCCCTTGCACCAAGACACCGTGTGTGCCTCCTTGTAGAAAGGGTTCAAGTGAGAACACCCTACGGCTTGTGTGTGTGTGCACAAAAGAAACAACAAGGCCGAGACACATTTGTGTGTGTGCAAAGAGAGGAAGGCCAAGGCTTTGAGCCTTGTGTGCAAAAAGAATAAGAAGAGGCCGTAGCCCTTGTTGGGTGTGCACACTTGAAGATTAAAAGAGAAAGAACAAATTGTGTGTGCAAAGGAAGTGAAAGGCCGTAGCCTTGTGCAACCAAAGAAGACCCAAGGCCTAAGTGTATTTGTGTGTGCTAAGTGAAGAGGAAAAGCACACCTGTTCGGGTGTGTGCAAGTAGAGGCCGAGACCACACCTTGTGTGAGTGCCAAATTGAAGAACACACTTTGTGTGTGGATTTGAAGAAGAGGCCGTAGCCCTTGTGTGTACAAAATGAAGAACCAAGTGTGTGCATAAGTGAAGTGCATACTTTGAAGAAGATTAAAAGAACAAGGAAGTGTGTGTGCATAGTAAGTGAAGTAGGCCAAGCCTTGTGTTTGCTAATTGATCAAAGGAAGTGTGTGTGAGCAAACAAGAACAAGAAGGGTGAACCTAGGTGTGTGCACTAAGAAGTGTGTACACACTTAGAAGAAGAAAAGGGAGGACATCCACACAAAGAAGAACACACATTTATGTGTGTAGACAAATTTCATAAAGTGTGTGAAGTTTGAGAAGTAGGTGTGTGCTGAAAAGAATTACACCCTCTGTGGGTTTATTGCTCCAAGAGAAGAAGAGGGGGAGTGCATGCATGCATGCATGCACGTGCACACGTGAACAGTGCCAAATCAGTGGTGTGCATTCTGAGTTGTCCAAGACTTGAAGTTCTTGAAGAATTGAGAAGGCCATGCCATTAGTGCATGAGGATGAAGAGCTTCCATGCACTCAGTGCATGAAGATGTTTTGAAATGAGACTGGACCAGACCAAAGTTAAAGATATTAATCGTCTGAGTATTCAGTAATTGGAGAGAGCCCAGGTCATCCTGAGAAGAAGGAGATAAATCCTGAGCAAGACGAGAAGACCTTATCAACTCAAATGATCAGAGGTACAGAGCAAGGCCAGCAGCCTTTATCCCAGGCTGCTGAGGATACTTGAAGACCTTAAAGTGAAGAAGAGCTACTCGTGCGACTCGAGGAGCCAAGAGAAGACCCTGTGGGACTCAGGGAGAAGAAGTCTTCAGTGGGATTCTGGAGCAGGCCAGTGGGACTCTGGTAACACTGTGTGACGCAGTATAAAGACCCTCCTATGGGACTCAGGAGAGATACGGTGGGAAGCTGTATCGACCATTGTAATACTAACAGATTATAATGGGAGAATCCATGCTTGGAGAGCATGGCAAGGATGTAGGCCTTTGGTGCCGAACCTTGTAAATCCTTGTGTCATGTGCCTTTTCATTACTGCATTATCCGGGAAAGGTTGAGAGATACAAGAAGAGTGGATCGAGGCTTTAACCAGCCATAGAGGTTTAATTGATTAAGAATCAATTAGTAAAAAGTTTTAAAGGATCACTGATTCACCCCCTCCCCCTCTCAGTGATTCACACTGATCTGGGCACTTCAATTGGTATCAGAGGGAGGTTACCTCTAAAAGTTCCAAGAGAGTATATATGGAGTGCAGATTTGAGGAAATTAAAGAACAGCCTCAAATGGAGATATCTGCCAAGACTCTGAAAAACAGAATGAAGAAACAGGCCAAGAAAATGAAGAAGAAGGTTGCTGCAATCAGAGAAACTCCTTCTATAGAAAGAAATGTGAAAGTCACATCAGATGACAATTCCTTTTATCATTCTTCCGATGAAGCCTGTCCTAGCTGTGATGAAGATGGAAGAAACAATGACCTTCTAAATGCAATCAAATATCTTCAGAAGACAGTCCCCAAGGAAGTGGCAATGTGTATAGCTACATGCATCCTTGATCTTCTAGAAGAAAAATCACAGTTAGAAGAAGAAGCCAATGCAATGGAAGATCAATTGGCTAAAAGGGTTGGCATAACCAACACTCTCAGAAAGCTGGTAAATGCCAAAGATGAAACAGTATCTCTTTGCAATGAAAGATATGAAGACACTTGTGAAGAATTGCAAAGAAGCCTTTCTGAGAAAGAAATCTTTAAAGTAATTATCAAAGATGTTTACCATGCACTGGAAAAGAGGCAAAAAGTGTCAATGAATGTCAGAGATGCTCAACTCGAAGAAAAAGTCAAATTGGTGAAGGAGCTGGAAAATTCATTGCAAGAATTGAAGAAGGTGCATGAAGACCAGATGAAACAACTGGTGGAGAATTGGGAAGGAAGGCTAAGAATTGTTGAGGATGAGAAGAACTCCCTTAACATGAAATGCTTAGAACTAGAGGTTATATTGACAAATCAGCAATCACCCAAAGCCAAAGCCTCCCAGTCAACTGGAAGAAGACATGTTGCTACCCAAGTATGCCTTGAGCAGGATGATTCTAAGAGAAATACATCCTCTAATAAAAGTGCAACATCTTCTAGAAAGAAGGTACCATCCATACCATCTTGTACTGATGTTTCTAATTGTGTTTCCACAAAAAGTGCAGGATGGAAGAATAATTCCAAACAAATATGGATGAAGACAGTAAAGAAGCAGAGCTCTCTTGAAACAGCACAACAGGTCAAGAAAAGTACCCAGCAATCAGAAGGACTGAAGAGGTCTAGATTCGTGGGACAATGTTGGTGTTGTAACAAGTATGGGCATTGTGTAAAGGATTGTTGGTACAATCCACTGAATGCCAAAGCACAGAGGAAGCCCATGCCAAGGGGGAGCAAGCCAGAAGGAAAGAAGAAACATCCACAGGTCCAGAGACATCTGTTTACTGCAAATAGATTTGGATTACTTGACAACATCTGGGATGATTGCAAAAGTGGTAAAATAGATACATATCAATCTCCAACTGTATCCAGAGATCAATAGAAGAAAAGATCACAGAACCTGGCTAAGAGAGATTCCTTGGGAAGCAAGAAGAAAGTAGAAAATGCTCCCAAGAAGTGCTTGAGAAATAAAGAGAAGTCCTTGGAGTCTGAGTCCAAGAAGGGTGATGCATCCAGTAGGACCACCAAGAAATGCTTCTACTGTGGAAAGAAAGGGCATATCATGGATCTTTGTAAAGAAGCCATGAAATTCAATAGAGGCAGACTGAACTCAAACAGACAATCAATCCAGAAGAAGCAGAAGGGATTGATTGAAAACTAGTTGCCTAAGAAAGGTAGCTTGACAGCATCTAAGGAACCATATGAAACTCCCAGAACTGGGGCCACTCTTCCAAATGATATACTTGTCATATGGCCACATTAGTTGCAACTTGCCAGAGAACTACAAAGAGCTGAAGATGAAGCTCTGGCAGTTGCTAAAGCAAAAGGGAAGAAAAAGATTTCACATGAAGATGGGTTGAGATCCACACCAGCACAATCATCACTGAAGATCAAATGTGCAAGTGTGAAGACTGGTGAAAATGGGACATCTCGGTTGAGAGAATCTTCTCAGTCTTGTTGTTCACATTTATGAACCAAGGAGGTTCCATCTTATTCCCTAATCACTTGTATATACATGTGCTAACATTGCAGGGAATTGAAGATGATGGTCATTCTCAGCTGGAGGATGGTTTGGACAGAACGGAGTGCACCCCTTGAGGGGGAGCAAATCTGAAGAAGATGATGTTCTAAAATTAATATCATCTTGAGAAAATGAAGGTATTCCAATCATGCTTTCATCCCTTGTTTCTTAATTGAGTTTATCTTGTCAATTAAGGGGGAGTATGGATTGAAGACAAATGGATGAAAGGGGGAGCTTTATCATTGCACTGAACTTTCTAATGAGTTTTGTGAAGTATGTGCAGGATTTAGCAATTCATTGGTATATCTGAAAAATTTCAAACCCCTGAAGCATGATCTCACATGTACAGTGAATTTTGGACAGCTTTGAATTCCTTGGTCATATCACTCTTGTTTTCTACACCGGGTTAGCCCAAGTAGACTTAGAGCTGATTTACTAAAGGTTCTTTGCTAAAGAGAACATGTGACATCATCCCTCTCCTAGTGTTTTTCAAGAAGATACTTTTCAATGGGAGGAAGATATTTCTGGAAGAGAACCACACCACACCTTTGCATTTGATTGCCAATAAGGGGGAGAAATATTGGCACACATATTGACCCATTCATATGTGCTGAAGTGGTGTATTGACAACAAATACAAAGGGGGAGATTGAAGTGCATTGTGTTGCATTTGTTGTCAATGAGGCATGAAGTTGTCTTGGATTGAATGGATGTCAAGGAGTCAAGATGTGAATGTCAAAGGATGTGATGGTGATGGTGATGAAGGAGAATGGCCATGGTACTAAGATGCATGTCACTTAGGAGATTCACTAAGTGGTATTGGAAATTGTGGTTGAAACATTCTCCATGTAAATCTGACGATTGTTGAGCTGATCATTAAGTTCATAGAACTTGTATCCTGATGATACAAAGTCACATCAATGATTGAAGACCATGCATTGTAGTGACAATGCATGAGGAGTTGAAGAAGATCCATCCACAAGTCCTAAGTGGATGAAGTGAGCTGAAGAAGTCCAAGCAGTATCTCTTAGTGCATGTGAATCAGAAGAAGATCCAACTTGATCTCTGATTGGATCAATAAAGAACTTTGATGAATATGTTTGATTCAAGAGTTTGGTTGATGAAGAAGAACCTTCAAGAATTCACTCCTAAGTAATGAGTATATGTTGAGGAGATTTGAGGAATTCTTATGAAGAAGAAATGAAGAAATGGAAGAAATGGAGAAGAGGAAGAAAGGCTTGAAGTGGCTTGGCTTTTGGCTTATACTCATGGAGGACTTTGTTTTTGACAAAGTCTTATTATATACTTTGCCAAAAAATATGGCCCGCCCGTGAGCACCTTGTGGGTTCAACCCCAAGGCTCATGTGGGCCTAAGGCGCCACGCCCAAGGGGGAACCCGTGGGGCGAGCTCAGGGCGGCAGGGGCGCACCCGCAGACACCACAGAGGCGCCTGGGGCACGCCCGGAGGAGCGCAGTGTGCATAGTGGGCGCCGGTGGCGCGCCCGCAGGAGGCATAGTGGGCGCTAGGAGCGCGCCCGCAGGAAGCATAGTGGGCGCAGAGCGCGCCCGCAGAGAGAACCCGGTGCGGGGTGGCACCGGGAGGGGAGAAGTTCAACTGGCGTGTTGAGGCAGCTCCAGGGTTATAAGCCGCGGATAAACCGGGCTACGTTTCGATGTGGGACGCGCAAAAAATCCCGGGAGCAAATCTCCGCCGTCCGTCTCATCGCGCGCTTGATCTGCGCCGCACATATGATCCGCGGCGCCGCGATCTAATCCAGGCCGCCCGATGTATCTCAAACGCCTGATCCGACGGCCGAGAGCTCGTCTCCTTCCTCGAGCTCGAGCCGAAGCCACCCGCGACGCCGCTGAACCAGAGGCCATCCGACCACCCGTTCTCGAGCTCCCGGCCATCGCTGATCGAAGTGAAGCCACCCTCGCGCTCGTCTGGCCATAACGAACAGGATCATGCCCAAGAATACACGTGCATGCAACAAATGAGGGAATTCGATGTTGGCCGAGGCAAACGAAGTTGCTGAGGCACCGGGTTGATGTTTTGCATGAGATAAGCCTAAACGAAGGCCGTGCATGCGTTCTAAGTCGCATGCATGTGGAGGAAACCGATGGAAAAGAAAAGGAAACCCGCTTTGAAACAGAGTATAAAAATCAAGATTTGAAGATTTTAAAGATCCGAAGATCTCGGGTGTTTGAAGTTATTATCACGCGGACGATGCGAGGCAGTCTCTGCCTATAAAAATGAGGCTGAGCCCTCTGTGCCGCTTGCTGATGCGCTGATCCTTTGTTGAAGATCCGGAGTCCCGTGAGAGCATCTTTGCCTCGCGAAGAAGAGCCTGTGCGCACCCCTGCGCGGCAGTGAAGCCCGGAGCCATCAGAGGCTCCGTGAGATCCTTTTGCGCATACTTGCGTGAAATAAGAGGTCCCATGCGCGCCTCCCTTGCGCGACAGGAAGACCCGTGGCCGCAACATCTTGCGCGCCCACGGTTGAAGCCCGAGGTGCCTTGCACCCGAGGCCTTGCGCGGCCCTTGTGCCCGAGACATAGGTTACTCAGGCACCCTGCGCGCTGCCTTGCACCAAGCATCCTTGCGCGGCTGCCCCTTGCACCAAGACACTGTGTGTGCCTCCTTGTAGAAAGGGTTCAAGTGAGAACACCCTACGGCTTGTGTGTGTGTGCACAAAAGAAACAACAAGGCCGAGACACATTTGTGTGTGTGCAAAGAGAGGAAGGCCAAGGCTTTGAGCCTTGTGTGAAAAAAGAATAAGAATAGGCCGTAGCCCTTGTTGGGTGTGCACACTTGAAGATTAAAAGAGAAAGAACAAATTGTGTGTGCAAAGGAAGTGAAAGGCCGTAGCCTTGTGCAACCAAAGAAGACCCAAGGCCTAAGTGTATTTGTGTGTGCTAAGTGAAGAGGAAAAGCACACCTGTTCGGGTGTGTGCAAGTAGAGGCCGAGACCACACCTTGTGTGAGTGCCAAATTGAAGAACACACTTTGTGTGTGGATTTGAAGAAGAGGCCGTAGCCCTTGTGTGTACAAAATGAAGAACCAAGTGTGTGCATAAGTGAAGTGCATACTTTGAAGAAGATTAAAAGAACAAGGAAGTGTGTGTGCCTAGTAAGTGAAGTAGGCCAAGCCTTGTGTTTGCTAATTGATCAAAGGAAGTGTGTGTGAGCAAACAAGAACAAGAAGGCCGAACCTAGGTGTGTGCACTAAGAAGTGTGTATACACATAGAAGAAGAAAAGGGAGGACATCCACACAAAGAAGAACACACATTTATGTGTGTAGACAAATTGCATAAAGTGTGTGAAGTTTGAGAAGTAGGTGTGTGCTGAAAAGAATTACACCCTTTGTGGGTTTATTGCACCAAGAGAAGAAGAGGGGGAGTGCATGCATGCATGCATGCACGTGCACACGTGAACAGTGCCAAATCAGTGGTGTGCATTCTGAGTTGTCCAAGACTTGAAGTTCTTGAAGAATTGAGAAGGCCATGTTATTAGTGCATGAGGATGAAGAGCTGCCATGCACTCAGTGCAGGAAGATGTTTTGAACTGAGACTGGACCAGACCAAAGTTAAAGATATTAATCGTCTGAGTATTCAGTAATTGGATAGAGGCCAGGTCATCCTGAGAAGAAGGAGATAAATCCTGAGCAAGACGAGAAGACCTGATCAACTCAAATGATCAGAGGTACAGAGCAAGGCCAGCAGCCTTTATCCCAGGCTGCTGAGGATACTTGAAGACCGTAAAGTGAAGAAGAGCTACTCGTGCGACTCGAGGAGCCAAGAGAAGACCCTGTGGGACTCAGGGAGAAGAAGTCTTCAGTGGGATTCTGGAGCAGGCCAGTGGGACTCTGGTAACACTGTGTGACGCAGTATAAAGACCCTCCTGTGGGACTCAGGAGAGATACGGTGGGAAACTGTATCGACCATTGTAATACTAACAGATTATAATGGGAGAATCCATGCTTGGAGAGCATGGCAAGGATGTAGGCCTTTGGTGCCGAACCTTGTAAATCCTTGTTTCCTGTGCCTTTTCATTACTGCATTATCCTGGAAAGGTTGAGAGATACAAGAAGAGTGGATCGAGGCTTTAACCAGCCATAGAGGTTTAATTGATTAAGAATCAATTAGTAAAAAGTTTTAAAGGATCACTGATTCACCCCCTCCCCCTCTCAGTGATTCACACTGATCTGGGCACTTCAAGATTTAGTGAATTCCTTTTCTGTCTTGATAGCACCTGAGACAATATCTTCGTACGGTGAGAAATATTGTGAGACTAAGGATCGATGGGGAAATGGTTTTAACCCATTAAAGAAATGATCAATATTACTTCTTGGGTGACATATATAATCTATAGCATGCCTTGATAACCTAGTAACATTAGCCTCATACTTTGTGACAATCTCATCCTTCATTTGCCTTAGAATCAGAAATTGACTTTCCATATCTTCTTGATGGTCACGAGGAAAGAATTCTCTAATAAAAGCACTTTGAACTCTCTCCATTCCATACATGATACTTCATCATCTTCCTTTGTCTTTTGAATCAACGTCCACTTTTGATCAGCTTCTCTAGTGAGGTAGTAAACTGCCATGACAACTTTTTCCCATTCACTACTCCCTAAAGCCTGAAATATTTTTTCTAGGGAATTTATCCATTGGTCATTTAATAAGGTATTTGTGCTCCCATTGAATGTTGGTGGTTGTTGCCTCATGAAGTGGTCTAACATTGATCCACCACGTTGCGGATCAGGGTGCTCCATATGAGTAAAGTTATTATTCATAACCTGAGTGAGTTGTCTCAGTATGGTGATAAGATGATCAACACCAGTTGTATCACCAGCTCCGTTATAATTATCTCGAGCAGGAGGGAAATACCTATATGGAGTGTGTGCATTGATCCAGTTTCCATTCCTTCCACTAGGCTCCATTTCTAAACAATGGAATAACCTAGATTTGTTTTTGAATCAAAATACATAATTCCATAGTTGTAAAACACTTAACATAAATTGAACAGTTTATGGATATAATCCATAATCATAAAAATGTTTTCATTGAGGAATTATATACTCATAATCCCTTTATAATTGTCTGTAATGAAAATGTGAGTTATCCTATGCATATCCCCCGAGAGTGTCATAACCAAGAGTGCAACAAGGCCCGTTGTCATGCACCAGTTCTCGTTCGAGTCTAGATCAATGTGGTGTTTTTGGGTTTTACCCCTAGGTAAATCTATGCAAGAGCCGCCTCTAGATGCTCATATCTAGGAAGGGAAGCATTGCTCGGAAAACATACAAAATCATTATAATACCAAAATTCAAAAAAGTTATTCTATACTAATCCTAAAAGTCTATCTTGGGGATATGTTCATTAATCAGATTTGATCTAAATCTAGCTTCCAAGGTTAGTATTGAACTACCTCTAATACCAGCTGTAATGCCCTGAACCAAGTTACCCAGAGTCAGTGCATTACTACATAACATTGGCATGATAACAAAAGATTAAGTCTCGAAATACTGATTAGTTTTGTAGCCTTGAAAACACTAGATAAATCCATAAATGTTACATTACATCATAAAGTGAAAAACTAATATAACATCTTGTCTTCGTATCCCCTCATACTCTCCCTGAAGTTCATTCATAATATACTTTTCCACATCATGGAAAAATGAAAACATATAAAGGGGTGAGCTCAGATGCTCAGTAAGGTTAACAATACAGTGGAAACTTTCATAAATAATTTTTTTTTAAGGAATTGTATAACTAAAACAAATGTCTTTTAAACTTGAACTTCATCATAATATGGAAAAAATAAAATGGAACAATGCCATTTACTTATTCACATGGATATTCTACTAGTCTAATAATCACATGCAATATCAATAACCACATTCATAATGATTGAAGTCATAATGCCAGACAATCATAACCACGTAGCGAAGGCCTCAAGACTACAAATAAGATTTTTTCATGGCCTCGTGCCAAGACACTAGTTTGTCTCATGAGACCTACTGATGCATTAAGAAGCTATAGCGGGCTCCACTCGTCACTTGTTAAGTCTAATGCATTCCTCATATGTACATGATTAAACATATCATAAACCATAAAATCATCATATCACATAAAACATGCATAAAGGAAACATAAAATTTCCACATTTCAATCATAAGATATCAATACAACACATTGATATTATAAAAATATTATCAAAACCATTTTCAATACCAAAATAAAACAAAATTAAAATTTGGTATTTATTTTTCATTTAAAAAAATTTGTGGCATGTGGAGGAAACCAAAACTAAAATAATGATCACGGTGGTGGAGAAGTTGTTGTTGCCACATACATATGGCAAAAAAAACATTCTTTTTTGTCATTTAGTAAACAAATTCGTATAAAAAACATTCCTTTTGAATAAATGTAAAAGTCAAGGAAGTTTATACAACGTATAAAAGAAAGTTGTGTATAAAAAATATATGCCTCAATGAAAGGAGTTTGAGACGAAGTCCCTTACCTTGTGTCCGAGTTGTCTCGACCTTTTGTTAACCATGCAAATAATAAACTATAGTTAATTTATACTTTCTTAAAATCTTTTTCAACTTCATTATTCCTTTAATATCACGTATTACCATGTTATGAACATTATGTAATTATTTAAGTTAATAATGGTCGTTTTGTCGATCTTTAGTAATTGAAAATAAACTTCTTATAATTACAAGTTGTTCATGTGGTAAAATATCAATTATATCCAGAATTATATTCATTATGTAGATATAAATATATCATATATCTCCAGGATATATATGAATTTATAATATTACATAACATTAAGAGGTAAGAAATTAAATGCACCGTTAATGGAGATGGTAAGCCGTACGTACGCATGAACGCTACTTTCATTTCTATTTCGTATTTAATTGAATATATACTCATAATGATATATAGGTGTATTATAATCCCAGTATAATATCAGATATAATATCATTTACTCCATCCTTTATACGTCCCACATATAGCATTGACGATTCAAATCACTTTGAGGGGGTGGTAGTCCACACTTCCTTAAATGAAATCACAATGTTTACCCATAATGGAAGTCAAAAAGGTATGCCATAAATGAAAAATACAGAATCATAATTAATACATAAACATAATAAATATCATATATAAAAATATTGTCATCATAATGGCCACCATGAGAGGTTTTAAAAGAAGATTGAACAATCATCATTTTGTGAGGCACTAATTCACCACCCACAAAAACAGTATGTTCTTTAACCATTATACAAAGGTTTGTGTAATTGTAAATAAAATAAATCTCATAAAAACATCCTAGAATATTGAATATACTTATATTGTTACAAAAGAAATGAAATAAACAGTTTAAGGGGTTGGAGAAGCAAAATAAAACAAAAGAACATAAGAGAATACATTACCTTTAAATCGGGTAACTCTTTTTGATTTGAGCCAAAGGCTTCATTGGGAAGCCTTCTGCCCAATATGAGACTTCTAGGAGTAATATAGGGAAGTTGAGAGAGTATTTGGGCATAGTGTTTCTGAAAAAAATTTCTTTGAAGGTGCGAATAAGGTAGTAGAGTTGGGGGCCTTTTATAAGAGGAGAGGAGGGGCACTGTTGGAAAGACATGAAATGTTACATTATTATACAATGATTTTCGGATATTAAAGGTCCCTAAATGTTATATTTATAGCATAAGGTGACAAGGGTTCGAAATATACTCATCCAATAGGTTTTTGACAAGTGTATGTCTTAGATTTTACATTATCTTTTTATTTTTTTTAAATCTTTAATTAATGAGATAATCGCTGCATCATCATGGTGTCATAAAAACTATAATTTATTTAATGTCTAAAAATTATAAAAAAATATCATGATGTCGGAAATATTTTTAGCTTTCCAATTAATATTTATTGTCGAAATGTTAACTTATATAACCCATGTAATAATTGTTTTAGTAAAACAACACATGTTTGTGACAATTTGATTTTTACATTAAATAAAAAGTTATTAATGTCATTTTCTTACCCTAGTGCCTCCATGGGGTCCCCAATTAACACATGGATTTTCTCATTTGGTCACGACTCATCCAATATGTTTTGTACAAGTTTAATTTTAATTTCAAATTATTATATCGTTATATTTACCTTAAATTAAACTAATTAAATTTAATCATGATTAATAAAACTTAAAAGATACTATTCACCAAAAATTATTTTAATCACATTGAACCACACTTTACATCATAATGACAACCATGTATGTTGGATTTTTGAAATTCAATTCATAGAAGTGGTAAAGTTTCATTTAAAAGAAAAATCAGTTTTTTAACTACCATTTAGTAGTTTCGCTATTCATCAAAAATTAATGTTTTTCAGAAAAATACCCAAAATTCACCCTAATATATATTTGATATTCCTAATTAAAAATTTATTTCTATTTACAATATTTAAAACATATAAGTTGAATTAACTAATTTAATTATTAATTCCCGTTGTCACAACAAATAGGGTGTTTTTATGAAACAATATATATTTGAAGATTGACAAGTTTTTATTCCAATTTCAAAGTGAAATTAATTATAATGACAACCATTGCATAAAATGGTAAAAATATATTATAATTATAATTAAAAACCAATCAATATTATAATTTATCACTATAAATTATTTTGCTTAAAAAATTTGTTTTTAAATAATGTTTGGAATTTTACACTGTTCATAAAAAATTAAATGTTCTAAAAAAATGAAAAATTCAACTTCGGATAATTTAGATATTCCAAATACAAAAATGAAGTCCAATTTAAATAATAAATCTTTTAAAATTTAAAAAAGTGGGTATTACTATTCATAACAGCTACTTTGATTGGTCGCGGTGTGTTAGAATCTCGAACTTGCCTACAATGCAAGCTATTAAATTTTTGAAAGAGAAGCATACCATGGATGATTAGGGTGTTAAAAACCTTTTCCATCTAGCTTTTCCTGAAACCAGGGCAATCTAAGAAGAACCCTTGTGAAACAAGGAATTGGGGGAGAAAATGACAATTAAACAAAAGGAATGATCCATAATAGATGTTTGCATCGATTATGGATATTAGTAGTTAGATAAAAAGCGAGAGCAATCAATCGATTAAACGAAATAAATTATCCCACTAAATCCATAAATAATAAAGCTATTTAGGAAATTCACATTATAATTTAATCAATCCATTTGTTGATTGATTCACATATATAGGGGAAATATAGATATAAGAATTAAAAAATAGATACACATTCCATACCTTGATTTAGATCATTCATTAATGTAGAATGATGTGTTGGGGTTATCAATGGAAATATGCAATGAATCTAAGGAATGTTGATAATAGATCCACAAGACAACACCTTCACTAGAGAGGATTCTCAATATCATTTTATCGTTCCAAAAATCCTCCAAAACCTCTATAGTTATGTGTCAAACCATCACATATCCCCATAGTCATACATTTAATTACCATCAAATATTAATGTTGATCAAAAACAGTTTATTTTAACTATTTTATTTATCATGCACCAGTGTTGGATTTTAAACAAAAAAATAATGAAGAAAAAGTATATCGAATGACTGATAAATTATCATTACAAAATCTATTGTGGTATCAAATTTCCCATATATTTCCCCATTCATTACTTAATAATATTGATGAAAAAAAATTATTTAATGATTTTATTTACTGGTACGGACTCTGTGTCTTTTTCTACAGATGACCCCCACTGAAAAAAGTTATTTCATACATAGTGTAAATTTGTTGTTCAACATTAAAGGGTTCCCATATATGTCAGATCCAATAACCCATTTGGATTTTATCAATCTTTTTCCAGAGCACCGTGTGTGCATTGCATTAAAATTGTTAGTGTTTTTCAAATATTTGTTCCAACGCACATGGACTCAAGATCGAACCCCATCTCGGTTACAGTTCACAAAATAAATCCATATAATATCAATAAATAATAAATGACAAAATATGAGACATTACAATCTTCCCGCCATTAAGTTTTACATCACCAAAATGTGAAAACAGTGTCTAGTCAAACAGATCAGGGTACTGAGCATTAATCAGATCCCATCTCTACCACGTGTCATCCTAGAGATTTTCATTCTACCACCTAACATGAACTAAAGGAATCAATCATCCAAGAAGAATCCTCTTATGTGGATCCTCAATATCCACTGGGAAATCATGAAATATTCAATAAATTCTATATTTTTGACTCACCCATGTCAATAATGTGTGATGGGTTATGCATGTACCTTCTCAGCAATGACTTGTGAAAGACAATATATACTCGATCTAACTACATTGTACGATAAAAGAAATATTCAACCTATCCAACTCAATGTAGTATCTAAAAGGGATCAATAAACCTCAGAGATAACATTAATCTCCAGACAAATCTCCATATTCCCCATTCAGGTGAATCCTGAAATAACAAATGGTATCCTTCCTCAAAATATGATGTCATACATCACCTATCAACACAATTATTATGATGGATTTATGTAGTGTTCATCTTCTCCTAGATAATATTCATTTTCTCTATCATTTTTTCCCTAACTCTGTTCCAATTGTTGATGAATCTATTTGTTCAGTCCAGAAAAGTAGTGACCTGTAGAATCTTCTTACAATGCCTCAAATAGTGAAACACCAATGGATGAGTGTTCATTATTGTTTTATACAAATTCCAACTATGGAAATGATTATCCAAAAAATGGACAAAATATAACATTAAATCCCATGACATGTCCTTTAGAACCTGAATTGTACACTCTATCAAGTCATCCATCTATGGGTAAAATGTTGTTCTCAAGAACTATTGGGTCCCAAAGGCCATATTAATTCCATACCAAAACTAGGATGTAAAACAAGATTCACAATCAGAAACAATTGTTGATGAAGCATCATATTGTTGAACTGTATCTAGAACTTAGAGACATCCCAAGATATTTAATGATATATATTTTTATATAGATAGGAAGTTGAATGTCTTGGTGAGTCTGTCATGATGAAACAAATGGCATCATCTCCCCTAGATGTAAATGGCATCCCAATCATGAAGTCTATTGATATCCCATCCCACAAACGTTATGGAACATGAAGGGGTTGGGACAAACCTAATAAAACTTAGTGCATTTCCTTCACTTGTTGACAAGTAATGCATCCAGAAACAAACTCTTCCACCCCCAATATTCATTCATGGACACCAAACAGATGTTGGAGGTCCTAGTACATCTTATCCACCCCTTGATGTACTGCTAAATGGGATGTATGAAACTCTTTCATAACCTCATCTTGAAACACCATGGGTACTAATATGCATCATATGAAAGTAATGACATGATCCCTACCATTTGAATATTTATCTGGAGTATGCCATGTGAAAAATTGAGCACATATGGTCTCATAATTAGTATCCCCAAGCAATGCCTCCCTGAATCGCTTTATGAGTTGATTTGTTATAACAAGAAACTAGAGGTAGGATTATTATTCTTCATCCATAAGGGATAAATACAATGTGGAAAAATAATCTAATACATCATTCATTTAAAGAAAACTAGATTTTAAGTCAGGAGAATTTCCCACCAACTTCCACTTACTTGGTGTATAACAATTATAACTTCATTGTCCTAAAGTTACACAAACCAAAACCCCTATCTCATGTTAAAATCATTTAGAGGGAAGATATACATTGGACAGTTGTTATCAGTGTAGTTGATAAACCACTCACCCTTAAGGTTGTGTATATATATATTCAATTAGAAGACTACCAATGCCAACTGAAGATCACGGGTGACATAGTTCTGCTCATGTAGTGTCGACTGGCATAAAACATAGGCAATAACTTATTACCACTACATTAGGAAACAACAATTACCAGTTCATGATAAATCATAGAATGTTGCATACTCAAAACCCACCTGTAGAAATCCCATGTTTTTATCACCTATCAATCTCTTCCTTAGATCTTCAAATCATTTACCCAAGGTCAACCTACATGAACCATAATACCCCTATGATCTGATCAAGGTGGTTTATCAATCCTCGGTATTGGATACATGTTCATCAGAGTAACCTAGTTTATGTGATGGGGTCCACATACAACATCAATCTCCCATTTTTTCATTTTTTAAAAGAAACTAGGGGATAATTCAGTGAAACAATGGTTCTCATAAATCCCATTCCACACCGTCTGGGTTTCCTTTTTTCACCATAAAATAGATACATGTTTCCATAATTTTTTACACACTGAAATTTTCAATGAAAACAGAAAATATGAGCATGAACTACTAATAACATGCCCATACCAATAATGAAGTTGCAGTCCCTGAACATCACTACCATGAGAACCCAACCAAAACTATCACCTCCAAGAATCTGGTAACACTATTATCACCAGTGTCTAATCATAGAGTCTCCTCTAGTAGAAGTCTACATGAATAATGGGTGAGTCAATTGTTCAACTCGAATATGTTACTCATGAACAATATTCATATAATGAAAAAAAACTACTAGCATCTATGTCTATAAAAAATATGATAAGTTTAAAAAAAATAAACATATCATACGTCAAATAACTCCTAGAGACAATGGTTTATATATCTTGACCACATATAGTTGTCCTCTTCCCTTTACTCTATCTCCTTGATCCTAAAATGGACCACCTGGGGGTGGTGGTGGTAACATGTTGAGATTTAAACCACCTACTACAACTTTATCAGCTCCACTAACACATTTTCCACCATAGAGATCTGACTACTCTTGTCGTTGTCTCTACATTTTTGGTTTTTCCATAGTCTCTTAGTCAGCAATATGGTGGGTTAAAAATATTGACTAGGATGTCCTCAAAAATCACCTGAATAGATCTACCACCCTCAAAAATGACTGGACCACCTTTTTAGCATTGTACTACATGCTATCTATCATAGGTCCTCAAATTGAAATGACTCACATGAACACACACATGTGACTTACATCAATTCCCTATTTCATGGGTCTCTAATCCTCCATTGCCACTTCACACAATCACTAGATGTATCCCCATAGCTAAGAAACATTCAACCACCAAATCTTACATAAGAACCTCATCATTATTTGGAATCCTATGAGGATAAAATTATCTCTGATGTCCATACAAAGACCACAATGACAGTTCTGAACACTGATGTAATGATCATGTATCAGATCCATCGACTACTTAGAGTGGTTTGTATACACTTATGAATACTCATATTGAAACATGTAATCCATTATGATTAATAGAATCTATTGGATACACATATCCCATAGCTTATGATATGAGAACTCTTCTTGGAATGGTTTTTAATACTATTTCCATTAAAGATTATCAAAATCCTATGATATAGAAACCAAAACAATTCATCACCCCACTGAGCTATGTAGAATGATAACTTCCAGGATCATCCTCTTTCATAATGATGTCTTGAATACTCAGATAACACATGCCACCTACTCAAGCTAGTCCTCATCCAACTATGTGTCGGGGTCACCCCATAACCAGATAGGTTTCTACTACTGAGGATTGTGATGTGATTTCATTCATTTTCCCTCATCACTGGGTACTAAATATACCATGTGATTATATACAAGTGGTGGTATGGATGGTTCACCACTAAGAAGATATATTTTCTGTACAAATCCATGTACCGATGCATCGTCACCTAGCAGATCATCCCCCAAATCAATAATTGGAATCATAGATGGATGTCTATTTGGAGACATCCTTAAATAAAAAATTATTTACCATAGCAAAATGACTATATATAAGGGTTAGGATCAAGAAGTTAAAAGAAAATAGAACAATTCCGATATAATGCATGTGCCATTTTTTCCATGCAATTAATATTCTCATGTACCTAGTTGAAAAAAGGTGATTAGATTCCTTGTGTATGTATACGACAGACGTCACCCAAACACTGGTGTCCCTAGATAGATAACCGAACTCAAAAAACATATCACAATTTCACCAAACCAACCTCATAGATTCTTGATCCAAAAGTAGAAATGAATTCCTATGATACCACTATGTCATCACCTGCCCTAATGGGTTTTATGCTATGACACCCTATGTCCACCTCCACCAGGCTGTGGAGTGTCCACTATCACTGAGTAGGCATATCAATTACATGGAAGGAATTTCATATGTACCTCTATGGAATGAACCATATCTAATAACCCAATATGATGAAACATTAAAAAACACTATGTAACCAATGAAATCATAGCACTAGATCCAACAACTAGACTACAATATGATGTTATATAAAGATAATATGGTCTTAATATAATAAAAAATTCTATAGGCCATTTACAACATGTATAAAAATAGTACATGGACTTGTGTCTGACAGACACCGGAACACACCCTGGTAAGTCTGAAATCACTAGGAACCTTTTGATCAGGGGCCACATAAGACTCAATCAGAAGGTCGGTTATTTTCACAAGAGAGTAAATGTGTGGGGAAAGCTCGTATGGAGGTGAGTATAACAATACATTTTAGGATACCCCAAAACCTCAAACAAATAAATCAACATAATATATTATCTTCTCTATAAAGGTATATGTCTACATAAGATATTACATGAATGTCCAGATAAACTTAAGAGTGACAACATGCTATCAAGAAGTCATAACCAACTTATAACCATAGGATTCCAATATAAGAATGATATTTCTAGAGGAACACACTCCTCGAGCCATGATATCATCAGAGAAACATCCTAAAGAGGTATAGCTCATTTATGCCCCACCCAAATATAAAACATTGGTCAAGGTAGACTGTGAACCATATAGAAATTGTCACACCTACAATATACTGGGAGAAAACATAGATTGTTCCCATAACTAACCAAGGGATACCACGTACCCAAGAAGAATAAATATGAAAAATAGGAGATCGTGCATAGAACCACTAGGTGATGCCACAGAACCATCTGATATGGCCCCTAGATAGAGGACCAATTCTCTTCTCTTAGAGACTACCTAGATTACTCATCTACAATAGTGTTGATAAAGGATTATACTCAAGAATTGGGGAATGATACCATATTATACTTAATACTAGGCCTCCTGATGGGATTATAATCTAGGGGTGTGAATGTAATGTTGTGTTAAACCATCTATGAAAAGACCAAGGGAATGCTCTCAAACAATTTTGGTCAAAATTTAAAACCAACAACTGGTCTCAAAAGGAACGTCTTGATGTTAGAGTATCAACATCATAGAGTACTCATCGATTGTATGCTCCTTTTAGGAATTATGAACATTTGATGATACATGGCACACTACATCCATCGACCGACTACCATGGTCTGTCCACCTACCACACTGACAGACTACAGACTACTGTAGTCGATACAACCATGACATCACAAGATATTGCAGATTGCCATTAACCATTGTTGTCGATCATTTTTCACGGTTGATAATGTCGCCCGATCGAGTATTTAAAGAATTAATGTCTCCCAAGAGCGATTGAGCTGCCATGGAACAATGGTCGAACACTATGGATGATGGTTGTGGTTGACCATAGCTTTTTTTCCTGGCTTCCACATATATGACTCGGGTCTGGCCGAGGTTCGGCTCAGGCTGACCTGAACCACCGACCAAAACATGAGCATCTGGGCCAACAAGATCTACCTTGCCAAACCTGACCCTCCTAGACAACTATAGATCCCACTCCTCCAACGTTTTTGTCTGACATATGCCGCTACAGTGAACCTCCACACATGCCTGCACTCCCTATGGCAATGACTGCCACCATAGGACCCACCACATTGTCTCCTGAACTGGATACCTCCACCTTCAAATCCGTGAGCCAAAATGAATCCTTTGATTTCCAATAAAAATAAATGGTACTAGATCTCAACTCATCCAAGCCATTGCATCATCTAACAATGCATCCCATTGTCAGATCTGCTCGTAAAATGGACCAAATCATCCTTCTTTGTTGTGAACTGAAGAACACTAAAAAAATACAAATCTAAGAATCATATTTCATCCAAATAGATCCATATCCATCATCAAACCCCCATATTGTTGTGTTGATCCATATTATTTTATATCATATCTTTTCTCCCAGAAATGAGGACACAATGATCGATTGATTAGGAAGTGTTGAACCCCATGAAAACGAAGAACACTCACCGTGAAAGAAAATATTATGGGGGAAAACCATCAATCAATATAAAGGATTCTAGATTTATGTTCATGTTGATCATTGTTCATTTCCATTATTACAACAAACCAAAACCATAATATGATTAACCTATTAAAATTACCCATCTAAATCCCCAAAAAATAAATCCCTTCCCAAAATACACATGATACATGATTAAATCATTTATTCAATTGATTCAAAATCATTATAGAAATTTATAATGGAGAATTAAACAATTGAGACATGCATTCTAACTCGATTTGGATCATTCATTGATGAAAATGATTTGTTGTTTCCATCATCGACAACATCAGTCGAATCCAAGGTATGTTGATTGTCAATCCGCAAGAAGTCAACATTCGACTGAGAGGATTCACAAGTGAATTATCCCTCTGCAATAGTACTCTAGAGTCTCTCAAGTTATGAAGCTAACCCTTGGTTTTCCAATAATAATATATTTAATGATGATTCAATCTTAGTGTTTTAAAAACAAAACAAAACAATTTACATCTATTGTTTTATTCATTTCTGCTCATGTGATGGATTTTTCATAAACACCTCGTGCCGACAAAGGTTATGTATATCCATAGGAAAATACCGTATAACAAACACAATGGAGGTCTTATAATTAAAATATGATTCAATGTTCATGAGATATTAGGATTTAATAATAAAAATAATTTTATTTAATAATTTTACTTAGGGTTAAATCCACGATCACATTTTATACAGATGATACATACTGACAATAATTAAGTCTCACTTAAGAAAAATGCACTATTATAAATTCAACGATGCCCTCATATTTCAGATTTAGGCACCGTTATGGTATTAATTCTGATTTTTCAGGAAAAGAACATGTGTATGCTATTAATTATTTTTATATTTTACTATCACTTGATTCAGGATCATTGGGCCTCAAAATCACACATCATCTTATTTTAGGGTATCGAATTAAAAACCAATAATATTGAAAAATAATACATGAAAAAATATGAGATATTATAGAATGATAACAGAAAAAATGATTGTTCCTGAAGGGCATGTACCAGATGATATGGACAAGGAACAATGTCTCTATTTTCTACAAGGACAAGTAATTACACTAGTTTTATTAGGGTAAAATAACCGTAAATATAGTTGGATAGCCTATGATGTGATAAAATTCCAAAAAAATATGCTCTAGGTGAGGAGGGTTGATTGTAACATTTTATTATTCAAATAGATTAAATAGATAAATTTTTCTAATTTTATCCTCAATTTTATCCAATATTTTTTGGAGCCTAAATAACTAGAACTGCACATTTATGCATGTTTTACCTAGAGTATTCGATTGGAAGGGTGACCTCTGTTGATGTTTCACATGATTTGTGTGAGTGAGAAAAATGAAAACATTCATAAATTCTATAGAATATTGGAACATTAATTATTATAATGAAGAATTTGATCAAGTGGTTTGGACCTAGATAGTGGACCACAAGTATATTAGAAAAATGGTGGTGCGTAGTGGTATATGACCTGATGACCATTTTAAGGTGGGTCCGTGTACTTCAAGTGTCCCCACATGTTACTAATATCCACACCTAGGATGAAACATCAGTCCTAGTATGAAACCACTACACCAATGATATATCCCATAAACACCTGTGCAATCGTATATACAACCCTAGATAATCTTTTGATGTCTCTCAATCAATATCATGAGCATCCTTATCAGATGAGAATAAATTAAATGAACCGGTTTGATCATATGACCATAAATTGTTGAATAAAATTGCATGAGGATTGATCCCTATATAATAATAGAGTATATTTAATTCCTATCCATTGTTCAATCTATATTACTAGAAACTTTTGGGATACCACCAATATATATTAAATATTTATTCTCTATATACTTCCATTATTTCTACACATTATCCCATTAAAAGTGGAAAATATAATTTGTAACCATTTTTTTCTCTAGGAATGCTCTTTTGAACCACGAATCTCTCTAAAATATTATTAATCCTATGACCAACATTCCCCCAAAAAATAGTATAAATGTGACCCACTAGTCCCCACAAGACATTGAGATGTTGAACCAGTGACATATCTATCCACACAAGATGACGATGTTATGCCAAAAAAAATTCCTAAAATAAATCAATCTTATAGAAAACCCTTTCCCAAATGATGTTATAACTCTGACCTACCTTCCCACACAAGATTCTAAAACACATTATCACATCATCCATATAAATATAGTCTCCGAAATAATTTCACATACATAAGATACACAGGGAATCATTTCTTATATTCCTTACATTTATAACATATGTTGTCCCATAGTGGATACAAAATTCTTCAGGTTCATTATAAAAGATGTATTACATACAAGATTTCATCCACACCATATAAAGAATACTATTATATAAGTACACAATTTCCTTTATTTCTTACCATTATCTTTTCCATATATAAAGTTTGTTGTTCTATTGTGTCTAAAATCATCATAATTTACAATTTTAAAGATTATGAATCCACATAGAACAATATTCATGAAATTGGAATAATAATGTGAGGGATACATAGATTCAAAATGATATCAAATAAGTAATCCATGTTTCTTAGAGATAAATTCACATCACCTCATTATGATAAAGTAGTTGACATCAACAACCATAGTGGTACAGGTAGTCCTCATTTGGAAAGAGGGAATGGGATGTATGAATATCTTGTTACCACCTCAATGAGTCTACATGGAGGAAATAAATAGAAAACAAATCTCCAATTGAAATTACAAATTTTTTTTCATTTTGTCGCTTATAATTTTAGTTCAGCCCGTTAAAAAAAGTTTTTATCATTAACTACAGTAATTAATTTTTGTGGGTTTTATTATTCATTATGACCATGAATTGTGTTCTCTTTATTACCTATTTTTTTATTCTAATTAATATTTTGGAATTCAAATTTCTAAATTAAAAACTAGAAGTGGGTAACTTAATTTACAAATAAACCTCTAAGGACACTAAATGTAGGTGTTACTGAAGGTAAAAATGATTCTTCGGTATAAATTGTTTTTTTTACAAAAACAATGTAGAATTTTTTTCCAATGAAATAAATATTATTATTAATAATATATTTCAAATATTTTTACTTTAAACCCCAGTTAAAATAGAAGAGTCTTTGAAAATTCATTATTCAAAATTTATGCTTCTTATATTATATTTTAATTTTTTTAAAATTCATAAAAAACATCAAAACTATATACAAAAAATGATTTATTTGACATAATGATTTAATGAATTATATTAATTTTGGAAAATAAAATAAAAAAATTGTACAAAATCATTTTCTAAATATATTTTTTATATTTGATGAATCATATTTTATTTAATACAATTTTTAACCACAGAACGGTATGTATTCATAGAAAATTCCTTGAAAAATATAATATATAACTATGAAAAATATTTAAAATCAAATAAATAAATATAATTCAGAATCATTCATTAGTAGTTATTAATTTAATTATTTATGGTAAAATAACATTACTCTTTGGAAATACCTTTTTATAAAAACATTTCTTTTACAATATAATGATTCTAATTTCCATTTCTAATTAATTGATAAATTATGATCATATTTAATAAATTTGTAAATAATATATGATTCATAATTTATGTAATCATATTCATAACATCTAATATAATGACAATTTTATGGTGGTCACATTTAAATGATATATTTCACGAGTCATTTAAGCTCAGTGTTGCTTGTCTCATAGGATTTTGAAAATAATGTTCGTGTTTTAAAATATTAAGGTGTTACTCCACTATTCTGTGTTCAATATCTGATTCCTAGTAAATTTTGGATATGTACTTTATTTTTCGGCAATACTATTTAATCCTTTCAAACATAATCATTTATTCTCAATGAGGGAGATATTATGTATTTAGCAGTGTCTCTATTTAATAATTAGATCCCCATGATTTTAAAATTAAACATTTACATCCAATATTTTTAGGCCCATGAAAATTTTACGCATCATTTCGATATATATCACTAAATATTTATATCTATACAAATGTTTCCCTTCCAAAAAAAAATCCATGTGATTTCTCTTTTACATCTATATATCTTCTATGGAACACAATTTTAATATTACATATCACTCAATTTTTTGTCTGTTTATCACCCCCACTACTCAATTTTGTTTATTTATTATGACTCCCTCAAAGAGTATCTAAAAATTATGGTAATTGTACCATGTAACATTAAATTACCTATAATTCAGGGATTAATAAAAATTAAAAATACCAATGAAATTTTTTTTAGAAAATTACTAATTGGACAGATATCTTCTAAAATTTTTAATATCCATCATTCCAATTCATTTATCAAAAAATAAATCCATTAGATGTATTGAAATATTTTCTCAAAAATAATATTTTCTAATACATGATTGATTAACTTAAATTAATCTTTAAAATATATATATTTTTTAAAATACATTAAACAATATACATTAATAGACCTCCACTAATATTTGTTTGAAAATATATTAAATATTAATATTCCAAAGACTTAGAGATATAGAATAAAAAATATTATTATCAAAATATTAACCCTTTCATTATAAATTGAAATTAACTTCAATATCCCAATTTTTTTTCTATTAATTAACAGAATTATAAAATAATATTAGAAATATATTAAAATTTTTTATTAAATTAAATAAATTATTTTATCATTATTACTTATTAAGAAGTAATTTTTAATTAATCCCATGAATAATAAATTATTTATAGGTATGTTAATAAGGGATAATAACAATGAATAAAATTGTAAACCATGAAGATAATGAAATGAAATGCTATGAAAAGGTACTGTTATCTTCTAGGTAAAAGTTTTGTAACAATAAATGACTATTTTTTTATGTAACATGTTTTTTACTTTTAGATTGATTTGTTATGATTTCAATTGATGCTAAAGGTTATAGTTTTGATTAACATAAATAACGTTTTCTTATAGCTAGTATACTGTATTTGTTTTATTTTGACTGGGAAATTACAATGTCAATGTGAATAGAAGATTTCATTATAACTCTTATAGTTTTCATATAAATTTGGAGATGGTTGTAAAATTTTTTAGTTATACATATATTGAATAATTTTTCTAGAATACTTTTAGGGAAATTTTCTATTTATTTTTAAAATAGGTTCTTCATGTGGATGATTGAGTGGAACTTTTTCGATATATGTTTTTAGTAAAAATTAATCATGGATGATTGTAATGGATGCTTAATGGTTATATTTATAATATAAAATTACACTATATTTTACATATTAATTGTTATTTTGTGACTCGCTATATTTTTTACACATAATTTTATATGGACACATAATCGTAATGATTTTACATAAATAGGCTTCTGGTCTCTTTATCTGAAATTTCACAAGAATGTTAGAATATATGTTTCTAGAGGAATTCTTACATTTAAATTTATATTGGAAATTTAAATAAATTTCGCAATATAGTAGTTTCTTATTAAATTTCAGTTTATTATTCTATTTTACATTCACCAAAAAATTAATCTATAGTTTTGTAAAGGAAAATATTTAAAAACTCCACTAGACAGTTTCAATGGATGTTGTAGTAGAAATATAGATGGAATATTAATGATAAACATTCCAAATTAATTATTTCACATATTATTGATAGGATTCAATTGATATAGCATAAATTTTTAACTATTGTATGAAAAATTGATACCTATGAACCATAGGCTACTATTCATGATTTTGTGAAACACAAAACATAAAAATTAAATATCTAATCTTTTTAACCACACATTATTCAACTACTTCTACATCATCACCATTTCAGTTTGGTGATGAATATTACCAATTTTGTAAAACAGTATCCCTTTTCAATGTTATGTCCATTTAATATACAGAATTACTCATCCCAATGCTCATATATTTTTCAATAAGAATGTATTCTAGTATATCAATATTTCAATATAAAATAATTATAGATATTTGATAGTGATGGATTTAGAAGAAACACATACACCATTTTAATGGTGGTGACCTATTCATTAAGAACTGTGGAACATCATTATTTTCCATAAATTTACACATGCATCACAATGGAAGAGTAAAGTATAAAAATAGATTAATCTAACCCTCTCATTGATACATCTACTTCCCATGCTCTTTGTCATACAAATTAAACTAACATGATGCAAGGAAGGTTTGAAATATTTCAACTATAAAAAATTAATATTTAACTTTAGTCATATAATCCTCAGGTTCACTCCACAATATTCATTCCATTATTCACATCATATAACACATGAGTATATTCCACACATCCCATTATAAAATCATTAAATTAAATCCTGAGCCCATAATTTGTTTTTATTATGAAATGAGTCTTACTTTTTCATATAAAGATAGGATATATTATAATCATAACATATTAACTTTCAACATCAAATAATTTTATTCCTTATAATATAATTTAACATAACATATAATAGCCAATGACATTACTCAACTGTACTATATGATATATTTTAGGTAGTAAATTTTCATCTTACATAATTCCACATGATATACCCATGTCACATCATATGATATTAGCAGGATGCATCACATTCATGTTGGATTTCAGAAATATATATCTCCGTCTCCAAATTTCAATAAATACCTATAGTCATCTTGTCATTTTTCTTTATAGTTAATCATTTGGAATGAATTGGAAACTGTATCCAAAAATCGTTTTTTATATCCCCAAATCCCTTATGGGAATATATGAAAAATTACACATTATAACACATCATAATAAATAAATTATTAAAACTCATTAAAAACTATATTCAGGTTAACACGAAAAAACTATTTCAATAGATCTTTGGGTAAAACTAAACAATTTTACAGTAAACAACAATTTGTGAAACCATGGTAATTTATTTTATTCATAATAAATATGAATAACCAATTGAAAAATGGTACAAAAACAGAGAGTTATAGAATAAAAATTAATACTATAAATGTGATAATCTAATCATACATTATCTCTCAAAAACAATTATATCCATATTCCTATGTCCACCAATTACATCATATTCATATAATCAATTTGTATAAGTCATACTATTATCATAACAAATGGAATATATAAATACCATATAGAATCATCATATGCTAATAATTATCCTAGTATATAGTGAATAGGTAAATTAATACCCCACTTTTCATTCATCCCAATGGATGAGAACATCCCAATCCCCTCTCCCTAATATATATATATTATAGGTGTGGCAAATGTTTTTTTATTATTTAACAATTTAGCTCCCACATGTCATAGTAATTACATGAGATATAAAATAACATCTTGTTTGATCTTCAAAGGATGAAATGATAAGAAATATAACCAACAACTCCCTTGATTATTCAATCCTCATGACTAGTTTAATAATGGTATTGAATGCGACCATTAAAACTGTTACATTAAATTAAATATTTGAGTATGAATAGTATCTATATGATATATATATATATATATTTACCCTAAATATAGTGACAAATTTTTATTAAATAAAAAAATTATAATTGTTTTTTTTTTCAAAATGCGCTTTCACCCAAAAATAATTTTTATTTATTTTTATGAAAAACATATTATAATTAATTCCTTGATGGTTAAAAAATATTTTTTAAATAATTACATAAATTTGTTTCTATTTTTATATAATAAATAACATACAAATATTTTTTTTTGTTTTTTAAAAATATAGATTGGTCAATGAATTGTGAAAACTAATAATATTAATTAAAACTAGAATTTCCATTGGAAAATTAAGTAATATAAAAGTGAAAATAATAATTTATTTTTACATAATATAAAAATATTTATTATTTATTTATATTTAATTACATATATTTCATCTTTATATTGGATTTTAGTATAAGTTAATTTTTGGGTTGCAAAACACATTTTTTTAAATATTGTTTTAAATTGCATAATGATTACAAATTATAATTATTTAAAATAACCAATAATGGGAAATACTTAATAATTAAATTCTATATTATATATATATATTATAATTTAATTTCATATGATGATAGTTTTTAGTTATAAAACTAAAGTAAAATTATATTTACTTTAAAAAATCCAATTTTTTAGAACCACTTTGCATTATGCTTGTGATTTTAATACGAAAATGTATTCATCATCTTATGTGAGATTATTTTGATAAAATGGATTTCATATTTGAAATCATAATAATTAAAATTATTTAATATGGTCAACTTAATGAATAGTAAATGTAATAAACTATAAATACCACAATAATCGAAAAATACGTTAATTAAGGGGAAACATAATTTCCCAAAGACAATAAACAAAGTAAACCTAATATTATTAAAATTTATATTTTTATTCATTAAAATAAGGATTTTATATTTATTTTTTTCATTTTAATATATCAAATTTTAATTAATCAATTTGATAAAAATTATTTTTATATATTAAAACTCATATTGTATTTTAATTCCATATTCAAAATCAATTAATGAAATTCTTTCAATGAATTAATATATTTTTTGAATATATAAATAAGTGTTAAAATATTACTATTTATTTTTTTTAAATATAAATTATAACATATTTTTTATGATTTCATTTTTAATTTTTATAATGGATAGTAAAAATGTTATTTTAAAAAAAACCAACATACCCTAATAAACGGGAATGCTACTTTAAAAGGGAAAATTAAAAAAAAAAATAGTGTAAATTATTTTTTAAAAAAAATTATAATTTCTTTATTCACCGCATAGAAATTATTTCATGGTGAATTATTCATTAATTTATAATGTAGTTGAATATTCAAGTGTAAATTGAATATGGTATAAATATAAGGTGCATATTATTATATCGTAATAACCCAAACATGATGTTATAAATTAAAAAAAAGGATATATCATAAAATATGTATTTGTACATTAAATGAATGTCATTTAGTGGTTATTTTATTAATATTATAGGGCCTTTACGAATCCACCAAAACCTATATTATATTTTTTCTTTTTTAAAATAATTTCTTTAAGAACACGAATCAATTCCACATCAACAAGGATGATGTTTTTAAAAGATAGGCCCTTGAAAAAATAAAAAATGAAACCAATACCATTATGAAGAAACCATGGGAAAACTACAGTATGGTTTTTAGTTTTGATTATTTTATTTTTTAGAGTCCAAAACCATTGTTTGTGAAATAATTAAAAAACTCCCTTCTCTTTTACTCTATAAACCCAATCATGATCCCATTTATCCTAACTAAAAATCCATGGAGTATTTTTCTTACACTTCATGAAATCCTATATGATCCTAAAATTGTACCCCATGATCACAATAATCTTTCTAATATATTTGTTGAATTAATCTCTCAAGGTAATAAAACTCTCTCTCCTCTTTTCAATTCCTCTATCTTCTTCATTTTAAGACTTTTTTAATTGATATTAATTAGATATGTTATTGCATACCCCCATACTGAATATTTGATTTTTTTTTTTAATGATGATATAACCTATTAAATTCCATTATTCCCTCATATTAATCTTTATATATAAATATTACCATGGATAATTTTTGTAGGGTATTTCCCACTTCATTTTTATTCAATCACTTATTTTATATTATGAATCAATATTTCCATATTTTAATGTTGGGATATGTTATTACATATATCAATTACATTCAATTTTATTTCTAAATGACTATATACCCCATTCACTATCATTAACCCCTCTTATGAATTTTTATGCACACCTATTACCATGTTGATATATAATAAGCGGTCCACTATTTTTCTTTTTTTATTCAAGTATCATCTATATCTCCTGTATTTTTTCCCAATTCTTAATGTTGTGATATCTTCATTAATATACACCTTATTTTCCATTTTATTATTAAATAATGAGATCCCCCATTCAATATTATAAATACCTTACATGAACATTTATACACCACTATTATCCTGCCAATAGTTAACTTTAATTGTCCATGACAAAAAAATTCTTTTTGAATACCCAAACACATTTACTATTAATGGTGTCCACCATCAACCATTTATACGTATTTCATTGATAACATAGTTGTATGTATTCCCATCTATTTTATCATATAATTTAATTTGAATATACATGATTCCTTAGTTAATGATAGATGTGGCACACATAAGTAAAAAAATAGAAGGAAATGGACAAGTGCACCCAAAATTATATAATTCTCCAATGAATTGGGTAATGTTTTTCCCTTTTAAGACATCATACATCGAATCTTGGGGTGAACCTAATCCACTAAGAGACTTTTTACATCATGATGTATTTATATTTGGACTTGAACTATGTTTATGAGCTAGTTTATTATGTTATATACTTATTTATCATGTTTCATTTATGTTATCATTCGATATCATGCTTTATAATTTATTTTTATGATTCACAAAGCATTTATGCTCCGTTGATATTCCATTTTTCTAAAATGTATTGATTTATTTTCATTATTCCATTTCTATTCCATTACTAGGGTTTATAGATGAAAACTTCCTTATGTATTTCTCCAGGTTATCTCGTGCATGTTTATGAATGAAGGAATGGTTTAATAATCATAAAGAAGATTTAAATAATGATGATATATTCCCAATATTTAGTTATTCTGTAATGAACCTAATTACAAAAAACTCTAAGATTACCAATCATCCAAATTGAATTAGGTATAATCTTATATAATAAATCATGAATTAATTTAAAATAACGATAAAGGGTGTCAAGGTTGGTGTTAAATTAAATATTAGACATTTTGGGGATTAGGAATTGAAAAGTCTATAGAAAGGATTAGGGATAAAAATATGTAAATGAAAATATTCCTAAATATTATTAAAGTACATAGTAAGTGTAATATCAAGTAAATACATTCCATTATAGATACTAAATGTTTATGTGTCTTTGGTACATATATACATAGGGTTAAACCTAAAAAAATGATTTGAGTTGGTCTTATCCAAGATATGGTCCATGACAAGAGGCCTTTCTGCACACCTACTTTGTCACAGTGGGGGTAATTTATATATTAAATTTAAAAAATTATTAGGTCCCATTATTAAAGAAATAATAATAATAATAATTGATTATTCTATGAAATATATCATTGATAGCATTGATTAGTTCCATTAAATTCAAATGGTAAGAAAGTACATGTCATTTTTAAGTTGTCCCTTTAATGTTATTGGATTCACAATTATATGATTCACAATTTAATGTTTATCTTTAAAAAGTTTTCCTTTATTCTAATAAAATTTTGAAAATATGAGTAATAAATTATTTTTATTTGGTGGATTATATGATCTTTTATATTCTTATTCTATTTCTTATCGAATAAAAACAATTATCTTCAATTATCATCATGTACTAAAAATGATTGCATTATAGGAAATATTAATTATAATTTTATTGAAATAAAATATCATAATTTTCTTATTCTATATTATAATGTAAATCCTTTAATATTTTAAAATAATGATCAATAAATAAATTTCTCATACTGAGATCATTTACGATGAATTAATTGTCATTTTAACCATCACATTTTATTGGATTTGTGGTAATTGACATTCTCCAAACCAAGATATATGTCACAATATATTATATCATTGGTATTAGTTTTCCCTTTTATCTTTAGGATTTCACTACCCACTAATATTCTCTAACTGGTAAACCTAATTATATGATGACCATAAAAGATTCTTTTCTATTTTTTCAAGTGGATTTTTCATTAACAATTTTTATGATGTTCGTTTTCAATAAATTTATTTTCAATTCTCATTAAATTTATTAAAAAGGAAAAGATTGAAGTTTTTGGATGAAATTTATTAAATTGGGTAATACATTATCACTATAACATTATAAAATAGAAAATTATGTTTGATATGATATATGGTACACGGCAGTAAATCCATTCAGAGAATAATTATTTAAATTTGACTATTTTAAATGTTCTATAAAAAATTGGTATTTGAGTAATAATTAGTACTTTTTGATATATATATATATATATATATAAATTTCACAAATATATTTAAAAATTATTAAAAAAATCAATCACATTTTGGTAACGTCTGACTTTTCTTGAATATTAGTTTTAATCAAAAATAATTTTCTATTTTTGAAATATTATAAATATATTCTATAAATTTTATAATATTTATATGAATAAATGATATCCATTATATATATCATTACATAAATATTAAAATACGATGAAATTTTTGTTTTTTAAAAAATTTATATCTTTATGTGAATTGTGAAAATACATTTTAAAGTTATTGTGTCATTTATTTTTTTAAATTAAGTGGTATAAAAGTCACAATATTATATTAAATTTATTTCATATTATAATTTATATATTTAGTAATATTTAATTAAATTTATGTCAAATATTTACATGATTTTTGTATAAGTATTTATTTTTGGGGAAAAATACATTTTCTAAAAAACTATTTTTAATGGCCAAGTGTGTATACATTATAATTAAATAAAATAAACCCTAATGAGAAATGAATTGAATGAAATGTTCTGAATATATTTATATATCAAAAATTAATTTTATATACTAGCGGTTACACAATATATAATTAATGTGAAATCATCATTTCCATAATAAATGCATTATTTCGCTAACCACATTACAACATACTTTTATGTTTTATATTTAATTAAATTCATAATCATTTTTGAATTGATATTTATAAAAAATATACCATTGTTTGGATAAATATATTTAATATTAGATAAAAAGGTTAATTTAATGAATAATAATTGTCGTAAATAACCATTTCCCCTTTAAATGGAAAATATGTTAATTTAGGGTAAAAATATTTTATAAACATTTTGTAACAAATTCACTCTAATAATATGACTATTTATATAATTTTTTCATTTTAATCATGAAAATATTTATTCCTTATGATTATAATTTTTTAAAATTTCGATTAATTAGATTGAAGAAAACAATTTTACTACCACAAAACACAAATTTCATATTTATTTACTAAAAAAATCAATATAAGAATTTATTTTAATCAATTTATTTTTGAAATAATTATAATTAAAATAAAATATTATTATTAATTAATTTTTATTTAATATAAATTAAAATATAATTTTAATGAAGTAAAATGTAAATCTTATAATGGTTTGAATACTATTACATTAAAAAACCATAATTTCTCAATAAATATCAACTCTATTTTAAAATATAAAAGTATTATATTATGAAATTAATTTTATAAATTATATTTTACTTTTGGATTCATCATATTTAAATTATCCTAGGAAAAATGTTTCATGATTTTCAGAGACAATAAAATTCCCTGATAAAAATTAAATACAATATAGATATACAATTTGTATTATAACATCATAATGAACTGAAATTGATGTAATAAATATTATAAAATTGATTCAGGTTGGAATATTTTATTACCCTTCAATATAATTTATATGATTATGTATTAATGTTTATAAATCATCTATGAATCCTCCAAAACATATATTTTATTGAAAGTATTTAGATAAAATTATATAAGAAAATGACACACTTCTAGAAATAAAATAATAATATAATAACATGTTCTAGCCATATCAAAATAAATTAATGAAAACCAGTCACCATTGGAAAAAAACCATAGGATAAATTGATGCATGGTTTGTGGTTTTGATTATTTTATTGTATATAGTCCAAAACTGATGTTTGGGGAATAATTAAGAACTCCCCTCACTTTTTAATTATAATCTAACCCAAGAACCCATTTATCATTACTAAAAACACATGGATCATGTCTTTATACTTCTTTTCACCACTGTAGAGTCTAACTAAAGATCAATTATGCTCTAAAAAACATCCTCCAATGATTTTAGGAATCAATATATCAAGGTTGGGGACCTATCTCTTTGCTTTTAAATTCATGATTCATATGAATTTTATTCCTTTTGATCCCAATTAATGATATTGGTAAATTCTCTTCAATTTCCCATATACATAAAATTTGATTCGTAACAGATGAGAGGCCCCTTTAACTCTCACAAATCATTCCCATGGACCATTTTGAAAACACAGTATCATGTTGAAATTTACTATGGTATCTCCCACTCTCCTTTTTATTCATGATCTAGTTTACTATTATGCCTCTAAAATTCCATTTTTTAATGTGGGGATATGTAATTCATGAACCCCATTACTATTAATTCTATTTCCATTCTCTATAATCTCTATAGAAATGATAGATGTTGGCCTATTTAGGGATCAATATAACATTCATTTATGGATAAACATAGATTTTTGGTTTGTATAATAAAAAAACAGAACTTCATATCAGATTAAACGTGATTATTTATCAGATTAATTAGTATGTGTTTGAATTAATTTATAAGGAAAATTAATCTAGATAGTCTAAATATTCTCACATATATCATATTATTTCTATTATTTTTATGTCATTCTAAAATAAAAACTTCTTCACTATGAAGATTATTTAGAAAATATGTTCCCATGGAAAATAAAAACTACTGTAGTTGCATTTCAAGGGATAATTCTACACATAAACAATATATTATAAGTAATGAAGACGACTATATAATATATGTTTCAAATATAGTACTTTAGTGAATGGAAAATTAATAGTTATTCATTTTTTAGCTAAAATATTTGACAATTACTTATTTATAGATTTCTTAGAATAGGTTCCATAATAGATTTAATTTTGTATTTGAACTATTAAGCTATATAATCAAACACAATAGTTTTCCTATTTCTTTTGAGTATAATAATTAAAATATTTTTTTTGTCATATATTATAATATGAAACTATTGTCAGGATAGAAATTTAAATCAATTGAGTCTACAAATTTTATTTATATTACATGAATATTAGTTAATGGATTTAATGATTACTAGTAAAAATAAAATAAATTAAAAAATCATACATTAATTACCATGTCATTACTTTTTCATATAATAATGATGTTCAAAAGAAGGATTAAAAACATCAGAGCTTTGTTAAATTTCGACATATGAGGTCATGCTAAATTTTTTTTCCCAAATAGAGGATTCATAATTATCTTTTGGGAAACTTGAATTTATATTGTATATATAACAATATATTTATCCCTTGAATAGAATTTAATCTACTCATAATTTGAGTTCCCAATGAAATAATAAAATTTAATTGATTCAGATGTGAACGTTTATTCATCTAATAACAAAAATTATTGTTTTTCATTGATGGAAACTATTTTTATTCCAAGATATTATGATATAAAAATTCACATGAATTAATTGATTTTTTAATTTAAAACATCAAAAGGAATCGGGTCACAATGATACAAGTTTCTAATTAAATCACTTCAAATGATAATTTTAGATAGCTAACATTCATGATGAAAATGATGTAAAACATTTGTAAACAAATAATAAATAAAATAATATACAAATTTTTGCAGCATATTATATGTTATAGTGATTTAACTATATGTTAACCGTATTTTTGTAAAAATATATTGAATATTCCCTTGAATATTACCGAAGACCATAACTGTTATTGATTGATTGTATTCATTATTTTAACATCATTATATTATTGAACTATTAATTACTTTAATTCCATTACTAAAATATTTTTGTAATTTCACCCCATGACGACACACAAGGAATTATGTATTAATCATGTTACAACAAATAATATAACTTTTTTATTTTTTTTAACCCATAATATTATAATTCCAATACATATGGAATTTCTTGATAAATGACGTCAAATATTTGATGAACTGGACAAAAAAACTATCAGGTTTTAAGGAATAATTTATGAATTTTACATTTTAATACCAATATATATAACATTTTGACATTGAATGATTTTCCTGAAGAGCATTATATATTGATAAAAATATTAGATATTAGATTATTTGTATGCTTTATAGGATTATTGGGATGTGTTCTTCTGAAAATATGCCATATCAATGGTTGTTCAATGGACTTATTTAAGTTGTTTTTTATGGAATTACTTATAATTATGACCATAACATGATGAATGTTTTTATATAAAAATAATGATTTGTTGTTATTTTAATAAAAATATTTACAAAAAATTAGAATTTGAGATGTGGTATAAGTTTCTTAGAAATATTTTCCCTTACAATGAATGTATATATCAGGTAGCTGGTATATATACTTCAATGAAATTTGTTATATTTTATATTTAATATAAAATCACTAGGTCTTAATTAATGATATATTACAGTAATAGTGGATTTAAATTTATTAATATCAACTGAATATCATTGGATGAATATCATTAATATGAATCATATAATTTTTCAGATTAATTTTAAAATGGTTTTGTTTAAAATGTTAGTCACCTTGATATATATTTTCGCATGTTATAATTTTTGTTTATTTGATATAATATAAATTCCTAAAAAATATATTTAAAGGTGATTGGAATTAATGATAATAATTATTACATGTAATGGGGTATTCTAACAAATTTTCATTGACATAAAAATGATGAAAATCATTTCATGTGAGATTGTTTATTGTTAGACAATATCTTTTAAAAAAATTTATGTTTCCCAATGACATTATGTTTATAAGAATATAAATATATATGATAAATTGGGTAGAAGTTATACCAAACTTATAAGATAATCTAACTGCAAAATATAACCAAAATAAAAATACATTTAATATTTGAAATATATTTGTAACTTTAACTAAAAAATAAGTATTAATTGAGTGATAAAATAATTTATCAACAATAATAACATTATTTTTATATTTTATAGGTTAACTAATATCTATATTATGTTATTATATAGTAATATGATTTATGAATAAAAAATATTTAGATATTTTGTGGGTTATTGGTGAAGTAGGAATAAATTTTGATTTAATGAATTTAATTTCATTTACCACATCAACTATCTGTATATGTATTAATTAAAGTATTTGTTTTTTATTTTAGGAATTAATTTAAAATTATTTAGAACTAACATTTTGGTCATAAATAATTTCAACTTTGGATAGTGGCATGAACTATAGAAATCAGATCAAATAAAGATTGTGTTTTTCAATTATAATTATCCAAACAATTATTTTAACTAATATGAATTCTATTTTACATCAAAATAGTGTTTTTATAACAGAAATATTGAAACATTAATATATATTAGGCTTCTATAAAATATATTCCAATATTAAATTTTATAGAATTTTCGATGAAGTAAATAAAAACCCATATTCAAAGTGGAATATAATTTTATTCTAGAGTTGATGAAAATTCATTTAACATTATTTGAATTTGGAATAAAACCACATTATAGAATGAATGTAATTTTAATTTCAAAAAAAAGTTCTTTTATAACATGTAATAATATTATATTTCATTTTGGAATTCAAAACTACATGCATAAGAACTATTATTTCGTAATTGATATGGACTTCGGTATCACTCTAACAAATAAGTACTTACACCTCAACCAAAATGTTTTAGGACAATTATTATAATTGACCGTTGAGAATCATTGGACTATATAAATAAATATATAATAAAATTTACCCTATGATAATATAATTTTATATATTTTTCTTATTTCATAATAATATATATGGTAAGAACTATGATCATGAAATTGAGGCTCGTGTGTCCTTTCTATGGGCTTTCAATTATAATGACATGGAGATCAATTTTTCACAAAAAAAATCTATGATGAACATGATGATGATTGTTTCGGTGAATTATTTATTAAATACTTGAATGGTAAAATTAGAATAAATATATATTTTAGATATTTATTTAAAAATTGAAACATGATTCATATAAAACCGAAATTATGATTGATAATATATCTATTTTAAATAATTTTATATCAACTAATTCCCAACTAATCATGCAATGAGTTAATGTTAATAATTATTATTTTTTCTAATATTGAAATCCGATATTTTCCAAGTAATCTTTTTTACTACGTATAGGGATGATAATTTATTATTTCTAATGAGAGTTACCCTTTCATTGATTTCTCTATAAATAGAATAATATTCATTTCCCAATACTATAAAATTATTCTACACATTGTAATTACAATTAAATTTAAATTTAAATCCTTAATTTCCTAAAATTATTATTAATTATAGGTTTATAGAAACCATATTAATGTGTAACTGTATTGGAATGATCTTTTTATCTTCTTCATGATACAAATTTTTTGATTTTGAGAATTAATTGTTATTACCCTTTTTCATTTAAAATTATTGAAAATTCTCCCTTTTATGATATTCACAATTAGTTCATTAAATGTATTTTGAGTTACACTAAAAAATTAACTTAACATTATGTTTTTAATTTCTTTAAAAAATATTATAAAACATTGAAGGAAATTGTTTGGACCTTACCATCAAAATCAACAATAAAATCACCATTAAAAAGAAAATTATTTTTAAAAATTTACATATTGTAAGAAATGATTTCTCTATGAAGTTGACTAAGAATATTATTTCAGGTTCATCTAAAAACCCATATAAATAAAAATGAAATATAATTTTAGGATAAATTGATTGTGTTTTTTATGTTTGTTTATTACATAATTTTCTAAAATAGACTTCCAATTTTCATTTTCAACTAATATTTGCATTGATGATAAATTTTTTTATCCACCCATTTTTTTATGTTTATTATATATATATATTATTTATTATTTTTTCATAGATTCAAATATGTAAACATATTCTTGTTAAATTCTTATTTGAGCAATTAAAATGTGTTTAAATTTCGTTAATTTGGTATAAAGTTTAGCAATTTTTTTCATTTCTATTATAATATCTGGAACCATGTACATTGATCATCATTTACACTTTATTTATTCTATTCCATCATATATATAGATTACATTATGAAAATAATCAAACCGTATTACCTGTATATATTTTACTTGGATGATTTTTTAATAAATCACTGGACATTCTATACTATAATAAATCATATCTAACTCCATAACCAAAGTATATTGAATGGAAATAATCATCCCATAATTAATGTTCATACATTTATATGGTCCATATTTATATTTTTTCTTCCAAATTTAAAATTCATGCTAGGTTGTGGGTTACTACCTCTTTCATTTTCATTCATTCTAGATTATGTCAACTACATACCTATATTATTTTCTTCCCCCACATTTTTGATTCCATCATTTTTAGTTTTCTTTAATGTTTATCTTGCTTCTTCAAATATCACGAATTTAGATATAATAAACATTTATAATATCATAAAATCTAATTTAAAATTATCTATTTGTTATTTTCTCCTTATATGTTATGTTAAAAATCTAATTATTTGGACTAAGTTGAAAGTATTTAAGGAATTTTATTCTTTCTTGTGGAAGAGCCATATCGTAGACCAAAATTCAGGTTTCTATAATGAGATATATATCACTATAATGTGTATTTTTTTATTATGGGAATGGTACTGGGTGGTTATCTAGGTTATCAAACAATTATTGTAATGGATCATGTAAAATTAGACCTTATGAAGGGTGAATGGTTTCATCTTATGGAAAATTTTCACCATAAATATGGTATTTATGATAAAAATGATTCATGCAAAGGATGTAACCTCCCTATAAGGTAATTATTTCATAAAGAGGTTGTTTATTCCATTTAATTTTCGACATACTGGTTTTATAGTGTTAACGTGGGATTTACACTGTAAAACTGGCCATCCATGGAATTTAAAAACAAATAAATAAAACAGTATGGGGCGAATGTTGTTTGTTAAGCTTGAGGTGTAGTCATTCACCTCAACCTCTACTATTAGGGTTATATTATTGTATCTCCACCTTCAAACCACCAAATATTAAATCATTCATCATGTTGATTTGATATCTATTAGTCATCAACTCCTCATGCTTCCTTGATTTATTTTACATAATGTAACTGATGCTATATTATTGGGATATAATATTCCACATTTTCCAGGTATTTTTAGGTTTCATTTATTTCTTCAAATCTAGGTTAAATCAAAGCTTGATATTGGTTTATTAATGAGTGAACAATATAAGGTAGATGGTTTGTGGCTTGTCCCTTAATGTACAATATTTTTTAAAAGAACACATTGATGTGTTGTCTGATAGGATTTGAATATACCAACACATTAAAATGGAATTTTTCAGGAATTTTTAAATGTTTTAATTTAATAATCACATATACACATTATTTCAATATAGTTTTTATTCTACCTCTATTTTTAAAACCTTCTCAAATTATTCAATAATAATTTCATGTTCTTGTACACTTATATTTGGAGTTAAAAAATATTTGGTTGATTTTCAAGATATTCTAAAAAATTAATTCTCCACTAATTCTTTAAACCACTTGTTTAGTGAATATCCTCATAAATGAAAGGAAAGAAATAAATTGATATTTATTAATTGATATTTTGAATCTAAAAACACTTTCATTATATGTAACTTATAAATGGAATATCAAAAATTATAAAATTTAGTTTTTTTATATAATTTCCATTGACATAGATTCATTCACTATTCATGATTAAATTTTATTATGGAATTTTTGCAAACAATATAGAATCCCTTATATTTCAAACATGACTTATAAATCATTTGTTGATAGTAGGCATAAAATATTTAAAAAATAGGATGCAAATGATTAGTATCTTTGAAGAATTAGAACCATATAACCTTCTTTAATAAGGGAATCCATGGGAGTGGCCATTTCGAACCCTCCACTACTGGGAACCCCCATCACTATGAAGAGGACTTAATTCCACAACAAGGAAGGATCTATTTCCAGTCGAGATAATAGAGCATCACATGGTGTAATATCAAGATCAATGATGGTTTGAAACAACAATCTATCAATTATGTGAAGTGCATCGATTATTCCCACCTGGTGAGACACCAGGTGACCCAGCAAGACGAGTGGTACATGAGAGATAAAAATCACCACGAGAGAAGGCTCCCAAGAATCAAAACCCAGACCTCACTGACCATCGATACTTTTGGACCTCGACCCTGCACCACTATTCCACCATAGAAGTGGAAAATGTAAACTGGGATTTTAGGCCAACGAGTTTACACGGTAGAGGTGGGACATCAACCAACACTGAGAACCATTATGTACTCCACCTGCTACATGCCCAAGTGTAATGACACTGAGGATTTCAGGCCAGTTCCACATGGGGTGGAGGGGCCCAAGAGAGGTGATAATTGTATATATTGCGTGTTTCCTTTTGGGAACTCAAACCCAGAACCTCATGGTCAGGATTCCACCACTACTCACAAACATCCCAATACCCTATGAGAAATTAGCACCATACATCATGAATTCATAATAAAAATTAATAATCTTTTAAAAATAGACATCTTTATCGATTAAAATATAATGTTCTTATTAGTATATGTATTTACATGATTATATGCATCAAATAAACGAGTGAGACAGAAACCTAGTAAGAGGATAAATAACGACAATAAAAAATATAACATGTGTGAGAACAATAGTAAGCACTCAATCATAATCATAATCATTATATGAAGAATTATATAAATTCATTGAATGATGTAGTGCATAAAAATTAGACATCATGACATAGTTGTCTAATACCACACAATGTTATATACAATGATACCATAATTTTCGTGCATAACATATGTTAATAATCCCATCATTAACATTATAAACTCATATAGAATCAATTAAATTCAAAATAAAAATAATCTCATGAGATAAATCACATTCACCAATGCATTGGAGGGATAAATAATTCATAACTCACCCGTCACATAACAATATTCACATAATCATGCATTACAAACAAAACATATTACAATAGTATTCATAAAATAACCCATTAAAATGAATTAGTTTCCTATGAATTAAATTGATCATATATTAAAGAATAAAATTTGGGGTTTCAAAATTGAGTAGGGAAAATAGAGTTGGTGTACTAATAATGATTCATGATTGAAGAAGAAAAAATATCCAGAGGATTCAATAATTTCCTTAGAACGAAGAATTCTTCTAGAAAATCAATATTTTATTCACAATAAAAATTGGAGATAGGTATATCCTATAAAATTAGAGGGATGAAAAATGAAATCAAATTTCTGGAACATTAAAGATATACCCATTCTTAAATTGCACATGAATGATGTATACACCCAATAAAAGATGGTGTATTCAAGAATCGACATAACATATGTCCAAATAACATTTATACTTGTACAAAATATACTTTATCATCAAATTAGACTATCTAAATTCATATTTTGTAAATTAATAAACAAGTGTTTCATTTATTATAATTTTACAATGTTTATTTACCACTATTTTGATGGGTTGAAGAGTTTAATATAGTTGTTTTGGGATTGTTTTTCTTCCTGGTTTGTGGTCAGTTCCCATGAGTAAAAATATGTTTCGAATTTAATAATTTGGAACAACATATACATAAGTGATTTTATTACATAACATTTAAAATAATTAATATTATATAATCATTGTATAATATTGCATAAGTATTATTCATTAGATAAAATAATGATGAATATGTATTAATTTATTTATTTAGGATTTTACGACCATCACAAATTTATATCATTTTTCATAATATCTTTATAATATATTGTTTCCATTATATGACTCATTTTCTAATATATATAATTAAATATTATTTAAATAAAATAATGTTTTTATGTCAATCCATTAATGTGTGAATGGAAAAAATCTCACCATCTAAGAAGTTTGTTAATCAACATATTTTGAATGATTATGTCATTTTTTGAATAAAAATACAATAAATATTTTTATTTTGGATATTACATTAACACAAAAAATTAAAATATATATATATATATATATTATATTGGTATTATCATAAAACATTGAATATGGTAGGAGAGGATATGAAATAAAAAATGGATATTGAGGATTTTACCTCTTGGTTGTCGTCTCCTTGAGATCCTCTATAATGAAATTGTGATTGTTTTATTGTTGAGTTAATAATACCGAATGTGTTTTTAATGATAGAAATTGATAATTGAAAACCAAACTAGACCAGAAAAATAGTTTTTTGGTTATTGAGTTATAGAGTGGTGAGAGGGGATATTTATAAGAAATATATTGGGGTTTTAGAATTATTTTATTCATTTATTTATTATTTTTTCTAAACACAATAAACAATGTTGATTACTGTAAATAAAATAAATTAATTTGTATATGGAGTTTGAACCAAAGAGATTTTATCTCACCCACACAATACTCATCATGGTATAATTAATTTATTTTCTAAAAACTCTATATTAAATAATTTCATCATTCATAAAAAATTCAACAATTTTTAAAAAAAATATGAAAAAATAATCCAAACCATTTTTTATGTTTATATTTCAAAAATGGATTAAATTTTATTAAAATAATTTTCTAAATGTGAGATATTTAATTACTAATTAAAATAATAATATATTTAAAAAATATTTATTTTTATATTATAACTGATTCTACGAAAATTGAAAATTTATTTATGTTTTCATAAAATAATATTATATCCATTAAAAAATACTTAATTTTATAAATCTATTATTAAAATAATGTATTTTAAATCATTTTTTAAGTAAAAATTTCTAAACAAACATTCATGCTTCAAAAAGTAAAGACACATAATTTATCCTTTTCAAAAATATTATTTACTTATTATAGTATAAAATAATATCAAATTTTCTTTCATATGAATAGTGAAATTTATTTACACATTTATAGTGTATGATTTTATTTAACTGGTTTGGTTTCTTTTCTTAATTATCATATTACTATTCAAATGATCTGGTTACTATTAAATCAGAATGGTGACAATAATTTCTATAAATACTACTTATTTCATTGATCATTTATGAGAATAATTCTCTAATTATGTTCTCAAAGAGATTCATCTGTATTATGAAAAAATATATGTGAAGTAAAATTCCATTGATAAAAGTTTGTGGTGACACGTTCTTCCCACCAATAGATATTTTTTCATCCATATTTTTTTAATAAACCATACAGAAAATAAGAAAGGGTATTTCTCATATTTCCTAGAAGATTATAGGAAACAGAAATAAAATTAGGTGTCTTAGATAATTAGTTAAGTATATTATGAAAAAGTAACTTTGAAAATTGAAGGATATATTAGTAAATGGAATGTATTTTTAACATGATATTCACTATTTTAGTCAATGTTTAATATCATGATAGAATAATCTCTAGGGTAATTACTAAATTTTTATATCCTTAATCTCTATAAATAAAGAGGCCATTCAATGATTCCAAATGTAGAGAACCTATTTTTCTTACATGACTATTATATAATTTTTTAGATAAAAGATTCATTAAAATCCATGATCCAAAGGTTTAGTATCTCGAAAAAATTAGGACTATAAATAACATATATAAAACATTACATAACCATTTAATAAAATTATTATTTGTTTTACCTTTAATGATCTCATTCTTTTTGGTACACACTGTCACCTAATGATTTACATCAATGAATGGGGTGGCCTAAAAGCATGGTATGTAGATAAATATGTACATGAATAAATAAATCAAGTTTGAATTAAATAATCATTATTATATCATAATAATATTATAATAATCATAATAAGTTATTAAAGCGTTATATATGTCATGGAATATGTAAATGAAAAAAATGAAACATCGTGTATTACATATGAAATAATTCATATAGTTTTTAACAAAGCTAGCATCATTTACCCATTAAAAAATGTTCATAATCAAAATATAATAATTTTTAACAAGTATAGAATAATTTTCACATATAAAATTCATCATACCATAATATAAAAAATATTACACAATTAATTAGTGGCCTATAAAATTATATGACCACCCATCACCTGAAAACAATTACATTATCATGAATTCCACATAGATCAAATAATAGTAATAGTTATAAAATGACCAATGTAAAAGAATTACATTCATAAGTATTTCATAAATTATAATGTCGTGAATAAATTTTAGGGTTCCAAAATGAAAAGGGGGAAAACCTAGTATATGATTCATAATTCATTGGTAAAGAATAAAACATATCAAGAAGAGTTAATATGTGATTTGGAAATTATATTTCTTTTGTAATTTTTATTTATTCATCATAAAAAAATGTCTGAAAAATTCATATTATATAAAATATGTGGTATGAAAAATAAAAAAATATTAATAAACTAAAATGAAATATGCATTAATTTTTTTTTCATAAATGCAGTATTACAGAATAAAAATGAGTTGGTTTATAGAATTACATTACATTATGACTAAATACATTATAAACATGTACATAATATCCAAGATAATCATACTATTTTATTTAATTAAATAGTTTAAATTCTATTATAAATGTATTTTATTTATTATAATTTTATTATGTTTGTTTATGTATATTTTGACATGTTATAAGGTTCCATATCATTGATTTGGGAGTGTTCATTTTTGTGGTTTATGGGTGATTCACTTGATTAAAAATATGGGTGGGTTTTATCATATGGGAATAACTTTTCCATAAGTAATATTATATAATATTAGTGAGCATAGATTACAATAAATTATCTCAAATGCAATTTTTTTATTTTGTATGACGATGATACACAAAATAAAACATTGAATAACATAATTTAATTTATAAAGGTGGTATTTCAACAATTACAAATTGATATCACATTATTTAATATCATGCTTATATAGTTGTTGTAGTACTTTATAAATCAATTAATATATATATATATATGTTGAACTCTATGTGAAATGGTTATTTTAATAATCACAAATCTTGGTTTTATTTATTTCAATTTTTTCATTTGTTCATATTGTCCAAAATATGTGTAAATCATGCCTACATTTGTTTCTCTATTTTAATTTGGGTTTTACAGTTGAACTGGATGTATTCTAGATTGAACAAAAATAATGTGAGTATTCCATGTCTTGACTCACCATTAGTTATTTTCCAAAGCACCAATGATGAACGATCACACCAATGAGGAACGGTAGCAACGATGATAACTGATCGCACCGATGATGACCAATTGCACCGATGATGATCAATCACACTGATGTTGATTTATTTCACCAATGTTGAATGGTCGCACCAATGATGAACGGTCGCACTGATGATGAACAGTCGCCCCGATGATGAACAGTCACACCATTGATGACCGATAGAACCAATGACAACGGTCACACCGATGGATACCAATGATCATGAGCCACCGATACTGATGATTAATGAGCCACCAATGATGATGCTACCAAAACCGATGCAGATTCCAAATGAGTCACCGATCTCATGACTCACTGATAGTCATGAAAACCGTTTGAATTTCTATAAACTCTTATTTAATTCCAATGGTCATATTTGATGTTTTTAATGAAATTAATGATATTTAATGTATGTTTTTGGCATGTCGGGAGATCATACCTGGTAACTATGAAAAATGTAATCATTCCCTTTGCCGGAGCGTGTGGAATAAAAGGAAGATCGAGCTGTAGTAAAAGTGCACAGAGAAACAAAAAGGCATTGAGAGAGAATTCTTCCAGGAATATACATACAAAAAGGGAGAACACTCAAGGAATTTGAAGAGGGCATTTGTAATATCTTAAAATAACTCCTAGGCATGAAATCCAGAACTTATGAAGAACACACAAAGAACACTGGAAACCAAAATGTACACTCACTTCTAAGGCCATCAAGCTGAACCATGATACTCTGTTTTATCAATAGAAAAACCACAGAAGGACTCAGAAGCATCTCCGTTAATTCCAACAAGTCCAAAGCTGCACTTACAATCACTAGAGCTTTCTAAACGTTCATATACTATCTCTATGTGAATTGTTATTTACTGTTGATCAGTGTGTGCACTCTGTATATCTTTTACACACACACTGTCTCTTGTTATAAACTGAAGGATACTAAATCCTCATTCCAAACTCCATACATCATTATGTGTCCCACTGAGGATAGTGGTAGAGGTCATGTGTGACCTTGAAAGTCCATGTGTTTTTGTCTTTGTTTTCCCATGAATAACTGTGGTAGAGGTATTAGGACTTGGACATTATTTAAATGTTGTTAACCCCGATCCAGGGTGTGGATCAAATTTATATATAAATTTTAAAGGACTATGTCTCTGCTTGAGACTTTACCTATTGGTTATATCTGATGTGTTTTTAGTACAAGATAAAGTATACTACATGTATGTTTTATTCTGCTGTTGTTACATTGAAATACAAAACTATTTTAAAGTTACATTGATAGTTAAACTAGAAAGTGTTTATATTTGTTGAGAACCAGTATGTTTGCTTCAAAAGCCAATATAATCATGTGATTAAATTGACTGAGATCTAATCAATCATTATGAATCCAATTGAACATTTTCAGTTTTGTATAAATTCACTACAGTTTAACTTTGGTTTTAAGTTGTGGGACATGAAGAGAAATCTTTTTAACAAAAAAATTTAATTGGAACTCAATTCACCCCCCTCATGTGTATCCACTCTTACCAACATTTGGTATAAAAGGATTTGTTTTGCCTATCCACATTTTCAACTACTCGGTTTTGAAACTGTGACTTTAGTTATTTTAAAGATATTAAATTTCTATTAGTTCTAAATTTTATCTCTTTGATGTTATTTTCTAAACTCTAGTACTCTAGTTATGGATAATAGACTAGAAGGTGCTTCTACCAATATTCCACCTATCTTTAATGGTACAAACTATGCCAAATGGAAACTAAAGATGCAAATTCATTCAGAAAGTACGGGTTTTGATATCTGGACTACTATAGAGTCACAATATAAAATTATAGAAACTAATAGAACAACTTGGGATGAACCTACAAATAATGCTTACGATAATAATTATAAAACTATGATTTCCTTTTATTGTGTTGTGGGACATGAAGGGTTCAATAGAATATCTTCTTGTTAAACAACCTATGAAATATTGGATACTTTGAGTGTTTCTCATGAAGGAACAACTAATGTTATAGAAATTTGATTACATACATAAACTATTAAAGATGATAATATTAAAATAAAAACTAATGAACCTATTTCTGATATGTATCTCAGGTTCAATGAGATTTTCAATACAATGATTTCACTTAGAGAAGTTGTTCCAGTAAATGAACAAATCATGAGAATCATGGGATTTCTACCTGACCGATGGAGAGGCACTTCTGTTTTAATCATAGAATCAGGTGACATTGGTTCTCTCCCTATAAAAGAGCTTATTAGTAAATTAACGATGTATGAGAAAGAAATAAAGGTAAATAAAGTAGAAGATGGTGAACATAAAATAAAATTCATGGCATTCAAATCTAATACTTCTAGGAGCAAGGACAAAGACAATGTTCAAATACAAATTGAAAGGTCAACCAGTGAAGATCCGGATTTTAATAGTGATTATGAGATGGCTCAAATACCCAATAGATTCAAGAAGTTATATAGGAAAAATAAATTATATAGAATATCAAATTACAAAGGTATGTATGAAAATAGAGGTAAGTGGAAGAAGGACTGGAATAAATATAATAAAGAAGATGATATAGTCTAATATGAATTCAAAAGGGAAGGGCACATTAAAGAAGACAGTCCACAATTAAAGATCAAAATGAAATATGACTACAAAGAAAATAAGTACAATAAAGCCATGAAAGCTACTTGGAGTGTTTCAGAAGATAGAACAAGTGAATCTGGTGTTTCTAATTCTAAAAAGAATCGTGCCAACATGTGCTTCATGACCAATACCTCAGAGGTACATGTTTTTCCATAGCAGAATAATTATTATTCGGGAACTGATTTTGAATCTGAAAACATGTTTAGTGAGGAACTATTTTAATATTGTAACATGCTAGAAGAAACCAGTAATGAACATAAGGACAAGTACAAAGCCTTAAAGAAACAATATGCTATCACTGCCAATATTAAATCTTTTCTAGATGTAGAAAAGGAAAAGAATACTCAATTGATAAAGTAAAATACTGAACTAAAATTGTCTAATTAGAAACTTAGAAAGGACTTAGAAAATTTCACAAATGGAAAGGCCACACTAACTCAAATTCTAGAATATAAAGTGGCACCAAAATATGCTTCTGGAATAGGTTATCAACATAAAAAAGACAATTTACTTTAACTAAATTTATTCCTATGTCTGGACAATGTTTTGTTTATTCATTTTCTGGAAATTAAAATGCTTTAACTAGTTATCCATATGGATATAGATCAAATAAATTTTATCATTAAAAATATATTGGTTTTGTAAATTATATGAGACCCATAAGAAAAATCCGGGTACCTAAAGCTTTGATTGCTAACCTACCTGGACCCAAGAAGATATGGGTACCAAAATCATTTCCCATTTAAATCTATTTTGTAGGAAACATGTTTGAAGAGTTCTCATAAGACGGTATGGTACTTGAGAAGTGGATATTTGAGATACATGTATGAATATTATTCATACTTTAAAAGCTTAATAATGGTTGATGGATTCCATGTCACATTTGGTGATAATTCTAAAGGAAAAATCATCGGCGTACGCCAGATTTGAAACACTAATTCAGTTTTGATTTCAAATGTTTTATTTTTTGATGGACTTTAGTATAACCATTTATGTATTTCTCAATTATTTGATGATGGCTTTAATGTTAATTTTGAAAATGATTCCTATGATATTTTTACCTCTAAATTTTATTTAGTGTTCTCAGCCTTGAGAAATGAAAATGTTTATGTTTTTTTTCTAAATTATTTAGCTAAGAAAAATGTTACTTGTTTAAATGATTTTCATAATGATTCTTGGATTTGGAACATAAGATTAGGACACTGCAATATACATTCACTTAGAAAACTGACTAGGATTAACTTAGTTAGAGACCTACCTAAATTTGAATTCCAAAATGATAATGTTTGTATTCACTTTCAAAAGGGAATGCAACACAAATTTTCATTTAAATCCAAAAAGGATTTCTAAACTCTTAATCCTATCGAGTTGGTTCACATGGACTTGTTTGGACCTTCTAGTGTTTCTAGTTTAAATAGGAAGAACAATGACTTTGTCCTAGTAGATGACTTTTCTAGATATAGTTCAGTATATTTCTTGGCTTACAAATGTGAAGCTTGTTCTTACTTTGTTAAATACTCCATGTCTGTGGAAAACCGTAGTGGACTTATGATTAAAAACCTAATAAGTCACCATGGCCATGAGTTTGAAAATAATGAGTTCAAATATTTTTGCTTGCACAATAGCTATATTCACAATTTTTCTTCTCCTAGGACAACTCAACATAATGGTGTAGTATAAAGGAGGAATAGAACCTGTCAAGAAATAGCAAGAATCATTATTAATGGGTATGACCTGCCTGTTTACATTTGGGTTGAAGTTGTGAATACCGCTTGTTATATTATTAATAGTCTTAATTAGACCTGTTATCATGAAGACCCCTTGTGAATTGTGGAATAATAGAAAACCTAATGTTAGTTACTTCAGAGTCTTTGGCTGCAATGTTTTTATTCCTCAATAAAAAGGATTATCTTGATAAGTTTTCTTATAAGAGAGATGAAGGAATTTTTCTTGGTTATTCTTTAACTAGTAAAACCTATAGAGTATTTATCAAAAGAACTATATTTGTGGAAGAATCTGTTCACATCCAGTTTGATGAAACTGATCCACATGAGCCTAAAACGTCTCCTGAAAATCGTGTAGAAGATTTGACTATTCTAGGCGTTAATGATAAATATAAAGAACATGTTGTAGAAACATCATGTTTCAGACATATTCCAGAATCATCATCTGTTGAACCCGAACTTAGAGATGATATTGAAATTTCTAGACCTACCTTTACTATATCAACTAGGATTCTAAAGAATCGTCCATTAGAAGTTGTTGATGGTAATCATGATAGAGGGACACATACCATAGTTTCACTAAGAATATTGGTTGAACAGCATCCATTTCTTTCACAACTAGAACCTAAAAATGTCAATGATGCAATCAATGATGAATTTTGGGTAATGGATATACAAGAAGAGTTAAATAAATTTTAAAGAAACACGGTTATTGAATTAGTTGACAGACCTAAGGACACTTTAACAATAGACACTAAATGGGGTTTTAGAAACAATGTCAATGAATCAGTAAATATAGTTAGAAACAAATCTAGGCAAGTAGCACAAGGATATAGACAAGTGGAAGGTATAGACTAGGAGGAATACTTTTCACCTGTAGGTAGTATAGAAGCTATTATAATTCTAAATGCATATGTTTCTCACTTAAATTTCAAATTATATCAAATGGATGTTAAAAGTAATTTTCTAAATGCTTTTACTGTTGATGATGTTTTTGTTGAACCACCACATAGATTTAATAATCTTCATTTTCTAAATCGAGTTTTTAAACTTTCTAAAGCATTATATGGTTTAAAACAAGCTCCCTGAGATTGGCATGATAGACTTAGAAATTCTATTATTACAAAAAGTTTTACTAAAGGGATATGCTGATCCAACTCATTTTGTTAATCAAATTTCTAAATAAGTTTTAATAGCTCATATCTATGTTTATGATATTATTTTTGGATCTTCTAATTATTATTTATGTACTGATTTTATAAAGAGTATGAAAAATGAAAATGAAATGAGGTTAATGGAAGAACTCAAATATTTTATTGGATATCAATTTTTCCAAAATGAAAATGGTATTATTTTGAATCAAATTAAATATAACAAAAATATTTTTAAACATTTTGGTTTGGATTGTATTAAAGAAATTGATAATCTTATGGGTACAGTCTGTAAATTGGATGTAGATGAAAATGGGAAACCTGTGGATCAATCATATTATAGTGGTATGATTGGATTCTAACTTTTCTTTAATGCTAGTTGACAATATATTATTTTTAGTGTGTGTATGTGTGCATGATTTCAAGATAATCCAAAATAATCTCATTTACTTTCTGTTAAATGAATTTTTAATTATCTTAAACACACTGTAAAATTAGGTCTATTTTACCCAAAGGATATTTCTTTGAGCTAATGAGTTATTCAGATGCTGACTTTGTTTGTTGCAAGTTGGATAGGAAGAGAACATATGGAACATGTCATTTATAGGGAAAATACTTAGTATCTTGGTGTAGGAAGAAGAAGAATTATGTAGCTTTGTCCACTTCCGAGGCAGAGTATATAGCTAATGGTAGTTGTTGTGCACAAATTATGTGGAAGAAACACAATCTCTTGGACTATGGATATGATTTTAAGCATGTATCAATCAACTGTTATAACACAAGTGTGATTAACATTTCAAAGAACCATGTGTCTCACTCTAGAAACAAACACATTGATATCAGACATCACATTTTGAGAGATCACTACCAAAATGGTTATATTACTCTCGAGTTTATCGGTACTGAACATCAATTAGATGAAATTTTCACCATGCACTAAAATTCTGAAAGGATAGACTCGATTAAACCTGAGTTGGGTATGATAGATTTGTGAAACCGATCTATCAAATGATCTGTCAAACCGATCTGTCAAACCGATCTGTCAAATCGATCTATGAAACCGATCTGTCAAACTGATCTGTCAAGTCGATTAGGGCTACCAATTTGGTTGAAATATTTTTAAAATCATTATTGTCTATTTAAAATGACGTTGTTTTACTAAATCGATATTTTATTGTTTGTATCCCTAAATGATGCAAATAATGACATGCGTCTACTTCATTCTCTAAAGACTGTTAACCTTCCATTTACTGTCGAACACTCTCTTCTATTTTCTATATCCTGAGCCTTTTGAATCTTTCCGGGCCTCTCATTTTTCTCAAAACTCAGAATGGCCAAGAAAAAGAGGCATGGAAAGGAATCTAAAGGAACTTCACCTGTCAAATTTGCTTGAGGTGTGTCGAGCAGTACGATGCAGAGGTCTGTGATCCCGGAGCTAGAAAAATGTGAGGTTATAACTGAAAAAGAAATATGGTCAGAATGTGTTTTATCTATAAATTCTGTTCTATTTAAATTTTTTTGAAATGAAAGGTTGGAAGAATTAGTTCTGTGATAATGATAGGGACTTTTACCCGGAGCTGGTGCATGAGTTTTATTGGAACCTAGATGTAGTTTTGGACGGAGTATAGGCTGTGAGATTTTATTCTATATTAAGGGAAAAAAGTTTACTTTTTTCATCAAAGTAGTGGGCTGAATGTCTATTAGTACCTGACAATGGAAGATACGAGAACTATTCTGGTAATATTCCGCCCACGACTAATTAATTTTCATTTGAGATATCCCTAGAGTTAATGACTGGGAAGTCTGAATCACGAAGCATAACTGCTGTTGAGTTGGATGGTGAGAATAGAATCATATTTAAATTTATTCAACATCAAATATGTCCTAGAAAAGGTGAATTTTCTTTAGTAAAGTATCATGATGTGTTTCTGTTATTCCTGTTGTTGAATAATGAAAAGATCAATTTGTGTATATATATTTCTAAGAATATTGTTGAGATGATAAAACCTTCAAAGAAAGCTACAACTCTGTTTTATTCAAAGAAAATTTCTTACATGTTGAAATTCTTGGGTTGTGTGGATGATGGAGATGATTGTATCTCATCAATTATCATCTGTTTCCACAAAGTTATTTGTAAGAGGAGGAAAATCAATTAGAACTAATTGATGAAATCTTGGGTTGTTGATGAAGAAAAGTTATATGAGTCCTTCAATCCTACTGATCATCCAAGGAGACCAATGGAGATAAGAGATAATAGTTTAAAACCTCATGAGAATGTTGTTTATTTAGATGATGAAGATAAAATGGTAGTTCCTAAGGAAACTGGTGAATCCAGTAAGAAGAGCACAAGAGAAGATGAATATGAGGATAATATGAATACTGAATATGAGGATGAATCATCTTCGGATGAGAGGAGTGATCCTGATACTGTTATCCCGAAGAAAATAAGAATGTAATTCAGTTTGGCAAGCCCTCCTCTCAAATTCCCAGAGATTGAACCACTTTTAGATGATGATGAAGAATATGAGACTGATGAATCAACCTCCTAGTAGTATGAATCTGGAAGTAAAGACAGTTCAAGATAGAAATTAGTTAATGATGATAAATATGATGCTAATGAAGGCAGTGATGGTGATGAGGGTGATGCTGATGGTGATTGTGGTAGTGGTGGCAATGATAGTGATGGTGGTGATGCTGATGATGCTGATTCTCGACCAATAGAAACACATAATATGATCCAAGTTGATCCTCAACCCTAACCAATTGGGAATGAAAATGTCCTTGAAGCTAAGAGGACAGAATAGTTTGAGAGTAATGAGGATGAGGATGTCCTTCCTAAAAATTTAGGACGAGCTCGGTTTGTGAAACCTTTGTATCCGTCATGCAAATATGTATGGGAAGAACATCCAGGTATTTCTGTTCTAGGATTAGATTACCCATAGAATTTTGAAGGTGTAGAAGTGGATATTACAGAAGTAAATATTTCAGGAAAGGCTCAATTAGTTGTAGGGTTTTTGCAAAGACAAGATGTCTGGCCTGATCCTTCAATGTTTCAAGCTGGACATGTTCCTGCAGTTGCTAAATCTAACATTGAAAGATTTAAGGTTGAATTTATTCAAGCTGTTAGGGAGACTGTGAAAGATGAGTTATCTCATATTCCAGATCTTGCTCCTATGACTTTATCTGAAGCTGCTATGGATTATTTGGCTCAAAGAGTGGTAAGCCTTATCAAACCAGTCTTGTGCAATTATAGTGAGTTTGGTAGGCAGGTAGATTACCTCTTTGAATCAAACACTCTTAGATTTAGGCAGAAATCTTGTTTCTCTGAATATAGAGTTAAGAACAACCACATCTGGTATGATGGATGTTTTATGAAATTTGATAGAACATTTGAAGTAAGAAGATTTGAGGAAGTTGAAAGCTGAGATCACACAAGTTGTTACTCAGGATATCTCTTCAAAAGTAACTAAGATTACAGGTTATGAGCTTAATAATTTAAAGGAAGTTGTTATTGAAGAGCTAGAAAATCTAGGGATGATTTTGGATTTGGATTCTATGAAATATATGAAAGATCATAGTGATCATATTCATAAGATGGTGCAGTTGTATTGAACCGATGTTACCAAAGCTCAAAAAGAGATCAAGGTTAAAATGGATCATTATTTCTCTAAGATTTACAACAATCATGAGTTGAATCATCATTTTAATGTGCTGTCTAAAAATTTGAGACTCCCTCCAGTTACTAAAGTTTTTAAGGATTAAGTTCCAGAGTTGAATGATTTTACTCCTACTTTAGAATATTTCATGCAGAATAAGGATGATTTTGAAAAAGCTATGCGGTACAACGGAGAAGTAATTCATAACTTCATCAATTTTCTCAAACCCTACCTTCATGTGCATGCTAATGACATTATTTTTTCTACTAATAAGTCTCTTCAATATTCATATGTTGCTCCTAGTCAGCTATCTGTTTCTCAAGCACTCTCCTGTTTTCGGCCAGTCATTCAACAACATCCTTCAGAAAGATCATCTCGGCAGCAGGTGACCCTGGAACCCACATTTCGTCCATCTCGGGTCGTTTTGATCCTTTATCCATCCGTACAATTCATCCGTCCACCCAACCACCTTATAGACCATCCATTCCTCCCACTACTAAAGTAAAATCTCCCTTGTACCCTGAGAAATAGTTGTATCTTTCAATTTTTGATAGGGTTTCTATTTCCTGTACTTTTAAATTCTATCAATGATTTTTGTACTCATTGTTGATATGGAATCTTCTTTCTTATCTTCTTTCTATCTTCATTTTGATAATCCAAAAGGGGGAGAGAAATACGGGAGATCATGCATATGAGAAATCAGGGAGATCATGCATATGATAAATTAGGGAGATCATGCATATGAATAGGTGAACTGAATGTGCATATGAGCCCATGATGGCTATTTACCACATACATGCATTCACAGGGGGATAAATAATGCCTCTTTATCTCTATGGGGATAACAATGGGAATGAATTGTATTATATGACTTGTATTATATGTGGTTAATGACTCAGTTATAAAAGTTATGTTTGCAATTCTAACCCTGTTTTACCTTTTGGAATATAATATTTTTTTATAGGGGGAGCATACTGAATGACATATTATATTCTCTATTCCTTTATGCCATTGATTTGTGATTATCAAAAAAGGGGAGATTGTTGAACTCAATGTAAAATGGTTATTTTAATAATCACAAATATTGGTTTTATTTATTTCAATTTTGTCTTTTTTCAAATTGTCCTAAATATGTGAAAATCATGTCTACATGTGTTTCTCTATGTTAATTTGTGTTTTACGGTTGACCTGGAAGTATTCTTGATTGAACAGACACTTTGTATAAATTCCATGTCTTGACTCACAGTTAGTTATTTTCCAAAGCACCAATGATGAACGGTCGCACCAATGATGAAAGGTAGCACCGATGATGACTGATCACACTGATGATGAATGATATCACCGATGATAAATGGCCGCACCGATGATGATTGATTGAATCAATGATGAATGCTCACACTGATGATGAACGGTATCACCGATGATGATTGATTGCACCAATGGAAATAGTTGCACAGATGGCAACCGATGATCATGAGCCACTGACACCGATGATTACTGAGCTGCCGATGCAGATGCTACCAAAACCAATGCAGATTCTAAATGACTCACCGATCTCATGACTCACCGATAGTCATGAAAACTGTTTGAATTTATATTAACTCTTCTTTAATTACAATGGTCATATTTGATATTTTTATTTAAATTAATGATATCTAATGTTAGCTTTTGGCAGGTCAGGAGATCATACCTCATACCTATGAAAAAGGTAATCATTCCCATTGTTGGAGCGTGTGGAATAAAATGAAGATTGAGGTGTAGTAAAAGTGCATGGATAAACAAAAAGGCATTGAGAGAGAATTATTCCATGAATATACATACAAAAAAGTAGAACACATGAGGAATTTGAAGATGAAATTTTCAAGATCTTAAGATAACTCTCATGCAAGCAATCCAACACTTCTGAAGAACACACGAAAAACACTAAAAATTAAAAAGCACACTCACTTTTGAAGGACATCAGGATGAAACACATTACTCTATTTTTTCAACAGAAATACCACAGAAGGACTCAGAAGTATGTCTGCTAAATCCAACGAGTCAATATATACACTTATAAAAACTAGAGCTTTCTAAACATTCATATACTTTCTCTAAGTGAATTTTTATTTACAGTGGAGCAGTGTCTGCACTCGGTATATCTTTTACACACACTACCTTTTGTTCAAAAGTTGAGGATACAAAATCCTCATTCCGAACTCCATACATCATTCTATGTCCCACTGAGTATAGTGGTAGGGGTCATGTGTGACCTGGATAGTCTCTGTGCTGTTTTCATTGTTTTAACACGATGAACTGTGGTAGAGGTCTTAGGACCTGGACAGTATTGAACTATTGTTTACCCCGATCCAGGGTGTGGATCAAATTTATTTATAAATTTGAGAGGAATAAGTCTCTACTTGAGATTGGTACTCTTGGTTATATCTATTGTGTTTTTAGTACAAGTTAAAGTATACTACAGGTATATTGTATTCCACTGCTGTTACTTTGAAATACAATACTATTTTAACATAACATTGATAGTTAAACTATTAAGTTTTTATGCTTGTCGTGAACAAGTAGGTTAGAATAAAAAGCCAATTTAATCCTATGATTAAATTTACTAAGATCTAATCAATATTTAAGAATCCAATTGAACATTTGAAATCTGTATAAATTCACTACAGTTTAACTTTGGTTTTAAATGGGGGGACATTAAGAGAAATCTTTTTAACAAAAATTTTTAATTGGAACTCAATTCAACCCCCTCTTAGGTATCCACTCCAACCAAAAATATTAACATATTAATGAAAAAATATAATGTGTTTATGACCATTATGGAAGCCGTTAATGGATAATGAAAACTCATCGTCTAGATATTTTGTGAATAGACACATCACAGATGATGTCTTCATTTTTTAATTTAATAAATGAGAAGACAAGAATTTATGACGTATATTACATCAAATAAATAATTAAAATATATATATTATACTAGATTTATCATTCCACTTTAATTATTGTATGTTAGGGTATTAAAGGGATGAGATTACATTAAAAGAGATAGATTGATGATTTAACCTATTGAACGTTGTCTATATGGAAACCACCTAACGCCCCAAGGGTTTGGTATTTTATTATGTAAAAAATACATAAGATGTGGGGAAGAGAATTTTTGAGAGAATTGGGATGCAATTATTAAATATACATGTGACATTATAATATTATTGGTTATGTATATTCATTTATTTAATTTGTTAAACCACCTAGGCTTCACAAAACACCAACCTTAATAGAATAATGATGTACTTTAATATATCATTATTTTAAGAAGCCAATTAATAACCTGTCATGAAATTGGATGGAATTATTATTAATAATGAATGTTATATATTACATATTCAAAAAAATTGTTTTTAAATTTATCCATATGATTTTATTGGAATACAATAAGAAGGAATCCAATTTTACGCATTAAAATGATAAATTTTTCTAAACATAGTTTTTCTGAATTTTAATGGGGGAATTGGGTTAAAAAATTTCAAGTCATAGAATATTCATTAGAACGAAAAAAGTCATTTTTAAAATTGGAATGTCAAAATAATTTTAGGCTGAAATTTTGGATTTTATTGGAAATATTTATTTTTTAATGAACAAGTGAATTATCTTTGTCTTTAGAAAACTATCAGTTTCCATATTTTAATAGTTTATTTATGATTCAATAGTAACCAAATATAATAATCTCAAAATTATATTTTGGAATATTATAAATGATAATATAATATATTTATATCATTGTATAAGTAAATAATTTTTTTAGATGTTATTAAGTGCTGATATTTTAATAAAATATAAATGTATATATTAAATATTATAAGTAATATAATGATTTAAAAGATTTTTTATAATTTATTCAATAAATTAATATTTATGTGTCATCTAATTTTATTAGAATTTCACCAGATCTTACTAAATTTGTAAACGTGTTATAAAATAGGTTTTAATTTTAAAATATTCAATTCCCAATTAAATGAAAATTTTATATTAAAATTAAATATATATTATTTAGAAAATTATTATCAAAAAACTGAGTTCATTTGAAAATTTTACACATAACAAATAATTTGGATATATTTTTAGGATATTTCCAAAATAGTAGAATTGTTGGGAATATTAAAATACAATAATAAATGGTATAAAACATTATAAGTTAAATATACTATTCCTATAGACTTTGCTGATATAATAACCATAATTTCAAAATCCATATAATTATTTTCATATATATAATGAAAATTTTTAAATTATTAGTATTATTTATCCAAAATAATAAAAAATTAATACAATATAAAAAAACCCCTCTCATCCCCAATAAATACTATCTCAAACAACCTTTTATCCTAACACATCATAAACCATGAAACAATGTAAAATACTAGAGAATAATATTCCCAATCCTCTAACTGACATCTAGAATGTTTTGGTTCCATGAAAAGACCAAAAAAACATTCCCTAATCTGGTTCGCCAGCTGATCATTTAAAGAGGTAAACCCCTCTCTCCTATTGTATTAGTTCCCATTCAACTTTTTTCATGTATTATAATAAACTAAAAACTTGTTTAAAAATATCCATAATAACTATATTATCTTATATATAAAACCACTTTATTATGTCAATGAAAAATCCACCATTATGCCTATTCTCCTTCTCGTTTTATTTTTACGATGAAAACATCATCTGTGAGGTGCCAGTTTAAGGCCTTCAAGGATGATGTGTTTTCAATTTTCAATTCCACATTCAATGATATTCATAAAACCTTTTTATAGTTAAACAAAAAATAATATTTTAAAAAAAATTATTTTATGTTATTCAGCCAGTATATATACATAATATTAATTCATAAAAGTAAACTAGCACATGATGATCGAAAAACCACTACAATAATAATAATGATTATCACTAACTTTTTATCGAATAATTTATCTTCACCCTAGATAACCAAATAAATAATATAATCATTTAATATTATTGAAGATCGTCAATTAAATATAATTCCAATTATCTTCAACTATTTTCATTTTACATTATCTTGTATATTAAGAAAAATTAAAATGATCATAAAACTCAAGGAAATGAATGCTCCACAATGAAAAAACTATTTTTTATATCTCATCCAAAAAAATGAACATTGTAATATAATAATAAATATGATACATGTATTACATGTTCATAGTTAATTAATTAAATGATATAATATTATTATTTGGGATAGTATGATAATGTGCATAACACATTCAAACACAATCTAAAGGTTTTCTCTTGTCACCATTATTTATAAGAGATATTCCTTATTCAACACTATATTTTTGTGTGGGGTATCACTAAGAGATATCCTACCTTTAACAACGCATCTATACAAATGGTTTATAAAAACTGTGGTATAAGTCCTCTTTCCTAATAGGCTATCCAAAACTATTCATAAATTGTACATTGAAAACACCTTACCCAACGGTTCACCCGAACTGTTGGAAAAGGGTCAACTTTTCCTAATAGTGATGGTAAAACCATAGGGAAAGGGTATATTTAGAAAAATTTAAAACCATTGGTATAGTGTATATTGAGAAATCTATTCCGAGTGGTTTTCTGAAACTTTTTGGAAAGGTTAAACTTTTCAAATAATTTTTCCAAAACTATTGGTAATGTGTACTTTCAGACCATTATTTCCAATGGTTTTGAAAAACCATTGGGAAAGTGTACATTAACAAAACGTTTCCTAATGGGTTTCCCAAATTTTTTGGAATGGGTAGGTAACTATCCCAATAGTTCTCGAAACTATTGGGAATGGTCTATCCTAATGGTTTTTAGAACTATTAGTATATGTACCCGTATATTTTATGAATATTTTTTAAAATATAAAAAAAAAATTCAATATATATAATATATATATATATATATATATATCAAAATTTATTTACAAAGGAAATAATATGATAGTGGTAAAATATTTGATATAAAACATGTATTTCTGGGTTCAACCCTATATTGTAACTTTTTTTAGTTATACCTATCCCAATGGTTTTCTCCAATCTATTTGGATAGGTTGTTCCCACCACCAAATCACCCAATAACATCAGAAAATGTTCGTATAATCTATACAAATGGTCCCAAACTGTTCGTATAGGAATTTTTTTTTTGTGAATGCATACATAACTTGTCTTTACAATATCATTAATCTCATTATATTTATTTTATTTAATGCATAATTTTATGATTACTAATTTTATGGAGAATACAATATGTCTATTGGAAAATTGATAAGGGATTCTACCTGACTTCCATTTTCATCTAGGACACACATTATCTCTATTTATTCAAAATGTAATTCTTATTTAATTTTGTTTACATATTTTAAATTATATTTATATATTCCAAACTCAGATATCTAGTTCATATTATGCTTCTTTTATGTGAAAATATATGTTTTATACAGGTTCTAATTTAATTTTTTCCAAAAAAGAATCCCCGATTAAATTTATGTTCTAGTTTTGTTACACATTTAAGTACCATTAATAGGATTTTTGTAGTAAAATTTATTTTTTTTAAAATCGATATTTGTTTCTAAAAATATATCATTTTTTCCATTTTTCTTAAAATAAATTATTACGTTTTTGTGTCTAATATACTGTTAAACCCCACTAAAGTGTTCCATTTATAAAGTCTCAGAAAAACACTTTTTACTTGTTTTTAAATTAGTTCGGAATAATTTATTCCACAATGAATTTTATTTTCATTCCCATATCATTTCTTGAATATTCATGTTTACAATCTAGTTTTATGATAAATATAAATAGTATTCCACTAATAACTCCTCATTCAATAGTAAAAGTGTATTTCTCAAGAATATATTGATGTTTTTAGTGTATTTTCATCTATGATTTATATTCAAATGTTTAAAAGTATTATGGGAAAAAAGTATTAATTTTTTTAAATAGAGAAACCACAATATGATGAATTAATTAGAACTAGTAAGTGATGGGTGGGGACAAAAATATCCTAAAGACACATTAGTAGGTTTCATGAAACAAACTATACAAGGTTTTAGATGAGTCCTTACCCATTTATATAGACTTCATGGACAAGGCATTGAAGGTTTGTTTATGATTTCAAAATTTATAAATTAACTCATTATATTACTATTAATTGATATTCCATGTGATTATTCATCTAGTTTAATATAATTGGTTATGTTTTTTTCTCTCATTTGATTATTTATGGAATTATTTAATCATAATTTATTCTATCAATATTATTCTCAAGAATGTTTTTTATGTCATGTTTTTTATATATTAACCACGCCTTATGGTTCATTATAAATTTTTATAGCATCTTCTATATTTTTTTACCATTAATGATCATCATAGATAACCACTTTATATGTTTTATTTTTACATAGTGTGTGAATATATTTGAAATTAATTACTCATATAGATAATCTAAGAGATTAGAGATTATTAAAATTAAGATTCTGTGTTTTTTTTTCATTCATGTTGTATTGTAAATCTTCTTTAAGTATATGGTTTTCTAAAGATACTAATCTACTCATCCATTCAGGGTGAGACTTTATTATTTAATATAAAAATGTAACTAATTATTACAGTATATCTAGGGTACCGGGGTCTCTGACATTATAGTTTGTATCAATTGATGTTTAGTTGAAATTTTTGAAAAAATATTTAGAAAACGTTAATTTGTTATAATAACATTAAGATAGATATTATGGACATTCGAAGAATAATATACTATAAATTTTATATGGGAGAGATTTTATTTGGAATACTAGAAATAAATCACTATCATGATACATCATGTTGACACTATAATACTATATTTGTACCTAGGGGTAATAACTCAAACATGTTGTGATGAGCCTAACTCAGAGTAACTGGGTATAAAAAAAGTCTATACTACACACCTGGTTTGATAGTCCTGATGAATTTTTATAGGATAATTATCATTTTATTAATAATTATTTATGATGGTTTTAATATTAAATATGTCCCCAAATAAACCATGTTTAATAATATTAGGTGTAAGAAATGAAATGCACCGTTCATGGAGACGGTAAGTCGTACGTACGCATGAACACTACATTCATTTCTATTTCGTATTTTATAGAATTTAATCATAATGATATAAAGGTATATTGTAATTCCAGTGTAATATTATATATAATATCATATCTCCATCCTTTATACGTCCCACATATGGTATTAACGAATCAAATCACTTTGAGGGGTCAGTAGTCCGCACTTCCTTAAATGAAGATATCGCGTTTACCCATAATGGAAACCATAATGTTATGCCCAAAATGAAAAATAAATAATCTTAAAGAATAAATAAACATATTATATATCATATATAAATATATTGTCATCTTAATGGCCACCTTTGATGGTGTTAAAATAATGTTGAACAATCATCGTTTCGGGAGGCCGAAATTCTCCATCCACGGAAACAGTATGTTCTTTAACCATTAAATGTAGGTGTCTATAATTGTAGCTCAAATACTTCTTATAAAGACATTCTAGTATATTTAAGATACTGGAGTTGTTACAAAAGAAATGAATAAAAAGATTTTAGGGGGTTGGAGAAGTAAAATAAAACAAAAGGACTCAAGTGAAGACATTACCTTAAAATCAGGTAACTCCCTTTGGTTTGAGCTCAAAGGCTTTCATGGGAATACTTCTGCACAAAGTGAGGCTTCAAGGAGTAAGAGAGGGATGTGGAGAGACAAAATGGGCAGGTTTTGGTCGAGCCAAAGGCTTTGGAAGTGTGGGTAAGGAGGTAGAGGTGGGGGCCTTTTATAAGAGGAGAGGAGGGGCACTCTTGGAAAGTAAAGGAATGTTACATTATTTTAAAATGTGTTTCGGATTCAAAAGGTCATACATTGATATAATTCGAGGGTAAGATGATAATGGTTCGAAATACACCCATTCAATAGGTTTTGGACAAGTGTAGGTCATAGATTTTACATTATCATTTCATTTTATTTAAATCCTTTATTAATGAGGTAATCGTTGCATCATCATGATGTCATGAATCATTTAATTTATTTAAAGTCTAATTTTTTTTAAAAAAATACTATGATTTTGGAAATCATATTAGATTTCCAATGAATATTTATAGTCCAAAATATTACTTGTATAACCCCATGTAAAAATTGATTTAGTAAAATAACTCAAGTTTGTATCATTTTTACTTTTACATTAAATAAAAAGTTATTTATGTCATTTCCCAACCAAAGTGGCTCCACGGGGTCCCCAAGAAGACCTATGGATTGCCTTTGTCGGCCATGACACATACAATAAGGTTATGACATGTGTATAGGTCATTTCATATTATTAAAACATTATTTTTACCTTAAACTACACTAATTACCACTAATTGCGATTAAAAACATAAAAGTTACTATTCACCAAAAAATTATTTTAATCCCATTGAACCACATTTTACTTCTTAATTACAACCATGTATGTCGGATTTTTGAAATTCAAAACACAGAGGTGGGTAAAATTTTATTTAAACGAAAAATCAGTTTTTTAACTACCACTTAGTGGTTTAACTATTCATAAACAATTGAAGTTTTTCAGAAAAATACCAAAACTTTACCCTAAGCTATATTTGATATTCCTAATTCAAAAATGTTCTCTATTTTAAAAAATTCAAAACATATAATTTGCATTAATTAATTTAATAATTAATTCCCACTGTCAGAGCCAATAGCGTGTTTTTATGAAACAATAAGTATCAAAAGATTGACACTAGTTTAAGTCCAATTTCAAAGTGAAATTAATTCCAATGACCACTATTATATTAAATGGTAAAAATATATTCTAATTTCAATTTAAAACAAATTTAAATGATAATATAATCATATAAATATATTAGATTAAAAAGTAGTTTTGATGTAAAATGCAGTATTTTTTACTATTCATTAAAAAATGAACATTGTCAGAAAAATACCAAAAATTCACAGAAAGTAAATTTTGATGTTCCAATTATAAAGAATAAGTTTATTTTGACAAAAATAGCTTATAAAATTTTCAAAAGATAGATTTAAAAATGTTTTTCCATCAATAGGTAGTAAAACAATCTTTTAAAAATATTAGTGTATTCCATGCTTATGATTGGATTTATTTTCATTTTAAGCCTCTAAAACACAATCAAATTCATTAATATACATAGATAAAAATATTTATTATTCATTACTTACTTGGGAGGTTAGATCCTTCCCCCCTTGAGAAAATTGTGTCCCGGCAATTTATTTACTTATCGAATAAATGGGGGTACTTATCCCTCATTGCATTTTCAGATTCCCATGTTGCCTCTTCCATCATGTGGTTTTTCCACAAAAACCTTTACCTGATTAATCACATTATTCTATAACACTTGCTCCCTGTGGTCACGAATCTGGACCGGATTTTCCTCATAAGATAGGTTCTCTTACAGCTGAACTACCTCTGTACTCAAAACATGAGATGGATCTGGCATATACTTTCTCAACATCGAAACGTGAAAAACATTGAGTACCTAATATAAACTCGGAGGTAAATCCACCCGGTATGCAACTGATCCAACTCTCTCTAGAATTTCATATGGTCCAATGAACCTTTGACTCAGATTTCCTTTCTTACCAAATCACATCACACTTTTCCATGGTGAGACATTGAAAAAAACATGATCACCTACCTCAAAAGATAGATCCTTCCTCCTGTTGTCTGCATAACGCTTCTACTTGCTCTGAGCAGTTCTCATGTGTTTCTGTATCATCTGAGATTTTTCTGCCAACACTTCTACAAATTCTGGTCCCATCACCTTCCTTTCACCCACTTCATCCCAAAATGCTGGAGTTCGACACTGCTTCCCATATAATGCCTCAAATGGTCCCATCTATATACTGGAATGAAAACTGTTATTATAAGAAAACTCAATCAAATAAGATGTTGGTCCCAACTTCCCTGATAATCCATCGAACAAGCTCATAGCATATCCTCTATGGTCTGAATTGTTTGTTCTGACTACCCATCTGATTGAGCATGAAAAGCTGTACTAAAATCTAATTTAGTACCCAACGACTTCTGAAGGGCTTTCCAAAAGTTAGAAGTGAACCTGGGATCATGGTCAGATATAATGGAGAGAGTAAATCCATGTAACCTGACTATCTATTTAAGATACAAATGGGAATATTGATCTGGGAAAAACTATCTCGTATAGCAAGGAAATGAGCAGACTGGGTCAAGTGATCAACAATAACCCCGATTGCATTATAACCTCTAGGGGTCTTCGGCAACACCACAACGAAGACCATGGATATATTCTCCCATTTCCACTATGGCACTAGTAAAGGCTGAATCACCCCTTTCGGTAACTGCCGCTCTACTTTAACCTGTGGACAAGTCAAACACTTCACAGTAAAATCAGCATTATCTATTTTCATTCCATCCCACCAGTAATACACCCGCAGATCTCTCTACATCTTAGTACTGCCAGGATGAACTGAAAATGGAGAACTATGAGCTTCACCTAACAACTCTCTCTTCAACTGTGAATCACAAGGCACACACAATCTCTTCACAAATCTCAAAACTAAATCATTATCAGTGTTGAATTAAGGCAACTTACCTTTCTGCTCCGACTCTACCTTTTTATGCAACTCACTGTCTTGCTTCTATACTGGCTTGATTCTGTCTAATAGAGAAGATTTCACTGATACATGAAACAAAATAGAAGAACATCATGCACCAAAAACTTCTATGCCAAAGTTCATCAAATCCATAACCAAAGGATCACGTTCCAAACAAAACATTGCTAATGAAACATTAATTTTTTGACTGAAAGCATCAACCACTTTATTTTATTTTCATGGATGGTAATGAATTGTACAATCATAATACTTGATTAATACTAGCCATCTCCTTTGTCTCATGTTCAATTCTTTCTGAGTGAATATATACTTTAAACTTTTGTGATCGGTATATATTTCACACTTTACTCCATACAAATGATGCCTCCAAATTTTTAAAGTGAAAACAACAACATATAATTCCAAATCATGTGTAGGGTAATTTACCTCATTAGTTTTCAACTATTGTGAGGCATAAGAAATTACCTGATCATTCTGCATTAGGACGCAACCAAGTCCTTTCAATGATGCATCCCTATATATAACAAACTCACCATTCCTGGAAGGAAGTTCCAAAAATGGAGCATTCACCAATCTTCTTTTCAACTCCTGAAAACAATCATCACATTCTTTTTTCCAGATAAACTTAACACCCTTCTGAGTTAGCTTAGTCATTGGACTATATAACCGTGAAAAATTTCTAACAAACCTTCAGTAATAGCCTACAAAACCAAGGAAACTACGAATCTCTGTTACATTTGTGGGTCTTGGCCATTCTTCAACAACCTTTGTTTTTCCAAGATCAACAGTTATCCCATCTTTCGAAAAAATGTGACCAAGGAAAGAAATTAGTTGCAACCAATACTCACACTTGCTGAATTTCCAATACAATTTATTTTCTTTTAAGGTTTACAAAATAACCCTTAAATGTCTTTCATGCCCTTCTTTACTTTTAGAAATCACCAAAATATATTCAATGAAAACCACCACAAACATATCCAAGAACTCATGGAAAATTCTATTCATTAAGTCCATGAATACATCAGGTGAATTGGTTAGTCCAAAAAGCATTACTACAAATTCATAATTTCCATATCTTGTATGGAACGTGGTCTTCATAATATCTGCTTCTTTACCTTCAACTGATGGTACCCCGATCTCAGGTCTATCTTTGAAAAAAAAATGAGCTCCCTGGAGCTGATCAAAAAAATCATCGATATAAGGCAATGGATATTTGTTCTTAACAGTGATGTTATTCAAGGCTCTGTAATCAATGAAAAGTCTCATAGAACCATCTTTCTTTTTAACAAATAAAACATGATCACCTCATGGTGACGTGCTAGGTCGAATAAAACCTTTCTTTAATAAATCTTTCAATTCCTCCTTCAACTCTAAAAGTTCAATTTGAGCCATTCGATACGGGGGTTTTGAAATTGGCTTAGCATCAGGAACTAAGTCAAAAGTAAACTCAACTTCCCAATCTGGTATTATTCTAGGAAACTCATTAGGAAAAACATCAGGATACTCATTACCACTGGAACATCATTAATCTGAACAGTTCCTTTATTTTCAAAAATATGTTCAAGGTATCATTTATTTCCATATTTTACAAGTTTCTCGTCCTCTTGATATGTTATCAACAATAAGGGATCATTCTTGTTCACAAACTGAAAGTATTTTTGAAAAGAAACTTCTTTAGCTCTACAGTCAATCTTAGCATGGTAAATAGAGAGCCAATCCATACCCAGGATAACATCAATCCCTACTAGAGGTAGAACAATAAGGTTTTCAAGTAGGTTCTTTCCACATATAAGGATAGGAATATTCTTATAAATTTTTTTTCCTCAAAATTTCCCCCAAGTGTTTTTACCAAAAGTTTAGGAGTCATTTCTTGAGATGGTATTCCCATTTTACTAGAAAAGCTTTCAGAGATGAAAGAATGTGTAGACCCCGAATCGAACAACACACTGGCATAATCTGAAAAAAATGTACCTGATACAACTTCATTTGATGGACCAAAATCTGCTGAAGTAGTTGCAAAGGATTTCACCACCTCTTTCTGCTCGTAGTCCAACTGCATCCCATCACTCGAGCTCTTTGTCGGACACTCATTTTCATAGTGACCCATCTCATTGCACTTAAAACATGTTACTAACTATAAATCAAATTTGGTCTTACCATCACCTTGATCTTTTTCAGTGCAATCACGAGCCTTATGTCCCATCTTACCACATCGGTAGTGCATTCTAGAATTCAGAAGTCATTCCCCAGCATGCCTTTTGCCACATTTATCACAAAATGGAAACTTAGTTTTCTTACCATCAGACTTTTTTGCAGAATTCTTCCCTTTCTCCTGTCACCTCGATTTCTTCTTCTACTAGTTTTTATAGAACACTTGATCATCGGAAAACTCCATTTCCACCTTCTCAGCACATCAAAAAATATTTTCATAACTTTTAAACAAATGAGAATCTAATTATCTTCGATATTTTGGCTTTAATACTGAGTAAAAATAATTGATTTTACTATCAAGGTCTTGGATAAAATTTGGAGCATACCTTGCCAATCGAGTGAACCTCTCTTCATAGGAATCCACTGAGTCTTTCTCTTGCCTCAATTCTAAGAATTGCATTTCCATCCTAAGTCGAACAGCCTTAGGAAAATACTTCTCAAGAAACATACCTTTGAATTCATCCCAATCAAGAGCATCAATCTCATCGGCGTCCCTGATATTTTTAACCATCGACCACCACTGCTCTGCTTCACCCTCCAAACGGTAAATAGCAAGACTAACCTTTTGGTTGTCTGAACACCCCATGACATCGAAAATCTTCTACAGTGATTTAATCAACCCTTAAACTTGCACAGGGTCAGATGATCCGCAGAATGATGGGGGATGTTGCCTCATGAAATTTTCCACCACTGACATGTTCCTCTGCGGTTGATCTCGATGATCTCGTGCATGGATACCACCACCATTTATCGCTTGAGTCAACTGCGCCATTATTGCAAAAAACTATTCAGTTCCAATTCTGACCATCTCAGGATGCTGATTCGGATGGTTATTTCCTTCTGTATGCCTTCCTATCACTGCTTCCATGTTTCCTCTGCAGAAAACCATTCTGAACAAACATGTCTTAGATGAAGCATCATGGTAATATTCAAATGTTATATCATTTCAATTTGACCATAAAATGTTTTTTTGGATAATCATTTAATATAATTATAACTCCTAAAGTTATCTAAACCGACCTCTGATACCAACTATAAGGCCCCAGCCTTAAACCTTACTTAATATTGAGTTATTACAAGATTACACATTGAGGATATTTTTGGTTTTTGACTTTTAGATAATTAGATCATAAAACTTTTATTACATTACACATATAAAAAAAAGTGGTTACATAAAGATAGTATTCATTTTTCCCATCAATGGAAACATATTTAAAATAAATCATGGATTCATTATTGACACTTCCTTGACACTATCATCATATCATGTACCTTTCCCTTGACCTGTGTAAAACATTTCAAAAAAAACATGGGATGAGTATAAAAATCTCAGTAAGGGATATAAAAATATGGAAAGAAACATGGGTACATATACACATAAGAATGAAATCATACTTTACCCATCAAACATATTCACTTTAACATACCTCATAAAATCATGAATAAATCATACAAATCATAAGACATAAATTTGACTTGAGGCTTTCATAACATTCTTACATAGGGAGTACCCTCTTGGTTACGTTTGGAATACCCATCACATTATATTCCGTAAATCTCTTCGAAGAAACCCTAAAGTTTCACTCCTTTGCGTTACCCAATGCATTGGAGAGCTATATCGGGATCACCCGCCCTTAGTTTATCACGGAACCACCCGTCTTCATAATAATTCCCAAGAACCATAACATAATCATATCACATAAAACATGCATAAAGGTAACATAACATTTCCACATTTCAATCACAAGATATCAATAAAACACATTGATATAATAAAAACATTATGAAAACCATTTTCATTACCAAAATAAAAGAAAAGTAAACATGGTATTTATTTTTCTTTTAAAAATAAGGTATGTCTTGTAGAGGAAGCCGATACTCAAATAATGGTCACGGCGCCGGAGAAGCCGTTGTCGCCGCATACGTACGACAAAAACATTCCCTTTTGTAGTTTAGTAAACAATTTGTATAAAAAGGATTCTTTTTGAATAAACATAAAAGTAAAAGGGGATTATACACCGTATAAAAGAAGGTCGTGTATAAAACAAAATATGCCTCAATGAAAGGAGATTGAGACGAAGTCCCATACCACAGATCCGACTTGACTCGGTCGTTCTTTAATCTACTGAATAATAATCTTGAGTTAATTTATACTTGTTTAAGAACCTTTTTCAAGTTCATTATTCCTTTTATATAACTTATTTCCATGTCATGAACACTATGTAATTATTTAAGTTAATAACGGTCGTTTTAACGATCATTGGTACTTGAGTAAAAAATAAACCCTTTATAATTACAAGTTTTTCATGTATCCATTATATCCAGAATTATAATAATGATTTATATATCATATATAGAATATATATCCAGTATATACATGCATTTATAATATTACATAATCATTTTGGGGTATGAAATGAAATACACTGTTCATGGAGACGGTAAGCCGTACGTACGCATGAAGGCTACTTTCATTTCTATTTCATATTTTATAGAATGGAATCATAATGATAAAAAGGTATATTATAATTCCAGTGTATTATCATATATAATATCATAACTCCATACTTTATACATCCCACATATGTTATTAACGAATCAAATTACATTGAGGGGGCGGTAGTCCACACTTCCTTAAATGAAAATATCGCGTTTACCCATAATGGAAACCATAAAGGAATGCCCAAAATGAAAAATACAAAAGCTTAAGGAAAACATAAACATATTATATATCATATATAAATATAGTGTCATATTAATGTCCACCTTTGAATGTGTTAAAAGAATTTTGAACAATCATCGTTTCGGGAGGCTGAAATTCGCCATCCACGGAAACAATATGTTCTATAACAATTAGATGTAGGTGTGTGTAAGTGTATCTCTAATACATATTATAACAATATCCTAGTATATTGACGATAATGGAGTTTTTAAAAAATAAATGAATAAAAATAGTTTAGTGGGTTGGAGAAGTAAAATAAAACAAAAGGACTCAAGTGAAGTCATTACCTTAAAATCGGGAAACTCCATTTGGTCTGAGCTCAAAGGCTTCTTTGGGAAGACTTATGCCCAATGTGAGGATTCAAGGAGTAAGATAGGGATGTGGAGAGACAAAATGCGTAGGGTTGGGCCGAGCCAAAGGCTTTGGTAGTGTGGGTAAGGCGCTAGAGGTGGGGGCCTTTTATAAGAGGAGAGGAGGGGCACTCTTGGATAGTAAAGAAATGTTACATTATTTTAAAATGAGTTTCACATTAAAAAGGACCTACATTTCTAAAATTCGAGGATAAGGTAATAAGCGTTCTAAATCCTCCCATCCAATAGGTTTTGAACATGTTTAGGTCATAGATTTAACATTACCATTTCATTTTATTTAAATCCTTTATTAATGAGGTAATCGCTGCATCATCATGATTTCATAAATAATTTAATTTATTTAAAGTCTAAGAATTATAAAAAAAATACTATGATGTAGGAAAATCGTTTTATCATTCCAATTAATACATATAGTCAAAAATAGGACTTGTATAACCACATGTAAAAATTATTTTAGTATAATAACTCATGTTTGTGTCATTTTTACTTTTACATTAAATAAAAAGTTATTTATGTCATTTCCCAACCAAAGTGGCTCCATGGGGTCCCCAAGTTGACCCATGGATTGTCTAGGTCGGCCATGACATATCCAATAATAGTAGTACATGTGTCTAGGTCATTTCTTATTATTAAAACATTATTTTTACCTTAAACTTCACTAATTACCACTAATTGCGATTAAAAACATAAACGTTACTATTCACAAAAAAAATTATTTTAATCCCATTGAACCAAATTTTACTTCTTGATGACAACCATTTATGTCGGATTTTTGGAATTCAAAACACAGAGGGGGTAAAAGTTCATTTAAACGAAAAATCAGTTTTTTAATTAACACTTAGTGGTTTCACTATTCATAAAAAATTGAAGTTTTTCAGAAAAATACTAAAACTTCACCCTAAGATATATTTGATATTATGAATTCAAAAATGTTTTCTATTTTAAAAAATTCAAAACATATAAGTTGCATTAATTAATTTAATAATTAATTCCCGCTGTCAGAGGAAATAGTGTCTTTTTATGAAACAATAAGTATCAAAATATTGACACTAGTTTAAGTCCAATTTCAAAGTGAACCTAATTCCAATGACCACTATTGTATTAAATGGTAAAAATTTATTCTAATTTCACTTTAAAAACAATTAAAAAGATAATCTAATCATATAAATAAATTATATTAAAAAGCAGTTTTGATGTAAAATGCAGTATTTTTTACTATTCATTAAAAAATGAACATTGTCAGAAAAATACCAAAAATTCACACAAATTAAATTTTGATGTTCCAATCATAATGAATAAGTTTATTTTGACAAACATAGCCTATAAAATTGTAAAAAGATATATTTAAAAATGGTTTTCCATCAAAAGGCAGTAAAACAATCTTTTAATAATATTAGTGTATTCCATGCTTAAGATTGGATTTATTTTCATTTTAAGCCTATTAACACTATCTAATTCATTAATAGACATAAATAAAAATATCAATTATTCATTACTTATTTGTGATGTTACAAATGTATTGTTCAGGATATTCTGTATAATTTTTTAATTATATTTATTTATTTTGATACAATGATATCTAACGGCGCACAATTCTAAGGGCCAGAGTACCCAGAATGATCCATCAAAGTTTTGTTGAGTTTAAATTACTGTGCATAAGCAGTTTTACTGAAAAAGTGTAATAATTTATTAATGGAGACCCAGATCATAAATCTAGGGGCACCACTGTGTTTAGTATTGTGGGTTAACCCTAGGTGCGACTTAAGTTTAGTCGCTGCGGGCCCCCTATGAGAAAACCTAAAAATAGAAATATCGTAAATAACACAATTAAATAAATTATTATAGTTTTCAAATGATTATATCTCTCAAAAGTTAATGTGTATTAAAAATAGAAGACCACTTCTGAACTCTTGAAGGTATTCCTTCTTTAGGCGGATACTAACATTGGTCTGTGCATGACACCAATTAATGTTAGTTTTTGGTCGTAAATAAAATAATTAATGGACAATTATTTTAGTGAAATATCCATAACATTTAAACAGTATAGAGGATTGGATATCTGAGAGTATTGTTGGATTTTATGGGGAATGTTTCACTTAGGAATATCGTATCATAGACTGGCACAGGTCGAGGGAGACTGCAAATAATTTTCCAAACTTTTTTTCGGGTACGTTCAGTAAACGTGCAAGCGGTGTTTCATAAATTTAGAACATTTGCTCAGAATTGAAATATAAGGGAACCATTTAACTCACAATGCTAATGTTCTCGTATAGAGCCCTTCACCTAGACCGCAGTAGTCATGGGTTAACATTAGTTTTCATGGATTTTATGGGAGAGTTAAAATATTAAAAATAAAATAAAGAACAACTTTTATTTTATTTTTTTAACTGCCCAATATGTATATGCTTTGGTGGGACCACCCAACCCCCTTGAACTCTTTCTTTAATGTGAGTTAACTTTTGTTTTCTCCCTTAATTTAAATGATCTAACTTTATTTTAATTATTGTGCAACCAATTAATTGAGTTAATAGTCTTAACACAATTAAGATTGCCTCCTCATCCTTTTGCTGGAGATCGTTGGAAAGGGAGATTTGGGAGAGCCTTGGAGAAATGGGAAGTAAATCCACCAAAAAGAGAACCACTCTAATGAAGAATAATTCTCCGTATCAACAAAAATGAACCAACTTTGATAGCATGGTGAGAGAGCAATGAACACTGATGTCTTCAACATCATCTCCTTCCTCACGCAGACACCAACTAGGAATCGAGGTAAGGGTTCTAATATAAAAAATGATTGAATATATTTGTTAATTCTTCATATTATGGATTCAAAATGATGATTTCCAAACTGACATGGCCATCATCCCACACATATACCTTGCCCCATTTATTTTTGTTCTGCGTGTGTTCTTCATGAATTCATCAACACAAAATAATTAAGCGTGCTAGAAACACAATACTGTGTTGAGCACAAAATATGGACGTGGATCCCAAGACCTAAAGAATTTGAATATACAATCGGCATATTTTTTGGGGTTTGAACAAATATTTAGAAGCCCATATGAAGGGGGGACATGGAGGTGTGATTTCCAACATGTGTTCAGGGTGCGACTCTGGGTGACGTAGTGGGTGAGACGTGTGGCAGCGAAGGATAGCTGGAAGGTAGCTTCAAGGTAGTGTGGCTAGCCGGAGGAAGTGGATTCAGTTCATGATGTGTAGAGGAACCCAACCGTTTTGGAAAAGAGTTTATTGGAGCGTGATAAAACCATGTAATATGGAAGCGTTAATTGGAGAGAGAAAATTAAGGATATGAAAGAATAATACAAATCAAAAATCATGGAAGAGTGGATGAGGTCCCATATAGATGGCTCATTTACCAAATAAATGACCCATGCATCATTGAATTTTGAGCTAAGAAAATATGTAATTAACAACAACAATAAAATATTATTATTTTTACTTTTGTAGATAAAACACTTTTTTGACTGGAACATATCCGTGCAAACTCGGTTTTATGAACCATCAGCGGCAGTACCACTCCGACATCGAGACTGTAATTATGAGTCCAATATTTGATGTTTTTTTAGTTTTTTGGATAGTTTACCCAAAATGATCAAATAATAATATATTATTATTATTATTATATAATCAAACCTCTATTACTCAATCGTGTGACTTCTGAATGGCTTACCATAATTGGAGATGTGATCATGACATAAAGATGGCCGATTTAATTCTAATGTTGAATATTGAATTCGGGTTCGTGGTTCGGGTCTATGAAACACCCAATAATATTATAATTATTATTATTGTGGGATCTTGTATTCAACTTATCTACCACATACGGTGTCGAAATGATGAACCGTCTACGATAGTGAAATCTGTGAGACGAGGCCGTCCTTTTGAGATACTCCATATGGCTTTCGAAGAAAGTTGGGTTTTGGATGAGATGGATCATACTCAAATCCAAATGGGCACTCGACACTAAAACCCTTATAACTCACAGATTGGGTGTCTGATCGACACATCATCTTTTGCGTTGAGAACCCTTTTATGTGTCAGTCCTTTGGGATAATTCATCGTAGGACTTCATGGAAGTTAGCGTATAGACCAGTAGCTTGAGGAGTGAACTCTCCTAGATATGAGGAAGTATAGTGTGGCTACCATGTAGCTCTCTGTGATGATGTACAAATGTTGTACTAGGATCCTCTGATGGTATGACGATGTGCTGGTGATGTACTAGGATCATGTGTGGATCTGATGATATACTAACGACATACTAGGAACCTATGTGGTTGTGACGATGTACTGACCATATACTAGGATACTATGTGGGTCTCACGATGTACTAACGATGTTCTAGTATCCTGTGTGGGTCTGAAGATGTAATGACGATGTATTAGGATCTTGTGTGGGTCTGACGATGTATTGATGATATACTAGGATCATGTGTGCGTCAGAAAATGTACTGACAATGTATTAGGATACTGTGTGGGTCTGACAATATATGGATGATGCTCTAGGATCATGTGTGGGTAAATGATGTACTAAAGATGTACTAGGATCTTGTGTGGGTCTGACGATGTAATGACAATGTACTAGGAACCTATGTGGTTCTTAAGATGTACTAATGTTATACTAGGATATTGTGTAGGTATGATGATGTAATAATATTGAACTAGGATATTTTCTGGGTTTGACAGTGTACTAAGAACCTGTGTGGGTATGATGACGTTTTAGGATCCTATGTGGGTCTACAATTTGGGATCCTTAGTGGGTCATCCAATTAACAGATTAAGATGATTCAGTGGTTATAACTAATCAACTCTACTACTGTACCTATGTTATACCAGGTGTGAGATGAGTTCGTAATTGTTTGGTAATTATATTCTTTGTAATACCTTGGAGGTATTTTTATATGTTTAACAATTGTTTGGTACTTAACCTTGTGGCATTACTTCCTTTGTGGAATAGTTGAGCTTTGGGCTTTTGGGTTTTTCCATGTGTTTCCACATGTATGATATGGTATACTTGATAACATAGGATTATGTATAGGAATATAACTAACCAGGGTTCTCAGTTGTTTTCATGCTTGTGGTTTATTTTTTGTTTATTTTGGGAGACCTTTGAGGGTCTCGGGGTCCCTACTGAGTATCGTTATACACACCCCAGCACGGAGTAAGCCTTCACCTAGTTGTGTTTGATGCATACGACAGACATCCCTGACTATGTATGAGGGAACCAAGACTGGATGTAGCTCATAGGTGGACCTTATACAAGGGGTACTATAGAGATGACCATTCGATAGCTTTAACTACCCTTTAGGTAAGATCATTGATGGGTTTTCACAAGAGCTATACAATTTACTTGTACATTCAAGTTTTCTTGTACATTCCAGTTGGGCTTTTATTCTAGCCCCTTTTTCTTACTACAAACACTCTTTTACAATATATTTTAATTGTGCTCATATATTACTGTGCGGTTGGTTGTGTGTGTTAAAAGATCTAAAGGCATTGTCGTCCCAATTTTTGGGAATACCCCATTCGGTGCTAGTCGCCAGCCCCCGGCCTATGGAAGGTGGGCTTAGGGTAGTCACAACACAGGCCCTAGGGGACAGGTCATGATATGATTAGAGATTTAGTGAATTTGGTAATTACATATACATAAAAACTTTAATATTACATGTTAATTCTTCTAATCACTATCCATTTTTTAATAAAAAAAATACTATTAAAAAAGAAATAACCCATCGTTTCTTGTAATAAAATCACAAATTCCCCTAGATTCCATCCATGAATATATTCTAACTTATTTTTTTTTGTGAAAATGTCTATAAAAATGGGATGAACATAAACCGTTCAGTAAGTGATACATAATATATGAAAACCATTATTTTAGGGATTACATAAAAACCATGAATAATTTATCATAAGTAAAACTTTTCACCCTTATGAAGTAGTACTTATATTTAACTAAATATAAGCTCATTTATGAACCGTTATCTAAAAAAATATTACCACAAGCCAATAGAATGAAACATATAACATATATAGGTAACTTGAGAAATAAACATACTTAAATAGAGTAACCATATAGTATCCCTTCACACAAATAACTAAATGGAATAGCTATACGACCGACTTATATACCCAATGCATTGGAGAATGTAATGTAACCATCATTCCTTGGTATATCATAGAACCACCCATCATTTGGTATATCATGAAACCACCCATCATTGGTTTATGACATAACCAACCGTCAAATGTCCAAACACTATCATATAATCAAAACACATAAAATATTTCAAATATAGACATTTCACTAAAAACATTTCATTTCTAACCATAAAAAATCAATTCATGATATTGAAATAATCAATCCATAAAAAAAAGTTTTCAACCCCAAAACTCTCAAAAATGGAAAAATGGATTTCTTTTCCTTTTAAAAAATATTGTTATTATTGAGGAAACCAAATATCAAATGAGGATTACGTTAACCGAGTGGTCATTGTCACCACACACATTAAAAAAATTAATTTTTTTGGCTAGTAAAATACTTCATATAAAAATTATTCAATTTGAATAGATTTAAAATTCAAATGTTTTTATTATACACCGTGTAAAAGAAAGTGGTTTACATTATAAAAACATGCCTCCATGAATGGAGATTCTGACTAAGTCCCTTACCTTGAGTCTGATTCGTCATGTATTTTGTTAGTTAATCCTGAATAATAATCTTATGTTAATTTCCACATTCATAAGAAAGTTTTTCTGGTTTATTATTTCGTTTATATCACTTATTACCACGTTATTAAAATTACATATTTATTTATGTTAATATCGGTCATTTTGACGATATTAGGTACTTGAGTCAAAATTGAACCTGTTATAATTACAAATTGTCCATGTGGCCAAAATTACACTATCTCTAGAATATAATTAATCATTTAAATATCATATAGATTTTGTATATATATATATATAACAGTCCATAACATTTGGAGATAATAAATGAAATGCACTGTTCCTTGAGACGGTAAGTCGTACATACGAATGAACGATAATTTAATTTAATTGTCTTATTAATGCAATGAATAATAAATTATACATATGTATGTTATAATTTTATTATAATATCATATGATATATGTGTTTCATAAGTTCATTTACTCCATCCTTTATACATTTCATTTATGGAATGAACGTGTTCTATCATTTTGATGGGGCTATAGTCCACACTTTCCCAAATGAAATTATCATACATACACATCAATAAAAGCATAAGGTATGTTAAAATATAAAATTATAGTATCATAATGATAATATAAATATAATATATACCATATATAAATTTAGTTTAATCATAATGGACACCATGATAGGTGGTAGGGAAAATCGAACAGTCATCGTTTAATGATCGAGTAGTTTGTCATACAAAGAAACATTATGTTCATTTCCATTAGATGAAGGTGTCTATATGTTTACTTAGAGAACATCTCATAAAAACATCATAGTATATTTAGGATACTAGTGTTGTTATGTTATCAAAAACTAATAATATAATAGGTAGTGTAGAAGTAAAATAATTGATATGTACTTTATAGAAGATGATAACTTTTAAAATGTGTAACTCCATTTATTTTGTCGAAAAATTATATATTGAGATTCATTATTCTAATTTTAAGGATAATAGTTGGAAGAGTTGGATTTTAGTGCATATTTGGGATGATTTTGGACGAGACATGGGGCTTTAAAGGAGTTATTAAATTGGTAGAGGTGATTCCCTTTTCTGAGAGAGAGGAGGGGCCCTTAAGGAAGGTATCAAAATATTATTTTATTATAAAATTATATTATGATTAAATTGATAGATTTTTAGGACTATAATATTTATTTTTAAAATATAAATTTTTTAAAAACTCATTATTCTCCATTTTATACTATTCATATCATGAAATTTTAAAAATAAATAATTACTTGATTAAATTGGAATAACATCAGTAATTAATATATAACAAGTCATAAGAGACAATAAATTTTATTTAATGTCATAACCATTTTAAAATATATTTATTTTAATATCTATAATCATATTTTTTTAAATCATTTATTATTAAGGTAATCACTAGATGATCACTGTGTCCTAAATATATTTATTTTTATGATGTATAAAAATTATTAAAAAATATGGTGATTTTTTATAAATTTTCATATTTATAATTACTATTTATAGAAGAAGATATAACTTATTTAACTTAAAATAATTTTTTTTTCTAAAAGAGATATGTTAATGTACATTTTTCCTCTACATTAAATTAATTTATATAACATGTCATTTTCACACCCATAGGGAACCATGGGGCCCAAAAAGTGACCCAAGGCTTCTTGTGGTTATACATATCTCATCAAATAGGATTATTACATGTGTTAGGGTAGTTTAATATTACTAGAATATTAATTTTGACCATTATTTACATCATTTACCTTTTTATAATGGTAAATAAAAAAATTACAGAAGTTACTATTTGTATTTTCTGAAAATAAGATGTAACTATTTACAAAATTTTTACCTCTAGATTCCAAATATGGATTACATTTTTCTGAATTCAAAAGACATAATTTGAAGAATTTAATTTAAAATAATTTCCTATTCAAAAAACCAGAAAGCCAGTTTTTTAACAACTAATATCTGTAAAAATAATAACTTGGGTCAATATCCAATTTCACTATAAAATTAATACAAATGACCAACAATAGACTAAATGATTTAGATATAATTAAATTACACTTTTAAAAAATAAAGTAATAATTTAACTATATAAAAAATTATATGAATAGACAGTTATGAAATAAATTGTGGTATTCATATATATTCATAAAAATATGTATTTCAGTAGAAAATTTCAAAAAATTTAACCAATGTAAATTCAAATGTTTTTTTATTGATGAAGAAATTTACTTCAACAAATAGAACATATAAAAGTAACAAAAACTATATATAAAATAGTTTCCCCATCAAAAGTTTTAAAAATGAATTGTAAATATATTAGTGTATTTTATTATTAAAATTGGATCCATTATCATTTTAGGCCCTTAAATATATAATAAACATGTATAATCATCTTTTTGTTAGTTTTGGTCATTCATGCTATTACAACAGCAATGAATTAATGTAACAACCCAAGTATTTATAGAATAATACATTTTATTTCTATTAATAAATGTGAATAATATATTAATATTAAATTAAAATGGTTGTTAAGTTCAATGGAATGCCTGACACACAACAACATTTTTCCTTGAAGTCTTACATTGCACCAATCATTGAGTTATCAAAAAATAAAATAAATTAATAAAATAATATTATTTTAAATAGTAGTTAATGCCCTGCCGTTGTATTGGTGGGAATGAATATAACTATCTAAAATTTGATTAAACATGTTTTTAAATGGTTTTACATTTTTCAAATAAAATTTATAGGATTAAAATGATAATTAATCCAATTTTAAGCCTAAATATTCTAATATTTTTTGTGGTAGTTTAACTTTATTTTAATGGAGAACCCCTTTTTAATATAGTTATTTTCACTATTATATATGAAATTTGAAAAAATATACTTCTTCTTTAGAAGTAGTATATAAAAATTATACTTCTTTAATGCTTTTTTATTTTTATGATAAAATTCATTTTTAATGAATGTTTAAAAGTAATACATTATAAGTCCAAACTATCTTTTCATGTGATTTATATATTTTGTTAGATTCTAATTTTAATTTCTTTTAAAGTTTAATTGGAATATATTTTTACCATTGAATCCAATTTTGTTCATTGTAATTAATTATTACTTTTAATTAGACATAAACACATGTCAATCTTTTGATTGTTTTTACTTATTGAAAACACGCTTTCATATTTTAAAAAAATACATTAATTTTAAATTAATTTAAGAATAATCAATGTTTTTAATTTGGTAAAATATAAATAATTTTTGAATTTCGAATATCAAAATTATCTTTTGATGTGTTTTTGGTGTTTTTTTTAAAAAAGTATGATTTTTTATGAATAGTTAAAAATAGTACATAGTAGTGAAAAACTGAATTTTACATTTAAATGAAATTTTAACGTTTTTGTGAATTGAATTTTAATCATATTACCTAAATTGTTGTCATAGTTATGTATAATGTGGTTCAATATGATAAAATTAATTTTTGAGAACAGTATCTTTGGTTTTTTATTTATCACGGTTAACGGTAAATAATGTAATTGATGTCAAAAATATTTTATAATACTATAAAATTACCATAATACATGTCTTAACCATATCTGATGACTCATGGCTGACCAACATAATATTTTTGTATAACATTTGGCCTTTTGAGGCCACTTGGGTAAGATAATTAGTTTAATAAATTTTTATTTAAAGTAAAAATAATAATATCATTATCATGTATTGTTTTTCTAAAACAATTGTAATGTGGGTTATATAATATAAATATTTGACTATAAATAGTTATTATAAAGGTAAAAATATTTGTTACTTGATGTTATTTTATTTATAATTTTCAAACACCAAATAAATTTACTTATTTATGAAAAAATGGTGATGTACTTATTACCTTATTAATGAATGTTTTTAATAAATGAGATTATAAATATTAATATAAATTTATCTTCAAAAGATTTAATTCCATCCACAAATTATTGAGATGAGTATGAATTTTTTATTTTTTATTAATTATGGGTTTTCAAAATAATCATGTTGGTTTGTTTTTTTAAAAGTTATGATATCAATAGCAAAAAAATTGTCAAAAATGTGTTTCGAAATCAATTAATATTTTATTAAATGAGAAAATGGTAAAAAAATATATGATTCGTCCAAATGAAATATATGATGTTTAAAATGTCACTAATTTTCAATTATGGGTCACTAGGAATTTTATTGTGAAAATATTAACCTTATATATTGAATATAGAAGAAGACATGGTAAAAGTCAAATTAGTAAACTAATGGATAATGCTAAATGACAAGGTTAAATGTGAAAACCAAACATGTCTAAGTACTATTGGATGAGAGTATTTCAAATAATATCCATTTTAACGTCTAACTTATAAAGTTTGGGGCCTTTTTAAATCTATATTGACTTTATAATATAATAATATTTTCAAACATTCCTAAAAATACCCTCCTCCCCCTTATAAAAATCCATCACCTATAACCCTTATTCACAACCCTCAAGCCACATGTCTCATTCATCTTCTTCCTAAATAATATCCCAAAATACCTCTCTTCATCCTATATGTTTTACCTTAGGCAGAAGGCACTTCCAAAAATCCATTTGGTAAAATGAAAGGGAATTACCCGATTTAAAGTTAATGTCTTCCCCCAAGTTCTGTTCATTTATTTATCATCTTAAATCCTTATTCTCTTTATATTATTTTTTTATATAACAATGAATGTATCCTAAATATACTAGGTTTTTATGATATGTATTCTAATTACACTCACACACCCCACTATCTAAGGGTTATTCAACATTCTATTTGTCTAGATGGTGAACTAATGCCTCACGAAACAATGATTGTTCAATTATCACTTACAACCTCTCATGTTGGTAATTTTTTTGGAACTATAATTATAAATTATAGTTATGATATAAAATTTATCTCTAATATTATTAAATTTTTATTTATAACATAACTTTATGCATTTCATGTTGAATAAATATTATAATTCCAATTGAGGTAGTGCGGACTACCGCCCCCTCAAACTGATATGACACTTTTGAACCATACATTGAAAATATAAAGGATAGAATTAATAAAATTAAATAACATATATCAAATATTATATTATATGGGAATAATAATATACCTATGTATCATTTGGGTTTCATATCTTTTAAAATGAACAAAAATGAAATGGATGTAGTGTTCATGCATACGTACGACATACAGTCTCTATGAATGATGCATTTCAATTTCAAATATTCAAATTATATGTAATATTATAAATACATATATACAAGATATATATGATATATAAATCCTTAATATCATTCAGGAGATAATTAATGTTTTACCACATGGACATTTTCTAATTATAACATGTTTAATTTTTACTCAAGTTCCAAACAAAGACAAAATGAACGATATGAACTCAAAAAATTAACTGATTATTAACCAAGGTAATAAGTGATATAAATTGAATAACAACATGAAATGGTTTTTAATAATGTTTAAATTAACATATATATATATATATATATTATGTATTTCATTTTGTAATATAAATTAATTTATGGGTATTAATATCTTCATTGTATGGTCCTTCTCCCGTGGGGTTTATGTTTTCTATGTTACCAAATCGATAAGGGATCCTTTCACCCCCATAATATAGTCAAAGAATTATTTTATGTTATTCATTTAAATTTAAATTTTTAAATGATGGGATTTAATCTTATATATACTTAATGTGGTATATTTTATATCCATGTGATTATATAAAACATTCTCTCTCATTATCACATTTTCATAATTTATATGTGAGGCCACTAGGCTGCCAAATTTTTGTTAGATAACTTTTTTTCCCAATTTCCATTCTTTGGGTTATACTTCTATTTCATGATTATGTCATGCTATGAACATTTGTGAGTGAAAAATGATTTTTTAAGCATAATATCAACTTATATTAGGTATATTTATATTTTTCACACATAATTATTTCATTTATTTGTATTTAATCTAATGGTACAATATTTATAATGGACTTCCTCTCCATATCCTTTTTTAGTAATGTTTTGATAATATACACCTCTATCTTCTACATGGTGTATAATAAAACCCTTTTAATATTACATTCATAAAAATAGAATATTTTTGTACCATGAATTTAACTATACAAAAAAAGGGATATGTTTATTGTCTACGGTGATAACGACCTCTCTTCCACCCTAAACGTTATTTGGGTTCCTCTGTAAGCCTTAATGTGTTTTTAAAATGAACAATAAACCCCTTCTAATGTTTTTGGGTGTTTATGTATTGAATATGGTTTTTTAAATTCATATATTAATTCAATATCATGAAATTATTTGTTATGATTGAAAATGAAATGTTATTTGTGAAATGCTTATATTTTCAATATTTAATCTGTTATAATTTTATAATGATACATGGACATTTGACAAGTGGTTATGTTATAAACCAAATGACATGTGGTTCTGTGGTAAACCAGGATGGGTGGTTATGTTATAACTCCAAACAATTGGGTATGTAAGTCAGCCATATGGCTATTCTATTTAGTGATATGTGTGGAATTCTACTGTGTGATTATTTCTTTTAAATTTGTTTTTGTCCCATGTTATATTTATATGTTATTTTTATTTTCTATTGGTTATATAGTAATATTTTGGTTACAAAAGATTATTATGTGTTCTTTTATTTAGTGAAGAGTATTTAATACTACGTAAATGTGAAAAAAATTAAATAATGTATGCAATGTTAATTGGTTGTTTTAAAAAACTAGCAGTTTTCCTACTTTGTGTATCCCTTACATAGCTTTTTATGCTCATACCAAGTTTTTGAAATGTTTTTCACAAGAAGTAAAGACTAATAGGACAAATTATGGGATCAAAGAAAAGTCGTGATGAATAAAACAAAGAACGAAATGTATTTCTCTTATTTCAAGAGTTTTATTTTATGAAAAAATAAACACTGATAGATGTGTATATATGTAATATTCAAATTGTTATTTGTTATGTCCTAATTTTGTAATTCTCTAAACCTGAAAATATGCTCAAAGTGAATTATTATCTAAATTCAATAATATGTAATTTTTAAGGATTAAAGGATTATAATTATCTACCATTTAATATAATAATTTTATTATTGTGTTGTTTTCTGGTATTACCAGACATTTTGTGCTACATAATATTTTTAAGAAATCAATTATTGCGTTTCAAGTACGCTATATTACGAAGTGTCCTATATAATTTAGAATTGATATCATATTGGTATATATTAAGAGATATGAAAACTAATATTCTATAAATACTTGGGATTATACAATTTGGTTGGGCATTAGGGTTGGAACCATGTGTTTGTAGGACAACTCTGGGTAGCTTGCATACTAGGACCCGACGACTATGTTAAGGTGGGGTGCACGTGTTGTGATCAGGGCCTAGTTGTTACCTTTTATGAATTATGGCTTGTCCAATTCCCACCAATACTTTTCCCAAATCTCATCTCCATACCATATAGTATCGAGGAATGTGGGTGGGGACCTCATGTTTTCTAGTTAACTGGTGGTACCTAGTATGCTTGGAACCGACTACCTTCTTACGGAGGGGTGCATGTGCTGTTATCGGGGACCAGTTGTTATATTTTAAGAAAATAGGCTTTTCCGATTCCAAAAAAATATATTTACCAATCCTCATCTCCATTTCCTATATTATTTGGACGTAAGAAAATTCTAAAAATAGTTTCCCTATAGAGGTTCTCAATGAGATCAATTCAAGAGGAATATTTTTATTTTAATTAATTTTCAATTTAATTTCATTTGTTATCCATCCATCACATAATATTAAAAAAAATCATGATAACTACATTATCATATATATTGTATAATTTAATTGTATCAATGAAAAATAAACAATTATTCCTCACACTCTTTTCATTTTATTATAATGAAGAAAACATTGTCTGTGAGGTTCAAATTTAATACTGTTTTGGACGATGTGTTATTTCTTATAAATTATTACATCAAGGTTATTAATAATATCATCATCATTGTTAAACAAGATAATACTATGTGTAATATAAATTATCTAACATTATTGAACAATTATATATACATAATATTAATTCATAACTCATAAATATCAGGTGATGATTGCAAAACCTCTAAAATAATCTAAACTATAATCACGAATTTATTATCTAGTGATTAAATCTCAACTCAAATAATCAAAAAAATTATATATCCATTTAATATTAATAAAATATTTAATAACATGAAACATTAATTTTGATCAACTATATTCATTTAACATGACCTTACTTATGCATATAAAAGTAAACCATTATTGAAAACGATAGAAACGAAATCCCATGAATATAAAAATTGAATTTTTTACTCATAAAAAGTCTATAAATGAAAATAATACAAATATAATAAATTAAATAATTATTGAAATGTTGTGAATTAGTTAATTAATTATTTTACAATAATTATCCAAGACATTATGATCAAGTACAAATCACATTTTATCATATGGTATGTTAATTATCATATCACTTTTATTCCTATTAGATATGACTTCTTCACCACAATATCTTTGGTCTCAGGTATGTATACTTACATGTGATATATTATATCATGAATATAATTATCTCCATGGAATTAAATGTCTCATTTTATAATTATTAATTATATGGGGCATACCGATTGAATATTTACAAAGTTGAATGAGATTCTACCTGAACCTCTATTTATTCATTCGAGTTTCTCATTCTCTCTACAAAACCTAATGAAAAAATCCTTTATTTTTTTGTTATTAATTTCATTTATATTTACATAATTCAATCTCATTTATCTATATCAGAAAATAATTATTTAATGGGGAAATAAATGTTTTAAAAAGGCTCCATTCTGAAATCTTCTAAAAAAGAAAGCCTGATTAATGGAAATATCCTTTTTTGTTACTCATTTTTTAGTACCATCTTTAATATATTTATAGAAACTATTTTTTTAAAAAATCACTATTTTAATAATTAAAAACAGTTTTTGTTCAATTTTTTTGTTACAACAATATTGAATTTTACTTTTTAAAACACTCTAATATATTTTCCCTTAAATGATACTGAAGTGGACCATTTAAAATGCCTCTTAATAAATATTTCTAAATGTTTTCACTTCAGTTGGGAATCATTTAAGTGTAAAAAAATTAATTTTCCCTCCCTTATATTTTTTTGAGATATTCAGTTTTACAATATGGTTTTAGGAAAAATACAATTTAATTTCTAAAATAAATATTATTTTTAAAAAAATTAAGTATTTATAAAGAATTTATTAATGGTTTAATTATAATTTTTTATCTATGATTATGATTCCAATATTTCAATGTTTTATGGGACACATTATTTTGATGTTATTTTGATAAATTTATTATTAGATATATGATGAATGCATTATACTTTGAAAGTGATTGGTGGGGCATGGTATAACCTATAGATGGATGAGAATGTCACTTGAGACCAACTAAACTAGGTTTAGGCTAAGTCCTTTCCAATATATTTCGAATTGTTAGCCAATTACCTAATGATATGTTTTTTAAGATGAATATTTTAAATTACCACAATATGATACTAGTAATTTATATTCCATGTGATTATTGGAAAAAAAGAATATCTATGGTTTAGTTTCAATCTCATGTAATTATTTATGGAATTATGCAATCAGTTTTTATTTATTACATGTTATGAATAATATTATTTTTTAATGATATGTGTTTTTAGTTATTCATCAAGCATTGTTGTTTTTGTTTATTTATGATATATATTTTTTAGAATTATTTACCCTTACTAAAAATATGATCTCACCCATTTATAATGTTTTATCTTACTATGATATGTGAATATGTTTATAATGGATGACTGGAAGGGATAATATATGAGTTTATATTTTTATAATATAAAGATGATATGTTTTTTCCTTTCTATATGTAACTTAATACTTATGTATGAATCTATTTTTATAAAGCTACTAAACTACATGGTCCTTTGGGATGAAATTTTCTTTATTATTGTACCAATATTACAATGTAAGGAATCTGATCTAGGCTACTAGAGTTGAGGTGTTTACCATACAAGGATTTGAATGTGTGAGTATTAGGTGTGATTATTGGTGGTATTTACAGGGCATGTGAGTTGTGTTTTTTTATTTTTTTATTCATTTATTAAGTATTTTTTCGGAAGACTCTAATTGGTGTTGAATAAAATGTCTTATTTCAATAAAATTCTAATAAGAATTATTAAAAATGTGTTCTTACAACATCCATTAATCATCCATGACTAAATAAGAATTGTATATTATAAATAACATAAATTAATATATTTCATGATTCACAAACATTAAACTATTTTAGAAAAATACCAAAAAAATTACCCTTACCTCTTTCACACATGTTGTTTTAACTAATGGTCTCCATTTTTAATAAATATTTTTATAAATATTAGAAATTAAAATTTTAATTAAAATTTTGATTTATTCCAAAAAAATACAAATTTTAATATTGTAAAAAAATTTATGTCACTTTTAAAAAATTATTTAATATATTATAAAATTATATTATAATCACTAGAAAAAAATATGTAATTTATTATTTTATGTGTAAAATTAATTTTTATTTTATATAATCATATTAATCAGAATGTTAGAAAAAAACATTTATGTTTAAAAAAATAAAAACCCATAATTTAATAATTTTTTAGAATTAGTTTCTTATTCTATTGTATAATTATATAATGTTTTCATTTATAAAATGTAATAATATTACATATACATTCATAGGTGAGGTTAATATTCCAATGGCTATGTTACTATTATAAATTTTCATATTTCTATTCAAACATCTATGTATTGTTCAATCACAGATGTTTATTTTATTTATAAAAAACATCATATATAATTCTTCATTTATGATAATAAATTTTTTTATTAGGATCTCTATGTGATCCATGGTATTTTTGAATTAATAATAATATGGAAAATTCCATTGAAAAATGATTGTGTCATTATATACAGGTCCTTATTGGTTATTAATTCTTGAATTGAATTTTATGATTTTGATGAGTTTTACAGTTTGAATTGATGTATATCAATTATTATTATTATTTATAAAATTCATATGGCTATATAAATTACAATAGAAAATGATAGTCAGGCATGGCTTAACGTATATATCATTATTCTCAAACATGGTGTCCTTTTTTGGAAACAGTACATATGAATGGTGTCCCCTATACATTATGAAACTCATGCACTGATTCCATTATAAACCATGATACTTGAGCCTCACCAACACTATATATATTGATACATGGAAAATTAACACACTATATATTATAAATCATAGAAATTATGTCTGTTATATAATGTTATACCATATAATGAAATCAAATATGTATTTAGAAACACAGACATGGTGGCCCTTATTCGATGTGATTACTAGGAATTCCATACCATCTGTATTTTTATACTTCTACATGGTATCCTTAATATTGACACATGTGCATGAAATCACTCATTAAACTATATGATACTCTTCTGACTATGCATTAATGACTAAGTTACGACTCATGTATTGGCTAGAACGATGTATCTTTATATACATGGTTGTATTTGTAACTTACTTTGTATTAAATATATATACCTATATATATATAAATACATGATGAAAAATTATCAATGATATTTCTTACATTGGCTGACTATATTATGGTCGGCCTGGTACCAATGAGGAACCCTATCTAGACATGATAATACTTACTAAAACTACACCACATTACCATTATTATTCCTAAAAATTCGTATTTTTTAAACTCATATATTGGAGTGAATTAGAAAACGATTTTGGTGGCTTGTTTTGTTTATCTCATTCCATTTTCTTGTTGACCTATTGTACATGAACATGCCTCATGGTTACAAGATCACTGTATAGCATTGTGATATTTGTTTTATGCCGAGGGATGGGATATTAGGATCAATTGAATAATATAGAGCATAGGATGAACATTAATATACATTTGAGGGATTTTATTCATCATTTATTCTTGTAATTTATTCAAATTGTAGTTCTAATATATTAAATTTTTTCATGTTCAAGTATTATTATTAATCAATTACTATTTAGTTCTAGTTATTAAAATTTTTCATCATATTTTTTTGTATGATTCAACCAATATATTTGTTAAATATCAATATGGTGTATTCTACCCCACTATATTCATTTAGAACATACTTCTTGTCAACTCCCATTGGCAGGTGATGTGGTAAACATCCAATCATGCGATAATCTAGATCGGTTCTCCATTTTATTTAATCATGGGAATGGATGTTACATTGTGGTTTCAAATTATATTTTCCAATTTTATTAAAATTTAGGGCAGGTAGACATGGGAAATGAATGTATCTAACCATGGTAAACACCTTGTGTTTGTGTCTGACCATTCCACCCATGAGTGAAAAACCAAGTCCCTAGTGATTGGAATGGTGTTTAATAATTTTTCATAATTTTATATTATTTCACCATGAGGGAATAGTGTACATCTATAGCTTAATTATAAATGTTTTTAAACCAGAGCCCGATATGGGAACAAAGTATTATTACATGAATCATTATAGTAATATAGAGTTTCACATGCCATAACAATTCCATTCCATGTATATTATGTTGTTAATTTCCTATTACATCTCTATTTTTATAACACTCTATGATGATATCTTTCCATGTTTTTTTTATGTTTCAGTTTTATATAGTATAATTCTTGTATTATATCAATATTTACTATTATTAATTTTAGGATATTTTTTCATTGTATACTTATGATATATTTATATAATTGGTTATTTATGATTCTATATCGACATAAATAATGATTTCACTTACATATTATTATATAAACGTTAGTTATCCAATTATGATATATTTGAACAATGGAAAATTTGTTGTATGGGAGGAATCATTAAGGGTTATGAATAAATTGAATCCATTGGAATATATTATAATGTGAAATGGAAATTATAAATTTCTGAATGATAACCCATACAATTGAGAAACTTTAAATGGAATTTAAATATTATAAAACCTATGGTAAAAACCAAATTGTAGTTATCTGACTACCAATTGTAACATATAATTTCATGTTCCCTTAGATAATTGTAATGGAATATCATGTAAATGAACAATGATTTCTTGTTAAATAAAATTAATTTTGAATAATGATTCCATTATTAAATCTATTTACTCTATTATTTAGTCATGACCAAACATATAAATGATTCATTAAATGCATGACTATTCAAATTTAGTTTATTTTTATAATGTTTATTATGACATAAACCCAAATAATGTTGTTTTGAAAATATTGCTAAAAATTACGAGACCCTAGTAGGTTACCATTAAAAATTAAAAAGCATGATACCAAAACCAATGTGTTATTTTAAAATTAATGGGATGATGATTTAATGTTTTTGTATTCACTAATATAGTGTTACACACACACACATATATATATATATATATGGTGGATTATTACTGGACAATGCCCTTTTATTGAATAAAATCCTTATTATATTATTTTTATTATTATCATTATAAGGAATCAGATAATAAAATTGAAAATTCCAATATAAAGAGTTCTTCCTTCTATAGAATGGTATATAATTAGTCTTCAACCATGAAAAATATATAATGAATAATAAATAATTAAACAATTAAAATTAAATTATGAAATAATTTTCATATTTTTATTCTTGATGTCAGATAAATAAAGTGTTCATTATAGTTGTATTTTATAAATATTAGTTGATATTTACTATACTTTAATTTTTTAATTGTTTAATTAATGTTAGTAATTTAATTTCCTTAAAATTGAACAATTATTAATGTTATATCAAGAACCCTCATGTATGTTTTAGCTATAGTTTTCTTGGGAGATTATGCTAATGGGAGCCTAATAGTTTCCCATAAATCTCAGTTGGATTATTTTAAAAATTTTCATAGAACTAGATGATGGGTGGATGAGTAAATATTCTTTTATGGATTACACAAGTTGTAATGGTTGACACCTTATGTTAAATTAATTTTCTGGAATTTTAATTCTACCTTATGAAATTATATACTGGCATAATCTGGATTTTTCCCAGAGTCATGCTATGCGATGTTCCATGACTATATGAGTTAGGTAGGACTCATAGAAAATGAAAAAACCATATCAAGAACATTGGTTTGTTTTGGGGTGTTATACATCAATTGGTGTTTGTTTATATGGATGCCTAGGGGAATTATTCACATTATCATTAACGTAAAGGATTTGACCATCTCGGGAGCACTCCCCAATTCAAATACTATGGAGGGATTATTTCCTCATTGTCCAATTATGGAAGGTGATTCCATAGTAATTATGTATATGTTTAAAACTCATAGGTAAATTATTTATCTACTACATTGGGTTTCCCTCTTCTATGAAGTGTTCTTATGTGTGTTAGTTTTTACATAATAATGGACCTTAATGTATTCTGGTACTTTTATGATAGACTATGTATCTAGTTTGATAGACTCAGTGGCCCGATTTTGAGTCTTGAACTATAAGGATATGTCGAATAACGTGGTGAATAAAAATTTACTTAGACCCACGTGTTCCATTAATTTTTATAGGGAACCCTGCATGGGAGGATTCTATAGGGTTTTCATTTTCCGTGAATTAAATTTTCTTATTTTTATACTCATTTCTTGGCTATTGAATAAAGGATTGTAGTTTATTTCCATATAGGAATGGTTATTAATTATCTGTTGAAAATAACGATGATTGGTTTTTTTATAAAAACATGATTAAATAAGAAAATAAGTTATGGTATATGGGCTAAATGATATGTTATATCAAATTGGGTAAATTTTTATTAAAAATTATTTTTTAGGGTTTGGGTTCATTATATAAATTAGGGGATATGTAGATTCTATATTTTCATGTGGGCTTTCATGGTTTATATTAATGGGTTGATACACCAATGTGGCATGAATATCAATCTTCTATACCTAACTAAAACATGGATATAGAGGGAATTATTAGATTCATAAATTGGATAGTATTTAATATATATTTATTACGAATATAATGTTTATTTAATTCCATTTTCACACTGTAACAATTAATTTTTGAATGTATGTGAGTGGATGTTTATTGAAAAAACAAGGATGGTTTCAAATGTTACACATATGGGGATGGAAACCCATGTATTTCGATAAATTTTAGAGGATGTTCTTATGATGAGGTCTCATTTGACAATATAATAGGGTTTGTAAAATGAATGACCTGAATATATAAATTGATATTCATGAACTACAGATGTTGTATCGTATGGAAAATATAAGAGGAAGTTTCCTATTTTTTATCATCATGACTCTTGGAGAGAGAGAAGTACATGTCTATTGATAAAATCATAGATTACTCCTACTTAGGGATTAATATTCCCAATATTGTGAAATCATATTTTCTATAATTTGATACTATCATCTATATGATGAACAAAATATCTAAATATAAATCTTAGATTTATGTATAAACTATATTATATTATAACACAATGAGATATTTATTGAAATATTAATGTTTTGTAGTTCATAACTGTATATTTTAGTGTAGAGACACAAAACATGATTCAAATTTTGGAAATCGTCATTGGAATGTGTTTCAAAATGTGGGATTGGAGGATGTTTGATATTGCCATTAGACATCGAGATGGGGGTCCTAATCCTTGTATGTCATGATAGATATGGAATGTTTTGTGGTGATGAGACAATATTTTCATTAGAGTGACGTCAAGTAACATCATATGTATTGAAGTGAGGGACTAGTTTCTAGTTGTGGACCCTCATGAGAGAAGGTCCATGGGACCATGGGGCTCGTCTTCATATATTAAAATTTTATTTCATATTTTCTTGAGTAAATAGATCAGTCTACATATATAATCATTGGAAAATTCAATTTAGTTGTACAATTATGGTTTTAGTTCAAATACCAATGTAGACATTAGGCTTGGTCCGACTTATACCATTCCTTCAGTGATGGATAATGTAATTGTTAGTATATGATTATATAACATGTTAATGAATTTTAATTTGTAATTTTATTCATGATAATTAATTTGATGTCTTGTATAGGCATTAGTTAGTATGCTATGAACACTAGTAGTAAGAATTTGTAAATGGAATCCATTTTTTATTTTGAGGATGATCCAGACATAAGAGCAGAGTTAATTTAAATAGTTTATTAGAAGATATTAAACTTCTGTTTTCTTATAATGTTAGAGGATGGTTTTTATTATTTCCATCGAGTATTCCATTGGGATGGGATGAGTGGGGCCTGATGGTTTGTTCATTTATTTTCAAGGAAAATTAAACGTGACCATGATATTTTGGGATTATTTTAATTCATCTAGACATGGTAATTAATAAATTTACATGGAGTTTCTCTAAGAACCTATATAAATTATAAGACAAGAAATTAAAATAGTGGGTACATCATGTCTCAGAATTGTCTATGAGAAATCAAGAACCAATGGTGGGTATAATCCTAATAAACATCATTAATAAAATCGTGACATGATCATGGATCATGTTAAACTTGCATATATAATAACAATGTAAATTTTGATGTTTTGAATTTGGTTATTGGCACTAGATGAGTGACTTATGCGTCACTTGTTAAATGTTTTTCAGGATTGTATGTTGTCCTAGAAAAATGAAACATTGGTCTTTCGAGAAGAAATTCATGACCCATATAGGTTGTGCGATATTTCATATTACCCATGGCAATTTTGGGTTGATAAGTTATAAAAAGGGGAGACTATATGATCCTATTTTTTGGATTGCATTTAAAATTTCAAATGATTTCGAGTTTACTATTTTGTAGAAGATCCATATTACGGATAGATCATTCGAATGTAATTACAAGTGTCAAAACACTATAAAATAATGTTTCTGAAAATGGGAATAGGCCCCAGTGGTTCCCCATGTTTTTATACATTTCATGTGATTGGTCATTAATAAATTTAAAACCCAGAGCCAATATAGCTATATGTATAACCAATTTTAAACTATAAAGACACCATTGACATTGTAAATGCTTAAAATCTGGGAGATCCATACTTTATAACATTTTTAATGTTTAAAATATTATTTTAGGACATACATTTTTTTAGCCACTAGTTTTTCAACATATACCAAGGATTCATGAAGAATTAGTGTCCTTACATGAAGAAATAAGGATCGTAAATAAAATAGAAGCAAGGGGAAATGAGGTCCACTTCGCTAAATGTGTATTTATATAACTCTTCGCTAATGGAAATGGTTTGAAGATGGGATCTACTCTATATAATTGTGAAATAAGACATTTTTCATCACATTATTTATCACATGTTTATTCTAAGACACATTGAAAATATTTTCTTTTTTTATCATTTCAAATAAGTTATTATTTTCCTTCAATATTGGATGCCTTATTTTTAGGGAGTTTTTTAGTTTATTCTATTTCTCTAATTCTAACTCAAATTAAAATCCAATAATGGTTGGGTGATGCATTGAAGAAAAAATTAACATGATATTTGGATATTACCACAATTTATTATTGTCTTATAAAACATGTTGAAGTACCACATGATGAAATATCCATGCATTGCCTCATAAATGTGAAATTTATCATGAAGATGTCAACTCTTAATTTAATTATCCTGTATATGCATAATTTCATTTTCTAGGGTCATAAAAAATGAAATTAACCATCCGATAGTGTGTGCCTCTTATATCCCCCTATACCCTTATGAGTATTTTTGGAATCAAAACCAACGATTTCTATATACTTCATAGTATTTATAACACTCTAATGCTCAACCTTTCTTTTAAACCACCATTGAGGTGGGCTGTCATCGTAAATAATATAGGAACATTAAATCATATTTTTTTAAATTATAAGTCATTTTACATCCCACGTCATACTAAAATGCATACAAATTTAATGCCCAAAATTATATACTTTAATTTTGATATGGCATGATCCTCGGTTTGGAATATATGTAAATTCATTATTAAATTGTATTTAGTCATGATTATAAACATGGAATTCCTAAATATTTATGGTTGAATTTAATTGAGACAGTAATATTAGTCATATTTTATTCATTAATATTACACAAGTGGTATTCTTGATTTTTAAATGCACGTTCTAATTTATATTATAATAAAATATGATAAAAGATCATGGAATCCCTTATATATAGTGATAATAGGGTATGGAGTCCCTTATACTCTGTGATACACTGGAATGTAATTCCATATATATTGGGATAATATAGAATGTCCTCACCCATATATCATAATACCCTAGTATATATTCCCGCATATATAGTTATAATTGGACACAATGTCCCATATACATTATAATACCCCCAAATGATGTCTCATATACATTGTGAAATTTGGGCAGGGAACCTTATATATATACATTGATACGAGGGAAAGGAGTCACTTATAAATTGGGATTATATATAATGGGGTACTTTATATGTGGTGATAAATGTCCATGTAATCCATAATTATGATACTAAGGCTAGGAATCACTCAATAGACTATTTGTGACCCTTATGACTATGAATGGAGTATGGAGTTACGACTTAGAACCATACATGCACCGTGAAACCATATATATGTGTAAGTATTGTTATGCATATATCACGTGTGTGTGTGTGTGTGTGTGTGTGTATATATCATTATATATATATAAACAATGTTTAACATGATTAGGGACACATTTGTCTTAGGAAAAAGCAGTTATGGTCGGCCATGTGTCCTTGAATAAACTGAGACTGACCTATTTTCATTTATTAATACTACACTGCTTCAAATATTATATTCCAAAAAACTCATAAAATTTATAATCCAATATGCATAAAATTTGAAGATGTCGTTGGTGGCCTATTGAGCTTATATTTCACTATATTTTTGTCATTTTTTTCACCCAATAGAACTCAAGCTTTCATGATTAGGGTTCTAGATAGTAAAATGTGTTTGATTCCGAAACATGGAATCATAGAAGAATATAATTGATCTATTGGTATGGAAGAAAATGGATATAGAATTTGGGGCATTCGGTCTTTTTGGTTATTGTATTTTATTCAATATTTATTTCTACTATTTTACATTGTTTCTTGTGAATGAATAATTATTTATCTATTTATTTATTTTATGTTATTATCATTTATGTAAATCCCTTAATTTTATGACATTATTCAATATTCTTCTCATTGACTCGGAGGGAATGGACTCCCTTATATTAACATTACACCCATTCTACTACTCATAAACCTGGATAATTAAGGGTGGAATGTTTGATATCAAGAAACATACATTATAGAAGAAATATTCTAGCAGTTTATGTGTTTGGATGTTACAATATGGGTTCACCTACTTCAAAATTGATATAGTTGGATTATATTTTCTGAAAATAACATGTTTCAGAATGTAATAATATATAATATTTCTAAAAAAACATGACACTAGATCCATTAAAATAAATATTTAGCTTATTCTCAATAAAAATATCCAAATATATAAATATATATTTAGTAATAAATTATATGACACATATCATGTTTCCAAACATTATCCCACTATCTTCACAATAACTACACAAAATTAAAATTATATTCCCATTATATTTATTCAATAAAAGAAAAATTTCTACTATAAATCATTCCAAATTTGTCCTAATATAACTCAACAATTTAGAGGGGTTTTCATATGATTATAAAATAAAGTATTCACTATAGAGTGATGGTATGAAACCACATTATTTTTCACATTATTATTTTTTGAAGTGCCCAGATCAGTGTGAATCACTGAGAGGGGGAGGGGGTGAATCAGTGATCCTTTAAAACTTTTTACTAATTGATTCTTAATCAATTAAACCTCTATGGATGGTTAAAGCCTCGATCCACTCTTCTTGTATCACTCAACCTTTCCCGGATAATGCAGTAATGAAAAGGCACAGGACACAAGGATTTACAAGGTTCGGCACCAGAGGCCTACATCCTTGCCATGCTCTCTCAGCATGGATTCTCCCATTATAATCTGTTAGTATTACAATGGTCGATACAGAGTCCCACTGTATCTCTCCTGAGTCCCACAGGAGGGTCTTTATACTGCGTCCCACAGTGTTACCAGAGTCCCACTGGCCTGCTCCAGAATCCCACTGAAGACTTCTTCTCCCTGAGTCCCACAGGGTCTTCTCCTGGCTCCTCGAGTCACACGAGTAGCTCTTCTTCACTTCAAGTTCTTCAAGTAACTTCAACAGCCTGGGATAAAGGCTGCTGGCCTTGCTCTTCTTCTGATCACTTGTGGTGAACAGGTCTTCTCGTCTAGCTCAGGCTTTATCTCCTTCTTCAGGAAGACCTGGCTTCTCTCTTCAACTACTGAATACTCAGACAAATAATATCTTTAACTTCAGTCTGGTCCAGTCTCAGTTTCACTTCAACTTCATGCACTGAATGCATGGCATCACAATATCTTCAAGATCTTCTGGTCTTGGACTCCTCAGATGCACACCACTGATTTAGCACTGTTCACATGTGCACGTGCATGCATACATGCATGCACTCCCCTTCTTCTTCTATTGGTGCAATAAACCCACAAAGGGTGTAATCACTTTTGAGCACACACCTACTTCTCAGACTTCACACACTTTATGCAATTTGCTTACACACTTAGAGTGTGTTCTACTTTAGTGTGGAACTTCTTCTTCTAAGTGTATACACACTTCTTAGTGCACACACCTAGGTTCGGCCACTTCACTTTGTTGTTTTGCACACACAACTTTGTTCTTTGCTTTGCACACACACAATGGGTGTGTATTTGGCCTCCACTATTTTTGCACACCCCAAGCTATGCCTCGGCCTTCCTTTCAAATGCACACACACACAAAGTGTGGTGGTCTTAACTTTACCCACTTGCACATACCCAAGCCAAGGTCTCGGGCTCTTCCTTGTTCTTTTAATCTTATTCAAAGTGTGCACTTCACTTATGCACACACTTGGTTCTCCATTTTGTACACACAAGGGCTACGGCCTCTTTGTTTTCTTTTTGCAAACAAAGTCACAAAGGTGTTTGTCTTCACTTGGTGCACACACAAGGCTATGCCTCGGGTCTTCTTTGGTGCACACCCACTGCCACCTTATTGTAATTGCACACACAACCCGAACGTGTCCTTCTCCTTATGCATATGCTAGGGCCACGGCCTTTCCTTGTTCACTTAGCACACAAAACACTAGGGCCTCGGGTTCACTTCTTCACCTCACACCACACACAAAGTGTGGTTCTTCACTTGGCACTTGTGCACACACTGCCCGAACTTTAGGAGGCGCGCAAGAGGGTGCAACCCTCCTCTTCTTTCCCACTATCGCGCAAGTGCAAGGGCACAAGGGCCTGAGCAGGGTGTGGCCTTCTCTTCTTCGACAGCCGTGAGGTGCACCAGTACTCGGGTGTGCAGCATGCAACACCATGAGGCGCGCAAGCCACAAGGATGAGAACACCTTGGGCGCGCAAGCTACTCCTGCCACGCAAGTATGCGGGCAGAGAGAGCTCTTCCTGTCGCGCAAATAATGCGCGCAGGGGACCTTCGATGCCTCGGGTGGCTCCGGAACCTTCAGCCGCGCAAGTTCTTTGCGCGGGGCTGCAAAACTTCGCGAGGCAGAGAGATGCGCTCACGGGACAGCTTTCAAGTTCATCAACAAAAATCTTCATGCCTCGGGTGCTCCTTTTATAGGCAGAGAAACGCTTCTAAACATCCGCGTGGGATATCTTGAATCACCGAGATTTTCGGTTCTTTAAAATCTTTTCAAATCTTTATTTTTTTATCCTCTGTTTCACCGCGGGTTTCCTTTATTATTTTCTTCCTCCTCGTGCATGCGATTTATAACGCATGCACGGCCTCTGTTTAGGCACAAATCATGCAAAGCTCGAATACACCGAGGCCTCGGCAACGTTGTTTGCCTCGGCCGAACTCGAAATGCTCCCCTCGTTGCATGCATGCATATTTTATAGCATGGCTGTGTTCAGTACATCCAGACGAACTCAATGGACCCTTCGGCGTTGAAAATGGTGGCCCGGAGCTCGAAATCGGTGCTCGGGTGGCCTCTGGTTTGACGGCGGCTGCGGGTGGCTTCGGGGAGACCTCGGACGAGCTCGAGGTAGAGGACGAGCTCTCGGCCGTCGGATCAGGCGTTTGAATATCCTCGGACGGCCGCGATCAGAAGATCTCGCGCGGGATGTGATGAGCGGCTGTGATCAGCCGCGCGATGAGTCGGACGGCCAGGATGCGCTCCGGGTGAAAAATGCGCGTCCCACATCGAATCCGCGGCCGGTTTTTCCGCGCTTTATAAGCCTGGCGCTCCCTCAACCCGCCAGTTGAATCTCTTCCCCTCTCGGTGCCGCCCCGCACCGAGTTCTTTAGCGGGCGCGCTCTTGCGCCCACCCTCTGCTCCTGCGGGCGCGCTCCTAGCGCCCACTATGCATCCTGGGTGCGCGGGCTTCACCACCGCGTGCCCTCGGGGGCTTACACACGGCCCCCTGCGCTCCTCCGGGCGTGCCCCAGGCGCCCATGTGGTGTCTGCGGGTGCACCCCTGCCTCAAGGGATGCTGCCTTGGCCTGAGGGTTCCCCATGGGCATGGTGACCTTGAGTCCCACATGTGCCTTGGGTGATGACCCTCGGCTGGCCTCCTTGGTGGCCTATTTTTTGCAACAAAAACACTAAGTCCTTTGTTAAACAAAGTGACCAAGTGTAACATGCCAAGTGCCACATCTTCATCTTCTCATCCATCCTCCCTTATTCATATCTTCTCTTCTTCTTAAGAATTCCTCCAATTCTTCCTCAACATTTAATCTTCACTTAGGAGTGAAATTCAAAAGGTTCATCTTCATCAACCGAGCTTGTTAGTCAAATAGATTCTTCAACGTTCTTCATTGATCTAAGGGTGTGATCAAATTGGTTCTTCAAATTCACATGCACTAAGTGATAGTGCATGGACTTCATTAATGCACATCATCCACTTAGTAGTTGTGGATGGAACTCCTTTCAACTCCTCATGCATTGTGAAGACAATGCATGGTCTTCTAATCATGTTGTGACTTTGTATCATCTTGATACAAGTTCTTAGAACTTAAAGATCAGTTCAGCAATCGTCAGATTTTCTTAGAGAATGTTTCAACCATCATCTCCTATGTCACTTAGTGAATCTCCTAAGTGACATGCCTCTAAGTTCCATGGCCATTCTCCTTCATCACCAACACCATTACAACCTTTGTCATTCACATCTTGACTCCTTGACATCCATTCAATCCAAGACAACTTCATGCCTCATTGACAACAAATGCAACACAATGCACTTCAATCTCCCCCTTTGTATTTGTTGTCAATACACTCCTTTAGCACATATGAATGGGTCAATATGTGTGCCAATATTTTCTCCCCCTTATTGGCAATCAAATGCAAAGGTGTGGTGTGGTATTCTTTCACAAATATCTCTTCCTCCCTTCGAATAGCATCTTCTTGAAAAGCACTAAGAGAGGGATGATGTCACATGTTCACTTGAGCAATGAACCTTTAGTAAATCAGCTCTAAGTCTACTTGGGCTAACCCGGTGTAGAAAACAAGAGTGATGTAACCAAGGTACACAATACTGTCCAACATTCTCTACACATGTGAGATCATGCTTAGGGGTTTGAAATTTTTCAGATATAACAATGAATTGCTAAATCCTGCACATACTTCACCAAACACATTAGAAAGTTCAGTGCAAAGATAAAGCTCCCCCTTTCATCCATTTGTCTTCAATCCATACTCCCCCTTAATTGACAAGATAAACTCAATTAAGAAACAAGGGATGAAAGTATGATTGGAATACCTTCACTTTCTCAAGATGATATTAACTTTTAGAACATCATCTTCTTCAGATTTGCTCCCCCTCAAGGGGTTCACTCCATTCTTTTCAAACCATCCTCCAGCTGAGAATGATCATCATCTTCAATTACCTGCAATGTTAGCACATGTATATACCAAGAGTATAAGGGAATAAGATGGAACCTCCTTGGTTCATCAACGTGAACAACAAGGTTGAGAAGATTCTCTCAACCGAGATGTCCCATTTTCACCAGTCTTCACACTTGCACATTTGATCTTCATTGATGATTGTGCTGGTGTGGTTCTCAAAACATCTTCATGTGAAACCTTCTTCTTCCCTTTTGATTTAGCAATTGCCAGAGCTTCATCTTCAACTCTTTGTAGTTCTCTGGCCAGTTGCAACTGATGTGGCCATATGACAAGTAAATCATTTGGAAGAGTGGCCCCAGTTCTGGAAGTTCCACATGGTTCCTTTGATGCTGTCAAGCTACCTCTCTTAGGCAACTTGTTTTCAATCAATCCCTTCTGCTTCTTCTGGATTGATTGTCTGTTTGAGTCCAGTTGGCTTCTATTGAATTTCATGGCTTCTTTACAAAGATCCATGGTATGACCATTCCTTCCACAGTAGAAGCACTTCTTCTTGGTGGTCCTTCTGGATGACTCACCCTTCTTGGTTTTAGAATCCAAGGACTTCTCTTCATTTCTCAAACACTTCTTGGGAGCATTTTCCACTTTCTTCTTCTTGCTTCCCAAGGAATCTTTTTGAGCCAGGTTCTGTGATCTTTTCTTCTTTTGAGCTCTGGATACAGTTGGAGATTGACATGTATCTTTTTGTTGACCACTTTTGCAATCATCCCAGATGTTGTCAAGTAATCCAAATCTATTTGCAGTAAACAGATGTCTCTGGACCTGTGGATGCTGCTTCTTTTCTTCTGGCTTGCTCCCCCTTGGCATGAGCTTCCTTTGTGCTTTGACATTTAGTGGATTGTACCAACAATCCTTTGAACAGTGCCCATACCTGTTACAACACCAGCATTGTCCCACAAATCTTGACCTTTTCAGTCCTTCTGATTATAGGGTACTTTTCTTGACCTATTGTGCTGTTTCAGGAGAGCTCTCTTTCTTCACTGTCTTCATCCATACTTGTTTGGATTCATTCTTCCATCCTGCACTTTTAGTAGAAATACTTTTAGAAGCATGAGTACAAGATGGTATGGATGGTACCTTCTTTCTAGAAGTTGTTGCACTTTCACTAGAGGATGTCTTGCTTTTAGAATCATCCTTCTCAAAGCTAACTTGAGTAGCAACATTTCTTCTTTCAGTTGACTGGGAGGCTTTGGCTTTAGGTGATTGCTGATTTGTCAATATCACCTCTAGTTCTAAGCATTTCATGTTAAGGGAGTTCTTCTCATCCTCAACAGTTCTTAGCCTTCCTTCCCAATTCTCCACCAGTTGTTTCATCTGGTCTTCATGCACCTTCTTTAATTCTTGCAATGAATTGTTCAGCTCCTTCACCAATTTTACTTTGTCTTCAAGTTGAGCATCTTTAACAACCATTGATACTCTATGTCTCTTCTCCAGTGCATGGTAAACATCTTTGATAATTATCAAAAATATTTCTTTCTCAGAAGAACTCCTTTGCAATTCTTCACAGGTATCTTCATATCTTTCATTGCAAAGGGAAACAGTTTTATCCTTGGCATTCACCAGCTTTCTGAGAGTGTTGGTTATGCCAACCCTTTTTGCCAGCTGATCTTCCATAGCATTGGCTTCTTCTTCTAACTGTGATTTTTCTTCATGAAGATCATGGATGCCTGTAGCTATACACTTTGCCACTTCCATGGGAACTGTCTTCTGAAGATATTTGAGTGCACTCTGAAGATCATTCATTGTTTCAACTTCATCACAGCTAGGACAGGCTTTCTTCATCTTCTTGGCCTGTTTCTTCTTTCTATTTTTCTGAGTCTTGGCAGATATCTCCATTTGAGGCTGGTCACTCATTTCCTCAAATCTGCACTTCATAAAGACTCCCTTGGATCTTTTAGAGGTAACCTCCCTCTGATACCAATTGAAGTGCCCAGATCAGTGTGAATCACTGAGAGGGGGAGGGGGTGAATCAGTGATCCTTTAAAGCTTTTTACTAATTGATTCTTAATCAATTAAACCTCTATGGCTGGTTAAAGCCTCGATCCACTCTTCTTGTATCACTCAACCTTTCCCGGATAATGCAGTAATGAAAAGGCACAGGACACAAGGATTTACAAGGTTCGGCACCAAAGGCCTACATCCTTGCCATGCTCTCTCAGCATGGATTCTCCCATTATAATCTGTTAGTATTACAATGGTCGATACAGAGTCCCACTGTATCTCTCCTGAGTCCCACAGGAGGGTCTTTATACTGCGTCCCACAGTGTTACCAGAGTCCCACTGGCCTGCTCCAGAATCCCACTGAAGACTTCTTCTCCCTGAGTCCCACAGGGTCTTCTCCTGGCTCCTCGAGTCACACGAGTAGCTCTTCTTCACTTCAAGTTCTTCAAGTAACTTCAACAGCCTGGGATAAAGGCTGCTGGCCTTGCTCTTCTTCTGATCACTTGTGGTGAACAGGTCTTCTCGTCTAGCTCAGGCTTTATCTCCTTCTTCAGGAAGACCTGGCTTCTCTCTTCAACTACTGAATACTCAGACAAATAATATCTTTAACTTCAGTCTGGTCCAGTCTCAGTTTCACTTCAACTTCATGCACTGAATGCATGGCATCACAATATCTTCAAGATCTTCTGGTCTTGGACTCCTCAGATGCACACCACTGATTTAGCACTGTTCACATGTGCACGTGCATGCATACATGCATGCACTCCCCTTCTTCTTCTCTTGGTGCAATAAACCCACAAAGGGTGTAATCACTTTTGAGCACACACCTACTTCTCAGACTTCACACACTTTATGCAATTTGCTTACACACTTAGAGTGTGTTCTACTTTAGTGTGGAACTTCTTCTTCTAAGTGTATACACACTTCTTAGTGCACACACCTAGGTTCGGCCACTTCACTTTGTTGTTTTGCACACACAACTTTGTTCTTTGCTTTGCACACACACAATGAGTGTGTATTTGGCCTCCACTATTTTTGCACACCCCATGCTATGCCTCGGCCTTCCTTTCAAATGCACACACACACAAAGTGTGGTGGTCTTAACTTTACCCACTTGCACATACCCAAGCCAAGGTCTCGGGCTCTTCCTTGTTCTTTTAATCTTCTTCAAAGTGTGAACTTCACTTATGCACACACTTGGTTCTCCATTTTGTACACACAAGGGCTACGACCTCTTTGTTTTCTTTTTGCACACAAAGGCACAAAGGTGTTTGTCTTCACTTGGTGCACACACAAGGCTATGCCTCGGGTCTTCTTTGGTGCACACCCACTGCCACCTTATTGTAATTGCACACACAACCCGAACGTGTCCTTCTCCTTATGCATATGCTAGGGCCACGGACTTTCCTTGTTCACTTAGCACACAAAACACTAGGGCCTCGGGTTCACTTCTTCACCTCACACCACACACAAAGTGTGGTTCTTCACTTGGCACTTGTGCACACACTGCCCGAACTTTAGGAGGCGCGCAAGAGGGTGCAACCCTCCTCTTCTTTCCCACTATCGCGCAAGTGCAAGGGCACAAGGGCCTGAGCAGGGTGTGGCCTTCTCTTCTTCAACAGCCGTGAGGTGCACCAGTACTCGGGTGTGCAGCATGCAACACCACGAGGCGCGCAAGCCACAAGGATGAGAACACCTTGGGAGCGCAAGCTACTCCTGCCGCGCAAGTATGCGGGCAGGGAGAGCTCTTCATGTCGCGCAAATAATGCGCGCAGGGGACCTTCGAAGCCTCGGGTGGCTCCGGAACCTTCAGCCGCGCAAGTTCTTTGCGCGGGGCTGCAAAACTTCGCGAGGCAGAGAGATGCGCTCACGGGACAGCTTTCAAGTTCATCAACAAAAATCTTCATGCCTCGGGTGCTCCTTTTATAGGCAGAGAAACGCTTCTAAACATCCGCGTGGGATATCTTGAACCACCGAGATTTTCGGTTCTTTAAAATCTTTTCAAATCTTTATTTTTTTATCCTCTGTTTCACCGCGGGTTTCCTTTATTATTTTCTTCCTCCTCGTGCATGCGATTTATAACGCATGCACGGCCTCTGTTTAGGCACAAATCATGCAAAGCTCGAATACACCGAGGCCTCGGCAACGTTGTTTGCCTCGGCCGAACTCGAAATGCTCCCCTCGTTGCATGCATGCATATTTTATAGCATGGCTGTGTTCAGTACATCCAGACGAACTCAATGGACCCTTCGGCGTTGAAAATGGTGGCCCGGAGCTCGAAATCGGTGCTCGGGTGGCCTCTGGTTTGACGGCGGCTGCGGGTGGCTTCGGGGAGACCTCGGACGAGCTCGAGGTAGAGGACGAGCTCTCGGCCGTCGGATCAGGCGTTTGAATATCCTCGGACGGCCGCGATCAGAAGATATCGCGCAGGATGCGATGAGCGGCTGTGATCAGCCGCGCGATGAGTCGGACGGCCAGGATGCGCTCCGGGTGAAAAATGCGCGTCCCACATCGAATCTGCGGCCGGTTTTTCCGCGCTTTATAAGCCTGGCGCTCCCTCAACCCGCCAGTTGAATCTCCTCCCCTCTCGGTGCCGCCCCGCACCGAGTTCTTTAGCGGGCGCGCTCTTGCGCCCACCCTCTGCTCCTGCGGGCGCGCTCCTAGCGCCCACTATGCATCCTGGGTGCGCGGGCTTCACCACCGCGTGCCCTCGGGGGCTTACACACGGCCCCCTGCGCTCCTCCGGGCGTGCCCCAGGCGCCCATGTGGTGTCTGCGGGTGCGCCCCTGCCTCAAGGGATGCTGTCTTGGCCTGAGGGTTCCCCATGGGCGTGGTGACCTTGAGTCCCACATGTGCCTTGGGTGATGACCCTCGGCTGGCCTCCTTGGTGGCCTATTTTTTGCAACAAAAACATTAAGTCCTTTGTTAAACAAAGTGACCAAGTGTAACATGCCAAGTGCCACATCTTCATCTTCTCATCCATCCTCCCTTATTCATATCTTCTCTTCTTCTTAAGAATTCCTCCAATTCTTCCTCAACATTTAATCTTCACTTAGGAGTGAAATTCAAAAGGTTCATCTTCATCAACCGAGCTTGTTAGTCAAATAGATTCTTCAACGTTCTTCATTGATCTAAGGGTGTGATCAAATTGGTTCTTCAAATTCACATGCACTAAGTGATAGTGCATGGACTTCATTAATGCACATCATCCACTTAGTAGTTGTGGATGGAACTCCTTTCAACTCCTCATGCATTGTGAAGACAATGCATGGTCTTCTAATCATGTTGTGACTTTGTATCATCTTGATACAAGTTCTTAGAACTTAAAGATCAGTTCAGCAATCGTCAGATTTTCATAGAGAATGTTTCAACCATCATCTCCTATGTCACTTAGTGAATCTCCTAAGTGACATGCCTCTAAGTTCCATGGCCATTCTCCTTCATCACCAACACCATTACAACCTTTGTCATTCACATCTTGACTCCTTGACATCCATTCAATCCAAGACAACTTCATGCCTCATTGACAACAAATGCAACACAATGCACTTCATTTTTCATTAAATATGTCGAGATATATAAAACATTGTAATAATTTATTGAGTGAAATAAATATTGGAATAAATGTATAAATTATTATTGACACTATGTCAATAGGGGATACTAGATAATCCCCCCATGATTATACCAGAATTTCTATTCTAAATGATTTTTATTTTTCTAGATTAGATATGTATTTATATATCCATTATACATGGATTACATAGTGGTGTAGAATTCTTATATTTTATATATATAAATTTCCCCATATGTTATATCAAAATTCCTTCTTACATCACCGTTAAAATGTTCTTATACTCTAACAATACATAATAAATCAGTTAATAGATCATATATTTTAAGCATAAGTAATATCGATATATTATAATTTTAGAATAATTATAATAAAACAATTATATAGTGAATAATAATTAAAATATTTTAAGAATTATAATCTTAAATTACTATTATAATGAATAAATTTATTTACAAAATTATATTCCATGTTTCCATGTAAATGTATTATGTTGAACCTAAAATTTCATACAATTCAATATTTCCCAGAAGTATTGAATTTGGAAATTTAAATATTATTATAAATTTTGTGGGAAACATATATTGAACTTAAGTTAATTAAATGTAATTTTTTTTAAAAATTTGTAGGTTGTTTCATCATGAAATTATATCAATCAAAGAACTGAAACCTAAACCAGAAATATCAACAGAATTTATAATGTGAAACAATGATTAATATACTTGAATTTTAATAGAAAAATTTAATAAATGTTTAGTATACCATAATATAGATTTCAATTGAGTATATATAAATTATATTAGATATTGGAGTAAAATATTAAATTTTTTATGATAAATTTAGTTTATTGTTAACTACATATTATCAATTGAAGACTCGATGAAATTTGAATCATTTTTAGTGGATATTATTGAATTTCTACAAGGAAATTTTCTTCCATAAACCAACATGATTTTTAAATAATTTTTAGTAAAAATGTTAGTGAAAATGTTTTATAACATAAGTATTTAAATGATTAGAATGTTTTAACTTTTATACTAAACAAATTAATAATAATTTAACAAATTCTTCTTGTAGGAATTCTTATGAAATTCCAAAATGATCCACTATATATTCTATATAGGACTACAATACAATTTGCATTAATAATTCACTAAAATGTGATGTACACATTTCCTTACAAATATATGATTATTATTTATTTGTTCAATTGGAATATAAACTAATATTTTTCATTAATTTTAAATGATTTTATTTTAATATAATTTAAGGTAAATTTTATGAAAAAATTTCTTGAGCATTGTAAATAGTTCTTCTATTAATTTTATTTTAGTCTACATTGAAATTTCCATATTAATTATACTATAAATTATGACGTAATTAAATATATTAAATTTTTTGTTATTTACTTTTATTACTATAGAGTTTATACTGTATTATTTTATTATTTATGAAATAAATTTACCCATACAATAATTTTAAAATCAACAAGATATAATATTGAATTTTAAGACTGATTTTATCGAAATTTTAATCAATATTTCAATACATTTACATATAGTAATATAGTACAATTTGTAGTTCCTTTTTAATTTAATATTTATTTAAAATTTTATTATTATTTTTGAATAATTTTCAATAAAATTATTACTAATTTCAAATGGATTTATATCTATATTCAAATTGAAATTTCAATTATATATTTCAGATACATTTAAATGAATTTGACCAAAATATTTGATGAAATTTGAACTAGTATCTAAGTATAATTTATATAAAAATTTAAAAATAAATTTATATTATAAATCCACAAGAATAAGGATAAGAATTTCTAATAAATAACAATATAATATATAACAAAAATTAAATTATATATTAATTTAATGTGATTCAATAGAACATTAATATAATATTTATATTTTCATTCTAAGAAATGGTATTTCAAATAATATTAATTTCATATATATATATAAATGTTTTTCCAAAATTATAGTTAAATTTCAAGAGAAAAATTTATTTATTTATTTTGTATGTATCATCCCAATAAAAACCGCTCTTTCCATCCAAGACATATTTTGTTTGAGTTATCATGGGTTAACCGTCCAAAAGAAGATGTTGATTTGGACATACCATGAACAATGTAGTTATTGAATTGTATGGTAGCATGGGAGACTTATATTATTATAATCCTTATATGGGGAATAATTTATTACGCATACATCATAATATATATTAAAAATTGTTCATCAGTCCATCCAAAAAGGATTGAATGGGACATGTTCCCACTATCATAAAAACTAATTATATACACAAATGTATTAGAATATATATATATATATATATATATATATATATACTAATGGTTCTCCATCAATGTAATGATATATATGGATAAGACATTTTATATAGTAAGATACATATTCAAATATTTGAGGATCTCTAAATTTGTCTCACTTGATAATGCTATCTTTATTTAGAGTCTCATAATGTTGTTCTCTAGAGTCTATCTCCTTCCCGCAAAGAAGTGAGTATTATTGGTTTGGGATATGTCCCATTTTAATGGATTCCATCTTATACCCAAAATGTTTATCAATAATCATACAGATTAGATATATTTAAAAGGACATGAAATTTTTTTGTGGTCAGGTTAAAATAACTATTGGTGAAATTGTTTTTGATCAATAAATGACAATAATTAATTTTACATATATTGTAATTCATATAAGACCCATAGTGAATGGTTTCAATAAATTATTATTGAGATACATACAATAAAACTGACCACTATTGTTTTTTTCATAAGTAATATGTTCCGTAGAAAAATGTATTTTCAATGGAAATATAGACTATTGATGTTGTATTATATGGATAACATGTAATATGTAATGATAAAAAGGGGTTTCTATCAAAAATTATATAAACAAAATAGGGTATGGTTCTAAAATAAGTTTATAAATTTTTGAACATGGTTGTGGATTTTCATATGGAATATTGCCCGATAAGAAATAATATTTTAGGTATTTCATAGAATGTACCACAATGAAGTTCCTTATGTATACTGGTGAAAAATAATATAATAAAACATAGTTTGTGTTTAAGTGATTATGTTTGCGTGACATGACCACACGATGTTGTTTAATTTCATGGGTTATAAACATTTTTATGTCATTTTTCATCGGAAAACTAAGAAACCCATGTCATGAAAGGGTAGATGTCATAGAGATTGGGTGGTTCTTAAGAATTTTCGATTTCTATTGTGCTTCATATTGAATGTGGACCTAGGAATGTGTGACTAATATGAAATATATTATTTTTATGGATTTTTAGGTATTACATCTAAGTATTCCCTTTCCCTACTAGGTAATATGATTGATTTATTCAGGTAATACACTTGTGATTCAAAAATTCAATTCACTCTATATCTAGCTCAATGATGAATCATGGTGATGAAATCATAAATAATAACATAATTTTGGTGTACATCTAGACAGGAGTACTATTAATGAATTTCATATTATGTGGACAAAGTCATCCAACATGACTATATATCATGAAAGATGATAAACCATGGATAATCATGGATTTTTTTGTATTCTGATGAAATTTAATCTTGTTGTCATGTAATTATATGATTATGATTAATTTTAAGTTCATTTTAGTATATTGGGAAAACCCTATAGAATCTTTTTATTAATGGATTACATGATAAAATCATGTAATTCTGGAATGTTGGATCACATGATCTTTTATCTGAAGTGGTCATCAATATGGTAATGAAATGGTAATTTCTTTTTATTGAAATTTGAAAAATAATGCAATGGAGGTTATTTTAATCAACATAGTAAAGGTATGATATCCCAGCTTGGGGTAAGATATATGATAGGTCCTTTTCTAGAAATATTATTTTATCACTATAAGGTCATGGGTAGACCCAATTTTTTGTTATTAAGGGGAATTTCATAGAGGGTTTTGAATTCTATAAAATTAGCTCATGCATTATTGGGATGAGTGATGCACGGTATGGGCATAATCACCCAAGGGAAAATATTAAATGTGAGTTTTTTAACATGAAACACCCTTTATAAACAATGAACATGGAAATTACTCATGATGGATGCCTTATTAAAGGGATTGTGGGAATACCATAAAAATGGACATTAGGGAATGAATCAAATGATTCAGCTCAACATAAGAGAGTCATGATAAAACTATATGATGGTGGATTACAAAAAGAATAAAAGATATCATTTATGTGGACATTTAGATTAACTATTTATTGTTTGAAGTATCTATATGGGATAAATAGAATAAAAGTATCTTCATGTTTAAAAATTCATGTCATCCTTGATTTCTGGATTGTGGGAATCTCACCAACATGGACCATTTTCATTACACTTCTTTCCATTATTATGTGGTGTGATGTAATTAATAGATTTTCAATATAATTGATTCCCTAATATGGATTCACATATAATGATTATGTGGTTTTATTTAGTTCACACATACATTACTGGTTGAAAAATAAAATATATATTGATTTTTGAGTAAATAACGTAGATCCCCATAGGATATATATTTATATATACATTATAAATTGGGTGAAGTGATTTTTGAAAATTTATGGTTTTTAGAGGGTATGAAATATATGAAATAGGACATTTTATGGTCCTAAACATCATATTTGGCAGTGCAACAGACATGCAATCATGACATTAGAGTTTTACCTGACAAAAATTTTCAAATAATATAATAACATATTGAACATATAATGTTCATCATAAATATTCCATGTGATTCTTAAAAAACTATTGTTAGAACTATATGAATATACTTAATGATCCATATATGATTTAGGTTAAATTTTCATTCATTATATTCATCTAATTTTTTTATTTAATTAATCATAATATTATTTATTCTCTACCTAAAGATATTTTGTATTTAATGAGCTAATAAAACTATACTCCCAACTAGAATTGCATATGATGGCACTGAAAATATTTTATTACGATGATGGAAAACTAAAATTTTCTCTACAATAAATTAAAAATGAAAAGGGCCCCCAATAAACAGTTCTTATGGGACCCTCACTTTCAGCATCAATATTCCAAAAACTACTACTCTATAGAATTTTAATGTTATGGAACTCTTATATATCAACCTATGTCTAGTAACACATGGACCACTATTGTATACCACTAACCATCTATGATAAATCTAAAACATCAATGAAAATATGATTCCCCATAGTGGACCCCTATGAAATCATGATGAAAAAACCATTATTAATTTTGAAATTATATGGTCTATCTATGTGTAATAAGAAATTCATAAATTTGTAAATTTCTATTTTTTATTGCTTTATAGTGTTAAAAACCAATAATTTCTTTTTAGAAGATACCATGGAATTTTGATATACCTATCCTTCTACCACAATTTCTATATTTAAACGAGATATATCATTGTTAGAAGACATGGAATAACCATATAAATCATGTTTTATATAATATATATTCAATATAAGACACTTAATATTATGTAATATTTCATAGAAAGTACTTATTTAATATACATACATATGTGATTTTTGGATTATTTTCAATATTATATTATATGTATTTGCGACATTGGTCTATAAGATGATAGTTAAAATCCTTCACCTATTGAATACCTAAAAATATATTTTTTTCACATATTCCATTATTTATATCCTTATAAATATCTCTATTTGTTCCAACATACCCTAGAGGTTTTATAGTGCAATGTGCATATCTAGAATAACTCTCCAAGATTCATGATGTCTAATATTAGACTTAATTACACATCACTTAGATCTACAAAACCAACCTTTCAATTTCACTAAATAGTACTGTTGGAGGATGGAGGCTACAATGTGATCTAATTTCTAGTCACATATTCTATGATGAGTGGTATTGTATATTTTGGGTGCATTATAGTTGTTTATTGTGCATCGTGTAGTTATAAAATTATTAGATTAACACTATGGTATAGATCAAAATTTTCATGATGTATCAAATATATGATATCCATGAAAAATATAATATTCATTGTTGTTCAACGACTAACAACATTCACATACCTCATTGATTGGTTGGGATTATCATATAACTTATCCATTTTATTAGGTATATAGAAATCATTTGGATGATGTATATGGAGTATCATCAATGTGTACATTTAAGACGATATTATGTCGATTCATCCTCTTGTGAGGGAATGTAAAACAAGATTTCAAAGAATATTAGGAAATTCAATCCATACAAACTAAATCAACTCATTCTAGTAATGGATATATATAATTATTTAACCCAAGATATTGAGATTGAGTTTCATGTTCTGGAAGAGTTATCCTACCCGATAGTACCAGAACACCGATGGTACCCAATGGATTTCCAAGAAAGTAGTTTTTAAACCACTTGTGGGTATGTTGTCCAATCATATATCACTACAACCAATAATTTGTGATGTTATTCAATATCTATTAATTTGTTTACTACTTCATAATTGGAAATCCAAATCAAGCATTATGTTTATCACAGTAGTCAAAGTGGAATTTCAATAATGATTTCATCTCATTAATCAGTTATCTTTATTTCTTTCATATAAATACTAAAATATATGACATATATAAGTACAAGGCCTTATACCAAATCTATCTCCCATTAAAGATACTCTATGACTTATAGATGAATATTTAAAATTAAATTTGTATTAATATACCATACCAATCACTTGTTTTTTTATTTAAATGAAGGATTCATAAAATTTCTATTATTCAACTTATTACATTAAAACACATGATGTATGAAAAATGGATTTCTTTTAATTCAAAATTAAAATTTATTACTTTTTGATTGACACTTGTAAGTAATTTATTATATAGAAACTAATCCATTTGAACAACACTCTTTCATTATTTCTTTCTAGGTAACCATTTTAGTTTATCAGAAAGATGAGTTCCCAATTTAAATTCCATACAATCCTAATAGACATTAATTCCAATGATGTGATTTATAGTGGTTATCTACATGACCATTACTTATATTTAGGAGAGATTGAAATTATACTAACATATATTAGATTTGTCTAATGGTGAAGCAAAATGATAGAAACTTTTTAGTGAGAAAACAAAAAAAATCAATCCCATCAATATATAATGAGATTATACAAAAAATGAGTATTTAAATACCCCAATGGAATAATTACATGGCTAATAAAATTACAAAATAGGCCAAAATACATTAAATTCCTTCTATAAAAACTATAATGGAATATAACCTAGAAACAAAAGGCTATAAATCTTACCACCCGAATTGTAAAAAAATTCTCATTCATATATAATATTTTAATTAGGAGAGTAAAATACTATTTTCAATGAAATATATTACTTTTTATGTTAAAAAATTTTGATTTTAAACTATTAGAATGGCACCCACCAGTGGGGACTTTTTCTAATTAATTCATTCCCTAAATGAATATCTATATTGGGTTTTCATGTGGGATAAACGATTTTGGATTATATAACTATAAATAAAAGTATATTGATATTGGATCCCTATGTTACTAATAAATGCCATTATATATAGAGGTGGTATAGGAGAAAACCCTATGATGTTTCATCATAATTCGATTAGAGGGGTGTTTTATAATGGGTAAAAGGATTCATTAAAACATCCTTATATTTGATATGGGAGTATTTTATAGTATCACAAGTTATTCTAATAGTAAATAAAAATATATAATAAGTTTCCTGTTTGAAATTCATGAATATAGATTCAATTTTGTTAATAATACCAGTTATATGGCGGGGGATATGGAATTCATTTCTAATGTTCTAAATCATCACAATGATAAGAAATAGTGTATTTTTGATTGGTTTATTACCATATCCTAGAATATTAATGAATAAAAATATCCAATATTGAGTTTGATTCCTCATATCTCTAGAGAGGAATTTGACCTTCATATCATAAAATAATGAAAATAGGAATTTTTTACTAACATTAACAAACACAAATTTTGGTTGAGGATGAATCAACTAAATGATAAAAATTAGAATTCACCATTGAAACTTCCCGTTTGGAATTTGATGATATATTAAAATTGGATTAATATATATAGTCCTTATCGACATTCAACGATTTTATTTTACAGAGGCATAATTTTAATGGTAGTTCTAAAACATTTTACTAATAAATTGCATGGTATATATATTTTTGGGATCACGTCATATTTTTTCATTACTCCATTATCTAAATCACCAAAAAAATTAAAATCTAAGAACTAAATACATTTTGACACCATGTTATAGGAATTCATCTGATTAATAAAAAATTTTGGATATAATACAATCATAATGATTAACAACATGATAATAAGTAGGATTTCTTATGACTTATATTACCTAGTGCAAACACCTTTTGATAGGTATATGTTGGGAAAATATAGAAGCATTATCTTCCCTATCTTACACCATAATGATTGTAATGAGATACATGTTACAATATGGCATCATCCTAAGAAACATAATTGGTGATTATATGTGTTGGAAACATATACTATCTTATCCACCATCTCTATAGAATATTTATATAACAAATAAACAAGAGTTATAATTTCCTTCTTGATAAATGATTACAAACACACACACATATATATATATATGGGGAATATATAGAGGTATATAAATATTCCCCATATATGATGATAGTTTATTTTGATGGGGAACTAAACTCTACAAGATGACATGAATGAAGTTTAGTTATAGAATTACAATTTTATTGTTTTTAAGGTATTAAAACCATATTATAATGAATTTTTTATAATATATAGGATACATTTATATTGAAGTGAAACTGAAGGGTTACTAAATTGTTTTCCTAGGTATTGGGACCTAGATATTGGAACATTTCCATTAGAGGGGACATATACTAGATCCCATTATCTTTATGTATCTTAATTTCTAGATATATATATATATATATTATACTTATATGGGGAAATATTGTGCATAAGGAACTCATTTTTATGAAGGGTATCAGTTATAGGTATTTAACCAAAATTTTATTCGTTTTCTATTTCAAAATTCTCATTATTTCTAAGTTACATCAAGTGTATGGTTTCTGATAAAAAATTAAATTTTAACCTGATTGTCTATTATGTGATTTCCAGTAGGTCAGATCAATATCTCTTTCCCATTAGTATTTTTTATTTTCTAGTATTGTATAATACTGTGGTTTTCATTGTTTGATTTTATTGAAAGATGGATGCAATTTTTTTTCATAAAACTATGAACCAATTTGACATGGTGTGTCAAACTATGGTAAATGAACATAATTAAAATTAGGGACAGAATATAGTATCAAATATTTCATTAATAAGTTCATAATGATTGTGTAAATGGTTCATGAAACATCATTCCAATTGCTTTAGTGCAACGTGTAAAGGTCCATCATATGTTGGTGAACATGATATAATATTCGTTGTTTGAAAACTAGTATCATACGCAAGTTTCATTTATCTACGGGGTAAAATAAAATTTTAATAGTTATATTATGTGTTTTAAATTACTAAATTATGGAATTTAATTAGGTGATGACATTAAATATGTGTTGAATTGATGACCACTGACCACATTTAATGACATATTCAATTTCTATGATGTTTGGGAATTTTATGATTAGATGTGATTTAACATATAATGAATATAAAAACCCATAGCATCTGGATTCCTAATTTAATGATTTATAACATAACACAAACATGATATAGTTTGAAAATTACATGATACCTATTGTATTGAGGTAATTACATAAAATACATTATAGCATGAATTATATGTATAGTGATATTATTTATGAACATCAAATCCTTACCTTTTATTTTATAGATCTCTTAATACTGCATGACTTAACATGGGTTCTTACAAAATAAATGAGTGAGATATAATTCCTAGTATGTGAAAATAAAATCATAGCATGTTGATTGTAGTAATTTTTTTTCAAGGGGGATATCATGGAGACATCAGAAGGTTGGTAATCATAAAAATAAACATTGAATCATGATATAATATGATAATATTAGGAAATATCTAGAGTTCGAAGGAAAATAAATATTAATTCATATGAATAAGTAAAGGATTTAAATTAAAACCTCACTGTGTAGTTTTTTAGGATAATATTCAATAATACAAAAAAAATGGAATCTCAAGAGACAAATTAACAACAAAATGCATTTGAGGGATATAAAATTCTTTGGAGACCTATCCCATTCTTCTCATGTAGATAAATTTATGTTCTAAAAATATTTTACTACATTAGTACTCTATTTGTCACATTCAATCCATGAATTATAGAGTTTGGGAAACATTCATGGTATTCCCTAATAAATTATGAATATGTAAATCTAGGTTAATACCATAGAGTTGAAATGGGGATGGGTATTCACCATCAAAAGTTTTTTCTTGTAAATATTATTGGATTATTTTAGGATCATAATTGGTGAAAATAAATATATCTAGAAGGGTATAATGAGATTGAAATGTAATCTATAATAACATGGGAATCAAAAGGATAAAAAGGTATTTTTGAAAACTCATTACATCATAGATTATTCAAAATTAATAGGTAATGGTACAAATAATGTAAATGAAATAAATTAAGCTGAGATCCAAAAATGATGATAGGGTTCTTCTACAACCATATACAGATATTTTAATTCCATAAGAACACCATTTTTGGGATTTATATAGGGATAGGAAAATTAACATTATGATGAATAGGTTTTTATAGAATATTCCTATGAGGTGGCTGCTTATTTATATCAAATGTAGTGGAATTTTATATTTATTTATAAACACTGTGTTTTAATATTAATTATAAAATAATAAAAACCACAAATTTTACATTAGTTTTTTACATAGTTTCATATCAAATAAGAGTGGGTTTAAAAAAAATTTATGTCTGTAAAAAAAAATCCATAAAATTAGTCCCTTTTGGATGTTGAAGTGAGCCATGTTTAAAATAATTTCTTTTAAAATCATAAAATATCATATATGTTTTAGAGGACTCAATATGGATTTATAAAATTAATCAAATAACATAAAACATCATTCTAGAAAATATTGATTAATTATATCATATTTAATATTTACAGAAAAAATATAATATCATATAAAATTATTATTATTTTAATATTAAAATTTATTTCCCTATGGACTAAAAAAATAATTTTCTATATTAGATAGATTAAACATGCAAATAAAAAAAGATTTTTTGAAAACCCGGTTTTATGAATGTAATAGTTTCTAGATCATTATAATGATTATCTAGGACATCGACAAATTATATTATCATTAGTATTGAAACGTATAATATAAGAATACTATATGAAAATAAAAAATTATCAAAACATTTGAATTAATAAAAATGTTTTCTTCAATTAAAAAAATGATTTGAAAAATATAAATTTCTAGCTTATGAATTATAAAAATACAATTTAAATTAACACATATAAAATTGAAATAATGAAAGGTAATAAATATAATGAAAATTCTTCTATTAATTGAAAAAATCACATCTTATAATACTAGGTTCTAGATACACAACCCACTATTTCACTGACATACTCCCTATGGGTAAGGCATGTTGTGGTATATATCTCTAGGGGTGGTTTAGTGAATAATTGTTTACTTGTGATATCAATAATCTTGATCTAATGTGGAAAATGATTTCTATCACACATAATTTATTGAATCTCTTATTTATATTTGTTAGTGGAAAATACTTGTGATATCATATCTGCCACGATATTAAATTAATGTGTTTCATCAAAAATGTTACACCTTTTCATGTTCATCCCTTATTCAGTCAATGTTAATTAGACAACCATGACCAATATTATAAACACATATTAACCATCACTGTATGATGTAAATATTATGAATGATTAATATTATTAATCACCTTTTATATGTAATAGGATTTATCAGTTTAAATTGAACAAACTAGTGTATGAGTCTTCAAAACTCTAAGGTATTTATTCAATAAAAAAGTAATTAAATTTATAATAACATTAGTCATAAAATCATTCCACAATCTAGAAACATCTTCCTTGAAATTTCATCTCATGATGTAAAATATAATTTTCTACTTCTACCACAATAACTAATTTTGTTGACATATTTATTCCATAAATATTATCATTCTACCACATCACGTTTACAAGGTGATTTATCATGATATAATGAATCTTTTATCAATATTTTGTGATCATAAATAGAGGAAACTCATGTGAAAGGTCATTATTCAGAAGGTAACATCTATCGATTAAGTATATGTGATGTGAATGGTATATAGTTCCCTGAGATTGATACATGGAACACATCATGAATTTGATATAGGCTAGATGTTAGTGATGGTCGATATGTTAAAGCGTTGATGTGGAAAAATATAAAAATGGAGACAATATAAATTAAATTATTCATTCCCATATTCTGTAATTTCATCCATGATGATGTACAATGTAACACATTATCTTTGACCTCAAACTCTAGTCATCATCCATGATTATTTTCCTATATTATCAATAGAAATTTCAGATTTATTATATAATGAATAATGATTTGAAACTTATCTTTTATACTTTAAAGAAGATCAATATCAATAATCTTCCACTTTCCAACATTATCGCATTATGTTAGACATTATAAAATCATTCCATATAGATCCTTATAAGGATCCATTTTATAGATAGAAAAAAAATTATATTAAAACATTTGTAGGGGTGGTGATTATCTCAACAACCTTCTAAATTACTTATACATGACCTTGGAATATTATCTTGTATCTTAATATATCTCTCAAACTTACCATCCTAATAATGGTCATAAGATATATTCAATCACATTTCAATATAAATATCTTTTAATATTTCTATCGAACCTCAACAAAATCATGCATCTTGATAATATAAAATAGAGAGGGTCAATATATATTGTCTTACCACATCCATTTTTTATATATTGATTTCTTGTTTTGGAAAAAAATCTTCTTTTATTGAAAAGATATGTTCCACCTTTATAAGTTGATTTAATATCACCTATAAATTATTTTTGGATATAGATGTAATGGGGGTATTAAGTAGAAATCCATTATTATATTTTACTTTATAAATATTACTATAGGATGTAGTGTCATCATACTCTTATACATCTATCATTCTATATTAGCTTGATAATAAAGTATGAATCAATACAGAATTACATAATTCTCTCTTAAAAATAACCAAAAAGAAGTTTTGATTCAAATATATATATATATTTGTTATTACATGATGAAAAAATAAAAAAGGGTTATTCTTTTCAAACAAAACATCACTACATAGTTTTCTTTTTTTGGAAAATTATTAATGATTCAAAGCTTCTAACTCAACTATTAGCCCTGTCACACTCTTGATTAATATAAACCATTACAATATTTCATGAACCACGCCAATATTTCATGCAACCTTTATATTTCTCACACTATAACCAATTTTACATACACTGCATGCCTCTTCCATTTTATGATGTTCTGACCTTGAATAATGCCTTGCACTCAAAAATCTAAACTGTTCTTTTGTGCCACCTCCAGATTGTCTATTCCTTTGTAATTTCATTCTCTAATGCTTCCTACATCTATTTGAGAACATTCATCATGAACTCCACAGTCGTGATATATATATTTTGAAATACCTGAATTAGCATCGTCACAGTTACAATGGAATGTTCTAAAACATCCCAATCTTCCAGTAGCATCATTCCTTCCAATCAAAACTGTATATGACATGCATTATCATTTCTACCATGTTTCTTCATAAGGCGTGCATCACAAGTTCTCCTTACTGATGATATATGTGAAATACATATCAGTAAATCATAGTTTGGTTTTAATCACAATTCTTCATTGTTGTATACAATGTATCACCTTTGATACACGTCATTTGAAATTATGATCATCACAACAATCATCTGAATTTACATCATAGATAATTTCCCATGTATGAAATTAAATTTTATGTTTTCATAATAATTCTCTACGAATAATCACATCATATTATCTCCATTATCTTTGGAGGCATTCTTCAGTTTGACTGACATTGAAAACTGTTGACTAGAAATACAATCATCATTAACAAAGTGGTCACAACAGATGATCCCACTAGTGGAAGGAATGAATGATTAGTAGCAGGTTTTGGTTATTGTATCACTACCTCATTTCTATGTTTTGTGTCATCTTATGGTTCATACTCAATATTGTTTCCAGTGGTTCTATTCGAAATCATTCTGATATCTCAGGATCCCAAATTAAAATCATTTTTAGTCTCTCTATGTGGGTTCAGACTCCCAGTTTTTTGATCTAAAACTATCCAGATCTTTTCTTCACCATTATATGGCATGTGTTTATAATTTTTCATCAGATTCATATCCAATTAAAATTCATGGTGATGGTGTGTTTATTAATTTATATAGGGAGATTATTCCATATATTTTATTGGAACCATATATTGTAATAAATAAATTTTAGCAAGATTTGTTCCCCTTGTTTTAATAGTTGGTAGGATAAAAAAATGATGTAGCAGTCATATGGACCCATCCATGGCCTCTTCATATTAATTTTTTTGTTCTTACTCATGGAGAATATTCCTCTTATTTATGCGCTTAACACAATATTTTGGACATCTATGTTTCTCCTTATCCAATTTTCAGTAGAAGATATTCATCACAAGGGAATATTCATTAAGATTTGAATATTTTATAAGGCCCTGACCTTAAAACTTACTTAATATTGAATTTAATGAATAATTAAAATTGAGGACCTTTTTATGTTTAGAGTTTTATAGAATTAGAACATAACTATTACATCTCAAAAGATTATAAAGTATACACTTTTACTAAGATTCCACAAAATAAAAACTCTTAAAAAGAAACATGTCTAGTTCCATGTTTTAGATTTCATGACTTTCCCGTGATCCCATCCATGACCCTATTCCACATTAAGTCCTGTGAAAAACATTTCAAAAAAACATGGGGTAAGCATAAAAAGATCAGTATGGGATTCCCAAATAATGAAAAATGTTATTTTATCAAAACAACAAGTAAACCATGTATACTTTATCAAAGTAATACTTTTCACATTTATGAATTAGTAAAAACTCTTCACCGAATAAAAGATAATTACTTACCCTTTTGTAACCAAAAGATTACCATAAAACCCATATAAAGATCACATAACATATAAAGGTAACTTGGGACATAAACATACTTAAGTGGAATAACCTTACGGTCCACTTCCACTCATATCACTTAATGGAATAGCCATTCAGCCAATTTCCATTCATACATAATGGAATAGCCATACGGCCGACTTCCATACCCAATGCATTGGAGGTTATAATATATCCACCCGTCCTGGTATTCACGGCACCACCCATCATATGGTTCATCACGTAACCACCCGTCAAATGTCCATGTACCATTATAAAATCATAATACATAAAACTAATATAATGGAAGGAAAATATTTCCACACTTTGATCACAATATATCAAATAAATATATTGACATAAAAAATCTATTATAACAACCATTTTCAGTACCGAAATACATAAACGAGTATATGGTATTTATTTCCTTTTAAAAACATTACGGCTTGTTGAGGAACCCAAAGACCAAATAATACTCGCGGCGGTGGAAAAGGTCGTTGTCACCGCGTACTTTAAAAAAACATTCTTTTTTGTCGTTTAGTAAAATTCTTCGTAGGAAAAGATTCCTTTTGTCTAAAAGTAAAATCCAAATGGGTTTATACACCATATAAACGAAATTTGTGTATAAAACGAAATATGCCTCAATGAAAGGAGATTGAGACGAGGTCCCTTACCTCGGTTCCAACATGACTCGATCGTTCTTTAACATCCTGAATAATAAACTTGAGTTCACCTCTAATTGCTTAATAACCTTTTCAAGCTTATTATTCATTTTATATCACTTATTTCCATGTTATAAACATTATGTAATCATGAAGTTAATAATGTTTGTTATGTCGATATTTGGTTCTTAAGTCGAAAGTGGACTTCTTACAATTACATGTTGTTCATGTGGTCAAAGGTTCATTATATCCAAAATGATATTCAGGATTTGGATATCATATATATCATATATACCCATCATATACATGTATTTATAATATTACATAATCATTTAGAGGTAAGATATGAAATGCACTTTTCATGGAGACGGTAAGCCGTGCGTACGCATGAACGCTACTTTCATTTCTATGTCATATTAATGGAATTAAAACTAAATGAGAGTTATGTATATTTTAATTACAGAATTATATTCATCATTTATATGTATCATTCATCATATATATCAATTATATACATGTACTTTTAATAGTACATTACATTTGAGGATAAGAAATGAAATGCACCGTTCATGGAGACGGTAAGCCGTACGGAACCATGAACACTACTTTCATTTCTATCTCACACTTTAATGGAAATAAAATAATGATGATATAAAGGTATATTATAATTACAGTATAACATCATATATAATAACTTTAAATCCATCATTTATACATCCCACATATGGAATCAATGAATCAAGTCACTTTGAGGGGGCGGTAGTCCGCACTTCCTTAAAATGAAATTATTGTGTTTACCCATAATTGAAACTGTAAAGTTATGCCCAAAATTAAAAATACAGAAGCTTAAGGAAAACATAAAAATATTATATATTATATATAAATATAGTGTCATCTTAATGGCCACCTTTGAAGGTGTTAAATAAATGTTGAACAATCATCATTTCGGGATGGAGAAATTCGCCATCCACGGAAACAATATGTTCTTTAACCATTAGATGTAGGTGTGTGTAAGTGTATATTGAATAATTCTTATAAATAAATCCTAGTATATTGAAGATAATGTAGTTGTTACAAAATAAATGAAAAAAAAGAGTTTACGGGGTTGGAGAAGAAAAAAACAAACAAAAGGACTCAAAAGAAGACATTACCTTAAAATCGGGTAACTCCTTTTGGTTTGAGCTCAAAGGCGTCTTTGGGAAGACTTATGCCCAAAGTGAGGCTTCAAGGAGTAATATAAATAAGTGGAGAAACAAAATTGGCAGAGTTTTACCAAGAACAATGCTTTGGGAGTGTGGGTATGGTGGTAGAGGTGGGGGCCTTTTATAAGAGGAGAGGAGGGACACTCTTGTAAGGTTACAAAATGTTACTTTATTTTCAAAAGATTTTCGGATTTTAAAGGTCCTACATTGATGTATTTCAAGGATAAGGTGATGAGGGCTCGAAATTAACTCATCCAATAGGTTTTTTACTTGTGTAGATCTTAGATTTTACATTATCATTCTATTTTATTTTAATCGTTAAATAATGAGGTCATCACTGCATCATCATGATGTCATAAATAGTTTAATTTATTTAACTTCTAAAAATTATACAAAAAATACTATGACGTAGGAAATATTTTTAACTTTACAATTAATACTTATAGTCAAAAATATGACTTGAATAAACCCATGTTAAAATTTATTGAGTAAAACATTTCATGTTTGTGTCATTTTTACTTTAACATAAAATTAAAAGTTATTTATGACATTTCCCAACCAAAGTAGATCCATGGGGTCCCCAAGTTGACCCATGGATTGTCTTGGTCGGCCATGACACATCCAATTAGGGTAGGACATGTGTCAAAACCATATCATATTATTAAAAAATTATTTTTACCTTAAACTACACTAATTACCTCTAATCGTGATTAAGAACTTAAGAGTTACTATTCACCAAAAAATTATTTTAATCTCATTGTACCACATTTTACTTCTTACTGACAACCATGTATGTCGATTTTTGGAAATTCCAAACACAGAAGTTGTAAAATTTCATTTAAACGAAAAATCTATTTTTATAAGTACCACTTAGTGGTTTCAATATTCATCAAAAATTGATGTTTTTCAGAAATATACCAAAAAATATCCCTAAGCTATAATTGATATTCCGAATTAAAAAATGAAGTCTATTTTACAAAATTAAAAACATATAAGTCACATTAATTAATTTAATAATTAATTCCCATTGACATGATAAATATTGTGTTTTTATGAAACAATAAGTATCAAAAGATTGACACTAGTTTAAATCCGATTTCAAAGTGAAATTAATTCCAAAGACAACTATTGGATTTAATGGTAAAAATATTTTCTTATTTATCTTTAAAACCAATTCAAATTATAACCTAATCATATAAATAAATTATATTAAAAAGAGGTTTTGAATTAAAATACAACATTTTACACTATTCATTAAAAAATGAACTTTATCAGAAAGATACCAAAATTTTACACAAAGTAAATTTTGATGTCCCGATTCTATAGAAGAGTTATATTTGGTCCAAAATAATGTATAAGAGTGAACAAAACTATATTTAATGACGGTTCGCCCTTAAAAGTTGATAGGTGGACCTTTAGTGAAAATTATAGTATATATGCCGAAAATTGAATTCTTTTCATATTTTAATCTTTTATCCTTTATTAGATATATGTAAAAACATTTAACAAACATATATAATCATATTTTATTTATTTCTATCTATTCCCGCTAGTACAACGACTACGTGTTAATTAAATTTAAAATAATATTATTTTATTACTAGTGTGCAACGTACGATTTCAAAGAAACTCTTTGTTGCGTATCAGGTACGCTATCAAACATAGCAACCCCTTTAAAGTAAAATTAATATTTAATTCTCAAATATTAATAAATATGAAAATGATTTATTCTTTATTTACCTGGGATGTTACATCCTTCCCCCCTTTTGGGAATTGCCTCCTCGCAATTTTATTCACTTATCGAAATAAGTAGGGGTATTTATACCTCATAGCATTTTCATATTCTCACATTGCCTCTTCAACCATATGGTTTTCCCACAAAACCTTTACCTGGTGAATTACCTTATTTCGCAACACTTTCTCTCTTCGGTCAAGAATCTGGACTGGTTGTTCTTCATAAGAGATTTTCTCTTCCAACTGAACTACCACTGGGCTCAAAACCTGAGATGGATCTGGCATATACTTCCTCAACATCGAAACATGAAAAACATTGTGTACCTGAGATAAACTCGGAGGTAATGCCACTAGGTATGAAACTGATCCAACTTTCTCCAGAATTTCATATGGTCCAATGAACCTTCGACTCAGCTTTCCATTCTTACCAAATCGCATCACACTTTTCCATGGCGGGACTTTGAGAAAATCATGATCACCTACCTCGAAAGATAGATCCTTCCTCCAGTTATCCGCATAAATCTTCTGTCTACTCTAAGCTGTTTTCATGTCTTTCTGAATCAACTGAACCTTTTCTACCATCTCTTCTATCAATTCGGGTCCCATCAGCTTCCTTTCACCCACTTCATCACAAAATTCTAGAGTTCAACACCGCTTCCCATATAATGCCTCAAATGGTGCCATCTGTATACTGGAATGAAAACTGCTATTATATGAAAACTCAACCAAAGAAAGATGTTGGTCCCAACTTCCCTGATAATCTATCTAACAAGCTCGTAGCATATACTCCAAGGTCTAAATTATTTGTTCTGACTGCCCATCTGATTGCGGATGAAAAGCTGTACTAAAATTTAATTCTTTACCAAACGACTTCTGAAGGTCGTTCCAAATGTTAGAAGTAAACTTAGGATCACGGTCAGATGCAATGGAGAGAGGAAATCCATGTAACCTGACTATCTCCTTAATATACAAACGGGAAAGTTGATCTAGGGAAAAATTATCCTGTATTGGAAGGAAATGGGAAGATTTAGTCAAGCGATCAACAATAACCCAGAATGCATTATTACCTCTAGATGTCTTCAATAATCCCACGACAAAATTCATGGATATATTTTCCCATTTCCACTCTGGAACGGGTAAAGGTAGAAGCATCCCTTTCGGTAACTGTCTCTCTGCTTTATCCTGCTGACAAGTCAATCACTTCAAAGTAAAATTAGCAATATCTCGTTTCATTCCATCCCACCAGTAATACTCCTGCAGATCTCTATACATCTTAGTACTGCCAGGATGAACTGAAAACAGGGAACTATGAGCCTCACATAACAACACATTCTCTAAATGTGAATCACATGGCACACATAATCTCTTCCCAAACCTCAAAACATAATAACTATCAATGTTGAATTCAGGAAACTAACCTTTATGAACCAGCTCTACCTTTTTCTGCAACTCACTATTTTGCTTCTGTGATTGCTTGATTCTGTCTGATAGAGAAGATCTCACTGATACCTGAAACAAAACAGAAGGAAATCATGCACCAATAACATCTATTCCAATGTTTGTCAAATCAAAAACCAAAGGATATCTTTCCAAACATAGCATGGTTAATGAAGAATTACTTTTCCGACTCAAAGCATCAGCCCCTTTATTTTCTTTTCCCGGATGGTAGTAAATTGTACAATCATAATCCTTGATTAATTCCAGCCATCTCCTCTGTCTCATGTTCAATTCATTATGAGTGAATATATACATTAATATTTTGTGATCAGTATATATTTCACACTTTACTCCATACAACTGATGCCTCTAAATTCTTAAAGAAAAAACAACAGCATCTAATTCCAAATCATGTGTAGGGTAATTTACCTCATGAGTTTTCAACTGAAATGAAGCATAAGCAATTACCTGATCATTTTGCATAAGGACACAGCCAAGTCCCTTCAATGAAGCATCACATTATATAACAAACTTACCATTCCTGTAAGGAAGTGCCAAAACTGGAGCATTCACCAATCATCTCTTCAACTCCTGAAAACAATCATCACATTCTTTTGTCCAGATGAACTTAACACCCTTACGAGTTTTCTTAGTCATTGGACTAGATAAACGTGAAAAAAATTCAACAAACCTTCGGTAGTAACCTGCCAAACCAAGAAAACTATGGATCTCAGTTACATTTGTAGGTCTTGGCCATTCTTCAACAACTTTTGTTTTAGTAGGATCAATAGTTATGCCATCTTTTGAAATAATGTGACCAAGGAAAGAAATTTGTTGTAACCAAAACTCACACTTTCTGAATTTTCTATATAGTATCTTTTCTTTTAAGGTTTGCAAGATAACCCTTAAATGACTTTCATTCTCCTCTTTACTTTTAGAAAACACAAAAATATCATCAATAACACAACCACGATTTATCACCTGATTTAAATGAGCCATCACTGCAGTAAACTGCTCAATTCTGATTCTTACCATCACATTATACTGATTTGAAAGGTTATTTCCCTCTGTATGCCTTCCCAGAAAAGATATTTTGTTTCCTCTACGGAAAACCATTCTTAACAAAGAATTATGTTAGGCGAATCAACATTGTAATCTTTAAATGCTATATCATTTCAGTCATACCATAAATTAACTTATAATTTAACAATTTTCTAACTCCTAAAGTTGTCTAAACGGACCTCTGATACCAACTATAAGGCCCCGACCTTAAACCTTACTTAATATTGAATTAAATTAATAATTCACATTGAGGATCTTTTTAGGTTTAGAGTTTTAGAGAATTAGGACATAACTATTACATCTCAAAAGATTAGAAAGTATACACTTCTACTAAGTTTCCATAAAATAAAAACGGTTAAAAAGAAACATGTCTAGTTCCATGTTTTAGATAGCATGACATTCCCTTGATCCCCTCCATAACCCTATTCCACATTAACTCCTATGAAAAACATTTCAAAAAAACATGGGGTGAGCATAAAAAGCTCAGTAAGGGATACACAAATAATGAAAACTATTAGTTTATCAAAACAACATGTAAACCATGTATAAATTATCAAAGTAATACTTTTCACCTTTATGAAGTAGTAAAAACTCTTCACCGAATAAAAGATCATTACATACCCTTTTGTAACCAAAATATTACCATAAAACCCATATAAAGATCACATAACATATAAAGGTATCTTGGGGCATAAACATACTTAAGTGGAATAACCTTACGGTCGACTTCCACCCATATCACTTAATGGAATAGCCATTCGGCCAATTTCCATTCATACATAATGGAATAGCCATACGGCCGACTTCCATACCCAATGAATTGGAGGTTATAACGTAACCACCCGTCCTAGTATTCATGCCACCACCCGTCATATGGTTCATCACGTAACCACCCGTCAAATGTCCAAGTACCATTATAAAATCATAATACATAAAAAAATATAATGGAATGAAAACATTTCCACACTTTGATAACAATGTATCACATAAATATATTGACATAACAAATCCATTATATAAAACCATTTTCAGTACCTAAATACATAAATGAGTATATGGTATTTATTTCCTTTTAAAAACATTACGGCTTGTTGAGGAATCCAAAGACCAAATAATACTCGCGGCGGTGGAAAAGGTCGTTGTCACCACGTACGTTAGAAAAACAATATTTTTTGTCGTTAATTAAAACGCTTCGTAGAAAAAGATTCCTTTTTATGAAAGTAAAAGTCAAAGGATTTTATACACCGTATAAAAGAAAGTTGTGTATAAAACGAAATATGCCTCAATGAAAGGAGATTGAGACGAAGTCCCTTACCTCGGGTCTGACTTGACTCGATCGTTCTTTAACGTCCTGAATAATAAACTTGAGATAATATCTAATTGATTAAGATCCTTTTCAAGCTTATTATTCGTTTTATATCACTTATTTCCATGTTATAAACATTATGTAATCATTAAGTTAATAATGTTTGTTCTGTCGATATTTGGTTCTTAAGTCGAAAGTGGACTTCTTACAATTACATGTTGTTCATGTGGTCAAAGGTTCATTATATATAAAATTATATTCAGGATTTGGATATAATATATATCATATATACCTAGAATATACATGTATTTATAATATTACATAATCATTTAGAGGTAAGAAATTAAATGCACCGTTATGGAGACGGTAAGTCGTACGTACGCATTGACGCTACTTTCATTTCTATGTCATATTAATGGAATTAAAACTAAATGAGAGTTATGTATATTTTAATTCCAGAATTATATTAATCATTTAGATGTATCATTAATCATATATATCCATTATATACTTGTACTTTTAATAGTACATTACATTTGTGGATAAGAAATGAAATGCACCGTTCATGGAGACGATAAGTCGTACGTACACATGAACGCTACTTTCATTTCTATCTCATAAATTAATGGAAAGAAAATAATGATGATATAAAGGTATATTATAATTCTAGTATAACATAATATATAATATCTTTAAATCCATCCTTTATACGTCCCACATATGGCATCAACGAATCAAATCACATTGAGGGGGCGGTAGTCCGCACATCCTTAAAATTAAATTATCGTGTTTACCCAAAATGGAATCCATAAATTTATGCCCAAAATGAAAAATACAGAAGCTTATGGAAAACATAAACATATTATATATCATATATAAATATAGTGTCATCTTAATGGCCAACTTTCAAGGTTTTAAAAGAATTTTGAACAATCATCATTTCGGGAGGCAGAAATTCACCATTCACGGAAACAGTATGTTCTTTAACCATTAGATGTAGGTGTGTGTAAGTGTAGATCGAATCCTTCTTATAAAAACATCCTAGTACATTAATGATACTGTAGTTGTTACAAAGGAAATGAATAAAAAGATTTTATGGGGTTGGAGAAGAAAAATAAAACAAAAGGACTCAAAAGAAGACATTACCTTAAAATCGGGTAACTCCCTTTGGTTTGAGCTCAAAGGCTTCCTTGGGAAGACTTATGCCTAAAGTGAGGCTTCACGGAGTAAGAGAGGTAAGTGGAGAGATAAAATGGAAAGAGTTTTGCCGATAAAAAGGCTTTTCGACTATGGGTAAGGTGGTAGAGGTGGGGGCCTTTTATAAAAGGAGAGGAGGGGCACTCTTGTCAAGTTACAAAATGTTACTTTATTTTCAAATATGATTCGGATTTTAAAGGTCCCACATTGATGTATTTCTACAATAAAGTGATCAGGGTTCGAAATCCACTCATCCAATAGGGTTTTGACATGTTTAAGTCTTATATTTTATATTATCATTCTATTTTATTTAAATCATTAAATAATGAGGTCATCACTTCATCATCATGATGTCATAAATAATTTAATTTAGTTAATGTCTAAAAATTATAAAACAAATTCTATGATGTAGTAAATCATTTTATCTTTCCAATGAATATTTATAGTCAAATATATGACTTGTATAAATCTATGTTAAAATAGTTTTAGTAAAACATTTCATGTTTGTGTCTTTTTTACTTTAACATAAAATAAAAAGTTATTTATGTCATTTCCCAACCAAAGTGGCTCCATGTGGTCCCCAAGTTGACCCATGGATTTTCTTGGTCGTCCATGACACATAAAATGAGGGTAGGACATGTTTCAATCCAATATCATATTATTAAAACATTATTTTTACATTAAACTACAATAATTACCTCTAATCGCGATTAAAATCATAAGAGTTACTATTCACGAAAAATTTATTTTAATCTCATTGAACCACATTTTACTTCTTAATGACAACCATGTATTTCGTATTTTTGAAATTCAAAACACAGAAGTAGTAAAATTTCTTTTAAACGAAAAATAAGTTTTTATAAGTACCACTTAGTGGTTTCACTATTCATCAAAAATTAAAGTTTATCAGGAAAATACCAAAAAATCACCCTAAGCTATATATGATATTCCAAATTCAAAAATGAATACTATTTTAAAAAATTCAAAACATATAAGTCACATTAATTAATTTAATAATTAATTCCCACTGTCATGATAAATAGCGTGTTTTTATGAAACAAAAAGTATCAAAAGATTGACATTAGTTTATGTCTGATTTCAAAGTGAAATTAATTCCAACGACTACTATTTTGTTTTATGGTAAAAATATTTTCATATTTAACTTTAAAACAAATTCAAATTATAATCTAATCATATAAATAAATTAGATTAAAAAGAGGTTTTGAATTAAAATACAACAATTTACACTATTCATTAAAAAATGAAATTTATCGGAAAGATACCAAAAAATTACACAAAGTAAATTTTTATGTACCGATTCTAAAGAAGAGTTATATTTGGTCCAAAATAATGTATAAGAGTGAAAAAAACTATATTTAATGATGGTTCTCCATTAAAAGTTGATAAGTGGACCTTTAGTGAAAACTAGAGTATATATGCCTAAAATTGAATTCTTTTCATATTTTAAGTCTTTCTCCTTTATTAGATAAATGTAAAAACATTTAACAAACATATATAATCATATTTTAGTTATTTATATCCATTCCCACTAGTACAACAGCTACGTGTTAACTAACATTTAAAATAATATTATTTTATTACTAGTGTGCGACGTACGATTTCAAAGAAACTCTTTATTGTGTATCGTGTACGCTATCAAACATAGAAACCCCTTTAAAGTAAAATTAATATTTAATTCAAAAATATTAATAAATATGAAAATGTATTATTCTTTATTTACCTGTGATGTTACATATTTGGTCCTCAACAGTGCAATATCATTTGTGGAAGTTGTCTCATCTAACGCATCATATCCCCCGATATCTCTGATTTCTCAAGTCACACATATCAAGGATATATCTTATCCAGAGATGGGTTGTTCTTCAAATCGTGCTATTGGTATGTGTACCAAATCATAGCCCAATGAAACTCCCTAGATATTTTCTTGTCAAACTATCACCAACACCATGTAGGGGCCCGGACCCAGTGACCTTATCATCAAGGATTTCTCTCCACATATTGTAATTACATGGATTGGGTACACAAGATAAAAAAAGGTAATTTATTATATGGTTTCTTGATATAATTCACTTGTGCTTTATTTCATTGAAACCATGGATCATTGTGGGAAGATAATGTCCCTTTCGAAACAAATGGAGAAGACTTTATGCAGGCATCCCCCATTAACTAGAATGTATGGTTATTTTGGAATTAATCATTCTCTACAAATATTGTAGTCACATTGGATCTGATCATCCTAAAAATGATTAAAAAAATATGTATTATAGTTTCCATTTCCCTTCATTTATGAAAAATTCAATTTACAATATAGGGATGATCTTTAGAAATATTTAGAAGGATTCCACCCAGGTGACACTCCTTCATAGGTATTAGATGACTTCAATTTAAATACGGAATAATCAAAAATAATTATCATTGAGGGTATTAATAGAATTAAATCTATGATTTCTCTTCCATTGCAACCAGTCGTATCCTCCCAGATCATGAATAATCATGTGATCATTTCACTGGGTATAATAGAAAAAAATGTTGCAATCATAATTGGTACTAATTGTACTAGTGAAATGATAATATTAATGTTGTCTCGAAGCATCTAAATTGATAGGTAACTCACATGTTATATGTACTTTCAGACAATTCTGCCATTATTGTAATGTCAAATCCAGTGGAACCAAAAAATGATATAGGAAGAAACATTTCATTCAACAATACATAAAAGAAAAAATGATGTAAAACTAGAATAATATTCTATTCGAGAATGAATCATTATAAGATAACTACTATATTGTCAGTATGTTGGCCAATGATTATTTTACGTCTTTTCAAGATGAGCCTAAAACTATAGATGAAAAATGAATATCTTTAGGACAATGTAGTTTTATTAGATGCAATATCTCATATGTTGTCTTGTGATGTTAATCATTTTAAAGAGAATATTACATAAAGGTAATATATTCACAATGTTATTATTTCTCTTGATTCCAAAAAATCTCATAGTCTAGATGTATTGCCTTGATCATGTTAGGTGGCCCAATGGGATCTGTTCCATATAAAAGTGGTGTTTTCGTACAAGAATTGTATAATGGAGGAAACCCCCTATATAAGGTTAGTTAAAGATATATGGTGCACATACCATTGGTCAAACATCCATATGCATTAATGAAATATTCTTAAGTGTGTTTGTGTAACATTCCTTATAAAATAATTTCATGTATCCAAAATTTTTAGGATGTCTTTTCATGTATCTGAATGCGTTTTTAATTAGAAACATGGGTTTGTGATGGGAAGGATAATTGAATCTCAAAATTGGACTACTACAATAGAAGATTCATGATATAAACACCATGGTAGTTGTTTTTTTATGAGGAAATGAAATTGGATATTGATACATAATATGATAGAGTTTAATAGAACATAATAATGATGGTTCTAAATATAGTGATATTATTCTCATGGTCTACATATATTATGTTTAGTTATTTTAGAAAAACATGGTTTTCTATATCCTTTATGGGAAGATAATTAAGGGTTTTCTAAATGGTTGTGAATTATCAGTAATGGAATCCAAATTTCACTCATCCTATTCTTCCTTATAATGTATTATCTATATTTCCTCCTAAAAAATGTCTTACGGAAGAGATAATTATCACATTTCATTGTAGAGGTAACTACTGTAAAATATATCAACTTCTGTGTGTTGAATATTTTACCATATATCATAATGGTAGTAAAATCTATAAAATAATTCTAAATAACATCTTGAAGGAATACTATTTCTGGAGTGGGATGGTGGTAAATCATGAAACAATCAGTTTCCTAATCTCCAATAAATGATCTTAAAATCATGACACCTCTATTGTTTCCCTTCAAAGATTGAGAAGATATAGCTTCCCAATTTATTAACCCAGAGCTGTGATTTCTTATTAAATTATTCACATTTAGAACATTTAAATGATCATAGAATGTATCATTAAGAGTATTAGTAATTGTAAAAATAGGTTTTGGTCCTCCATTTATAGAATCACCTTTGTGAATTGCATCATTTATTCAATTCCCAAGCATATCCTATCTATCCTCATCGTCCCAAGAATAGTGATATGGAACATTGCAATGGTCTGGAAATCCATCATCTGGTATTCTGATTCAGAAAGTATACATCATTTCGAATCATTGGTGTTGATGGAAAGGTCTATATAGAAGGGATGTATTAATCTTCAAAGAATCTCTAGTATGTTTTAGTGCTTTCATGCGTACCTATCCTAGGTATATTTTGATGGCCATATGGTATAGGGATGATACATGGACCAAAAATTTAGAAAGGGCATTTGGATTGTTAATATTTCGTTTTAATTAGGTTGCACGATCCTCTCGAACATGAATACTATCAAATGGAACACATTATAGACCATTAATATAGTCTAAATTATCTGCTGTTATGACAATTAGTCTGGAAGAATGATTTTCTATCCATGAAATATAATCCTAGATAATTATTTCATCCTAGCTAAGGGATTATCTAATTTCACTCTCATAATATTAGATGGGGATAAATAGGTAGTTAATGACCTAATTGAGCTCTGCTCTGTTAAAAACTGATGTATCTTTAGAGCGTATTAGTCGGGTATATTATCCAAAAATGGTATCCTGACTTCATTACATCTAATAGTGATCATGATCAGTTGGGAGAAGTGATATTGTGAAAATTCATTCATGGAAGAATAAATTTACATACTCGGAGTGTATGAAATAATGATGTTCCTAATGAATATATCTTCTAAAACAAGAGTGATATCGCCACTTCAATAAAATTTTGTTGTTTAAATCCTCGATAATAATCTTCATTACATTTGTTCATCAACATTGAATGGGAAATCAACAGCTTGTATGGCCTTCATCAATTTCACTAGTAACTCCCCTTATATTTCTATATTCATATCCTTCATTGATTAACAGTTTAAAGTCATCAGGAAAAGTTTCCTAGAAATTGATGCAAGAGAATGTTTTGATTCAATTGTGTTTTGGGGTATTTAGTTGGTCAGAAAAGAGCACATCACGAGCGGATTACCCACTCAATGTTGTCCATAATTCACAGATCAGGGCTCATGCTAATAAATTTTTCGCACCTTACTAAAGTCTTCTTCAAAGCTCCTCTTAGTAAATTACATTGCATATAAGATGTACTCCCTCCCCCTTATCATATGTCAATAAGGGCGTTGGATTTTATAGCCACAACCAAATATGGTGAATATGTTGAAAACTGATGGCTCTTGTTTATCAGGTGACATACAAGGAGGAGGTTTTGTTTGTGAAAGAAGGGGCTCAATGATAATGTATTTATATGCTTCGTATAGTCCCAGTTAATCTCTGTAGGTGGTTTCTAGAGTGATGTGAAACGTCCTGGATCTTTGTGGGAAATGAATAATTGATATAGCCTATATTGAAATGGAAACCACTACCATCCATAACTCCATGTGGATCCCAAATTGGACTCTTTGTAAAATTACCTTATTATTAAATGTGATATTCTCATTATGAACAACATGGATATTCCTCATAATTATCTGATGTTATGTAAGTGTAAAATTTAATTTTCTCCATGGATAGTCATGAAATATCAGTCATTTGTTTCTCTGACCTGTGATTTTTTCCTCTATACGGTATGGACATGGTTATATGGGATTACATTGGGATAAAATACTTTACACCTCCTTGATCATTGGTCCTTTTACTTTTCTTTTTCTTTTTTACTTGTATTTTTTTTCCTTTCATCCCTCATTAATAAAATATTAACATTTTTGTGTGTGTTTTATCCTATGTTATCCAAAATGCCTAAATATTCATATAGATATAAAATAACAGTCATTAAATGATTATCCAATGTTCATCTTAAACCATTTCATAAATGATTATCTATATAACCATTAATTAATATCACAATCTGAATCATTATAAATAATGTACCTATATTTCTATTTTGATATTATCATTAATATCCCTAATAACATAATGTGAAACATAATTATCCCATAAAAAATATGAATACCTACATCATATATTCTCATGTTAATCATATGAATTAAGATAAAAACATATTTAAAACATATATTTTTCAGTATTTTTTTAATAAAAAAAACATTTCTTCGGAGATATTACATAAAAAAAATGTCTTTATCTACATTATTGATTGAATAAACAACTTGGACAAAAAATAATTAATCAATTCATAGGTAATTAGTAGTATGAAATTAAATTTATTCGTATATAACATATCAATTTAAAAAAACATTCTCAACAAGTGATACATATTATTAGTTATCTTTAATTAATCAAAATATAATTTTTTCCATTAGTAATTAATATCACCTTGAAAATAAATAATTCTAATCTTACACAATCATTTTATATATATATATATAATGATTCAAATTTACATATATTTTAATCCCAATTTATACACACATAAATTATTCCACCTCATCCTTAATATAATAACTAGTATTCATAATCTAGTTCCTTAATCTACATTCCATACATTCATTAGTCATACCCACCTCATTAACAGTAGTATAAATATAATTCTTACAACCTTTCTTATTCTCTTCAAGATCCTTCCACATAGTAAATTTATTTAAATAATACTCATATTTTAAATATTATAAACCTTCAGCTATTATCGATATATTAGTGATATGAATAAAACCTTCCATTATATTTAGTGTAATTTATCATTTTTCATATAAATTACTTTATTTATGACATTCAATTTGACACTCGAAACATCTTATCATCCCTCTAAGAAATTACCATGAGTTCTTATTTACACATTCTTTGACTATAAATAAATAAATTTTATTTCAGCCTTAATATCATGTATCTAACTTATAATGACCTCATTCATTATCTTCATTGCTGAGTAGGAGATTTGGGTACGTTGTGTGTGTTTAATAATTATACATTATAAATGGTTAGGAATAATCATAATATAATTTAATCTATTGAACATACCATTTATGTATTCATTAGGAAACTATCCATATCATTCAATGTTCACTAATTTCTTTTTGGTTCCCCCTTATGATTAAACCAAATAGTATAGTGTGACATACTATAATCATAATGGCATAAATATTAACCATGAAATATCTTATCGGGTGTCTAAATCATGATAAAATATTTTCAATCTATAAAACCATATGTTTATCCTAGGTCATACATAATGATCACATGTATAAAATTTATTATTGATTATAACTATTTTTGAATTTATAATGAAATTTCCTGTAGAGTTCGAAAATTGTTGTGTAGTCAGTCCCATTGTCAAGCACCAATTCTCGATTTAGTCTATCTAAAAACAGAGTTTTATATATTGTTACACATTATTACATATTTATACTAAAACATCAACATGTAATATCCAGATATTGTTTCAATTTAATTAAATCCACTTGTTCTATCCATTTCCGAATCTTCATGATATTTTCCCAATGTTTGAAACATCCTTCGACTTAACATTAGTGCCATCCTGAGATATATCCTTAGAAATGTCAGTTAAAATCTAAATATTTTTTTTCAATCCTACTATCCAATGGTTAACAAGTTGTTTCCTTTAATTCCAAATATATCTTTCATATCCTATAATACAGGGATATTACATTATATTTGATGAATATTACTCACATTACACAAATTCATTCTTGAGGGCCATTATAGTTTTGTGCGTTTGGATAAATGGAACACAATCTTTTTAATTTTGGAAATATATTGAATTTATCTTATTTTGATCTTCCCCTTTAGTACTCATACTTAAAATATTTCATCATAAACAAGGTAATGGAATCATATGTTAGGGTGATCTCACATTTATAGTAATAGAAAACAGTAGAGATACATAAGATTACAATTATAATTAGGTTATGTGACAACAAGTATAAGATTAGAAAACCATACACATTCTATAAAATGGAATAATCATGATTCAAGACATATATTTTATAATCCCATAAGACATGAATCATAATAAATCAAATATTATGATCCATGTGAGCAAATCATTGGCACGAGAAATTGAATTTGTGGCGCAAATATTAGGATATAAAATTTTATATATATTAGAAAAAGATAATATCCAAAGATAAAATACTAAAAAAATTACTTTATTGAACCATGTTCACAAATCATTTATTTCATGTCTTTCTATATCGTGTTTTCTCCCCTTTCCATCCCCTATCATACTATACCGGTTTTTTTTCTAATTCTGACACTATCTTAATGTACTAGGTTCACTCTCGAATACATCCACGTCTTAAAATACTAGGTTCTATCTTTTTTCATTCTGTGTTTATCTCAATTGATATATAAACAATTCATAAATTAGTTTCAAGGAGATAATTAACCCCCAAAAAATATAATTATGACCATATTAATGTGAACCATAATAACATTATCATTTATTTTATAATTTCCTATAAAATAAAATGGGTATCAAAAACAAATATTCATATTACAATCATGGTAAAATGGCATGTTTCTTAATCATTCAATCCCCTAAAATGAAGTTGGATTCATAATAACTTCATCATTGTATAACCCATTTAAGTGAAATGGGTTTCATAATCATATAGACATTAAAACATAGACTTTATAAATAATGAATATGAATGCTATCCTATAATGATATCCCTAGTCATGGATAAGAAACACTAATGAAAGACATCATTGAAGAAAAATAATATTGATAAATAATTTAATAAATTTATGAGAAATTATTATTTCCACATTGATATTTTTTTCAAACTTTAAATATTTTGAAATCATTTTCATCGAATATAACCCAGAAATCTTGTAAACATTTCTTCGAAAATCAATTAAAACATGACTTTAAGAAAATATCATTTAATATTACAAAAATAAAGTAGTATCATAATTTTTTTTTTAAAATATGCATTTTAAAAATGACATCACAATCTTATGATGTAATATTTTAAAATAATTAATATCATTTCTTGACTAAATTGACCATTATTCAATTTTTTTAAAATAGATAAAATTTTAAGAAGAATTTTATTAAAAACCATCTTAAAAATAATGGAATATTTAAAACGAATTTAAATCAATTATTTAGAAATAGATCCTTTAATTTTTTTAATATATACATATTTTAGACATATTTAGTAATCATGGTAACGAATAAAAATTTATTTCCAACCAATAGTATGATTTTAGATAAATAAATTTTATTGTAATATATATTACCAAATGAATCGATAATTAAAGTAAAACAAGTATAAAAATGAAATAACTTGAGTAGAATTAAATTAATGAGTTTAATAAGATATATGACTTAATATTTCAATACTGGAGACTTCATTATAATCAATATATTAAAATTATGAGATAACAAAATCAAATTCTTATCAATTTAGTTCATTAGAATCCTAATTAAAATTAAAATATAAAATCAATTGAAATAATAAAATTTAATGTGGGTAAATAAATTCATGTAATTTCATTAAGAAGTTGTTTTATATACACTATATAATGGAATTTTGATTCATTAAATATTTTATTTCTCAATGAATAGAAAACAAGAAAACAATACTTACCATATTGGTAACATTGTAACCCTAACCCCCATGAAATAGAGATGAGAAAAATGATATGTAAATCCACATCAAATTATCTATAAATAGTAGAAATTATATTATGATATATATTTACATCATATAAATTAAATAGCTGGTGAATATGGAATCTGTCTCACTAAAGTACGAAGTGAGGTGGAAATACCATAACTATTTAGTAACATTTGACTCATAATACCAATAGACTTTTATAAACCAGACTGAAGTCTCTATTAGTGAATATTGAATATGTATGTCAGAAATAAATGGTAAACTAGAAATCCCATTACCTTTTATCTGTAATTATATTGTAAAAATATATTTATAATAATGATATGATTATTATAAATATATTACAAAATGATATTTATGTATATCATTACATATATGGTTTTATTATGACATTTTATTACAAATTTAATAACTATTCCATGTAAAAATCATATTTCATGCTACAAAAATATTATTTTCAAAATATGTAATTATTTGTTATGTTTTTTTCTTCATACATTGAGAATGGTGTCATAATCCACATAGAATCAAACCCGACCTAAATATACTATATATTAAATATATATTAATGAGTATTAATCCCTAAAAACTAGTGATATGAAATGATAATCAATTTTTTAGAGATTGTAGGCCATACTCATGATTGATGTTTCAAATGTAATGATTGAACGGTGGAATTAATCTTAAATGATAAATATTTACATATAATTATAGAATCTGTGTACATGAATTTAAATACATGTATTATAATATTCATATCCTTAATACCTTCCATGTAATTCATGAATGAGTCACACCAATTCACGATGTGGTAGACCACCGTACACATTAATGATGGTATCATATTACCCAAAATGGAGTGTTTGAATGTATATGGGAAATAATAAAAACCATAATCATAATAACATCATAACAATCATAAATATAAAATATCAACTATTAATCCCTAATAATGTTGAATATTGAGTGGTGGTAGTGGAATAATGAACCAAATCATTTCATGGGGCTGTAGCCTTCCATACACATGAATAATAATTTTGTAACCCATATGATGGAAGTGTATATTGTGTTAGGGAATTAAAATATTATAATTAAATTTTATTATATGGAATATATTATCATCTTATATAATCTTGTTATAATAAAAAATGATTATTTTGGGGGATGCAATAAAACTATGACAGTTATCGATGATTGTTACCAATGCATCAGATATTATTCGTAGGATTTGAAATACATCATTACCAGGATAGAATAATGAACAAAATAATGCTTCTAGTTTTTGGAATTCAAGATTTTAATTTATTTGGGATGATTTAGAGGAATAATGTTTTTTAAGAGGTGTACAGTTGCGTGGGGAGTGAGTAATCATTCTTAGTTTGGAAGGAGTGTCATTCTTGTAAATTCATAAATGTATTTTCTAATTACTGGTATTATATACCGAATGTGCCTCTAAAATTTATTGATAATTTATATAATGATTATTTTGTTTGACACAACCTCCATTACACAAATAGAATCACATTTTTATAATATTGTTCCATAGTATTTATGTTTAATTAGTTTTATCATTTTAGTATTTTTTTCTAGGAAACATGTATATTTTAATTTTCTATTATTATTTATCATTTATGAATAAAATAGAATGATATTTATTATAATATTTATAATTAATAATTCTTCTTATGAAATCAAATTTAATAAATCCAATGTGTGTGAGAAATTATTTAAAACACATAATGTGTGGAACAATTCTTTTGAACCACAACTAAATTAATAGATTAATCAATATTTAACGGATAATGAAGTCATTATTAAAAAAACAAGAATAGTACATAGATTAAATTTATTTTTATGTAAAAATAATAAAAGAATATTTTTTTTATGAAATTTAAATCATTTAATAAATCATTATTTTTTATAAAATTACATTATAAGCAATTTTGACATTATAATTTTATTTTAGTTTAGAAATATCCATATAATTATGGAATTAAGATATATTATATTCAAACACATCAAAATAATATAATCATCTAAAAAAATACAGAATTAAGAACACATTCAAATTAATTTATTTTTTAATATTTTTTTGTATCATTTATTATATATATATATATATCATGCGTTCTATTTATATATCCATTTTCTGTTACAATTTTAAGTATAAAAAAATTAAAATAAATTATCATGACTAAAAAAACTCATTTTTATTTTATAAAAATACTTTTAACCGAAAATATGATCTTTTTTTCTATATCCCAATGCATTATAGAAATAAAATGTAAGGAAGGTTCATATTTTAAGCTTTTATTTACATAAATTATTATATGGAAAATATTAAAAGACAAGTTGTAATATAATGAAATATTAATAAATCTATTTTGGAGAAAAACAAGTAAATTCATTAAATAATAAAAAGAGAACATTTTTATCATTTCACTATTATCATAATAGTTTAAACCTTGGTAAACACATTTTTTCATTAACAATAGTTATTACCATTTATAACACTAACTATTCATTTTGTTAAATATTTACCATTAAAATATTAGAAATTATAAATTATTCTTACTCAAAATATGGGATTGATTTTTCAGAATTTAATTCTTATTTTTGGAATAAAATAATTACAAATTAATCATATACAAGTGACTAGGAGAATGGTCTTAAAATAAAAAAATACAAGAATATATTTAAAACATTTAATCTATAATTTAAATATAAAATTTAATCAAAAAAATAAATTAGGTTAATACATTTATAATAGAAATATTTATTCATAAAAACAAATTCAAAAAATAATTTTACTATATAAATAGATTAAACTTAAATGAAATTATGAATTAAGTTTTTTTTTCTATTAAAAAAAATTAATCCTCTCATTAAAATAAAAAAAATCACCATAATATAATTTTTATTTTTAAAATTAAAAAAATAATATTAATTTTATGAAATTCATTTTATAGATGTGGGAAAATTTATTTTGAAATTAGTATTCCATAATGAGTGACTTTTTTTCAAAGAATAATGTCTTATAAGTAAAATTTGATTAATTCTTATCTTTTTTATATTAAACATATATGATGAATGTTAAAATGTTAATTAAATATATAATTTATAAACATCACTAAAATCATTCCCCAAAATTTGTTTCATATATAATTAGGATTGAAGCGATTTTTTGCATTAAAAATTTTTTTATCATAAAGAGATTTCGATTATTTCAACATAGTTTTTTTATTAATAATTTATTGGAAGAAAAATAATTATTTATTACCCTATGTGTAAACAATATTTTAATATTTAGTAAATAATATTAAAAACCTCCAATCCAATAGTTAGATTATGACTATTATATTAAATAATAATATATTAACTCTATGGCATTTTTTGTTTAAACATAGTGTTTCATGTAACACAAGGTAAATTTAGGAATGTGTGTAAATAAATCCATTATTATTATTTCATGTGACTCAAGATTAAATTTGTGTTCTGTTTATTGAAATATATTAAAATTAATATATTTAATACAATAAATAATTATCACAATCTTAGGGTGTTTCAATTCAACTAGGTATTAGTTGTTTTTCAAGACAATATAATGACCTTGATGATTGGAGGCATGTGTGGACATGATAAATGAAAAATCATATCCATAAATATGTTTTCGTATAGATCTATGAAATTTTTATGATAAATTTATTAACTATTTATTATTTTGATATTCATTTTATGAGACTTAAAATTCATGAACATGTGATAGAATGACATTTTAATGAAATTTATCTCATATAATGAAACTTTATACAATATTCCCCCATTAGTGTAGAAAACTATTTGACCTATAAGAAATCAATTTTTCACTTATAGTTTTTGGTATTGTGTTATTTAAAACCATTTTTATTTTATTTATTATATTGGTGCATATCATCCTAGTGTCAATGCACGTGACTCGGGAGAATTATATTAAAAAACAAACTCACTATCCAATTAACCATAGAAATATTTTTTTTCTATACATGATAGAGTGTTAAGTTGATCCTATCTATCTAGTGAATATTTTTTAACCATTTCCACCATTTTAGTTTAAAAGATTTATTTTCATTGTTTTCACAAATCAGTTCTCCACCACATTATTAAAAACTATACCATTATATCACAAAGAATAGTTGTGTCATAATATCCTCATATTATATTGGAAATATAAGATGTTTCATGGGTATTAATGTTAGACTAATTTATTGTATAGTTAAATACATATATATAGGGATGATAAAAACTATTATTTTAGGAAATGGGGACATTTTATATATTTTTAGGGACATATATGATGTGCAGCCATATATAGATCTTTCTCTCATGCAGGGCTTCTATGTAACCTCACATGTATTTCACAAATTAGTTCTTACTAGAATCGAAGATGTTATTTTGTTGAAATAAAGTTTTTCATTTATTAATTTGAAATCCTATTGAATGATCTAGGGATTTTGGTGGTCGTTTGTACAGTTATGTGGAAGGCATGTCTTTGTATCATAAAATCCAATATATGGAGAAAGAAAAAACATTAAAGAAAGATTTAAATTTTCACAAAAGATGTGTTTGGGAAAAAAATTAATTGACCAATGAAACAAACAAATTTTTTATGCGTGATCAAATAAAAAATTTCACAAATAGATAATGATTCCTCATAATCATACATGTATGTCCATCAAGGCTTATAAATAAGTAACTACCACAACACGAGACTCATAACATTTTCAAATGAAGATCTAGTGTGTCCCTCACATGAAATAATTGTACGTGAAACAATTTTACCCAGTAAATGTTACACATTGAATGGACATTGAGACCATATAGACATAGTGAACCTAATAGTGTGGTTTCATTAATGTTATGGGTTGATTGAATGAAATAATGTAGTACAATCCCAAAACATCTTTGCAAGAATAGGTGCTCTACTCAAGTGTTGTGTTGAGCTTCAATGAATGTATCAATATCATATAGGTTTGTTCAGTGACTACATGTGATCAAATTCATAAATTTTATGAAGGAAGAGTATCTTGATAGACACGTATAAATCAATCAAAGAATATCAATTGAATTGACATTCATGTCAAAAAATGATTAAGTGACCACCCAAGGAGGTTTTCTAGGTGTAAACAGTTGTGTTCTATAAATGAAGTGTTTTATACCAAAGATCATCTACTAATTGTGTGTATTTAAAATAATGAAAGTGTCTAGAATCTTTTAATATAAAATTAGTGAATATTAGTGGATTTCTATATGACTGATGCACTTTTTGAATATGTTCCCTACACAGACCCTTAGTGGTGACCCGTGTAAAACTGATTATATCTCTCTTATCATGTTACTGTTTATTTTCTACAAATCCTGATCAAACATTTTTAATAGGTTCCTAATAACGTAAGATCAATATCAATCACATTTGATGAAAAATTTAAGACCCCGATTCACCCCTAAACTCTCATTTCAGGTCCCTTCAACTGGTATCATAACCTAATTGTTGTTGGAGTTATATCCATTTGTATTCCTAGAGAGTTTCATAAATCTCAAGAGAGATCCCCTATTTTATGGATGAACCATTTAGATATGAATGAAAAAGATGAGGAATTATATATGATCCTCTGGGATGCAAGCCCTATTTTCTATTTTTCAATGGATTCAGGTCACTACTGGGATGGGACTGTATATGGCTGAAACTGATAGGAAAATGATTTATGCTGATTCTAATGCACAAAATTACCTCACTATAGATATCTCTAATAGAATATATTGGAATTTCATGAGATTCACTTAAAATATATACATGTGGGATAATGTAGAAAATATATACAAAGGAGATAAAAAATCCATCGATGGTAATCTTCACAATTTCCACAACAATTTTGATGATATGAATATGCATCCAGATAAAACAATAGGAACCATTTTCCTATGAAGTGATGACGTTTTAAAATAAATTCAAGTGATTTGTGAATAAATCAAATAAATTTATATTGTATGGAAAATATTGAGAAAACATCCACCACTTTACAATACTAAAGTGTCGACCCATTGGGAAATGTATATTTTAAGGATTTCATTTGATGATCGATAGTGTAGTTTCGTAGAATAAGAAAATGATGTCATGCCAAATAATACAACATATCATGTTAGTATTGTTATTCCATTTAAATAATTGATAAACATGAATTTTTAGGTAATGGTGTTAATGAAGCAAATGAGTAATATAAACTTCATTAACTATTTGTTATGAAATTAATGAATGGAAAAAAATACTTTATGGATATATAATGATGAATTGTTTTAAATTTGGTAGTGTTGGTAACATTGTCTCTCTATGATAATTGATGTTTGATGATGAAAAACGTGAAGCTGGAAAATCACAGAAGCCTCCAAAATTGATTTATGAAAAGGGATACATAAAATATATAAGGAAATTATATAAAATGTGTTTTGAATAAATATAATTAGATTATGAAAAATAATTCTTCTGGGGAAGAAGAACCAGATTTTAAATCTTGAATGAAAGCATCTATAATCGATACAATTGAAAAGGAAGAACCATCAAAAGATAATGTTTGAGATATTAAGCTGATTTATAGTGTTGAAATCAATTTTCAACATGCGGATGATATTGGTATGCTTTAGAATAAATGTAACATTTGAAAAATGGATATCAGTTGTGGAATAATCATTAGAATATGTTGGTCTACTGGAATATGATATTTATTGACTAGATGATGTAGTTAATGAACATTCAACAACATTCAAATTATAAAATATATTGTTGAAAAAAATATGTTAATTTGATAATGGTAAAATTTCATCAATGATCTTACATCCATACTAAAGGAAAATTCAATGACTGTTGAGTGTCATGGTGATGAAGTTGTTACTCTAAAGGATAAAAATTAAAGTGAATCATATTAAAGGGAAATAAGTATAAAACATATTTTGGAATGTTCAAAGATACTATGCTACTGGAGAGAGATAATTGGGGTTTTAACGTAGTAGAAAAGGTTTTTAATGAACAACATGCACATTCATAATAAATAGTGGAATTGGTTGTGATGTTGAAACATAAATGGCTAGAAACAAGATAAACTAATGAATGGGTAAATTAAAAGATTATCATATCAAAAACTCATCTAATTTCAAAACAAAAAAAACAATTCCATATTAATGGAGAAATGAATCTTATCTAAATGATTTATGAAATAAAAGGAAATCAAACTATTTCAATAAGGAATGATTAATGGGGATGAATATAAGTGAAAAGACATTTACACTTATGAAATGTCAATTAATTTTCTATTTGGGTCGTACTATGTTATACTGTGAAGAGGGATAATGATATCTTTGTGGCGAATATATTGGATGTCAAGAAATGAGAACTAATAAAAATCTAACCTCCTATATAAGAAATAGTTTATTTGAATATTTTTTTCATTGTTCTATTATTGGTCATAATTCATTTATTTGCAGGTAATGGAATAGTAGGAACAATACATCCAAATTCATAGAAAAATCAATAATCACTAAATAGATAGTGTTTCCCATACAAATAGGAATTCTCCTCTATAAAGAGAGTTTGGGAATGATGATACTAATCATAAGAAAAATATATGTTAATGATAATCATTATCCTCTACTAAATATAATATTTCATGGGTGGAAAAGAAGAAAATTGAAAAATCCAAACATATAGATGTATCACTTATAGCTATATAGAGCATCTACACCTGAATTCCTAATAGAGGACAATATTCCTATATGATGTGAAATGAAAACCTATTATATAATGTTAACTAATAAGATGAAGGATAATTAATGTTTTTATTAATGGTTCCTTGATGTTTAATGAAAATGGATTTACTAAATGGGCTGATGAAGAGATGATGAAAACTATTGTTCTTAATGTGGATGATTTTTTTTCATAATCTAATTACTTTGAGTAAACACCGTGAACCAGGATTAATGGTGACATTAAATACAATGGGGTGCACTATAAATGTAATGATACGTTATACACTCAAGAAATGATGTAAAACATATTGAATCATATGCCAGGTTGATAGTAGAGAAAATATTTTCTAATTGAAAATTGAATTAGAAAATAACTTGTGAATCCAATGGTCGGGAAACATAAATAAAAATGTCATTGAAATGATAACTAGGCTAAATAAATGCATTAATATCCCCATTTTTTATTTTGAAGGGAAAAAATAATTGTTATTCTTACATGTGATGTAATTTATTCTATAGATCATATCGTCCAATAAGGAAAAGGTCGTTAAATAATCTTGACCTCATCAATACAGATGATGCAGCCTTACAAACAGTGTAGGGTCATATGGAAAAAGGTTAATATTTTTTTCATTCATGATTATAATATAATTTTTTTTTGTGATGGTTATACAAATTTAAATGACTAGTGAATGATTTCTTTATAATTTGTTACAGAATAGAAAATAATGATATGATATATAAAATCATTGTTATATGAAATGAAAAAGGAAGACAACACACATCCATTGAATTTAAAAATTACCTTGAGAAAATGGAATACTACATGAGGTGGATGATATGAGAACTCTTCAAAAAAATGGAGTAGTTGAGCGTAGGAATCGATAGGTGAATAAATTGGTCAAAACTATGTTAAATGAGAGTTTTATAACTCTCCATTACTCGAAATATGTTTTTCAAGAGGAAGGATATAATCCCAATGAAATTGGTCATTATTTGGGAGAAACAAAGTACTCATATTATTAGTTTAATAGAAGGAATCCCAATCTGATTATTTTTATTTTAGATGTTAATGGTTCATCCAAAGTAGTGAAAAAATTCAATATAAGTATTTTAATGCTGAAGAAGAATAAATATTCCAAGAATAATCAATGGATAAAAATTCCTAATTTTTTTCATTAATATCCTTAGAGGAATTGTAAAAAGATGTTATGTTAGGATAATGGAATATGATACCATGAATACATCAAGGATCACTTATACTGGTATGGTAGAAAATGTAGAAGAAATTGTAAATTGAATAGTTTAAAATGAAATTGTAGATGAAGGAATGAAAATATATCATGCAGCCATAAAAAAATGATGATTCACAAGATAAAAAGATGGCTGAAGAATCTTCATCCAAACATTACCTGATAAATTGATTTGAATAAATTTATCAGTGCAAAATCATTTGGTATAGGAAGAAAACTACACCTAAAAGTAGAACAATTAATAATTCATAGTCATCCTTACTATCAATTTTGGAAGGAACCTCATTTTAGGATGATATTAAACATGAATCATTGGTTAAATCCATGAATGTTGAACTAAATCCATGAATGATGAACTCAACATGTAAATGTGATGAGAAACAAGGAACTCCTACTACGTAAATTATTTTCCTTGATTGATGGAATTAATGTCGATTGTTTTCTCCAGCATCGTGACTGGAGTCAATCAATATTTTCCATACAATTGAAATACAATTAGGATATTTTATTTATCATATGGATATAAAAACATCATTCATAAATGTGGTTCGATAAGAATAATTCTATATTCAAAAACTAATGGGTTTACAAATTTGTAATGATGAAATGTAGGTTTTTAGATTGAAACAGATCAATATGGCTTGATGCAGGAACCACGAGCTTGGTATTCTCATCTGGATTTATAATAGAAGATTATTAAATTTAAAAGTGGTGTTTTCAAAAATAATTAATGTGCAAATAATTTGAAGAAATATCAGTATATGATGTTTGTATATGTGGGTAGTATGATATTTGGTGGATATACGAAGAGATCAACAGAAGAATTTTCCAATAACATGAAATCAGAATTTGAAATTCTTATGACTACTGAACTCACAAACATCATATGGATACAAGTTATATAAAAGAAGGACCAAAAATTCATTTCTCATGGAATTTATTCAAGAGAGATGCATAATAAATTTAAATTTACTTACTCTAAACAAATGTCAAATCCAATTGTGGATGGGAATAAACTTGTAATTCATGAGGATGCGACTTATGTGGATAAAAAATGTAAAATAAAATATTTTGAAACCTTTAATAAATGATTTCAACACTTTTAAATATCATCATTACAACATTTTTAGTATCCCACATTCAAATACTTCTGAAAAAAGAACATCTGGTTGATTTTGAAAGAATCATGATGTAAATTCAATGTACTGAAAATTATGGCATATGCATTGATGAAGGATGAAATAAAGAATTATTATAGTTTTATGATTCTAAAATTAATTTATATGTAGTATATATATAGTATACAAGTGGGGGATCAATTTCTATTTGAAATAAATATTTGGTTAGTTCGAGTTGGAAACAACAAGGCACATCTCTTAGTACTACCAAAGTAATTTATATCAATACAAGAAATCCTTGCAATAAACTACATTGAATAAAGAATCTACTTGATAATATTGGTGATAAGTTGAAATGGAAAATGGTGATTCACTATGATAACAAGAGCACAATTGATCATATGAAAAATCAGTTTCATCATTCTCATATGAAATGCATTGATATAATATATCACTCCATAAATAATAAAGTTGATCAATGTGATATTAAAATTGATAATATTGGAAATGATGAAAAGTGGATGAAATTTTCACAAATCAATTTCTAGAACATGTGTTTGAGAAACAACTTTTGAATCATATTGTTCAACCACTTCCAAGTGAATTAAGAGGTTAAGTTTGGTCCCCAATCTCTACATAGTTTATCTTTTTTATTATTGATTTAGAAGTGATGTAGGTTTATGTGGGAGATATGATCTAGGGGGATAGTTTTTTTTGATTTATATACGTAAAAGTATAGTTTTTTTGGGTTTTCATCCAAATGGGGAGAATTGAAAAATTCAATGAGTTTCAAAGGGGGATGATGATGAGTTACAATGGTTGATAGTGATTATGGATAAAGAAATTTAGTGTTATGAGGACTAAATTAGATCTTACCTGGGAAATTATTATTCATTAAAAGACATGAGAAACCAATTCATGCTTACCCACTTTTTTCTACCCTAATCATTTCTCATGTTTACTTAGATTGTTTGTTGAGCTATTTATTGTGTTTTCAGCTTTAATTGTTTTTGTTCTTTTATTGACTTTTTATGTATAATAACATCAAATCCAAGGATGTATATTTTTGGAACAAAGTATTTTATTTTTTGTAAATGGAATTTTGGTTGTGTTTGTTGATAATCCTAGTGGATGGTAAGGTAGATTTCATGGAATTTATTCATTTGGATTAAGCTGACAAGAGTGTTGATGTTGGCCAGGCCAAAATTTCCTTTGTTTTCTAAAATGTTATGGTCCTCAAAATTGATAATGGTGAATGGTGTTTTTGGAAAATCATGTTTCACATAAGATTAAAGGCGTATTTGAAAGTAATTTTTCAGGAATGTTTTGGTATCTTCACATAAATATATAAAAAAGGAAGAAAAGTATCTGAATTATATAAATGTGTGTTAAAGATTAGGTTTCTTGAAAAAGAGTTACAAACCTAATGCGATGTCAAAAATAATTTTCCGTGCTCAGATAAATTCATACATGCACGGATGATGATGTATCATAATTATATGTTCAAGGTTATATGGGCCTATAAATAGAGAACAACCCCACTCAATACTCAAAACTATTTTCCAATAATGATCTGGTGGCTCTACTATGTGGAAGGGTTGTGCCTAGAAGACTAACAAACACTAATTCATACACAAAGAAAAATACCTATGCCCACCACAGACCAAGTGAATATCGTAGTGTGGTTGGGAGAAAGAAAATTGATGAGTGAAATAATTCTTAAGCAACAATCTCAAAATGTACACACAAGTAGAGGTGTTCTGTGCAAATGATGTTTTGAGATTCACTTATGTTTTTAATATCTTGTTTTCTTGTTCAACACATTCAAGGGAATCAACCCAGAATAGTAATGTACGAATATCATCATTCTAGAGAGGGAAAAATAATTCAATGAAATTTGTTGATGCCACATTAATATCAATATATTGAGTAAGAAATTACTAAAGGCGGTTAGCTCATGGGATTGGACATAAGTGTTCTGGGGGATGCATTGTGCAATCCCTAATATCATGTAATGTGTTCCAAGGATAGAGTGACTTCATCTAAAATCTCATACGCCATAATTATTGATGATTAACTGATTTAGGTATAAATGATATATTTTCAATGTTTTCTTCATGGAATTTCCCTTATTGGTAAAACATGTAAAATTGTTTTGTTCTCTCTATTAATGTTATTGTTTTTCTTCACATTCCAATAAAATAGGTTTAATAGATTTCTACCACTGTTGAAACAAGTACCATCACTTTTTATGAAAAATTGGAATCCATGATTCACTCCTCCTCTTTTAGGGTGTTACAGGGTCTATAAATTTGAATTTTATAGGATATACTATATGTCCACCCATTTAATGTAATGTAGAAAATATTTTGACCACTTTTACTATAAGGTTATACTATTTGGACCCTCCTATAAAATATTTCAATAATATATTGCTTCTGTGTGGAAGAATATAACTCCATCCTAAAATTGAACTTGTAAATTAAAATACAATTAGGAAACAGTATCCCTGATATATACGATAGACACTTAGAAGTGGGGTTAATCATATTTTATAATGTAATTTTATGTACTAATATGAGAATTGGTTCATGTAATGTCTATGTCTGGTCTCAAACTAGTAGATCTAGAAATCCCTAAATTGCATAATGAAATAGTAATGATGCCACCAATATGTCAGATAAAATCCCTTTGAAAGAGGATATAGGAAATGATAAAATATAAATTTAGTGTACTAAATAAATTGGATAGACCCATCTATCTAGAAATAGGTTAAATGAAAATTTACTTTTGTAATGTAAATGATTACCATACCAAGAATATATTTGTTTAAATAAAAAAAATTTTATATATAATCATTTAATTACTATATTCTATAATATAGTATTATATATTGAGTAATATAATGTTGATCCACATCTTATATACAGTAGGGGGTATTTTCATTTCAATAATGATTCATATATATAGATACATTTTCTGGTAAGGGTTTCATGATAGATATGTTTCTCAAGTAAGGAATCTAATCATGGTTGGAGACTCTACAATGTTTAACGACTTATAGGATATGATATTTACCATACATATTTTAATCATGTGTTAATGTGTTTGTTCTACACATTATTTTAGTTATACAATTAACCCATTAATTTTGTTTAATTTAGTCTCATATGAAAAAGGACAAAAATTAATGCCAAAATTTTTCAAAAAGAGCTTTTATGTTTTAAATAATTTTATGGGGTTCTTAATCTAATCTTGAATATAGAAAAAGTAATATTTTTTTATTTCCATGACTAGTTTTTTATGAGAACTCATCCTTAGTGGAGAGGATATAAGTATCAATATGATGTAGAGATACTATTATGTATCAAGTTTGGTCTTGGGATATGTTATTTTTAAATCAACAAATGTCCTATGGAAATAAGAATCAAGTCAGGTGCACTTCATATGAATTCAATATATATAGATATGGAACATGTATATTAGATTCAGAATAAAACACTTGGGTTCCTTGGTGTGAGAAATAAAGAAAACAACTCACATGAATTAGTAAAGGATATCCCTAAAATTTCATAACCAATATGACTTGAATATGTGTGTGAGTTATGGATAAAGGACCCGACCATCACTATATATTCTAATGAACCGTGATTCAGGAATCACATAGTTTTTATAAGTGATCCCTATATAGATCAAACACATACACATTTAGGGGAATTTTATTTGGAGTATTATAATGAAATATTGATACTAATTTACCTTAATTCTTACCTGTTTCAGGATCTCATGTAGAAAGATGAGGCTATATAAGGTGGACCACTCTATATTGTTTAATTCCATATATCGTTGATTTAATTTCGAAAATATAATAGACAAATGTATTGGACATGGATCTATTCTTTTATACGTGACTAATCCTAATTACAGTAATAGATCTAATTAATTGATACAACTATGATCACATGTGTCCTTATCTCTATGAGAAAAAATAGGAAATTGGATTATTAGACATATCAAATGAGTACACATTACATTATTGATTGTTAACCATGAATCATAGGTTAATATAAAAAATAAAAACTATAAAAAATAACATCATGAAATGTGTTCATTATTAAATGAAAATAATGGTCTTTTTTCAATTATGATTTATTATAGTATAATGTCAAATGATTTAAAAGCATTCTTACCATCATAAAATTATAAAAAAATATGGGAATACTGTTATTTTTTTGGAATAACGTGATATAAATAAATCATAATTATGGATTAAACCATAATAGAGAAAAAAATTTGTATGGGATGTGTTCCAAACAATTATGTGTTTATATTAGGGTTTTCTATGATGTTATAATTAATTTATATGTTTTAGAACCAATTAATCTTGGATGAATGGTCACATGTAAAATTTCTTCTTAAATACTCACTCAATATGATTATGATTTTTTCTCTGGAATGGTACAATGCATAAAATTTTGTTATCAAGTCACTCTAACTCAACCAAATTTGTATAGTATTTTTCGTATTTAGACATATTTTTTTAACATGCTGAGGTAATGTGGAGGATTCAAAACCATGATCGGTATGACTACCTCTATCCCATAGAAAATTGAATTTTGGAAATCTTTATATTAATACATGTCAAGGTATGTGAAGTCCAAAATTCAGATAGACATTTCTTAGGTAATAATTTCCTATATAGGTCGACCATATTTTGAAAATAAATTATATTTAGTTTATTTATATATTATATCTATCTATTTTACACTTCATAGTAGTGACATTAATTGTTGAACATAATATTGTGTTGACAATAAATCATTTTTAATGATAAAACAATGGTTTAGTTTTCCATCGATACTATTCCAGGGATGCCATATCCTGTATTGTTTTTTGACTTCACAAATTTGTGGATATCCATTCACTATGTTTATTAATAGATATAACCTCATCCCATCTGAAGATTGGGTTATTGTTATTAAGGATTTACAAAAAAAATTCGATATAGCTACAGAATATGTCACACAAATAATATTCTCTAAATATATTAAATGACCATGACTATATAGATATACATAAATTTTTTGGGGGTTATGGATGTAGTTGGAATCTATCTTGATGCTGGAACAATCCTAGGGAACTCTATGTATTCATCTTTTATCTATCTCCATAATTATCCTTGTATCCTGATTTGTTGGGAGATATTTTTTGCAAATAATTGTATACATTCGGTTCGATGAAAGAATTATTACATTAGGTTTTTATATCTATCAAATGTTTGATGAACTCTTAATAAAATCCTCATTTATAGAGTAATCATTGATAATTCAATGCATTATAAATTATAAATTTCATTATTTAGTGTTGAATATTTTATTTCTTGACGTAGTCTACTTTAAGAACACCACTTTATAGTTAATATATTTTATATGGAATCAAGATTATTTTGGAATAATTTTGAAGGAATCTTCTTTATATCTACTGTGGGTATTTATTTAATTGTTTTACTCTATATAATTAAATATAAATAGAAAGTCCACCCCACAGTGTGTGCTTAAAATTAATAAGTCATATTATTTTACATCTTTTAGTAATATGGTTCAATTACTTGTTTATCCAAACAAGAATTATGTGAACGCCTCACAAGTGGTAGAATTGATTCTATGAGAAATCTGGCAATAAATCCACTATTATAATCATGTTTGGAAATCATTTTCCCATTTATAATTTAAAATTTTACATTAATTTTCTTATTCATCAACTTGGAGTTTTTGTTGATGTTTAAACAAACCACTAGCTTTTAAATTGAAAACACCATGATAGAAATGAGGCAATTATATTCCAATTTATATTTTGTGACCAAAATTTATAGTAATATTTAGTAGGGAAAAATGGATTTTATTATAAAATTATTTATAATAATTAATATAACTCTAATGATCTATTGATATTCAAATATCAAGCATAATAGGATTCTCAATGAACTTTTTATTATATATCCATTAAATGAAGAGTGTATTGAATAATGGAAACCTCATCCTTAGGGTGAACTACATTTATTATGGTATTATATAGGGTTGTATTCATTGTGAATAATATATAATGTCATACACTTAAACTAAATTTTAAAAAATAACCAGAATATGATATTTATAAATTATGATACCCTTCTATGATTGAAATCATATTAGTATCAAATGTATATGGATATATTATATCATTTTAATGATATGAACCATGTGGACCTTGTAGTGTTACTAATATATTCTCATGTTATATAATATAGAGATTTGTGCATTAAATATCATGTCAGTTTTTGATTATTGCGTCTCCATATCGATTTGTTTCTCAAAAAAATCATGGAATAATTATCTTTTTCTTTTAATATATTTTAGAGAAGTCAGTAGCATTGTATTATTCCAAAGTTTTCACATAATTATTACATGTAATTTTCTATTCCAGTGGAATTTATAGAAGTGTTATAATGATTTGTTGTTCAATATCATCAAACATATTATATAGTTATAAAGTCAATACTAGTTTAATAACTTCTTCATCATCCTTTTGAAAGGTAGACACTCATCCTTGAGGTTAGCTATGAAGGAAAATATGCATGTGGGGTTTCCCTAAAGACTTAAAAACACATCTATATTTTAGAGTGGTGGAATGTTGGTTTTTTACAAATAATTTCATACATGACATCAATGTAATTATTGAAAATGAGAAAGATGAATAATATACCTGATCTGAGCCGGATATCTCATTTTCATTGATTCATCTATTGGCTGTGATAATATATTTTTAAAATGTCGACTAATATTTGTAAATATGTTCACAGTTAAACTGGAAATTCATCACTGAATCTTCAATTTAAAATAAAAGGGTTTTCTTTTATTAGAAATGGTGATTTCAACATGGAATAATTATATGTTTCCCCAACAATCATTGTTCCATTGAGAAATAGGTCACATAATTATACCAATTCGGGGTACACAAACATAGTTTACTCATTTTCATCATGGTTCATTTTGATTATGTGGTATAATAAATATCTATACATGAATGAAAGATATCATAGATCAATAATTACATAAGTTAGTAATTATTTAATAATAAAGGGGAAATCATCCTTCAAAATGTACTAATTTACATGCACAATGTAATTAAAAACCATAATATATCATTTTAATTCTTGAATCAAATGATATTTGGAATACAAGGGGAGTATTTTACATGTACAATAAATTTTCCCTTGATGATATTATAAAAATTTTCTTCGACCTTAAGAGCATGGTTGTTATGTATTCTCTTGAATTCATTTCTCACACCACTTTGAGATTTTAGAAAATAGAACTTATTGGTATAATCATTTTGATATAGAGTTGGAATCTATGTATTGGTTTTGGAGAAAATATCTCTGTGTTTCTTCAAGAAGGTGATATATTTTTCATGTACTATAAGATTCATTGAAAAATAGGATAATTTGGGAACTAATTTTCTTTCATATTTAAATTTAGAATCATATGTTTTTTAAAGGTGGTCGAGAGTACATCCAAAAAAATTGGGGGTATCTTTGAGATTTCCTTATTATTCCTATAATTATCTAATAGTTTTGAATAATTAAAAAAAATACCACATTCAGTTCTTGGAGAAGATTAAAATACATTTACTCTACTTTAATCAATGAATTCCAGTTTTCAGATCCCTTGTGTAATTCCATGTGGTTATATTATAGATATATTCGCTAGTGAATTTCAATTCATTCTACCTTTTATTTATGGAATAAAACATAAGAACATTCTATGATTCATGTAATGATGTGAGAAATCTCTATGGTATGTAGGTTATGTAAAAGATTCTATAGATGCTGAGGATATTGTGGGATATTTTATCATGGTATTGTGTATATTTTCCAAATCCACATCACTCTTTTACATGATTGTATTTAGTGGATATATTTAATATAATTATTATTTAGGAAACTATTAAAATTCATTACCTCCAACTATTTCAGGGATGGTTTAGGTTTATTTAATTTATGATACATCACAATGTCGGCTAACTAAACTAGTCATTAGGTAGAAACACTACATTAGTATGAATGAACTACATGTATTGGATGGTGTATTTTTACCTCAGTGGATGGAGGATTCTCAACAAAATCTTACCATTGAATATTATTTGATAGGAAATTTATTAGATGATTAATCATGAAAATAGGACCGTCATGACTTTATTATTTCCAATATATAGGCTAATATCAAAGAATTTATTCATTTATATCACTTAATCATTATCATGATATCTAAATGGGATAAAATTATCAATTTCCAAACAATTTATGGTGAAAATATGAATACAATTAAATATATATAATTGGTTCCATTATCTAATATAGAATCCCTCATCTATGTGTTGTGATTTAGAGGAATTAAAATTGGAATTATCGTCAATATGGACTCTAACAAGTCTATTAATAGAGTACATTCAAAACAAATAGAATAATTCTGGCATCGTCTTGTGCATATATTTTAACAACATTTATAATAATGTATTAGAAACTATTTCTTAGTATAAAATCATTAATCCGTAGTAGGATAAATGAGTATACAATGCTCTAGATTGCTTTTTATAAGAGTCTATTGATTAGTCCTGCCATCCCCATGGAGAGTTATATTTGATATAAACTGTCCAACAACACTATAGACTATGTATTTCAAGGCCTATAATGTAATGATATTGATCATGGAAAACTTATCAATGACTAAAGGATGTACAATAATGTTTTTAAACTTGTTGTAACTGTAAAATGGTTTATTGATCCCTTGTATAAAACATTCCTTACCTTCTTCTATAAATTAAATGACTATATGAGAGTAAACATGGTTAGTATCCACACAATAATTTTTTTTAATTCAACCTTAAAAAATTTATCGATATAAATGTGACATAAAAATACTTATCATTACACATTTGAAATTTCAATGGAATCATGAATTGGGAAGCTCTATTTAGAAATTAATATTTTCTTCTAAATATCATATTTCTTAATGAGGGGAAGTCAATTTCCCACATGAATCTATTCCTTATTCTAAGTAATGGACATTGGTGATACATCGGTTGGAGGTTAATTTCCATAATTATAATTTAATGTTAGTTTTATTATCTTTGTGACATGTTCAGTCATCCTTCATCAATATAATAATGAATCAACAACAAAACATTTGGTTTTCAAGCCTCCTGAATAATTTTTTATGAATTTTATGTTGGTGATTTTGTTTTATGATAGGGATCATTTTGAGGTCAATGACTAATATAAAAATAATTATTTTTAGTATATATAGCTTTGTCATATTCAGTTTATATATTCATAGGTCAATTTCAAACCCACCTTCCTTGTTCTCCTTGACCACTAAAACATATTCCACCTCATCCCTAATATAAGAATGTAACATAGACTCACTCATATAGCCATCATTATAGAATATATATTTAAAATGTACAATAAAAAAATAATATGAATATTCATATGATTAGTATCCAATTTGCGGGGGTTGTTACAATCCATCAATTGATGTAAGGAGGAAATCATATACAATCTTAATCTGATTGGTTTCATTAAAGTAAATCATCTGTTGATATATTACGTATACATTCATTATGTGGTATTTTAGAGGACATCAGTGGTGAATATGATATTCTATTTTCATTGAAGGGTATATAGGCCACATATGGATGATTCATTTTCACCATACAGATATCATATTTCCAGATAACAAATTTTTGTCTCATCATATTGGAAAATTATTATGTTCCGTTGATCATGAAATTATTCAATTATTCTTCCTTCCCTCATATGATTTTTAGAATACATGCCACATGTTCTAGTAGTTTTTAATATTTACCTGAGATGAATCATTCATTATATTGAGAATATCCTTAAAGGTAAATCCATTTAAAAAAATATATCATACAATATTAGAGTATGGGTAGTAGTCGGGGTCATTTTGAAAGAACTTCTTCTTTCATTTTACAATCCTCTAGATACTTATTCACATTGTTTTCATTGTTTGGGATGATGGGACCCATATAATATCCCTTATATAAGTAATTAGGGTTATTTTTATGGTCTTAAAATATTGGAATCCCAAGTCATTTAATACCACCTTAATGTGGTAGTTATTTTACGACTTTTATTCTAGGGGCAGAACCATGTCATATTGTGTACTTATAGGTGTTAATATTCGTATTTGTGTTGGGATAAGTTCTATAGTTATAGTCTACATTTTATCAAAAATAAATCCTAGGAATAGTGGTAATTTATAATATTTAACAATGGGACATTTAATAATATCCTTCAATAATCGTGCACCACCCATAGACTCATTAAATTAACCATATTAATCATAGTAATGTCTTTATATCAATAGGAAAATTATCTAAAGATATCTCTCATATCATCTATTTCAAAAGTGTCATGATGAATAAATTAATCAAACCCTTTAATTTAGTTATGTTGTTGAATAATCACTTATTCCCATGAAGTTTTACATTTGAGAGGTTGAAGATAACTATTATTCATATTATTGCGATAAAATAGAAAATGAATTATTTAAGAACACCATCAATATTTCAAATAGTCCAAACTTATATCTTTATATATAGGATGAATTTTGGTTCTTCAGAAAATTATATAGAGTATCTAATCTTATTGTCCTCATATTATTTATCAATTAATGTAATGGATCTGTAACATGATTGATATGGAATTTTATATTCGTCTAGATCCATCGATCTATTGAAAATATTTAATGATGGATTGTCATTTTTTAGGTAATGTATGTTTTATATCCCTTAATTTTAGATTTATCAATATTGTATGCTTCATCAGTGATTGACTCTTTTCGATAGCATCCATTTTAATATTCATGGAATCAATAGTGTTTTGGAACCCTGACAGGACCTTCATTAGTGAAAATGAATCACTGTGTATAGGGGATATAGTAATATATAGTCTGCACACCTATTTTTAATACCGTTATATATATTTAGTTGGTGTGGAATAACATTCATTACATGGATCTATATATAAACCTTATATAGGGAATTCTGAATCGTCTTTGGAAAAAATGATTATGCATAAATATTTCATCTTTTAGTACATTCTATATGGATAGAAATTCTCATTATAAGATTCTAATATTTTTTCATGATTGACAAGATCTTTTAGGGATGAAATATTAGGCATAGATTATATGTTATTCATATTATAAATATTTTACCTATGTAATTTTTCATCAACTGACCTTAAATAATCTAAGTCACTATCATATTGGGATAACATATCCCCGATGTTTATTTTCTTATCATCTTCATGCAGTGTGTGGTATATCGACACACCTCACCATATTTATTTCGTTTAATGTACTTTTGGAGTTTTTATTGGAGTATATAATGGAACATTAAAATTTTTAGTTTTCTTATAATTTTGGGTATGCATTCAATTTTCAAGTACCTATGTGGGGAATATATTTTAAAAAATAAATTCTTAATTGTGTTATCCTATATTCCTGTGATTATCTTTGTTATATGAAGGGAATAATTTTTATTATAATTAGTAAAGCGTAATGATCCATGGGGAAAATAGTTGTGTTATAATATAAAGGGTTATTTTTTATCCATGGTATCCAATAATTGGAATCTGAATTTCACCCTCTCATATAAGATCATGTTTGGATGGACTGGAAGTTTGGCCGTTGAGATGTTTCAAATTTTTCCCTCAATGTTCCCTAGATTGTTATTTCTAAATATTGAAACTAATTGAATTTTAAATGTTCACTACAAAACATATCTCCATTGATCATGTCGGTGTGTATAATTGGTGAAACAATTTAGGATTCCCTTGTTATGATTCCCCAAATACGGAAAATGATTATTCTCAAGGGGGATGAAGTGTTGGTGATCTAAATTACCAAATCATACCATTCTAGTGATGGGTCAACTATTCCAACTTCAAAATTCAAACACATTGGGGGATTTATGATCTCAGTCTTTGTTGGATGATAGAAATTCCACTATCCATGATGTATTGGGTTGCTCTGATATCACATTTTTATAACACATTTTTTTTATTATCATGATTTCAGGGCATTTAATCAACACATATTCTAGATATAACATGTTCTAGGATAATGTTATAAATACCCTTTATGATTTATTTATAATTTAATTCTTTTCTATCCGGGGATAGGACACAGTCATGAAATTCTAAATAGATTGATGTTAGAGCACTCAATATCCTATTATAAACGAATAAAATTTTTCATGTTCATTAGATATTCTTTATTATGTTGGTATTTATTTATATCATAAACATAGTCTGAGCCTATGAATGTCTTTAAGGACATTATGTTTCCTACTTCATTGATTTTCATTTTATTCCATTTATAGAGGAGGGTAAAATACAACACACCATGTTTACCATAACCTATTACATATATATTATATGAGAATTGGATGGTCAAATAACAATTTTTTATAGTGCATTGAGTCATGCATAAAATATATAAATACGTTGAATACAAAATATTAGTATATGGGCATCTTACGGGGTATCTATGACAAATTGGGGGATGAGTTTTGTTATCATTGTGGTGAGGTTTTTCAAGTCATATTAAGACAAGTATTTTATGAAGAGATAGTTGAGTGTTTTAAGTAGATTCAAGAATATGTGAAATATAAATTTCATATTTATTACATCTCTATTTTTATATTGTTATATATCTATTTTCTATAAACTAAGATGAATATTTTTTTAAATTAGTTCTTTTAATTTTACTAAATCATTTTCACCATCCTTTAATAGGGAGTCAAAATGAATCTAACTAGATGATTAATTTCTCAAATACATTATATATGTCTAAAATTTATTCAGAATATACAATATTTTATTGAATGGTTGGGGATTAAATGGTAGAATAAAAAAATATCGTTTCCTTGAAATACACCTCAGTTGATATAAGAAATGTTCTGGCAGTGATGAGGTGCTTGGTGTAGCTCACATTTTTTTTTGATTTACTTTCTAATTGAGTGAATTCAGAGAGTTTCGTTTCAGAACATGATGACCCTATTTTTGAAATAAGATGTCACTATAGGGAGGACCATCATAGAAAACTATAAAGATAGGAACACTATATTGATCTTTAGATTTACCAATATATAGAAAACATCGATTCATGCATTATATATTATAGTAAAGAGGTGTTCTAAAACAAATATATTGGGGTGGACCTATAGGGTGGACTATTTGGTTTCTAGAGGGAGGACCTTCATGGATTATAATATTTATTGAATTTGAACATGGATGAATTGTTTTTATGTAGTTTATTAAATTAAATTAAATATATTATTAACTTGAACCATGATATAAGTTCCATTGATTAATAGTTATATTTCAAATAGGGAAATCCAAAATGTTGATCACTCTAGAGAGGTCATCTAAAGCACCTGGATAGATTAATACAAAGTTGAAATCCAACACCACTACCAGAAAAACATACTCTTAATACATATGGACTATTATATTCATGGGCTCCAATTGAGGGATAATAAATGACCTTAAGAACAAATTCATTAATTAGTTATTGGATAAGAAAATTGTATAGGTTTATATATAATAATGATGATATATCATCTTGGATACACATAGTTGGGAAATATTTATCATGAACTACATGAAACAAATTTCACATATGGGATCCCACATAAGAGATGACCTATTTACCAGTGGAATATTTAAGCAAAAAAATTTTGATTTTGAAGGACTATAAGAATACCCCTTCCCCACTACAAGATTTTATAGATGATCTTCATTTGAAATGGTTAAAAAATGAGTATTACACTTCCCTATCATCAGTATATTTTTATATCATTGCATTATACTAATTATAAATAGCATCCTATTTTAATGTAATTATTATAACATTTACTATTTTCATATACGGATGGTAGGGATATCAGCTTTTCTAGAATTGAATACAAAAATATATAACTGAACACCTATTTTAATGACAATATGAGTAAAAAATAATTAATATTTTTTAAACATAATACATTGAATATCCTATTGAATGGGATTTTCTATATATAAAATAACTGATGAATCCATGGATGATAATTGTTAAGATCCTCTAATAAAGGGTGTAGGAATATGGGTATTTCACTATTGACTAATGGGATATTTTAATTATCTACTTTTATAGTGTCTATAATAAAATTTATACTTTTTTTAGATGTTGTTTTGGAAATAGATATACCAATTTATTTTTCCTATTTAGTACATCTGTTATTCTGTTACAGGATTTGTGATTTATGATTTCCCTACAAATATAATCGAAATATAAGAAAATTAATTTCATTTTATTTCCATGAGGATATGATGATGGGGTTCATATATGGGAGTAATAATATTTTGATTGTCCTCTTTCTATCAATGAAGTATAAAAATGTGTAACTCATTATTCTTCAAAAATATTTTTTTAGGAATGATCAAAATGATTATTATTGTTATCTATTTAATTACACTTCCTCGTGATGTGTTTATAGACCTACATATATGTATTGACAATGTCAAAATTTTCCATGTTCTAGTTTGGTTTCTACTCATTTAAGGATATCATTATAGGAAATATAGGGAAAATTTGATGTGAATATTTTTTCAATATTTTCCTCATCAGATTTATAATAATGATAATGGCTTTCATGAAATTTATTATAATTTGGGATAATGGATAGAACCCTTCATGGGGGATAAAAAATTTGAGGTAGGGTCTGTTCGAACACCTAGTTATCCTCCCTATATTATTGGATGTATATATTTATTTGTACTTTATAAAAAATGTGCAATGTAGTTGGTGGCTCCAAAAGGAAAAATATACTTCCCTAAAGATCATTATTGAGTGTTGAGGCTTTATTTAATAGATTAAATATCACAAAAAATATATTATCAATATATTATAATTTAGATAGTACTGCAGGATTAGTGAATTTTTCATATCGAGCTAATTAAATTGGTTAGGTGACATTTTCCATCAAGGTTGATTCATTATTACCTTTATAATAAAAATTCATATTTTATTTAAAAAATATTAACCATAGGATATATTATGGTTATTTTACAATATAGTTTATGATTAAAGGGAGTTATATTAGGATTTACATAATCTCATATATGAATTTCAAACATAAACAAGTAAATATGTCATTGTATAGTAAACATTGTGATCATGGTTGATTGATCACTTTTTGGGAGAAAAGATTCATATTTGTTTCAACATTTCATTACTAATTCAGACCTCGATTTTTCAAATCGTCCATTCAATTTTAACTCATCATAGGCCTTGTTTATTATATCAGAGGGTCACATGGAAATTTCCATGAAAACTAAAGAGTTAATATTAGTAGAGAGGTTAGTTGGATGTGATAACTACACATTTGAGGGGGAATTATTTCCTACATAAATAATTTTTAATAAATTAAATAAATGATAATGAATCATTTTCATATCATGGTATGGGTTGGTTTCCCACCATGGTAATGATAATTCATTGATATGTGTTGAATGGACATTTTTTTGAATAATGATTATCAATCGATAAAATTATCAGAACGCATTAGTGGTTCATTATAGAAACATTAATATATATATATATATATCATAATATATCAATATTTATCCTACATAATTAATAATTATTTTTATTATAGATGCAGTTTTGGGTCCTCAATGTTTATCTCAATCAAATGAGGTGATTGATATTGTTTATTTTGGACTAGTCTTTCGACACGAGCTTCTAATGTGTCTCCTATAACATAATCATAACACACATTTCTTGATTTAATTTCTTGGGAAATGGCATACCATTTAAATTAATGTGATGAATAACATTTTGGATATCAGTATGGCCATTCATAAATGGAAATGTGATGTTTTTATGGTTGTTCATCCACAAACTAATGACTATTAGAAAAATCCACAAAAATGGTCAGTGTCGGACATATGAATTGAAATAAATGTATTTTTTTTCATTTAAAGAATATGTAAATTTAGAAATGTTTATCCCATAATGTATATTTCCTATAAATTAAAGAATATAAAAATCATGGTGAATATGGAATATTTTTTAGTTGTACATTAGATAAGTAATATGGAATGTTGATGGATTTCTTATAGGGGAAATATGACCTTGAAAGAAAATGGATGTTGGTTTGTAAGGATTATATTGAGTAATTGAGTTGATATTTTAGATATCAATAGGTTTCAACATTAATGATTCATCAAAATATGATTATTAGTAGAAAATAAATGATTTTCATTCATAATTCATTATTTACGGTCACGTAACATGGCTGCAACATGAATTTAAATGTCTTATAAAAAATACATTGTTATATACATTACATTAGTTGTCTAGGATATTTGTGTTGTGTAAGTGGAGATAGTAGATAATCGAATAGGCCTTATTTATTGAGGATATACATTTCTATTTACACGGAATATGATCGTTGGATATCATAACTATAAGGTAAGACATACCATTCTAGTATGAGATTAAAATTGTGCCTAATAAAGAGGTTGTGTCTTTACCTATGAATATAAAGGATATATCTAGAACATAATCATATAATTCCCAAATACATTTCTACCCCCCACGATAAATGATGAATCATAGTGATGAAATCATAAATGGGAACATATATAGGGGTTACAATAATACAAGATTCCTAATAATGAATAAATAGTTCCTTGTACTTTGTCATCCAAATTTATGGTTTAATGGTCAATATGAAAATAGAGAATACGGATATGTATTATTGATATAATTTTTCCAAATACTTTTTTTTATCAAAAATATATAGAATCTCAACTACCTAGAGGGTCCTATCATTTTGAGTGAAAAAATATATGATTACTTTTATTAATGGAATACACGATCAAATAATGGAATTATATAATTTACATTGACCTCATTAGTTATTTTTTGTGACCATGGAGAAGTTCTTGATTTGACTTTATCAGCAACATTCCTTGGTTAACGAAATCCATGACGGTTAATTTGGAATTCATGTTTGAGGTAGCTAATCATACCATGGGTTATTGTGTATGATTCTACCCTTATCCTACCATTTACAATCACTAATATATATTCATATGAGGACTAGATGTAATGTTATTCATGGGTATTAAGAAGAGGTTGATGAAATCCATTAACTCCACTAAAATATCATATGGAAATGTGCCAGGTGAAGTGATCATATCCTATATATATAAATGATTAATACAAAATTTATATAATTCTTCCAATATTAGTGAATTAATCCTTTGTATTTCAATATGACAAATCCTTTGAGAAATTGTATTGCAAACATTCCCATCAATGGGAATCCCCTAAATAATCATATCAATATCCCAATATAGAATATTTGTAAGGGGTCTTCATAATTGGAATCACGAACTAGATGACTCATTTTTCATTATAGAATTATTATATTTTTCATGGTATGTTTCAAAATTACTACTAGATAACTGAATCAAATTTATCTTCATGAGGGAGAATTATTTTCAGTCGATTTTCTATATTCTCAATCTTATAAACCCTATAATTCCCCTCCATTCTATGTGGATGAGTATTTTTTTTATTTATCGATGGAATTAAATCATTTTTCAATAAAATGGATGGCACCATATGAACAATTTTATAACATATTTTCCTTATCGATGATCTATTATTGCAAAGTTACTATGTAGTTATAAAGGAATCACATTTTAACAAATCAATCAGATATCAATTTTTGATCAAGAAAATATTTTATTGAATGAGGATGATATTTAATGGATGTTAGTAAAGAAAAATTATGGTTCATAATATAGGATTCAATTCAATTAAGGATCAAGGTTTTGGGCCTAGAATCACATCACAATTCCGGTGAATGATGAGGTTTCCACAAAAGTTGAAGAAATTTAAAAAATATCACAACACATCCTAAAATATTAGTGAATCAACAAACTTTTTTATCCTTTTGAAACAATGTTAGATATAAAATTCACTAGATATAATTATTGAAACATTTCAATTTTCACAATCCTCTCACTCTTGATCACATATTTTATCACTGACCAAATTTATTCTCTTTCAAAAAATGCATTTGATTTCTCATGTAATATAAATGTCACAAACCGAATCTGGTCACCACCAAAACCGGCACCAAACCCAGCCCGTGACATGATTCGAAGGGCGTTCCCTATCACCACGGGCTGGCACAATTTCCCGGGTATCACTAATTTAGGTTTGGGAACGATTTACCCGAGTATGAAAGCATAAAACCTTAAAAACAATCCATAATATAAATCTGAAATTTTTGAGCCAAACAAGACTTAAGTAAAAACTAAACTGAATAAATTGGTTTAAAGATAATACAAGTGGTCCAAGTAAAAATAATTATAGCATCACGATATCCCCATGTACTCTACACGACAAGGGCTCATCTCCCCCACGCTGTCTCCACAACTCCACACCAAGGATGGGAAATAACACCCTGAACTTCCATCAACTTTAGCCTTTCCTTTATCTGAATCAAACCTAATGAAGTCTACTTACACCTATGGGTTGTAAGTAGGGCGTGAGCCTAAGCCCAATACTATACCACCCAATGATTCCAAGGAGTAAGAAATACAATGTGAAAAAGCAAGCAGTTTTCAAACGCAAGGAAAAGTAGTGTTAAAATTTCAAGAAATGAAACCTCTAATTGAAAGTAGTTTTCAATCCAAAATTTTCAGAATATTAAGAAATTAAAATAGAAATGGTATATACTGTAATTCACTTCCAAACACACCCTAATACATGGTAAAATACTACAAATCCAATGAGCAACAACATCGGGAACACCCCTAGGCACTAGGTTGTCTTGGGCCCTATGTACCTCGTACCTCGGTGTAAAGTAACCCTAGAAAAATCTGTTCTCATGCACGAGCCACTCATAGGGAACATACCCATAACCTAGTGGTCCCCAATAATCATCAACATAGTTTAGTTAGAGTTTTCGTTATCCAAATGCTAAGCGAAATCGGGACAAAAACCATATCGTCCACTAGCCGTACTAGTACAAATCTGCCCCACCTAGGTACCCAGGCTTCCCCTTTTGTGCTCAATCAATTTCAGAATGCAACAAAAATAAATTTTCATATAAAACACCATTACTGGTCAAACACAACCAATATAGTAGCTATCACATTTTATACCACTTAAAACACGCAACAAAACACATATATTTTTCATAAAACAATTCTTCAAAATCCTGTAGTGTTTCGGACACAAAACTCATTATAAACAAAACATTCATACTATGTGTATATTTATATGTTTTCAAAATAGAAAGGGCAGCCTACTAAATTTCAGTGAATACACAAAATCATTTTTAGGGTAGCCCCATATTGTTCAAGAAACGACATCATTGCAAAATCTCCATTTTTACACAACAAAACTCGTAAAATTTAATGTGGTTCACAAACACCTTTAAAACAAGATTTTTCAGCAACAAACACAATGGATAATCACTAAAAATAGTATTTTTATCCCTATTATATTTCAATAAAATCAACTTAATACTTATATGGTATCCCTAATTAAACTAAGAAAACATTTCTATGAAGAAACCCCCAATTTGACATGAAATTGGCATTTAGGATTCATTCTAAATACAACCACCACTAAAACTATTTTCTTTCAACAATTATAAAATCAACTAAGAATTAAAATACCATAAAAATAGTATCCAATTCACAAAGATTTCATACACAATGGAATCACCTACCCAAACCCAGGAAACCATTGAATCCTTTGAATGAAAACTCAAACGCACCACCGCCGCACCCCAAGGAAGGAAAACCAGACCTAAAACCAGCATTTCAGACCATTAAACACAACATAAAAACCTAATTTTTAAACCATACATTCTGTACATTAGGAACCTCAAAGATAAGGTAAGAAACCCTATGTACATTGGATGTAACCCTAAACAAATTGAAAGAAGAAAGAAATAAAACAACTTACTTAAAATATCCTATATAAATTGCCCCAAAAAATACCAGTATCTGATTTTAAAAATACTCAAACATTCAAGGGAGGTTTGAATCCGGATAAGGAGATCATTTATGAATTTTAATGGGGGAAAAGTGTAAAAATTGAGGGAATTATGAAGGAATGAACATACCTCTTCAAATCTGGGCGATTTGAGGATGCCTATGAGGTTTAGCACCAAATCGCAATAAACCAGAGCTCAAAAGAGGGGGGAGAGATATTGGTCGCGGGTTTGGGTTCAGTGGGCTTGGGATCCACATAGTATCACCGAAAAAGACCAAAAATTGAATAATTTATAACATAATCAAAATTTATTTTTAAAACAGGAATTGGGATTTCGGGCAGGCCCAACCCCATAGATAAAAACCCAAATAAACACTGGTTATGGTTTTCTAAAAGCTCCAAATTACCTTGGTGGTGTTAATGGGTTAGGGGAGGTCAAGTATGAATTTTAATGGATGAAAAATGTTTAAAAGTTAAAATGTTATAAAAGATACAAATTTTTTTTTTAATTAGAAATTGTGCTCACGGTTTGCCCCAATTCAAGAATACTCATCTATTCCCCACCATAAAGCCTTCCGCCCATGGAATGCGACAACAAGACCATATGAAAAAGCAAAGCCCAAACGATAGACCAAGAAAGTCATCCTTGCCACGTTTTCACCTTCTTAAAAAAGGAAGACCATTTCCAGTTGATCAAACAATGGAAGATAATACTCTCACCAACAAAAAATAACCACACTTACTTAATGTTATGAAACAAATTCAAAACACATCCCAAAACAAATCACCTCAAACAGTACAAGACGACGCACACGAAATACACTTGAAATGAACAACGAACTCAAATAATGCCACCACAACATTACGTAAACAAAACCATTGGGTGTTCTCCAACCCCAAATTTACACAAGTAACAAATTTTTGGATTGATATACTTGAACAATATTACCTCTTACCTAGAATAAAAAAAGGATAAATCTGAGTCACTAGTACAGGGTGACCCAATCTGGACATCCTACCACTAGGGACAACTCAATTTCTAAGACAGGATAAGGATAAAAATTGGGGAAAGAACGAACGGTCTCCCCATCATAAGTGGTAAACTAAAGTTATTCGTTTTCAAAGAGAACACACATGATACCCATGACTATTCTCCCCACCATAATAAGAAACACAACTATCCTTAAGACAAAATCAAGACACTAACAGGGGGCCTCAAACAGACTTCCAAGCATTAGGCGTAGATTAATATCATAATTCTTCCAGTGAAACTTACATGAGTCCCTTTGTGGGTGTACCCAAATCAAAAACCCAACCATCTTAAATAAATAGTGTGGGATAACAAAAAAACAATAACAGAATTTTACGGAGCTGGCATGGCCGCACGCTTGGTTCACATGGTTTGGGAAACCTTGAGTTAACTGTGTGGATCATTCTGTCCAAAGAGGAAACATCACATAGTTTCCTTGGCCAAGGATCATGGACGTGCGGAGACCATGCGGTAGCTACTGTCTTTTATCACACAGTCCCCTGTGTTGGCACATTGTTACTGCTAACCACGCACAGACTATGCAATTCAACGTGCCTAACCAAAATTTTAAACATTTCTCAAAAAACAGAAGGGAACCCATAGGGGAAAAAACTCAACTCAGGGTAAGACATGGGAAGAAGGTACTCACACCTCTTTCCACAAAATGTGAGAAATTTGAACAAGATGATGACACCAGATGTTTAAAATATTCATATCATTCGTATTGAGGATATGACCTTGACCAAAAGTGTGAATGACTCTAGGATTTCCCCTAACTACGCGCCAGCTTCTCTCCGGGGCTTATGGCTGGAGCTCGATGTATTGAAGCATCTTCAGCCTCGCAGTTAGGATTTGGAAACCCCTAAAATAAACATCTTATTATAGTTCCAAAAACAATTATACTATAATCTCAGAAGGTCTCATTGAGACATGACACACTTCAAACCTTTTTTTCCCCAACCCATCATTATACCAAATCAATAACTTAGAGGACGCACACACATCACCCCATTTTTTTCTTCAGATGCTAAATAGCGGAATGAAATGTCATATAGAAACACATTCCTCTAGAGCATAAGATTTATAATTTCCTATAGGGGGAAACATATCCAACAACCAAAAATAGTGACTCTCATAAGATTGCACAATCATTACCCTTATAGTCAACTTAACACATGACATCGCAAGGCATCAACGAACATGACCATTGTGGATAAAAGAAAACAAAAGGATAGGGACCTTCTAATGAGTCCCAAACAACACATGATTCCAGCAGGTGTCCATAATAGACACTCTTGTCCAGATCATGCACATTGGTGGCCTAACATGAACTCTTGCTTCAATGAGACTAATGAAAGACCCATAGGTCCTTTAAGACATCATTCTACACTGACAACCCTGAACGTCATTGACCATAAAAAAACTAGGAAACATAAGAAACCAAGGTCTATTTCAACCTCCAAAAAACACTCTCGCACTATTGGGGGATCCTCATAATTTAAAAAGAATAGGGGTAAAGACAATCTCCAAACCTCAAGAATAAATTCCTTATGTTGATCAACTGGAGGATCATCCAACGGTGAATCACCATAGGCCAAACATGAATCATATATTAACACTTTATGGGGGAATACCCCAGCCAACAAGAAAACCTAATGACCCAACTGATCTGGTAATTTAGTCACAACAGACCACAAACCTAAACTGAACACATGATGGAAGCCACCACCTTGGCCTCCTAGACTTTTCCTCATAAGAGACCACTGATCAACACTTCATTCCAACTTATCAATGAAACACAAACCCAAAACATTGTTTAAACAAGAGGGGTTATTGAACATGAAACATCCCACAAAAATAATCCCTAAAACACATAATCCATACCTCCCAACCATACATGAGGTGGGTTCCCAGTGTGGCATGTAAACATGCATGTTTGAGGCTCATGAGATACTATTGGTAAATGCGCAACCCAGCAACACTATTTTTTTTTAAATAATTTTATTGAAGGAATGTGTTTTGTTTTGATAATGTATGGTTGGGAGGTATGGATTATGTGTTTTAGGGTCTATTATTGTGGGATGTTTCATGTTCTATAAACCCTCTTGTTTGAATGATGTTTTGGGCTGGTGTTTCATTGATATGTTAGAATGAAGTGTTGGTCAGTTGTCTCTGTTGAGGAAATTTTTGGGAGGCCAAGGCGGTGGCTTCCATCATGAGTTCAGTTCAGGTTTGTGGTCTGTTGTGACCAAATGACCAGATTGGTTGGGTCCTTAGGATTTCTTTTAGGCTAGGGTATTCCCCCATAAAGTGTTAATGTATGATTCACTGTTGGATGATCCTCCAGTTGATCAACAGAAGGACTTTATTCTGGAGGTTTGGAGATTGTCTTCACCCCTATTATTTTTCAATTATGTGGTTCCCCCTATAGTGGGAGAGTATTTTTTGGAGGTTGAAATAGACCTTGGTTTCTTATGTTTGCTACGATTTTTAAGGTCAATAAAGTTCAAGGATTTCAGTGTATAATGATGTCTTAATGGGCCTCTAGGTCTTTCGTTATTCTCATTGAAGCAAGTGTTCATGTGAGGCCACCAGTGTGCAAGATCTGGCCAAGAGTGTCTATTATAGACACTTTCTAGAATCATGTGTTGTTTGGGACTCAGTACAAGTTCTCTCTCCTTGTGATTCTTTTATCCACAATTTTCATGTTCGGTGATTCCTTGCGATGTCATGTGTTCATTTGACTATAAGGGTGAATATTGTGCAATCTTATGCGAGTCACTATTTTTTGTTATTGGATATGTGTCCCCCTATAAGAAATTATAAATCCTATATTCTAGAGTAATTTGTTTCTATATGTCCTTTCATTCTGCTATTTAGCATCTGAAGAAAAAAATGGGGCGATGTGTGTGCATACTGTAAGTTCTTGTTTTGGTAAAATGATGGGTTGGGGAAAAGCGGGTTTGAAGCGTGTCATGTCTCAATGATACCATCTGAGATTATAGTATAATTGTTTTGGAACTAGAAGAAGATGTTTAGAATATGGGTTTCCAAATCCTAACTCCGAGGCTGAAGATGCTTCAATCCATTGAGCTCCAGCCATAGGCCCGGGAGAGAAGCTGTCACATAGTTAGGGGAAATCCTCGAGTCATTCACACATTTGTTCAAGGTCATATCCTCAATAAGAATGATATGAATAGTTTAAACCTCTGGTGTCATCATCTTGTTTCAATTTCTCACATTTTGTGGAAAGAGGTGTGAGTACCTTCTTCCCATGTCACACCCTAAGTTGAGTTTTTTTCCCATTGGGTTCCCTTGTGTTTTTGGAGAAAAGATTAAAATTTGGGTTAGGCATGTTGAAGTGCATAGTATTTGTGCGGTTAACAGTAACCATGTGCCAACCCAGGGGACCATGTGATAAGAGACAGTATCTTACGCATGGTCTCTGAACATCCATGATCCATGGACAAGGAATCTATGTGAAGTTTCCTCTTTGGACAGAATGATCCGTACAGTTAACTCACGGTTTCCCAAACCGTGTGAACCAACCGTGCGGCCATTCCAGCTCCTTAAAATTATGTTATTATTTTTTAATCCCATAATATTTAGTTAAGATGGTTGGGTTTGGTTTTGGGTACACCCACAATGGGACTCATGTAAGTTTCATTGGAATAATTCTGATATTAATCTACCCCTAATGTTGGGAACTCTCTTTGAGGCCCCCTGTTAGTGTCTTGATTTTGTCTAAGGAAAGTTGTGTTTGTTATTATGGTGGGGAGACTCGTCATGGGTATCTTGTGTGTTCAATTTGAAAAGGAATAATTTTAGTTTACCACTTGTTATGGGGAGATAGTTTTTTCCTTCCACAATTTTTATCCTTATTCTGTCTTAGAAATTGAGTAGTCCCTAGTGGTAAGATGTCAAGATTGGGTCACCCCGTACTGGTGACTCAGTTTTCTACATTGTGTATTCTAGGAAAGAGGTATTATCGTTAAAGACTACCAATCCACAAATTTTTTACTTGTGTAAATTTGGGGTTGGAGAACACACAATGGTTTTGTTTACGTATTGTTGTGGTGGCATTATTTGAGTTCGTTGTTCATATCAAGTGGATTGCGTGTGCGTCGTCTTGTACTGTTTGAGGTGTTTTGTTTTGGGATGTGTTATGAATGTGTTTCATAATTTTAAGTAAGTATGGTTATTTTTGGTTGGTGAGAGTCTTATATTCCTTTGTTTGATCAGCTGGAGATGTTCTTCTTTTTTGAAGCGGGTGAAAACGTGGCAAGGAAGTCTGCCTTGTCTACCGTTTGGGCATTGCTTTTGCATCTAGTCTTGTTGTGGCATTCCGGGGGCGTAATGCTTTGTAATAGGGAGAATTGTCACATAAACGATATATTTTAAAGGAATATTTCATTTAATTTACATCCTTGCATTGTTTTGGGGGTTTCCCTAGGTTTTAGGGAGGAATAGATTAGTATTCCTGAATTGGGCCAAACCGTGAGCCCAATTTCAGATTAAAAAATAAATTTTGTATCTTTTATAACTTGTTAATTTTTCAACATTTTTCATCAATTCAAATTCTTACTTGACCTCCCCTAACCCGTTAACACCACCAAGGTAATTTGGAGCTTTTAGAAAACCATAACCAGGGTTTATTTGGGTTTTTATCTAAGGGGTTGGGACTGCCCGAAAGCCCAATTCCTGTTTTAAAAATAAATTTTGATTATGTTATAAAATTTTCAATTTTTGGTCTTTTTAAGTTATTATAAGTGGATCCCAAGACCACTAAATCCTGCCCCTCGACCATTATCTCTCCCCCCTCTTTTGATCTATGGCTTATCGCGATTTGGTGCTGAACCTCATAGGCATCCGCAAATCCCCAAATTTGAAGAGGTAAGTTCATTCCTTCATAACTACCTCACTTTTTACTCTTTTTCCCTCATTAAAATTCCTAAATGATCTCCTTATCCTTTTTAGAACCTCACATGAAGGTTTGAGTATTTTTAAAATCCGATACTGGTATTTGTGGGGGCGATTTCTACAAGATATTTTAAGTAAGTTGTTCTCCTTCATTCTTCTTTCAATTTGTTTAGGGTTACACCCAATGTACATAGGGTTTCTTCTATTATCATTGAGGTTCCTAATGTATAGAAAGTAGGGTTTAAAAATTAGGGTTTTATCTTGTGTTTCATGGTCTGAAATTCTGGTTTTAGGTCTGGTTTACCTTCCTTGAGGTGCAGCGGTGGTGCGTTTGAGTTTTCGCAAAAAGGATTCAAGGGTTTCCTTGGTTTGGGTAGGAGATTACATTGTGTATGAAATATTTGTGAATTGGATACTGCTTTTATTGTATTTTAATGCTTAGTTGAATTTATAATTGTTGAAAAAAATAGTTTTAGTGGTGGTTGTATTTAGAATAAATCCTAAATGCCAAATTCATGTGAAATTAGAGGTTTCTTCATAGAAATGTTTTCTTAGTTGAATTAGGGATACCCTATAAGTAATTAGTTTATATTATTGAAATATAATAGGGATAAAAATACTGTTTTTAGTGATTATCCCTAGTTTTTGTTGCTAAAAAATCTTTTTTTAATGGTGTTTGTGAACTACATGAAATTCTAAGAGTTGTGTTGTGTAAAAATGCAGATTTTGCAATGATGTCGTTTCTTGAACCATATGGGTATTCCCTAAAAATGATTTTGTGTATTCACTGAAATTTAGTAGGCTTCCCTTTCTGTTTTGGAAACTTAAAAATGTGCACATAGTATGCATGTGATGTTTATAAGGAGTTTTTTGTCTGAAACACTACGGGATTTTGAGGAATTGTTTTATGAAAAATCTAAGTGTTTTGTTGTGTGTTTTATGTGGTATAAAATGTGATAGATACTATATTGGTTCTGTTTGACCAGTAATGGTGTTTTATATGATTTTTTTTTTCATGCTGAAATTGATTGAGCACAAAAGGGGAAGCCCAGGTACCGAGGTGGGGAGGATTTGTACTTGTACAGCTAGTGGACCGGGTGGGTTTTGTCCCTGTTTCACTTGTCATTTGGATAAAGACAACTCTAACTAAACTATTTGGATGATTATTGGGGACCACTAGATTATGGGTATGATCCCTACTAGTGGATTGTGCATGAGAACTGAATTTTCTATTGTTACTTTAAACCGAGGTATGAGGTACATAGGGCCCAAGACAACCTTGTAACTAGGGGTGTCCCCAATGTTGTTGCTCATTGGATTTGTAGTATTTACCCTTGTCTTAGTGTTTGTTTGGAAGTAAATTACAATATCTACCATTTTTATTTTATTTTTTTAATATTCTGAAAATTTTGGGTTGAAAACTATTTTCAATTGGTGGTTTCATTTCTTGAAATATTAACACTACTTTTCCTTGCGTTTGAAAACTAATTTCTTTTTCACATTGTATTTCTTACTCCTTGGAATCATTGGGTGGTATCCTATTGGGATTAGGCTCACACCCAACTTACACCCCATGGGTTTAAGTAGACTTGGTTATGTTTGATTCAGGGAAAGGAAAAGCTAAGGGTGACAGTGGTTCAGGGTGTTATTTTCCATCCTTGGAGCAGAGTTGTGGAGACAGCGTGGGGGCGATGACCCCTAGTCACATGGAGTCCTTGGGGCTATCTTGATGCTATAATTTTTTTATTTGGAACACTTGTATTATCATTAAACCAATTTATTCAGTTCTGGTTTTTACTTAAGTCTTATTTGGCTCAAAAATTTAAGATTTATATTATGAATTGTTTTTAAGGTTTTAAGCTTTCATACTCGGGTAAATCGTTCCCAAACCTAAATTAATGATACCCGGGCACTTGTTCCCACCTGTGGGGATAGGGAACGCCCTTCAGGTCATGTCATGGGTTGGGTTTGGTGCCGGTTTTTTTGGTGACCAGATTCAGTTCGTGACAATAATTATACATAATTAATGTTTATTTATTATTTTTTATCTAACAATAGCATATAAAGTTAATAGTAGTACAAATAAAACTATACATTAAATTGATACTATCACATATAATATTAATATTGTTCAAGTGTAAAATCGAATAAACATTACATGGGAAGGAAACTGTATTTATAGTTCATGTGATAAGTAATTACCAAAGGAATTTGAAATAAAAAGTATATTTTGTTCATAAATGAAGATAAATATAAGAATCATTTACTTATAATTTTAAAATATATAACCATATTAAAAATAGTCTTGAAATTTTAATTTAATTTTATACATAATAAAGTGATGAAAGGTTCACTTAAAAATTAAAATATTAAATCTATTGAAATATATATTCCCTTTTATCTTCTAGTGGAAAACCTCGATATATATTCCTATAAATATATTACATATAAAATGTGTATTTTTATATTAAAAATTAGATTTTTTATTTATAACGTTTAATATAAACCAATAGCGAAACAAAAGAATATAAGATATTTTATCCCACTATTGGTTCATCAGTACTATAAGGATTTGTGCTTAAATGGGATGGGGGAAAAACCAAAATAGATATTCTAATATACCATGATAAATAATAATAAAATACTTACAGGTTGCACCAATATAATTTAATATTTCAGATATACAATTATGAATCTCATGAATTTTTACTTTTAGTTATTGTGGGGGGGGGGTAATAATATATATTTGAGATATTGTTTATTATAGGTAGTTGGGGGAATTTCATTCAATGAATTAAAAAAAATATACACTTAACTTTATTCAAATGTTTAACCTTATTCCTAGCCACATAGCAACATTTGATATGTGTAATGCAATATATAGTAAAATTAATAACAACCAAGGATTTTTGTCCTATATTGTTTCTGTGAGTAACACATGATGTTATAGCTAAAAATCATGAAAAAATATTGATTTTTGTTTTTACCATCATTACATTTGCAGGTCCAAAATGATGACTATTGTGGGAATAGTTATCATGGTGAAATAATTTTTTTTCCATATACTAGTTTATGGATCAATTACTCCACTATCATTAGAAAAATTGAGTTATAGGTTTCTGATATGTCTTGAAGTCCTAAAAATCCCCAAAAAATTTTGTTTTATATTATATCTATTATATATTTCGTATTCTCTTGAGGGAAATAATGATACGAACATAAAATAATCATATTGTTAATAGGGTAACAATAGACTATGTTTCTAATATATTTTCATTAAAAATAAAATTTTATTTATTCATTCATGTAAATATTGGATATCCTTGAAGTGTTTCATCCTGCCTCTCCCACAATAGGGTCATAAAACCCCTTTTGAGTGAGGATTGCATGAGTTAAAATTTTGAACAAATTATTCCTTAGGATGTTGTCTTTCATTATCATAATGTGGTTATTTCCTTGTGTCTATATACATTACATATAGTTGTAGTGTACCTCTATATAATCATTACTCTTATTAGTCTTATCTTGGGAACTATATTAGATTAATAGATTATAAAAATTTATTGACTAATATATTCATGAGAGTATTTTTGTATTTAATGACTAATCAATGAATTAGGTTTTTTAATTTATACGAGAGTGATGATCCTATATTTAATGATGTTTTAAAAACTGACCTAATTATATACTCCTTAAAATAAAAATATGATGGATTATATTCATTTATTATGTAGAAAGGGAAAAATATTTCCCAATTTTTATGATTAATATTCTCATCATGACATGATTTATTTTTTTAGCATGATATGAAGAAGATATAATAAAATTTTTAAATTTCGAAAAATGAATGTGTTTACCTTTAATATAAATCATATTTACATATTATATTAAAGATAGTACTATATAACATGGGGTATGAATCCATACCATAAATATAAATTCCAACTACTGACTCCATTTTAGTAATCATATCCAGATTATGTTGACGAAAACAACGGTGGGTCTCTCTTAATTCTTCTGACTAGTATATGATAAAGGTATTTCAAATTTTATTATGTTGTCTTATTCAAAAACATTATTTAATAATTAAAATATTAATTCTCATGATAAATAAAATGGAATGTATTATTTGTTATCCATTATCTATTTTTAGTTATGGAAAACATCTACATGATTTGGGATCCTTGTCAGACGTAGAGAGGGAATTTATTTTATTAAAACATCAATTTATTGTTTTAATTTTTACTTAATGTAGTATTGAATTGTAATAGATATATATTATTGATATAATTATATTGATATGTTTATTTTTCTTGAAATAAGTTTCATGAAATCCATGTCCTAATAAAAAACCACATGAATTTTTTAAAACTGATGTTTTCGTGATGTTTTTTTTTTCAATGTAGAAAATTTCATTCGGAACAAGATACTCATTCCAAATCAATTTTTTTTAATATTATTCATGTCAAATATTTTTAATATAAAACCTTTTTTATTTATAAAAACACAAATTTATATGGATTCTTCATTTTCATAATAGTGATAGCTCTATCCTTGAGATTCAAGGAATGCATATTAAAATATAAAATTATAAATTTTAGATTAGGATTCATAGATATAAAACAAGTTAGAAAATATTAATTCCTCTAAATACTACATATATGATTTAGAAAAATTATTTTTTACATTAATGGGGTTCTATGTTTCAATTTTAAAGCATTAATTATAAATTCAGTTGGTATTTATTTTCATAATAATTATGAATCAGAACAATTAAGGTTGAATAAATAATGGGGAATGTATTTTTTCTTCTCATTATTTATCTAAAAATCCACTAAGGGAAGTGTTTTTTGTTTTTATTGTAGAGGATTTATTAATGAATATGTAACATATATATAATTTTTTGATCATCCTGTAATTATGGGTTAATGGAAAATTCATTTTTAGAATAACAAATTAGATTTCATTCATATAGAAAACCACATTTGTATAAATATATTTCATAATCTAGAACCCCATTTTGTTCAATATATTTTATCTTGTTAAATTGTTTCATTCATAACATTCTATTTTTGAACAATAAAAAGAATTTATTCCATATTATAAAATGTTTACTTTTGTCCACTATATGTCATAGTTTGTTTTTTTAGATTGGAAAGAAATTACTTATTTATCTAAACAATAAAACAAGTTATGAGGGAAATATATATAATATTTTGAAATATTAACTTCCCCACCAATTAAATATTCTTTTCTAGGATAAGAGTTATTACATGTTAATGTATATATATTTCAAAATAATAACATATTGATGGGAAAATCTCATTAAGGCATAAATTTTTCAAATGTAATAATAAATTAATCTGAATATGAATGAGATACAATTTTTTATTTTTATGACTATGTGTAACTATTAGATAAAAAGTAGAATCAGGTTATTTGTATAAAGGATAATAAGTATAATTTTATAATCAGAAATAACATTTGATATATACAAATAATCCTATTCACTAAAGATGTGAAATTTAAATTTTATTAAAATTACCACACTCAAAACTCACATTTACAAACTATGATATGAAATATCTATAGAATGGTTTATTCATAACAAATACTAATAAAAATTAGAATAATTACTATGTTACTCAATTATGAAAAACTAATTTTAGGGAAAAAATAGATAATTACTTTAGGATAAGTATCATTATTTTGGCCATATCACAAGAGGTCCTATTATGTAGATAAAATAATTGTTTATGAGATTATTGTATAATAAATACTATCACATTAAATTGTATAATATTTTTTAATAATTGATTTAAAAAACTATTAATTCTACTTTTATAGAGTGTGAATTAAATAAAAAAACATTATAAGGTACTATATATATTAGGAGATTTTAAATTGATAACTATATCATAAAAATGATAAATAATTCATCTCTACTGAATATATTAATGTTGAGATCCATAAATAGATGAAGTAAAATTTCATTTTATTTCTAATAAGACAATATCAAAATACATAATCAAATAAAAATTATTAATAAATATTAAATTAACTTTTAACTGATAGTTATCTTAACTGGAGTGAGAACGGATTTTCTCAATTGATAATAATGACGGTTATAATGTTTTAAAATAACCAAAATTATATCAACAACAAAGAAAATGTTAAAATGTAATTATATTAAATATATAAATAGACTTTTGATAGAAAATATTAATGAATGGTGGTCTATTTTCATTATAGGAATCTTGATCAGATAAAAAATTATTTTACCACTCTAAAAATAATGGATAATGAATCAATAAGTTATTGAAATTAGTAATAAATGAAGATTCTTGTGGTTTTTAACTCATAGAGTTACATTATTGATTTATCCTTTTAATGTTCATTTTTCTGTGTTGAATGAAATACAATTTTATAATTCATTACCTCTTATAATTGTAATGATTGTTATTTCATTTTTGAGGATTTTAAATCCCTATATACTAAGTCATTATAAATATTTTATACATCAGTTATATAAAAATAAATTTTCAAAATATTTATTAAATGGAATAATATGTGAATATATTACAGGTTAAATATAAAAATATGATAGATAAATTTAATTATAATAATAATTATATTACCTAGGAAGTTGATAATTTTTATAAACACATAATTGAGTAATATTAAAAAAATATAATAGTACATCTTTTCCTCATAATGATTTGAATCATATCATAAAACAAAACTTCATAATCAGAAAAATACCATATATGTTATCTAACATTACTGATAGATGAATAAGTATTGATAATGTTGTATAAATAATTAAACCATTAATAGTATCATCCAAAATAAATTTTTATTATTAATAGAAATTACATTTTCATTCAATATATATTATATGAAACTAAAAACATGTTGATAATATGAATCTTAGGGATGGTGATTATAAAAACATACTATCATTAAGAAAATAGTAATATTTATGAATTAGATTCTAAATAAATTATAATGAATCTAATGTTATATAACAAATAATATTTGGAAAAACATTATTACACATCTTATTATATTAATATATTACTATAACTATGAAATATTTGGTTCAAAAATTATTATTTTATAAATTTTTGGATAATATCGTCAACACCAATAAAAACATTATGCACATGTATTGTGATTATTGTAAACACATTTTTATAAATATGTCCATCATTTTGACATTATAAAATATTATAATGGGACATATAATTATTTATGATAATAAACATGGTAAAATTATGAAATGTTATTATTTATCTATCTGTGTTGATGATTCAATTTTTAATGTTAATTGTACCGATGTACACAAGGATAAACACATTAGAATTATCCCACAATTCATTGAATGATAATATATGAAATGTGGGAATAATAAATTCACTACCACATGATTTAAATAACATAAAAACATATCTAGTAATTATTTTAATGAATATGAATGATTATTCGGAATCCAACAGGTGGTGGTTGAAATAATGAATGAAATTTCATTTTAAATTTCCTATAGAGAATTTCTTTTTTTCAAATATAAAATGGAAATATTGGTCATTTGTTACAAAAAAACATAATTGATAAAATATATTTGACAATTATCTCCACTCAAATTGTGAATCTAATACTTACCATGATATGAAATTACATCAAAATATATATTCCACTAGTATTGTCTGGTTGATTATAAAAATATCAAATTGGAATCTTGTTTATGTGATATAAAAAATGACACTCAATTTGATTAATGTAATACCAACTATATGAAATTACATATAATATATTTTTTAACTAGTATCTAGTCTTCCATAATATCTTTCAAGCATTAATTTATCCTTATAATATTTTTCTTCTTCATTATCATTATTATATATTTATTCTTCATTCACATTAAAAATAGTAATTACTCTCTCTTTTTCCTCTCCCACATTTTAAAATAGTTTTCATTTTCATTTATATTTTATTATTGTTTTTTTAAAAATATTATATTATATAGTTGTAAATAATTAAAATTCATATTCAAATATTTATAGTAAAAATTTCAAAAAACATCAAAATAACCTATAATTAAAATAAAATCCCTTTAATCATACAAATAATTTAAATAAAATTATATATTTTTTATAATATTTTTTAGTTGAGATATTATTTGATATATATTTTCATGATTTTAGTGCACTAATTTCAATCAGTTATTTTTCATTATCCATTTATTTTCATCACACACCATTTTTTATATATTTAACCCCATATTATTTCTCTAGCTAACATTAACAAATCACCTGTTTATTTTTATTTTGCACGGAGATGACACTAACAAAATGGAAAATTATGCATAATATACTCTACATATTATTATGAATACTCTTACATTTACTAAGAAATCATACATATTATAGGAATGAAATTTAATTATTTAATTATCATTTGGACTAGCCTTTATATATTGGGGGAACTAATTCTTTAAATTCCTTTTTTCACTAAATAACCATCACATAATTAAAATCACAAATTTAGACATTAGAAAAACTACAAATTTCCTTAATTTATTTGGTCATACCACCATTTACCTTTTTATATGTGTCTAAAGACTCTTATAATTTTCAAAAAAATCATATTGAAGTTGGAACAAACAATCATTTATAATTCATATAATTACATTTATGTATTGATCGTATTTAGTTTGTACATGATTTATTTATTGAAAAAATTTCAACATGTAATCAAATACACTCTATCAATCGTCCAAATATTATTCCTTACAAAAAATACCAAAAATCAAGGTAATCCATCTTAAAAAATTTAATTAATAAAACAATCCTTGTATTTTTGTAATGTTACTATGGACACTACAATATTAGACATCCAAATCCCACATAAAAATATTTTGGTTTAAATAATATTAATCTTTTGATTTTATTGAAAATTATGAAATATAAATAACTTTAAAACAAATATTTCATTTAAATGAATAATTATTAAGTTATTAGGGGCAAACATGATTGATCAATATGTATTAATTAAAAAATATTATAATAATATAATTTTATCCATAAACTTTTACATACTCAATTTTCCATTTCCCATAAAATCTATTTATACCAACTGATAATAATATATCATTAATTTCTCAAAAATGTTAAATGAACCTATGTTTGACATGTTATCATAATGAGGTGATATTTGGTTAATATTGAATTAGATTTTCATAAAAAACAATGTAATTATGAAAATGATATATCGTTACGTATATACTTGTGTATCCACCCAATTGAAGTGAAGGAGCCACCCATATGCATTTTTTAATGAAGAACGATACCTTGAATACCTAATTATATAAATTTAAATGGATTCCCAAACATGATATGACTTATGATTTATACCTAAAACCCAATTAAAAGTGTTTATGTTTATAAATTCATTATCTATACAATGTCACAAGGAGTTACTTATGATGATTTATTGATGGTTGGTGAACTATTTTAGATATCATTTAATATTTATAATTAACTTTCTAAAATGGTTTATGTGTGTTATATGCAGTTGGGTAGAATAAATGAGATATAATTAATTATTTTTATATCATAGTAGATGTTGTATTTTTCTTATAAAATACAACGGATGATGGTTTTACATGGATTATTTATTAATGGAAGTGTATGAAATCCATTTAATGAATTTTGGTGTTTAGAGTTCTATGCTAAAAATTGGATGTTTCTAGAAATCATGATTTTTTAGATCACATTTCATCTTTAATTGAATAATATATTGATTATATTATTTTTACTCATATGATATCATTATATGTAAATATAATATGACATCAAGGGAAGTTTATGACTCCTCAAGACTATAATACATTAAGGGTAAAACTATAATTGAGCATTAGAATTCACCATATGAAATTTGTGTAGTACATTGGAAAGTGTGAGGAATATTTATTTGATGATAAATTTGATGATATATTAATTAATTGAGAGTTGAATGTCAAACATTTTATGAAAATTTTATATTATACATTATATGAAAAATAACTTATAGGAATAGAGAACCTAAATTCATTTTTAATGTCATATAAAATTTCCATAAAGAAGACATGAAGACATTTATGTTGGAACCAATGAAATTGTAATATCCTACGAATTAAAATCCAAATAAAAAGTATTTTTATATAATTTTTAGATTTTTACTTATTGAAATTGAATTTAGTTTAATACATGAATAATTATGATTGATTATTTATGAATATAAATCTACAACATTTGGGAATAGAAAAATAACATTCATAATCTATCATAACATCAAGGAGATATTCATATCCATTATATATTCAAAATAGGATAATTAATATATAAATAATAATATGATAATATTGACTTGACGAGTAACCTGATAATAAATATAATAATTAATGGGTTTTAATAATTAATGTAGTTGAATTTTTTAAGTTTTTAACAGGTTCTCCAAACTCCATATCATTGTAATATAAGATGATATTATTTAAAAAGAAGAGAATAAGTTTGTATTTGTAGATTATAACCCCTACATAATTTCTATATAGGATTGATTTTAATATATAATTATAAAAAGTGGTATTTACACAATTAGTGATATTGTATATTGTTATTATACTATTGGAATTTATGTGAAAATTTATTTAGGGTATATTTTTGACATAGGTGTAGAATACCATTTTTCCACTAAACATGAAACATACTCATTATTCTATAATTTTTTAATTAACAATGCCAAGGATCAGTGGAAATGAATGTTATTTTATGATGATTTCACTGTTTATTTAACTATTTTATTCTACAAACAAACAATTTATGGATTTTTAATATGAAAAAAACAATGCAAAAACTCTGGCACTTGAGATGACATGACTGTTCAAGACGAAGAAAAATATAATTAAGAATAATCCATTAATTTTGTACAATGTGTGATTATTAATTACATGAGAAAGAGGTTTCTCTCTTGAAGTATGAATAGTTTGTCTGATAACTTAAAAAATAAGAACAATTGGAGAAGGTGATTACATGTAGTCTAAATGAAGATGAATCCCCTCTAAGTACAAACAAATCCTTCATTATTAAAAGATTATTATATATTTTTCAAAAAATATAATCAGTTACCATTTTGAATAAGAAAATATACATTTAGCTAGTAAGACGTGTTGAAGAAGTGAAATAGAAGAAAAATATTTTGTTATAAACTAATGATGATCTCCATATAATACGAAATGGAAGACAAAGTCATGATAGTTATTTCACAGAGAATGATATTGTATAACTTTTAATTTGTGTTTATAAATTGAGGTAATCATATTATGTTTTTTATTCTGGATATATGATTTAATAAATTTATAATATGTCTTCTTATAAAGAATATGTTAGTTCTATATATGTCATATGAAAATTTTAATTTTTATGCCTAAATATTTTTGAAATTTTGATTTTAATATTTTTTTGAAGAAGATAATGTTTTTGGGGTAATGATAAATCTATGAATAGGTTTCCAATACACATTATTTAAATTTATAGAATATAGTAGTTAGTAGTTTTGAATCTAGTATGAATATTATAGAATTTTATAAAAATTTAACTTCCATGTGTAATTGATTAGAGAATTTTTTAACTTGAATACAAATATAAAACACACACAAATGTAATTTTTGATGGATTATTAAGATAAAAATATCGCACACTTGAATTATAATTGATGAAAATATTTTAGTGGACAATTAATGTATCAAATCTCATTGAACACATGTATGATGATTCCCAAATAGAGGCCAGATCATATTCTCATGCATTACATTACCCAATTATTTTCATTCATTTGGTGTATATGGGTTATATGAAAATAGATAATCATTTTGACTCTTAATCAAATATAGATGTTATAAAGACCAACGACATTGAAATCATTTCATGGAAGATATTTTTATGGAATAAATTGGATACACCTTATTCAACAATTATTATGTTTATCCATTTAGCATACATGGAATTAATATTTGCATCAGAGCATTAGTTTCCTCTGCCTTGAACGATAGTACACATTAAAAATAATATAATTGATATGTTTATCTATTACTTGGTATAAAAATTAATATTACCTTAAAAATTTTAGGAAATATATTATGTAAATATTTCACGATCATTTGGATTTTACTCAACAATGATATGTGGTTTCCATCCAAATTAATAATGATCAAAAAGATTCATTAAAAACCAGAAAAATTAAATAAATAATGAAGAATTTAATATTCTAAAGATTTTATGAAAAAAGTTTAATCTATTCTAAATTTTGTTTTTATAGTGGAAAATTTCATTTTATATTATTATAGTCCTTTATATTATGAATGTAAAATATATATATAAGATTACTTTGATGAGTTATATAGTATAATTTGTTACGAAATTCAAGATTAAATATAAAAGGACCCATATATATGTTCTCCATATATTATATTATATATCAAGGTACACAATGATGGAAAATAACAGCTAAAATAAGATACTACTTGGACTGAAGAATAATTCGACATAAATAAGATAAGTTAAAACCATCCAATAAGACATATGAAAATAAAAAAATAATATGAATCCCCTTCCATTAAAACTAATTATTTGTTTCAATATGTGTCACAAATATATTATCATGATAATGAGTATATTTATATTCTTTTCATAGAGTTATTCTATGTATTAGTGACTGAAAATCAGGTATCTGTGTATGTGAAGTATTTCATGATATATTATAAATCATAAATAGTGAAAAATAATAGAGACTATATAGTTTACAAAATGAGAAGCCAAGATGATATAATTTATGAAAAAAATGGATGATTGGGATGAAATATTGATCTCATTACTAATTAAATTCATACAAAATGTTTGATTATTTGTGAAAGTATAAATAATAGTTTTGTCTTAATTCCCTAAAATCTGTGTCATCCAATGAATTTGAGAAAACATTTCATGACACAACAATGTAAAAAAAATCTTACATCATGAATCACTCAAAATTCTAGTAATTTTAGCCTTATATAACTTAAATAAGAAAAAACTTCCATAATACTTAATAATTTAACCCACAATATAATTTAATAAGTTGAAAACAATGTTTTTCTTTTTGAAATGAATAAAAATATCCCAAACTATATAAATTGTTATACAATAAAAAAAATAAAAAAATTTAAAATTTAAAATTAATGTTCACATTATCATGGAATTTTATTCTATACCAATGTATTTATTAATATTTTTGACTATAAAAAATTCACAATGAATAAAATAATTTTAGATATATATCATTTTTAAAAGAAAACAATTTTGGGAATTTTAATTTGATGCTAATAGTTTGAAAAATGGATATTAAATATATATATAATATTTATTTATTTCAAAATTAGAGGTTACAAAAAGAATGTGGTACGAGTGATGAAATTATACATAAACATTACAGTGAATAATTTTGTGCGAAATAGGATTGAATTAATATTTTTGTAATATTTTTCAATTTTTTTGATTGATTAAAATTATATAAGACTCTCAATGAATCATGGTGTTATAAAATTAATATATTATTTTTAATTATTCCTTTGAATTGTTTTTTTTAAATATATTTTTTTTCGATTAAATAATTTATCACTTATTTTTAGGATTGAAACGATGCTCTTAATATCAATGATATGTATTGATGGTAATTTACAGATATAAATTATTCCTTAATTATGTGAATGATAACTTGATTTTGGTGAATTTGAATTATATTTTTATAAGGTAATGCATTTATTAACTGATAAAATTGGGGTTGATATTTTGGAAATATAGTAGTTGAATTTATTTATCAAGAGAATATTTTTTACTAATAAATGAGGAAGAATTAATTCAATTCATGGAATAAAAATCATAAATTTGGATATATTTTTTAGACAGTAACAAAATATATTGAATTCATGGGAAATCCGTGATACACATGCACAATAACATAGTGGGGGATTATGTCAACCATGAATAACAGTATTCCGGATTTGGATAATTACATCGTTATAGAATCCACACGTTTGGTTCACATGATCAAATTAAAAAGTCACTATTTCAAAAGGTGGAATCAATGAGGATGATCCAGGAATAGGTCACTTTTAGTAAGAATAATGGGCATTCCACAATACATTCTCAAGGATAGTAAATGGGGATAAATTTATTATTAATAAGTTTAAGGGAAACCATGATTCCAATGTTGGATCTGTGCATTGTGGATATGGATAATAACTTATTAGAATACATAAATTAAATGAGGTTTGTTTGATGTGTTATATCCACAATGTCTAATAAGATAAAATTCCTCCTTTATGTTATGAACATTTTCAACCTTGAAACGTTTCATCAATGTAGTTTTCATAAGAATTTTCATAGGGTAATATACTAAAATTGATTATTTGATATTTCTAAATTTCTATTAGATCATCTTGGAGATTCTAAAATGTTCAATGAAAAAATTTACATTAAATTTAATAAATAATTTCCCACAATTATGATGATACAATGAAATAAAGGCTTATTTGAAATAAATTTTGTATATATAACATTGTGACAGGGAATGACAATGATAAATGGTGTTCTGATAGAATAGTAAGATAATGGATTGAGTTCATGTTTCTCATTATTAAAAACCACATACCAATATAACTTTGTATATCAGTTATATCCAAATCAAAATAGTTATATAAGAAGATAAAATAGAGTTTTGAGAATATTTGTATATGATTGATGGTTTACTTATTGTCATGGTGTGCCTTATCATTATTTATATAATTTTGTTTCTTCTATTTTTTGTATTAGCGATTTTTTAAAACATAATTATCCAACATTATGATGAACTATGAACTAGGTTTTATTTTGGATGATTTATTAATTCACCATGATCATGAGACTTTTAAAAGGAGGAAGTGAGGCAGTTCACATATAAAATTCAAAAAATGAAATCATTATAAACCAACATACATGTTATTTGAAAACTATAATGTTCTTACATAACATGCAGTGCATGGATATAGTGTATTCTCAGTGAAAACGATTCATGAATAATGTAATTATTTGAGAAAAACTATAATATTATTCATTTAATGTGATTATTTAAATTCATAAAGGAATTAATATTGACATGTGAGGATCATAATACCTAAAGGATTAATAAAACTATAATAAGAGATTTATTTTTTGTAAAATAAATACGATAATATTTTGGCTTTGAGAAATTTAATTAAGAGTAAAATTGAGTTCAATATTTTTTCTAGGAGGAGTTTATAAAAACATTTGTATAAGAACATGTATTATGTATTTTCATGTGACTTATTTTATGATGGAGATTATGTGTTTATAGACCTATGTTGTTCCATGAAGAATAAGGGCTGATAATTAATGTATCAAATATAAAAATCAATACCAATGATATAAATATTGGAAGTTAATAAGTTATGAATTAAATTGATATTAAATAACATGATCCATGAGAGAGAAAAATCATAGGAAATCGAACTGTGGCATATAAAAAAGAATAGGAAATTATTTCCATAGTACTCAAGGATTCACTAAAATTATATGAAACCAGAATATGTTAACCCCCCAAACCATTTTAATATTCAATGTTCCCTACAAATAATTCCGAAGTATAAATATTATCTTAATGATCATAGTTCAATCAAAATTCCAGTACTACTTAACTTATATGGTTTTAATTTTTACATAATTTATTAGAGGAAGATATAGTTCAAACCCATCACATAAAATAATAATACATATGTGTTCTATAGGATCATATAAATTTATTATATTGTGAACCATGAAAATTAATGTCCACTTTAAAAAATTCAATATAAAATAGTAAATGATAATAAATTGCATTCCTAAAAGATTAAATCATAGCATAACCTATGGAAAAGGAACCGGATTCATGAACATATTGTCATCATAAACATAAAAAAATACGTATAATAATAAAATATTATATCATTAGACTATATTCCAATTAAATATTAACATACATTTATTGTTTTATTCATAGTTAGAAAATAAATAAGAAATAAAAATCACATATTAAATAAATATAAACTTTCTTAAAAAATATCCTCAAAAAATGAAATTTACATAATTATATATAATTGCTTTTATTCGAAATAATTACATTAAATATCATTATATGGCATTATGACATTCAATTTTCACGATTATTGGAAATTTAATTCATGTTATGAGTGATAAAACAATGAAACCATTCACATTTATAGTAAAATATAAATGAATTTTTTTAATAAAATGTCTTGAAGACTCCTTTTTATTTTTTTAAAATATAAAAACATTTGTGAAAATGTATCTAATAAATTCATTATAGAATATTAAATTTTCTGGAATATTTTATATTGAAAATATTGAAATTAAAATTAATTTTTGTAAACGAATTGAAAAATATAGTCATTTACTCTAAAAACATTTCTTATAAAATATTGTCTTTCTAAAGATATGAAAATTAAGTGAAACATTAACAATCAAGTAATTAAAAAAATAACCAATTTCATGAATTTCTTTATATATGGATTATTAAATTTCCATATTTTAATTGTAAACATATAAATTACTGATAAATGATGATAATTTAAAATTAAACAAATACCACTAATGAAACATTGAATCGTAAGACCTATGAAAGATTAATATCAAATGAAACATAAAAAGAAAATATAATAATAAAATCCATATATATTACATATAATTTTAACTTTATAAACACCATAGAAAATAATATATGTTTATAACCTAACATATTTATCAATGAATGAAAATTGAGGCAACAATACGTTATCTTGGCTATCAAATTTCATCAGAAATTATAGAACACACTGAATAATAAATATAATGTTATTATGTATCAAATATATAACCAAAATAATATTTATCATACCATATTTTGCATACCTATACCATTTAATTATCTGTCTATTTTTAACTCATTGTAAATGAAATTTTTTAGCTAATAACTAATTCATTTTTCCTACAACTTTTGTTTTAGTATATTTTATCATTATATATTAACCATGGTCATATCATCTCTATAATTAAATATGTTTTATAAGTATAAATTATAATACATATTTATATATTTTTTAAAAATGATTAATGTTAGATATATAAAATGAGTTACCCCATTCACAGAGGAGGAAATTTTTACCTATACAAGTCTGTTGTCTACGTTTTAATGATGGATTAAAAGAAATTATGGTAAAAAAAATCTAATTTATGTAGTAATTATTCTTTACATATATAAAATATATTGATTAGATTTATAATTTTAAAATATCTTGTAATACTTCTGTAGAAAATGAATCAAATGTATTCTTTAAGTGGTAGTTCATCATACACCAGAGGAAGATTATTGTACACCCATGCAGTGGAATGAAATTAATAATATGTTATATAATGATTCAATAAGTATAATTGAATCATAAATCTATTATATAAATAGTAAATAAATCATTTTATCAGTTCATGATATGTTTTTATAGAGAATGAATAAAATCAACTTGCAAGGAAGTAGTCTACTGTACCCACAATCAATGTTTTGTTTTAGATTTGAGGGAATAAAAGATGTTTTTAGGTCATTAACAAAACATAGAAACATATAAATCTATGGAATAAATTGTTTTTATTATAAAATAATTTTATATTCATATATAAAATAGTTGGAATGAAAAATAAAATAAGACTCTTGATTAAAGACATTACATCTTCTTCGGAAAACATGTTTCGGTTTGTACAAAATGTCATTATATGATGGATATGAATCAAAAAAGATTATATAGTGAGGTTAGGTTTGTAATGATGTTCTTATTATAGTTATGGGTCTAGCCAATGTTTCGTGTATGCCTTATATAGATATGGTAGGGGGCGGGCTTTTATATGAGGGGGGCTGACGCAATTGAATTTTTTTGAAAAGAATATAGTGTACCCATGTTTTGTCACATGCCGTAAAGATAGAAATTGTAATTTATCATAAAAAAGAGTTGAAAAGGTCAAAATTTGGCTAGAAAAATGGGTTTTTAGTGTTTATATTTTATTGTACCAACTGTTATTTTATTTTAACCATTGTGTAAACATATTTTTTCCCCAACCATTATTGATAATGTTTTAACATTTTCACTGTTCATTATGGCCTCAAATTAAGATAAAAATGTTAGATAATTATAATTATGAAAATTCAATATATTTATTGGTTTTTAAAATTTGTATTTAATGTATTAGAAAAATTTAATTTATAATTAAACTAACATATGTGACTAAATAATGGGTTTCCAAAGAGAAAATTTCAAAACATTAAAATGTCTTTTTTCTATATTCAATATGAAATTGGTTCTAATGAAATATATCAGATTATTTATAAAATTATTTATATAATTTTAATTTTATGAATATTAAAAAAAAATCATAATTATAATGACATTACACACAAATGAAATTTTTAATAAAAAAATCCCAAAAATGAAGACTAAGATAATTTTGAAATATTTATTGAAAATATTGTCATTATTTTAAAAAATAAATGATATAAATTTTTAAAAAATTTCAAATATTATTTGTTCACTAGTATCAGTAAATGAATTTTTTAGAAAAATTTCCCTTTAAAACATATGATTTCTTTGAAAATATTAATTATTCTTTATTGTTATTTTTTCTTATTATAAATCCATCATACATAACATTTTAGTAAATTATTATTCATATTATTACAATTAATTTATTTGTGAGGTCATATAGGTGTGGATAAATAGTAATACCAACAGAATATTTGTGTTCATTAGAACTAAGTTTTGCATGTATTCAATGCTGCAAAATATATTTAATTTATTAAAAGAATTAAAAAAATACTACGTAATTACATTCCCCACCAGTAATTAAATTTCACCCTTGAAATATCAACCCATTGTAGAATACAACTAAGGATAAATTTTCTTCATTAAATCCTTTGGTTCCAATGTATTTCCTCAAACTAGTGGTTTCAAAAAAACATTAATGGGGTGAGTTGTCTTGTTTCACAGAAAATTAACTCTATGATCTATAATATTCACTGGTTGTAACTCCTAATCCAATTTTTTCATTAATGATTTGATGTTTTTTAATATATGTTAAATATGTGGTATTTATTTCATTAAAAATGTTATGTCAAACACATCAGGTATATAGGAGTGGTTTTATGAGAGAAACAACTGATAGGATACTCTCATTATATTATAAAAATTAACCAAGGTATTTTTCGAAATAGGTTCTCATTTTTCCTTCATTCAAAATCTTCTTACTTATTTAATGAATAATGTTTTATAAAATCATTGTCAAAAACTCAAATTACAAATCATATAGATGATTAAGTTTATATAATTTTTTTCGAATGTATTATTGCATTATGTGTAGTTGAAATAATCTAACATTATATTAATTTTTTTGATCCATCTCATTTAAGAATTACTTTAATTATCCATAATAATTATAATATGTTTGATATTTACACATATTTATATAGAGGTTTTAAAAAGGATCAATATAAATCAACATTTTACAACTATAATTGTATAAATCCTTAATGATAATAATCTATTAATCAACCCCACTATTAGTGTACATTGAACAAGATCTCCAATTATCTTAATTGGTTTTAATTTTTCTCTTAGACTAAAATCATTTTTTAGGATCATAAATGGTCTTGAAACATATATTTGAATATATAAATTGTATAATGTATTTAATGAACATCAAGGTAATTCATAGACATTGATTAGACACAATAGAATGAAACAGTCCATGCATTACCACCACATAATTTTAATATATCCTAGAAAATTGATCTACTATAAAAATTTCTATGTAATATATCATCTGTGATAAATTTTAATGAGTTTAATAATAACACTCATATAATTTTACCCTTTCAAAATATTGGGGATTTTGACAACACAATACAAACTGACATTTTCTTATTTCTAATCTAGTATGTGTAATAGATATAAAAATACATTACAATTATTTATCTCACCATTTAATTGATGAAATAATAATCATTAATGTTAATGATCCGTGGAATATATTTTTATTCCATATCAAATGAAATTATTTTTTAATCACAATACATCTTCATACTTCCACAACAAATATTGACTGAATAGTGCTAATATTTCACTAAAATCATCATTCTCTTATATGGTATGTGTGAAACATGTAACATCTTAGGTATATACAGAGTATAAAATATAATATTTACTAAATTTTTTGAATTAATTATTATTCTTACTAAAAAGGCGATGTTATGAATGATGGTGTAACCGGCACACAACAATGGATTTCTCTAAAGTCTTATATTGCACACAATGTCGAGTCATAATGAAAGTAAAAATAATAAAATGTTATTATTTTAAATTTTATATAAATCCTAGACATTTTATGGGAAAAATGAATAGAAATAACAAAAATATGATTATATGTGTTACTTAAAATTCTATTTGACTCTTAAAATGAAAATAAATCCACCTTTAAGCATGAATACTCTAATATTTTTAAAATATAGTTTTACCTTTTTTGATGTCGAACTGCATTTCAATATTGTTTTTTCTTTTTTTTATAACATAAAATTATTCTTTATATACGATATATAAAAATTAACTTTGGGTAGTTGTTTTTGTAATTTTCTTTTTAATTTATTTTTTAATGAATTGCGAAAAATACTACATTTTATGTCAAAATTTTCTTTTCAAATGATTTATTTATATGATTAAATTATCTTTTTAAATGGTTTTAATGTTTTATTGGGTTATATTTTTAACATGTTTTCCATTCATGGTCAATGGATTTAATTTTACTTACAAAATGGACATAAAATCAGCTCATTTTTTTAGTTTTTTCATCTTAAAAAAAATATAGTATTGAAAACTGAAATTAATTTTTAATTAATTAATGAAATTTATATATTGTCAATTTGGTAAAATATAAATCATTTTTTATTTCATAATATCAAAATTATCTTTGGGTGAAGTTTTTTTTATTTTTCTGAAAATATTCAATTTTTTTAAATTGTGAAAACACAACATTGTAGTTAAAAACATGCTTTTTCATTTAAATAAAATTTGGCCAATTTTGTGAATTGATGTTAAAAACACCAACATAAATATTTGTGATCATTAATTAAAACTTTGTTCAATAGGATGAAAATAGTTTTTCGGAAATAGTATCTTTTGATATTTATTTAATGCGGTTAAAGGTAAAAAGTGTAATTCAAGGAAAAAAATAATATTATAGAAATTTACAATTAGCCTAAAAAAGTCCTAACATTATTGGATGAGTCATGTATGACCAATAAAAACCTCTGGTGATATGTTTGTCCTTTGAAATTATTTTGGGTAAGATAATGACATTGATAATAATTTTTTTAATTTAAAAATATAAAAATATCATAAACATGTTATGTTTTGATAAAACAATTTTAATGTTGGGTTATAAAATTGATATTATTGACTAAAAATAGTAATTTAAAATATAATAATATTTAATGAATCATGGTATTTTGTTATAATTTTTATACATTAAATAAATAAATCTAATTATTAAAACAGTGATGATGTAATGATTACCTAATTAATGAATGTTTTAAATAAATTAGATTATAAAATTTAAATAATATTATTTTGAAACATTTTATGGCATCCACTAATTTTATAGATTATTATGAATTTTTATCTTTGAATTAATGTATTTTTTTCAAAATAATCACTTTATTTTTGGATTTAAAAAAAACTAAAGATATATATAATATTTAAATTGACATAAATATGTTTTTAAAGAAAGTTATATTTTATTAAATGATATAATAATCTAAAAAAATATAACATTATCCTAAATGAATTAGATATGGTTTAACTTTTCATTAATTAACCACCTATGGTTCTATTTGATTTTTATAGTAACTATATTATCCATATAGTGTGAGTATACCAGAAGATAGTGTAAAATTCAAATTAGTTAACGAATGGTAAAAGCTAAATGATATGATTAAATTGAAAACCAAACATATCTAAAACATATCTTCTGAGAGTGTTTCAAATAATAATGATATTATCATTGAATTTATTTTGTTATTTTCCTTTTAAAACTGATAATCATTCTATAATAAAATAATATTTTCAATCATTCTAAAAGGGCCCCTCCTCCCACTTATAAAAATCCTTCACCTCTAACACTTACCCACACCACTCAATCCCCTTGGATCATCCAAAATGTATATAAATAATCTCCCAACATCTATATATTCATTATAGAATCCTTACCTTATGCATAAATCATTTCAAGAAAGCCATTGTGTTCAAACCAAAAATAGTTACCAGATTTAAAGGTAATATCTTCTCTCAAGTTATCTTATTTAATTTTATTTTTTTACTCCCTATTATCTTATTATTATTATTTTATATACCAATAATAGTATCCACAATAGATTAGGTTGTTGATATGATATTTATTCGATCTACTCATACACAAACCTTCATCTAATGGGTATTGAACATACTATTTCTTTGGACGGCGAACAATTGCCTCACGAAATGACAATTTTTCAATATTTTCCTACCACCTCATATGATGGTCATTATGATGTAAATGTAATTATATATTCTATTTATGATATTTATTTTATCTCTATGATTCGGTAATTTCCTTTATAACACGCATTTTTGATTTTGTTGTTATAAATATACGATAATTTTAGTGGAGGAAGTGTGGACTACAACGCACTAAAAGTGACATGAATCGTTCAAACCATACCTGGAAGATATAGAGGATGGTGTTAATTAACGTGCATAATTTATATAAAATATTACATTATACTGTAATAATAATATACTTATGTATCATTTGCATTTCATTCATTTGAAAATAAAAAAATACAATGGAAGTAGAATTCATCTGTACGTACGACTTACAGCCTCCATGAACAGTGCATTTCATTTTCATATATGCAAATTAAATGGACTATTAAAAATACATATATACTGTAAATATATGATATATGTGATATATAAATGAGGAATATCATTTTGGAGAGAATATAATTTCGACCGCATGGATAATTTGTGATTATAACAAGCTTATTTTTTACTCAAGTACTGAGCATCGACAAAATATCTGATATGAACACAAATAATTAACTAAATGTTATTGTAAGGAAATAAGCAAGATAAATATAATTTTAAAAATAAAAAATTTTCTTAAGAGTGTATGAATTAACTTATATTTACTATTAAGAATATTAAAAAATGAACGAGTCATGTTGGAAACTAGGCAAAGGTCATCATCTCAATCTCCATTTATTGATGTATTTTTTGATAATATACACCTCCTTCTTCTATATGGAGTACAATAAAACCCTTTGAATTTTAAATTCACTGAATGGGAATTTTTTTTCTACAAAGACATTTACTAAATGTAAAAAGTAATGTTTTTATTGTTTGTGGATATAATGACCCATCTGCCACAATAATGGTAATATTGGATTTCTCTATATGCCTTAATGTTTTTTAAATTCAGAAAGAAACCCCTCATTCTATTTTTGGGAGTTTTGGTATTGAAAACGGTTTCTAAAATGGAATGATTATTTAGATATCTTGAAATAATTCATTTTTATTTTGAATTAAATTGTATTTTTGAAACGTATATATTTGTAATTGTTTATGTGTCATGACTTTATAATGGTACTTGGAAATTTCACAGTTTGTTACTTGATAAACCAAAGGATGGGTGGTATCGTGATACACCAAGAGGATTTGTTACTTTATAACCTCCAATTAATTGTGAATGTTTTTCGGCCATATGGAAATTCTGTTTAGTGATATGTGTAGTAGTCGACTGTATGGTTATTCAATTTATGTATGCCTTTTTCCGTAGTTACCTTTATTTGATTTTTGTGTTTTCTAGGGTTTTATTGTAATCTACTGGTTATGAAATGGTAATCAGTGAGATTTTATTAAGTAAAATGTATGTACTACTACATAATGGTTAAAAGTGTTGCATATGAGAATGTATTCAGGGATTGTTGGTTGTTTTAAAAAACTAACAGTTTTCTTTCCCTATGTATGAAGTACTAAGATTTTTATCCTCATCCCATGTTTTTGAAATGTTTTTCACAGGACATAAAGTGGGTTAGGGTCAATTATGGGATTACAAAAATGTCAGGATGATTAAAATAGGGAACTGAACATGTTTATTTTGGTTTAATATTATTTTCAGGAAAAAATGTTTACTGAGTAGAAGTGTTTTCATGAAATGATTAATTTGTTATGTATATTTGATGAACAAATTATCTAATTCTCCAATCCTGATATGATCCTCAATGCGAATTATTAAAATAATTTAATATAATGTAATGTTTATTGGTGGGTCCTTATAGTGGGTATCATAGGTTGATTTAGATAACATTAGAGGTTGGGATGTTATTTATGAATAATTGAAATAACAGTAATGGTTAACATATTATATAGAGGCATGGTTATTTTAAATAAGTTGAATGATTTTAAGATAACGTGAATAAGAATATCCAAGTTTTCCCTCCTCATTAGATATTATATGATTATATTTATGTATCTAGTTGGCACCCAAGTGGTAATAGTTTCGGAGAAAACTATGATGGTTTGCTGATTAAGAAACCAACTGAAATAGGATATATAATAATAAATTCTTTTGTTATTCTCAATCTACTATCTGAAGTCATGATTGACCACTTGAACCTAAGTCATTTTCATAGGGCACCGTATATGCAAGAAACAAATCCGTACAGATGTTTAGGTAACAATCATAATGGTATGTATATTCAAAAACCTATGTTGTATAGATGTGAAATGAAACACATTGAAAAATGTTTTAATGGGACAAAAAGATTCTATTTATGTGGTAATAATGGTCATAGAGTAGGAACCTAACATGAAAAAAGGAAAAGTCTAGTTGACTCCAGGAAAGGGAGAGAAGTTCTTTTTGAATAATCAATTGTATGTTTGAAACATGGTGTGCATGGTCATTATACATAAAGATGTCCTATGAAGTGGGTTCAAGAATTGGATAATCAGGATGATACAAATATATATTTTCCAACTCCTAATTCTATTCTAATTTACGACTAAGAAACAGACAATGACCAATGAAAGGTATGGATTATTTTATTAGTTGTTTTTGGATATTATGGAATCATAGGATTTGATTCAAGATTTTATTTATAGGAATGTAATATCAACAAATATGATTGAATATAATGGTTAATGGTTTAGGAAGAATGTTGAATGTGAAAAAAGTCTACATATAATGTATTCAAGAGTTATAGTATATTTTAAGGTGATAAAATTCTAAAATGTATGAATCCTCTTTTGATGATGGTATATCATTGGAATACATTTTCTAGTATGTGTTACTCAGATGTTTGAAATGTTAAAATGTGATTCTATGAATAATTATATTTTCATTTGTATATAATTTTATCAAAAACCATTTGGATTTTTATGATCCTTATTGTTTTTTTAATTACAGTTTATTACTTTTTTGGATGAAAATGTGAGGCATCAGATAACACATGTGTTTAAAATATGTTATGGTTATTTATTGAGGAATTTTTTTAGAATGATATAAAATTATATTTTTTTAAAAAATGGACAATAGGAAATCATTTTGATAACCTATCACATTGGAAAAAGCTGCAAAAATCGAACCCACAACCAATGTACATAAGGGATTTATCGCCTAGAGCTAAAATATGTGAATTCCCTGGTTAGTATGAGAAATTATATATATTTAAATGATTTTACGGATCAAGAATAACATGATTTTGGGAATTTATGTTTCATAAAATATATATCCTTAGTATAGGAAAGTTATTTTTTTATTAAGTGATAAAAGATATTTAAGAAGATGTTATTAAGATATGGGAACAAATTATTCTTAAAGAAAATTGAATACTATGTGATTTCATTTGAGGAATAATGGTGGAATTTTATATTGAATTAATTTATACATTAATTGGGGACTGAAAGCGATTTAGGTTAATTGTAGAAATTGTTAACCAATCCTTGAGAATATTTCATAAGGTTAATTACACTTTAGTATGAGACTTTAAGAGTAGTCGTTGTTACATAGTGTTAAATTTTAAGATTTACCCTGGAAGACTATGTGTTAAAATAATTCTAAATTATTGGTAACATATTTATTTATGGATTATTTTGAATAATTTTAATGGAAATTTTGTATTTAATTGTCTTTGATGAACATTGGGTCCTTTTTGATGACTTTTTTAGATTAAGAGTATTATTTATTTTTATAAAAGATTATCCTTTTTTTGGTTTTCAGATATTTTAATAATAATTTTCGTTTTTGATGAAGTATAATGGCATGGGAAATGTATGGATCATCTTATTTAGATTATATTATTCTCTATTATTTGATTCTACCACTTCAGGTTTGACCAAGTCATCTAAAATACTCATTGTGTGGAGAAAACATGAGTTTTTGGTAGAAATTTTATTAAAGAATGTAACACTACATTTCATGTAAGTATACTTCCTTATGAACATAGTCTATGTTGTAAAAAAATCCTCTACTCAATGAAAACAGTCTGGATGAAAAGAAATTATACAATTTCTTTTATCATTTTACTTTTACCAACAACCAATTTATGGTATTGTATTTGTTATCTCACAGTGATCTTGTTCTCTACAACTCTATATTAATTTATGAGAGTTATATTATATTATATATCCATGTTTTCATACATGTAACCCTATTATTGGTTGTCTTGGGTGACCATGGTACTTCTATTTCATTCTTTTATATTTATAGTTTTATTGATTATTATTCTAATGTGGGAATTTTAATGAAGATTGTGATCCAAATTATAAAATTGTGAGGATACAATTCCAAAAATTGGGGAAGGATGTAACATGCATTGTAAATAAAGAGTATGACATTTTAATATTTATTAATATCTTTAAATTATGTATTAATCTTTCTTTAAATGGGTTGAAATATTTTATTATGTACGAAATAAGCAACATTGGGTTTCTTCGAAGTCTTATGTTGCACACAAAGCCGAGTTATAATGAAAATAATACTATAATATTATTTATTTGAATGATTGTTATTGTCTATCTATTGATATTTCAACAAAAAAAACATAAACAAGGATATAATTATATTTTTTTCTTAAATGCCTTTTAGAGGCTGAAATTGAGAATGAATCTGATTTTAAGCATAATTACTCTAATAATTTTAAAATGTTGTTTTACCATCTTTTGATGGTGAAACCCATTTAAATCTATTTTGAATCATATTTATATGTTTTATTTGATATAATTAACATCTTCTATAGATGTTGGATATAAATATATACTTTGGGATATTTTTTGGTATTTTTTTATAATGTCCATTTTTTTTTGAATAGTGGAAAGTACTGCATTTTATGTCAAAACTATCTTTTCATCTGATTTATTTATAAGCCTACATTATCTTCCTAAACTGTTTTAATGTTTAATTGGATTATATGTTTTTCCATTTAATCCATTTTTTTCATCAGAAGTAATTTCCTTTCGAAAGTGGTCATTAACACATGTCATTCTTTTTGTAATTTTTATTTCATAAAACACGATTTCTAATTTGGACAACAAAATTAAATTTTAAATTAATTAACCATATTTCTATATTTTGAACTTGGGAAAATAAAAATCATTTTTGAATTTGAAATATAAAAATTATCTTTTTGTGCCTTTTTTGTATTTTTCTAAAAATGATCAATTTTAATCAATTGTGAAAACCACTACATAGTAGTTAAAATATGACATTTTAATTTAAATGATATTTTACCACTTTAGTGAAATGAATTTAAAAAATCCGACACACATGGTTGTCATAAGTATGTAATTTTTTTTTTCAATTGGATGGAAATAATTATTGTTGAATAGTAACTTGTGATTTTTATTAGTCATAATTGGAGGTATAAAGGGTAATTCAAGGTAAAAATAATATTATAATAATATAAAATTACCTTAACACATGTCCTAAATTTATTGGATGAGCCATGACTGACCAATACAATTCTTGGGTTATATATTTATCTTTCTAATTCCATTTTTTTTAAGATAGTGACATTAAAAACATTTTATTGAAAGAAAAAATAAAAATATAATTAACATGTATTGTTTTGCTAAAACAATTTTAATGCGGGGTTATATAATTGATATTTTTAACTATAAATATTAATTATAAATATAATAAAAATTTATAGATAATGGTATATTATTTTTAATTTTTTTACATTAAATAAATATATTTACTTACGATACAATGATTATGTAATGATTTCCTCGTTAATGAATGTTTTTAATAAATGAAATAATAAATATGAAAATAAATTTATTTTTAAACTTTTTATGCCTTCCATGAATTTTAAAGATGTGTATGACTTGTTTTCATTGAATTAATGAATAGATTTTTAAATAATCAAGTTGTTTTAATTTTTTTTTAAATGTCATGATATGAATAGTATATAAATTGACCTAAAATACTTTTTAAAAATAATATTATTTTATTATATGACATAAAAATCCTAAAAATTTAAAACTCGTAAAAATGACTTAGATAAGGTTTAAATTTCATTAATGAACTACTTCTGGTATGCTTGACATTTTTTAGTATGTATATTACCATATTGTATGAATAGTCATGAAGATATGGTAAAATTCCAATTAGTTAACTAATGGTAAAAGCTAAATGCTATGGTTAATTTTGAAACAAAAACTTGTGTAAAAACAATTGGATGAAAGGAAAAAAATTGTCATTATATATTATAATTTATTGATTTATATTTCCTTTTTAAAACCGAATATCCTTTTATAATAAGATAATATTTTTAAACAGTCCTAAAGAGCCCCTCTATAAAAAGATATCTCCTCAAACCAATACTTGCACATCTGGAGCACCTTTGATTATCCATCCTCTACCTAAATAATCTCCCAACATACCTATCTTTATCCTAGAAGTATTAACATATGTAGAATGCACGTCAAGAAATAATTTTCGCACAAACGAAAGAGAATTACCTGATTTTAAGGTAACATCTTCCTTCAGGTTCTGTTCCTTTTTTTCTTTTTTTCACTCCCTGTTATTTTCATATTCATGGTTTATATAACAAAACCAGTATCCCCAAAATATTTTGATGTTTATATGAGATGTATTCAAACTACACATACACACATCTCCATCTAATTGGTATTGAACATACTATTTTCTTGGATGGTGAACTACTGCCTTAGGAAATGATGATTGTTCAATCTTCACCTACAACCTCTTATGGTAGCCATTATGTGTGATAACCCAGACTCCCTTGGTCCTTCCCTTTTCCAAAATACGGGTCCGAAAGGGGTGGTGTCTTGGTCAGACCGATCGGTGAGACCGATCTGCGCGACCGATCGGGGCGACCGATCGGTGCGACCGATCGGGGCGACCGATCGGTGCGACCAATCGGCGTGACTGATCGGGGTGACCGATCGGTGAGACCGATCGGTCACACCGATCGGTGAGACCAATCGGCGCGACCGATCGGTGGGACCGATCGGTGAGACCGATCGGTGGGACTGATCGGTGAGGCCGATCGGCGTCACCCGGCCTTGTCGAGTTGTCTCCAGTAGCGCTTCTTTTTGCAAAAATAAGGTCTTAAACCCTATTTTTGAACTATTAGAGCATCTTTTAAAGACTCGTAATGCGCATAGAAGTTTTAAATAAATTATTGAGTCGGTTTAAACCACCCGACCCCCTTTAATGACGAGTGCGGCGGCGTGGTCAATCCACGACCCCCACACCTTACGCGATTTCACATTCTCATCTCAACTGTCCGAGACTCTTATAAACAAAGGGTTAGTCGTGGTTTCTCCTTTCCTCAATCACGGCTTTTCACGAACAGCTTCTGGTGCATTGGGCGCACCGCATCGTTATCCGTGAAGTTCCGCCCTGACCTAAGAGTCGATCGTCGATCAAAAAGTTGGGAATTTCTCCTTCCCCTCACAATTTTGTGTATCATGCGGGGTGGGCGTGATTTTGATTCTATGGAATTGGATAAACCAGACCTAATTAAATATAATGAATGAATCATGTAAAGAATGAAGGGGGGTTGTGCTCGTTGATTTCGTTTTATTTAATTATCTTCTTGCTGAGTTGTGTTGGCTTGCGACTCCTTAAAATCATGGTCGTTGGTGGTCTTTCTATGTGCACTAATAAACCCTCATGATGTTTTAAATGGATTGTTTTGTAATTTAATGCTCCTGTTGTGAAAAGTAAATTGGATAATCACATATACCCGGCTGAATAAAATGGAAGCACTAGGATAAAAACTTCTGTGATAACTCCCAGTGAGAACACACGGAATTTTTGAAATAATGTAATTTGTTAAATCTTTTAAATCTGAAAATAACCGGTGGGCCGGTTGCTGGAGATGTGGGAGGGGATGGGATCCCATGTTTTTATACTCTCGGTGGTTGTGGAATTGGGGATGGGATCCCCAGTTGTTATGGATTTCGTGGTTATGAGTTCTAAGACTGGGTGGTTACCTTGTTTACATCATGAATTGGGGTGGGATCCTCTGTTGACAGAACCGGGTGTGGGTGTTATGGTTGATGCTTTACTGGTTATTTTCCTTGGTAATTCTTATGGTTTAGTTTCCCAGTAGTGCCGAAAATTATTTGAACAATGTTACTGAACATGAAACAAGAATGATACAAATGGGATTTAGTTGATGTGAGTTGTGACTCGGACTTGAGTGTTGTTGTGTTCTTAGGCTGGCTGAAGAAAAAACTGAGTTTTGGGTTAGTGCTTGTTACCTATACTTATATATTTTTCGTTCTGTGTTTCTTATTCGCGGCCCACCCATGTTGAGCACTTAGTGCCGAACACCCCCATTTCATGGGGGAGGGTGTTTTTCCCAACACCATTCTTAGTGGCTGGTTATTAGCTCCTTTTCTTCTCCATTTCCTGAATAGCCCAAGTATCATCAGGTAGGCTGTGATGGCCTGAGGTCCATTATTAGCCCAAGAACCTTCAGGCAGGGCAATGTGGTGGTTGGCAAGGTGTGTGCGGTAGGTGGTTTCGAAAGTGTCTTCGGGATGAGGCCCATGTGTCTTCGGGCGTAGTGGTGGTTGTTCTGGCCTAGGTGATTGTAGGCGTGGTTACGTGTGACAGTTGTGGCCCAGGTGTGTGCGGGCGGGATTCGGCAGTGGGACTGCGTGCGGTTGTAGCCCAGGTGTGTGCGGGCAGGTGTGGTAGTGGGACTGCAGTGAGAATGGTGGGATTGGTCTAATGCGTAGGATGTCTCAATGACCAGTGGGAATGTGGCGCGGGGTACCAAAACATCGATGTGCTCTTATTATATATTTTACATGACTTGCGTTATTTTGGGAGTGTTCCTTGGTGAGGCTTTGGTGGATAGTTTACATTGTTAGGTGTTTGGCTTACTCCTTTCTCACAGGACATTAGCACGTTCCCCCACTTTTGCACTAGAGTCTTTGGTTTTCCCTAATAAGTGTACTCGTATGCTCAACCTACATAAATAAAACTGCTTTCAGCTTTCCAGGAGGAACTCGGGGATCACGCAAGACCTTACTAGCTCGGATCATTGGAGCAGTTGCAGTTGTTGTTTTTCTTTCTTTGGTACGTACCTTTGTAGACACTTTTTTCACCTTGTGAATTTAACTTTTGAAACATGCATGTGAGAATGGTTTACTTTTGGCTTTACTTTTCCTCTACCCTGTTGTTGTTGGGTTTTCTCCTTCTTATCTTTCGATCCTATAAAATAAAAAGGGTAATGCCTTCCATTTCCGTGATATTTCCATACCCTTGGTGCTAGTCGCCACTCCAGGACCTATTGAAGGAGGGTTTCGGGGGTCATTATATCTCCTTCATCTTAAAGAAGGAAGGGCCTGGAAATCTGCTGACTGTTCCCTCCTTTTGGTAAAGGCGGGTCATGACAGAATGGTATCAGAGGGGGTTGAGAGATAGGATGGAGTTTGGAGTTAGACACAGTTAGGATTGCATGGGATGGTAGGGAAACTGTGTTGTGTGACCTTGGTGCATGAATTAGGCCAGGGAAGACCGGCTAGGACACGAGATTTTATGGGCCCCCGTGATCCGATGCAAGGACTCTCGACCTACCGAATGACCAAGCGATGTCGCACTGGTTGCAGGGTAGAGAACCTAGGGAAGGTACATGCATCATAATGACTTGTGTTCTCGTGTTTCTGGGGTATTTTTGGGAGTTAAGAATAAATGAAAAGTTTAATATGTTTTAAAGACAATGATCTTCACTACGTGGCCTTAGGCATTCCTTGTTTACCTTGCAGCTATGGCACCTGGAAGGAGACCGCGTGTGGTACATGCGGTCAAGGCCCCGCAGAATACCTTGGATGATCAGAAGAGGGCTGTCCGAGAAGAGGACGACCAATGGCTGAGGAATCTCCGTGCCTTCCAGCGACAGACCTTCAAAAAGTATGAGGGTAGCACCTCCGACATGAAGACGGAAGGCTGGATGGAGGAGCTAGTTATAACTTTAGGCCTGATTCGAGCCCCGATCGAGTACTAGGTTCCTCTGGCCATCATTCAGATTCGGGGAGCGACACATCAGTGGTGGACGCTTTACTTAGGGGAGAGGAAGGAGGATGAAGTGGCTTGGGCGTATTTCGAGAGGGAGTTTCGGGCGGAATTCCACTCTTGGACGTCGAAGGAAGAAAAGAGATAGGAGATACTCTCCCTCCAGTAGGGGATTATGTTCGTGAGGGAGCTAGGGATCAGGTTCAAGGACCTCCTACGTTTTTCTCGGGACCTATTTCCCGATGAGGAGTATCAGGCAAGATGTTTGGAGGAGGCGCTTCGACCCTCCCTCCAGTATGTTGTTACCCCATTTACCCTACCGACGTACTTGGAGGTCCAGAAGAAGGCCGAAGTGGTGGATAGAATGCACACACTAGGAGGTGTGTCATGAGAGGGGATCTAGCTGGGACCATCGAAGGGGAAGGCCGTCAGCACTAGGCCTCCAGCGTCTGGACCCTCTATGTTCCGACAAGCAGGGAGCAGGCCATTTCTGTTCTGATCCCCTGGTCCTTGCCCGTTTTCTTCGGGCCCAGGACTACGGTGCATCATCTGTGGGAGCCATGGACATCTCCGGAGTCAGTGCCCAGACCGGGTGCAGTACAGTAGTAGTGGATTTTCCCAGCACCCATCTTAGCATCAGCTTCCAGCCGGGTCTTTCCAGTAGTAGCAGCAGGGACAACGAGCTTCCGATCCTCTGAGGGCAGACGTAGGAGGAGGAGGCTGACCTCATGGCGCTCCTCAGGGACCTCGACCAGGGTGTGGTCGATGAGGTGGATGGCAGCCTAGAGGTATAGGATTTGAGCATGGACATCAATACGTTGCATAGGCAGCAGTTCCGGCAGGGCCGAAGGTTGTTCGAGGTAAGATCAGTTTTCTTAGCACTCTTGCTTATTCCATGTTCGATACTGGAGCTTTGCACTCCTTTTTTGCACCAAGTCATACCCGTTCCTTGGGCCTAGATGCCGAGAGACTTCCAGTGCCCCTGGTGTTGAGCACACCAGTCGGAGAGCAGACCAACTTGTTGTTTTTTTGTCAAGGATGCAGACTGATGATAGGGCCACATCAGTCGGTTAGGGACCTTCTCCTGCTACAGATACAACCACATGATGTCATCCTAGGCATCGACTGTCTATTCACTGTGTGTGCCATCATCAAAATTTTCTGAGGAAGGGTTGTGTTCTCAGACTTGGGCGGCCGACGTGTTGTTTTCACCGGCGAGCGGGGCAGTCAGAAGGGCAACAGGCGAGAGGATCCCCTCCTCTCCTTCATAGCTGAGCTGTTAACAGAGTCAGTAGATGCTGAGATGGTAGAAGATCCAGAGATTGTCCATGATTTTATGGACTAATTTCCTGGGGAGGTGACGACTCTACCCCCTCGGCGTGATATCGAGTTCGGGATAGACCTACATCTCGATGATCGTCTGATCTCGATGGCTCCTTAACGGATGGCACCTTCAGAGATATGGGAGTTGGGGAACCATATTGAAGATCTGATGAAGAGAGGTTATGTTCAGCCAAGTGTGTCACTGTGGGTTGCTCTGGTCTTCTTCGCAAAGAAGGCAGATGGTAGTGTCAGGTTGTGCATAAACTACAGGAGGCTGAATTAGGTGACGATCTAGAATCGCTACCCTCTTCCAAGGATAAATGATTTTTCGACCAGCTGAAAGGGGCAGGATGGTTCTCGAAGATCGACCTATGGTCTGGGTCCCACCAGCTAAGGGTGAAGGAGGGCAACATCTCGAAGACAGCGTTCAGGTATAGATTTGGACACTTCGAGTTCGTAGTCATGCCCATCGGTGTTACGAACGCCCCAGCTGTGTTCCTGGCTATTATGAACTCCATCTTCTGGGAGTACCTGGATCAGTTCATAGTTGTGTTCATCGACAACATCCTGGTCTACTCTAGATCAGAGGAGGACCATGAGGAACACCTGAGGACAGTTTTGGAGGTCCTCCGATAGCACCAGCTATATGGGAAGTTGTCGAAATGCAAGTTCTGGACACGAGAAGTGCACTTCCTTCGGCACGTGGTGTCCGAGAAAGGAGTAGTGGTGGACCCATCAAAGGATGAGGCAGTTGTATCTTGGGAAGCTCCCAAGAATGTGGCGGAAGTATGAAGTTTTCTCGGGCTGGCAGGCTTCTATCGGAGATTCGTACCCAACATCTCCCGAGTAGTATCCCCTTTGACAGACTTAACCAAGAAGGACCAGGTTTTTTTGTGGAGTTAGCAGTGCGAGTCAGCCTTCAGCTATCTAAAGGAGAAGTTGGTTAGTGCCCTAGTGTTGAGATTACCAGAATAAGGGGCGTCCTATGAGGTATTATTTGATGCTTCAGGACAAGGCCTGGGATGTGTATTGATGCAGCGACAAGTTGTGATCTCTTATGGGTCCAGGAAGTTATGCCCCCATGAGCGTAATTATGCCACCCACGACTTAGAGATTGAAGCGGTTGTTTTCACGCTAATGTTATGGCGGCACTACCTCATCGGGGAACGCGTTGTATTCTTCACGGATCACAAAATCTTGAAGTATATCTCCTCCCAGCGGGACATAAACTTGCGATAGCGGAGATGGGTGTAGTTTCTATCGGATTACGACTTCGAGATCTCTTAAACTGAGGGTAAGAGCAATGTAGTGGTTGATGCCTTGGGTAGGAGGACACATAAAGATGTAGTCCGAGAGTCGGAAGATGGCTTGAAGTCGATGGAGGAGTTGACAGCCTTACACCTGAATGAAATTATGGATGGTGATTGAGGTTGCCTATATCAGATGACAGTGCAGTCATCCTTGTTTCATCAAGTGGAGGAGTCTCAGTGGGGAGACCTAGAGTGAGAAGTGATGTGTGACCGAGTTGACCAGGGAAATGCTCCGGAAGGATGGAGAGAGGATGGTCAGAACCAGATGCTTTTCCAAGGAAAGCTGTTTGTCCTGGAGGCAATATGTGGCAAGGATCCCAGTGAGTTCCACAGCTCACCCCTGGCGGTACACCCAGGAGTTTTCAAGATGTATCATGGACTGAAGAGGCGGTTTTGGTGGCCGGGAGTTAAATGAGTAGTGGTAGGATTTGTGGAAAAAATGCTTAGTGTGTCAACATGTGAAGGCAGAACATCGAGTTCCAGGCATCATACTAAAGCCTCTAGATGTCCCTGAGTAGAAGTGGGATGACATCTCGATGGATTTTGTCACGGTACTACCCAAGCTCAAAGGGGGATACGACGCCATCTGGGTGGTAGTGGACAGGTTGACGAAATCGGCTCACTTTCTGGTGATCAGGGAGTCGAGTGTAGTGGATGTCATGGCACGAAGGTACGTGGATGAGGTAGTGCGGCTGCATGGAATTCTGAGGTCTATAGTATCAGATAGGGATGCATGTTTTACCTCGCGAGTCTAGAGAGGATTGCAACAAGCTTTTCGCACCCAGCTGCATCTTGGTACTGCTTTCCATCCCCAGACAGATGGACAAACAGAGCGCACCATCCAGACCATGGAGGATATGCTGCGAGAATGTGTTCTAGACTCAGGGGGATCATGGGTGCGATACTTGCCTCTAGTACAGTCCACCTACAATAATAACTATCACTCTACCATTGGTATGGACTCGTTTGAAGCTTTGTATGGGAGACCATGTTGTTCACCTGTGTGATGGACCGAAGAAGGAGAGGCAGACATCCTTGGCCCGAAGATGGTGCAGAGCACGACGGAGTAGGTTCAGCTTATACGGGAAAGGATGAAGGCGTCCAAGGACTGATAGAAGTCGTATGCTGATACTAGGAGGAGGCCCTTGTAGTTTCATGTTGGAGACCTTGTGTTCTTGAAGATCTCCACACGGTGTGGGTAGCGGAGGTTCGGAAAAGGGAGTATGGTTTCTCCCAGGTTCATCAGACCCTTCGAAGTGTTGTGACGGGTCGGTGATGTAGCTTATCAGCTAGCGTTACCACCGCCACTACTGGGGATACATGATGTCTTCCATGTGTCCCAGCTCCGTCGGTATCTGCACGATGATTCACATGAACTTGATTGGGGTGAACTGGACATCGAGGACGACATGAAATTTGTGGAGAGACCGATGATGATCGAGGATCGCAAAGAAAAGGTTCTTCATGGGCAGACCATTCCCTTGGTTCATGTGTTGTGGAGACATGGTGGTCTTAAGGAGAGTATGTGGGAGAGGTAAGCACAGATGTGTACCCAATACCCAGAGTTGTTTTATGTTTTGTTTTGCCTGTTGTGGTAGAACATTTTGACTTTTGGATATTAAAGGTACTCGTTTTCTTTCTCTTATTGTGTTTGAAAAGACCTGGCTATGGGGGAGGAGTGAACCTGACCCCTAATCAAGACGCATTAAGGTGGATGCAATTAATCCCGTGTGGACGAGTCAGTGTCGCCCAAAGCGGATAATATCTTGACGTGGGGAAGGAAACTCCCCAACACTCACATGCCTAGGTAGTTTGACATGATATGTTGCATGGTTCATGATAGGAAGGTGTTCTTAGTTAACAACAGGGTTCACTATAGAGAGGTATCTTTTGGGGTGGTTGCTCAGACCCGCCCTTTCCTTCTAGTTTGTCTAAATTAAGAAGGACGAGAATAGTTTGATAGGTATATGATGTGATGACCCAGACTCCGTTGGTCCTTCCCTTTGCCAAAATCGGGGTCCGAAAGGGGTGGAGTCTCTGCCAGACTGATTGGTGAGACCGATCGGCGCGACCGATCGGTGGGACGGATCGGTGAGACCGATCAGCGCGACCCATCAGTGAGACCAATCGGGGAGACCGATCGATGAGACCGATCGGCGCGACCGATTGGTGAGACCAATCGGTGGGACCGATCGGTGATCGGTGGGACTTATCGGTGAGACAGATCGGTGGGACCGATCGGTGAGGTCGATCGGCGTCACCCGGCCTTGTCGAGTTGTATCGAGCAGTGCTTCTTTTTGCGCAAATAGGGTTTTAAACCCTATTTTTTGAACTGTTGGAGCGTCGTTTAATGACCCTTAATGCACATAGAAGTTTTAATTAAATTAATGAGTCGGTTTAAACCACCCGACCCCCTTTAATGACGAGTGGGGTTGCGTGGTCAATCCACGACCCCCACGCCATACGTGGTTTCGTGTTCTCATCTCAACCATCTGCGGCTCTTATAAACTAAGGGTTAGCTGTGGTTTCTCCTTTCCTCGATCAAGGATTTTCACGAACAGCTTCTGGTGCATCGGGCGCACCGTATCGTTATCCATGAAGTTCCGCCCTGACCTAAGCGTCGATCGTCGATCAAAAATTAGGGAATTTCTCTTTCACCTCTCTATTTTGTGTATCATGCGGGGTGGGCATGCTTTTGATTCTGTGGAATAGGATAAACCAGACCTAATTAAATATAATGAATGAATCCTTTAAAGAAAGAAGGGGGGGGGGCTGTTCTCGTTGATGTTTTTTTATAGTATGATCTTCTTGTTGAGTTTTGTTGGCCTACTCCTCCTTAAAATCATGGTCGTTGGTTGTCTTTCTATGTGCACTAATAAACCTTCATGATGTTTTAAATGGATTTTGTTTTGTAATTATATTCTCCTACTGTGAAAATTACATTGGTTAATCACGTATACCCGGCTGAATAAAATGGAAGCACCAGGATCAATCCTTCTGTGATAACTCCCGGTTAGAACATATGGAATTTTTGAAATCAGGGAGTGTGTTCAATCATTTAAATCTGAAAATACCTGATGGGCCAGTTGCTCGAGATGTGAGAGGGGATGGGATCCCATGATTTTATACTCTCGGTGGTTGTGAAATTGGGGATGGGATCCCCTGTTGTTATGGATTTAGTGGTTACGAGTTTTAAGACCGGGTGGTTACCTTGTTTACATCACGAATTGGGGTGGGATCCCTTGTTGACAGAACCGAGTGTGGGTGTTATGGTTGATGCTTGACTGGTTATTATCCTTGGTTATTCTTATGGTTTAGTTGCCCAGTAGTGACAAAACTTATTTGAACAATGTTACTGAACATGAAATAAGAATGGTGAAAATGGGTTTTGGTTGATGTGACTTGTGACTCAGACTTGTGTGTTGTTGTGTTCTTAGGCTTGCTGAAGAAAAACCTGAGTTTTGGGTGAGTGCTTATTTCCAATACTTATATATTTTTAGTTTCATGTTTCTTATTCGCGCCCCACCCAAGTTGAGAACTTAGTGCTGAACACCCCCATTTCATGGGGGAGGGTGTTTTTCCCCACCCTATTCATAGTGGCTGGTTATTTGCTCATTTTATACTCCCTTTCCAGAATAGCCAAAGTATCTTTGGGTATGCTGTGATGGCCTGAGGTCCATTATTAGCTCAATAACCTTCGGACAGGGTAGTGCGGTGGTTTTCCAGGTGTGTGCGGCAGGTGGTTTCCCAAGTGTCTTCAGGATGAGGCCCAGGTGTCTTCGGGCGTGGTGGTGGTTGTTCTGGCCTAGGTGTTTGCAGGCGTGGTTACATGTGACAGTTGTGGCCTTGGTGTGTGCGAGCGGGATTCGATATTGGGACTGCGTGTGGTTGTGGCAGAGGTGTGTGCGGGCAGGTGTGGCAGTGGGACTGTGGTGAGAATAGCGGGATTGGTCCGATGCATATGATGTCTCAATAACCAGTCTGAAAGTGGTGTGGGGTACCCAAACATCGATGTGCTCTTATTATATAATTTACATGATTGCATTATTTGGGGAGTGTGCCTTGGTGAGGCTTGGGTGGATAGTTTTCCAAGTTAGGTGTTTGGTTTACTCCTTTCTCACGGGACTTTAGCACGTTCCCCCACTTGTGCATGAGAGTCTTTGGTTTTCCCCACTGAGTGTACTTGTATGCTCACCCTACGTATATAAAACTGCTTTCAGGTTTCTAAGAGGACCTCGGGGATCACGCATGACCTTACTAGCTCAGATAATTGGAGGAGTTTTAGTTTTCATTTTCCTTTCTTTGGTACTTACCATTGTAGACACTTTTTGCACCTTGTGGATTTTACTTTTGAAACATGCATGTGGGAATGGTTGACTATTGACTTTACTTTTCCTCTACCATGGTGTTGTTGGGTTTTCTTCTTCTTATCTCTCGATCCTATAAAATAATAAGGGTAATGCCTTCATTTTGTGTGAAATTTTCATACCCTTGGTGCTAGTCGCCACTCTGGGACCTATTGAAGGCAGGTTTCGGGGGTCATTATCTCTCCTTCAACATAATGAAGGAAGGGCCTTGCAATCTGCTAACCCTTCCCTCCATTTGGTTAAGGTCGGTCATGAAATTATGATTCCACTATAAATATATATGATATTTATGATATTTATGTTATACCTAATAATCTATAATTCAATTATATAACATACCTTTATGCTTTTCATGTTTCATATATATGATAATGTTATTTGAAAATGTGCAGAGTACAACCCCCTCAAAGTGTTATGAACCGTTCATAAAATACATGGAACATATAAAAGGATAGTGTTAATGAAATTGTGTCACATATATTAAATATAATATTATTCTATAATAATAATATACCTATGTATCATCTGGTTTCCATTCATTTTAAAATGAAAAAAAATGAAATGGAAGTGGCACAAATGTGTACGTAAGGCTTAACGTCTTGATGAATGGTGTATTTCATTTTAGTATATCAAAATGATATGGAATATTCTAAATACATATATACTATATAAATATGATATATATATATATTAATAAATAATGAATATATTTCATGACATAATGGTCTTCCGACCATAATGACAATTTCTAATGAGAACAAGTTCATTTTTGACTCATGTTCCAAACATCAACAAAATGTCTGATATGAACTCAAATAATTAAGTGATTGTAATGGAAGGGTAGTAAGTGAAATAAAAATAATAATAAACATGATGATGGTTCTTAATCAAGTATGAATTATCTTAAGATTATTATATAGTAAATTAAATAATGAATGTGTCAATTCGGACATGAGATAAGGGACTTCGTCTCAGTCTCATTATATTGAGGAATGTTGTGGAAATACACACCTCCTTAATATACATGGTTTATAATAAAACACATTGAATATTTAATATCATTTAAAGGGAATAAATTTTCAATGAAGAATTTTACTAAATAGAAAAAATAATTTTTTTCATGCTTGTGGTGACAATGACATCTACGGTACAATAATCATTATTTTTCAACCCTATATAAGCCTAAATATTTTATTAAAATGAAAAAAACCCTTATTATGTTTTCAGGTGTTTTGGAATTTAAAATAGGGTTTCAAATGGTTTTATTATTTATGTATTTGGAAATTATTTAAAGAGATTGGAAATGAAATGTGATTAGTGTAATATTTATATTTTAAATATTTTATGTGTTGTGATTTTATAATATTACTTCAAAATTAGACGGGTGGTTACATGGTAAATAAAATTACTGGTGGTTCCATGATAAACCAAGATTTGTTGTTACGTTATAAACATCAATGCATTGGGTAATGGAGTCAGTCATTTGTAAATTCCATTTAGTGATATGTGTGTGTGTGGACTGTATGGTTATTCCATTTAAGTATGTTTTTATCCAAAGTTACCTTTATAAGATACATGTGCTTTTAATTGGTATTATGGTAACCATTCAGTCACAAAAGGGTATGCAATGAGATTTTATTTAGTGGAGCGTATTTAAAAATTCAGAAATGATAAATTTAATACTTATAAATATTGTATTCATGGAGTATTTGTTTATTTTAAAAACTAATTGTTTTCTATCATTGTGTATCCCTTACATAGATTTTTCTTCACATCCTATATTTTTCAACTGCTTTTACATTACCTAATTTGGATAAGGGATGAGGATTAGATCAAGGAAAATTCATCTTCATTAGGACTAAATGTATTTATTAGTCATAATCATTAATCATCTTTAGATATCTACACTAGTTTATGTCTATCTTTTTATATGTGAGTACATACATTAGTTTTTTTGATATATGTTTTTATATCACACTTTTAACCTCAATGATAATGCCTCTATTTCTATAATGAAACAATTACCACAATTAACAATAAATCATGAGTGGAGTTATTTTCCATATGAAATAAAAAATTTCCAGAGGTATGGCCTATAAAAATGTTATTATTCATCATAATATATCTCAATATTATCATGGATTATTTACTAAAGATTTCAACCCCTTATCCTCTACAGGATAATTTAAGCACTAGTATACTAACTGATCTTCTCTAATGTCCTTTGAAATTTTCCACAAATGTCTCTATCCAATGTAACTTGGTTCCTAACATAGTCAAATCTTTTATTAGATTACATTTCCTTGAGAATTTATCGAAAACCTATCAATAATATCAACCCAAACAAAGTTAACTTCTTGTCACAATGAATGTGGATAGTCTGGGCCAACATTCAACATATCTCTTCATTGGGAGATCTAGTAATGTACAATTACATGATATTTTATAAATGAAATATATTACATTTTTTTAAAAAAATTATCTATTTTAAAATTTTCAATCACCTCTTCCATCCTCAGTGTATTTAGTGAAATTATCATGTAATATTCATGATCTCCGTACACCATGAATAAAAAATAATATCGCCAATAATTAATTCAATACACAAAAAATATATTTCTGAATACTATATTCATTAAATCAATTATGATAGTATGTTCACTAGTAAGGATAAATAAAATCACTATAAAATCATATTTTTTATACCATTTAAGGAATTATTTCATATGTATACCATTATTCATGATCATAAGTTTATGAAATATAGGATGATGTCAAATCTAATAAATATATTGAGCTCCAAATAGTGGATAAAAGAAGCCTTCTATACAAGTTAGAGGATACTTGATATTGAGTGTGATATTTTCCATCTCCCAATAAAAATTTTAAAGCATCATATATCCTTCATTCTTGTTGGGACATTAAAGGCATCAACCCATGTAGAAACACTATCTGAATAAATACATTGTGAAGACACACATAAGGTATCTCCTTAAATTCCTACCACTAAATTGGGGTTCATTATATAGGGATTCATAGAAATATGGGTGGAACAATGTATGTGTTTTATTGAAAAACCAACTTCATGATTTTGAGGAATATTCAGAATATGTTTTCTGAAATAGATTAAAATCATTATATTATTCAATTCATAAATGTAGATTTTCTCCCAAACTATCTATTATAAACTTCCTGTTTAATTTTAATCAAAACATATTCAATGGTTGTGACTTGATTATTGTTTCATTTTTATTATTTCACTAACAAATTATAATTGATCGGTTGAGAATAGATAAAATGAATCCCCTTCCTCAATAATTGATGTGCTATTTCTGTAGATCATTCTAATCAATTCTTATGATAACGTTAAATCCAATGAGAGGATGAATGATAATATTTAAAGGATTAACATTTAAACACTATCCAATTGAAAAGAAAGAATATGCTTGTAAATTTATCATTGATAAATATGATATTTTAGATATTTTTATATGAATTTCCATTATTTATATCCCATAAAAACTACTTTTTAGGGAAATATCATTATTATAATGATTTATGAATGTTTTTAGATAAATTGGGAAATTTTACTAATTTTGGAATGTTATCTATTTTTATAATCATCTGTATTTCATATAATGGTTTATTAATTTTGATCCTTATTGAATGATCCTTTTTTAGGAATCTATTATTCATGGACTAAATATTATTCAACTTGACAAGATATTTATTCAGATTTCTAGACGTCCAAAAAATTAAATCCACGTTGAAGGTTTTTTGGCAGGTAGAATGCACACCACCATAAATAATGAGGTATAACATGAGATATAATTACCAAAATGTGATTTTTCAAGATGGATATGGATAGGGACTCAATGAAGCAGGTTAATGTGAAGTTTAAAGGAAAATTATCTCATTACATCAGCCTATATGTGAGTTATAATTATAGATGAAGAATAGTCACTTAGAGAATAAAAAGGTTTCTTTAATAATTAAATAATTGTGTTTTTTAAATGTATCCAAATAAAATAAAAATTTGATGTTTTGTAGAGAATAACATTTATCAAAACTATTTATAGGATCCAAGAGGGTTTATCAACTTCGGAAATACCGATAAGAGATAAATCAATTGGGAAATAAGATTATAGAAAAAACATTTCTGACACTCTATTTATATTCCCATCTTCATCTAATTTTATTAGGGGAAGAATTGAATAAATGTGTTGTTATGGGGAGTAAATTATTTATAAGAAGGTGTTTTCAATAATAAATTCAATAAAATAAGGGATATAATCAATTATTTAGTATGAAGCTGAGATCCGAGGAAAAATCCCATTTTGAGTTTGTTAATTTATTTTTTATAATTTTTATTTCAATTGAAACATTTTTTCATGAATACAAAGCATCATTTTATATCTTGAATTATATTTATTAAAAATTATAATAGATTTATGTTTAAATAATGAATTAAAATTGGGTTATATATTTAATTAAATTTCATTGTGGTATGTCTCCCCATAGATAACAACGAGAGTAACTGGATTTTCTTACTTGGGGGTCATCGGGTAATCAGATCATATTCATAAAAGGATGGGAACCCATGCTGGGGATCTCAATATGGGTTCTAGTTTATTTAGTTGTATCTATATATTAATTGAGTTAAACAATAATGAATATAATTAGATAATTTATTTAGACAATGATAAATATAGCGTCAAAGGATCATAGTTTTTCCATTACGACCTTCATTCACTTATTCTTTTCCAAACTATTTTATTCTAATTTCTAATATATAAATATAACATTAGTTATAAAATTTTTACATTAATTTAAATTATTTTAAATTAATTATTATAAAAATTAGACTAACATTAATGGAAAAAATTAAAAAATGTGACAGTTTGATAACAAAGCCAGTAAGCTTCTAATGAGATAGCAATGTGGTCACCACTATACAACGTTTTAGGGGAAATTATTGACTTCTATTTCAAAAATAATCATTAGCCTTAGTTTTTATATATTTCATGGGACTTTTCATATGTTTTTAAAATATTATTGAAATTATAGTATTTAAGCCACTTATTTAGAGACACTAAAAAATGGATTTTTATTATGACTACTTGTATACTTGGCCAGATAATCAACATTATGATAATAACAGTCATGATAAATTTTTATAATATAAACTCCAAAAAATTTCTTTAATATTTCAAAATAATAATTTATAACTTCAATATTGAGCATCCATGATTATACAATTAGGCAAACAAATAGAAATTATTTCAAATTTTTTCCTTGAATTGGACGAAGATACAACTAAAAAATATTCTATAAAATAAATAAAATATTCCAGCAACTTTGGATATTGATGAACCTATTTTGGATGTGTTTAAAACTTATTTTTAATCATTTTATCTACTATATATAATACATTTATATTGATTCCCCAATTGTTGTGTCTTTTCTAATTCAAAACTCCTTGGAAAATAATTGGTTTTTATTTGTTGAAAATGAAATATTATTTTAAGCCATAGTTTTTGAATGAAATCATTCAGAACCATTATTTGAAACATTGGATAAAGAAGAAGGGAAACATGAGCCATTCAATTTTGAAGGAAATATAGATTAAAATTAGCTTCATTCCACTTTTAATTCTTCTAATATCCATTTACAAAAATCTGAAACCCAAGAAGCCATAGGAAAACATATCAAATATTGATCCAATTTATCCTGATTATTTTGATAATAAATTTCATAATACTTCCCTCTAGGAATATTTACATCCCAATTATATTAAGTGGATTTGTTTTTTAGGTGATGTTTATATTCATATTTGAATTAATGAAACAATGGTTTTTCCATTTTGAGTATACTATAACACATGAGGATGGTGGTAAATATTATATTTTCAACTAATAATTAATATTTTAAAATGAAATTGAAGATGGACCACTTTTGATATTTAATTTCATCAACTAGTGGATGTTTTTTAGGGATAATTTGTTTGTATGTTTAAATTACTTTTTTTCCCACACCAAATATAATAATACAGTCATAATTTCATATTGGTGAACCATAGGAAAGATTTTCTTTGGAGCATTTACATGTTTTTATAGAAGAAAATTTTTGAGAAACTGTTTTTCGTGGTTCATAAGAATGAAACATCATTGACTGTCATATTAGGAATGATTCATAAGAACTATCATTACAGGGTCATAAAATTACTAATATATATTTGGGGGGTTCATACCATGGTCCTTTTCCCTTACAATTATTATAATTTTTATTTCCATTAATTAAATAGTTTTTTCATTGTTTTGTTTTTATGTAGGTCTCTATATAGATGCATCTAAGGGGATAGATCAAGGATTACACTCATCAATAAAAACCAGGTTGTTTTTTATTACATCACACTTATTTTTTTGTATTGTATATTTATTTTCACTTTTCATATAATAAATAGACATTGTGTAAATTTTATAAAATACGTTTGGGGAGGAACATGCTAAGTAGATTGTGATTTTATGTTTTTCAAATTATCTATTTTAATTTTAATTTATTTATGTTTAATTTAAAATTTTACGTTTAAAAAACATGTGAGATTCAATGTAATATCCTTTTTGAATTTCATATTTCTCTCAATTGATGAAATAATCATGATTAGTGTAATTGAACTTAAATGATTCTGAAAATGTAATTTTTATAGTATTTAGGTTTGGAAATTTCATTAATACACCATTAAATTATGAATACCATTCCATTAATGATCCGATATTTAAAATCACATTACAGTGAATATTCTAAAAAAATTATCTTATTTTTCTTTTTTATCCCTTGTTGAATGAACCAAAAAATTCATTTTTAACACGTACTTATATTTTTATCTAAAATACAGGGATCTTTAATGATGTTTTATTAAAAAATATTGAGGCATTGTTTAATTTGATTGAAATACACTTTTTCACGTGAATTTTAATCTTTTATAGATGTCTATGTAAATTTTATCATTATAAAGTCCTTACTATCCATGTATTACCAAATAGATAAACACATCAGGATCTAAATTCCTTATCTAACCTACTCGTGAAGTACAATGCATGATTATAATACTTCATAAGTGTTTGGGAGAGGAAATGTGTTGTTATACCTCATTTGGTGTTTCTCTATGGATATTAATATTCAGAATTGATTTTATTGATGATATAAATACATTAGTGTATGGTGATCAGAAGTATATATTTTATTTAAAAGGGAGTTGTGCCTTCGTGGAGATCTGGAATAAATTAATTTATTCCCATCGAGAGCATAAAAACATTTGATTTGTGATGAAATTAGAGTGAAATTGATTCTGAAATTATGAATTTATGTTATCTTCAAGAAAATATTTTTTATTTTGTTTAGTATTTTCTTAATCACAAGAATAATGTGGAAAACATCTTGCTTAATTTCTATGTTGGATAATGAAATTATTCTTCAATAAAGTGCAAAACCCTCTTTTCTACCTCACACATTGTCATAATTGAAAAACCACATACCATCAAACATATGAACTAATCGTTATAATTCCCTAGGAGTGATATAATATTTTGACTCATTTGGGTGGATATCTATAAATTTTTCATATCTATGGTGACCCATGAATTTGGTTGGAGATAAATGTTTTGTTAAAAATAAAAATAATTTGATCCAAGGGATATAACTAATGTTGGCATACGTGTGAATGGATAAGGGAATGAAAGTGAAATGGAATGAAGGAAAAAAATTATAATTTATAATTTAATATTTTTATGTGGCCTAATATGTTGGGTGAATAGATTTTGTGTGTTAATTTCATTGTCATATGTTTTGAATTTCCATTTGTAATACACATTAATGTGCTCATTTATCCAAAAGACCATGTTTTATGTGCGTGATACTGACAAAGCTGATATTTTAATGATTTTATGTTTGAATTTAAACTATTTAAAGCCCAAAAAATTTCATTATTGGGAATTTTATTAATTTTTGCAATTTTGATGATTTTTGAGCTAAATTGTAGAAATGCCAAAATTATGAAATTCTAAATGTTTTGAATCGCTTCAATTTGTTGGGTATATATTTTTCAAATGTGATTTAAATATAATGATTTTTTTTGTTGGAACCTATTTTCATTGAATACATCTTTTTAAACTCGATACAATTTTGATTCGACGTTCTAAAGGCCCCCCAAAAAATCAATCAATAAAGAATGTTTTTAGTATTAAAAATAGACCCCCTCTTAATGAATGAGGTATAACTCAAGATATTGATGTCCAAATCAAATTTTTATATATCGAGGTTGATGAGGAATAAACAAATCTCATTTGTAGTGAATTTTACGAGAAACGTAACTAATTAAAGAATTCCATGTTTGAGTCAGATAGAAGGAAGATGAAGATTCACTTCATTTAGAAAATGACTTCATAGTTAATTAATGAATTTCATTTTTTTGAACATATCCAAACCATTAAAAAATTATAGGCTCGATTAAAAATTTCATTTATAAAATAAATATAGAAGAAACCATAGTTTCATTCATCCAGGAGGATTAAAAAGGAGTTTTCTTTCTAGGAAACAGAATCCAGGTAGAAGTTATCAAGTCCACCTCTCTTTATATTCTCATATTAAGTTATTATTAATATATGGGATAGATTTATTGAAGGTTCTGTGACTGTGATTAAATGATGTACAGTAGGATGTTTTCCTAAAGATAATCATGAATTGAAATGAATGAATCCATGTCGAGGTGGGAAACCGATATCTAAGGACTTATTACCTTTTTATGTTTCTATTTTTCTTGTTTTTACATTTCATTTCAGTAGAAAATGATGTTCTTGACTAATGACAGTTATTTTACTTATTTAATTGTTAATTTTATAAATTATTCTATTTTCTGTTCAACTTAGTATTGTAAAATATTTATTATCATTGTATACTATTCACAGGGTGATGTCATCCCATTGAACACAACGAATGTAATAAGATTATATTTCCCAGAGTTATTCATAAAATTGGATCACATTTATAATAGGTTATACACCCATTTTGGAGGTCTTAATATAGTTTATGATGAATTAATGTGTATTTATAGAGGACATGAGGTATACACATTGAACTAAAATTGAATTATTAATTTTAAAAATGATTAATAGAGGGTTCTATGATGATATTTTTTGCACCATTAACTTATTTAGCAGGTTCTTTTTGGTTGGTTTTATTATTATTTGTATTATATAATAATAGTATTAGTGGTAATATATTTAACATTAATTTAACTTAATTTATTTCATTTAAAATCCCAATTTTTTTAAACTCAAATAAAATTAACAAAGTGATAGTTTAATAATTGAGCATGAAACCTCCTCATGTGACAACACTATGGTCACCATTATTCTATATTTTAAGGGGAAATTATGGAAAGGAGTTTCACTAAAAAAATCCAAAATTAATCAACATACCATTATAGTTTTAAACTATAATTATATATATGGTCATCTAGGATGAATATTTATTCCATTATAAAATTACACTAATAATAAATTACTGATATATCCATTTTAAAATAAGTCCTTTGTAGTTTTACAATGGATTCTATGTGTAAATTTATCAATGTAGTTACTTCAACCCTAAACAAAAATAGTGATCTCATGAAATTTACCCTTAACCAGGATTACTATTTCTTTTGAGGTCGATCATCATCAAAAAAATTTAATATTCTATAGTGGTTAGAATCGTTCACATACAATATGTTTTTTAAAAATTAGAGTTTTTTGGGTTCATTATATATAGATACCTATTTATTATTATTATTGGTTAAGTTCCTCCCATAAAATTAGAATTAAGTCACCTAATATCCTTCCCTTCCATATTTAATAAATATTATAATCCATTTAAGATAGTATTTGTGGTGATTTCTACCACACATTGATCATGAAGGAACTATAATCTTTTCTTATACATGAGTATCAGAGTTTCCATTGAAGAAAAAAAATTATATTCGGATATAAACCATTTAATAGTGTGGTAAATTGAATATTCATTTCCCCTATGATATCACAACATATTCATTAATGGATTTTAATTTCTATTATGGATAACTATATTAAAATTCTAGATTTTAATCCACTAAATAATCAATTAACCATTCATTCATGATTGATTATAATTATAGAAGTGGAACTATGAATTTTTACCAATTTTCATCATATGAACTAGTACACTAAACATTGATTATCTTTGTATCTGGAAATTCATTCTACATATTAGTTTTATGAAAATGAGAGAAGTCATTTTTAAAATAAGATCATTAACTAATCAGAATCCATTGAGTGAATTTCAGCGTGTTTCCTTATATTCATAATAAGAGTCAATCAATTAACCACTACACCATCAAAATGATATACGTTAAATATTATTATCTCATGTTATCTGAACTAATGATTTATTTTTTTAAATGGTACTAATCCATTTCTCGACAACTATCAGATCAATAGATCCACTAAAACATGGTGGACATTTTTTCATGGAGGACTTAATAGAGTGTTGTTCACTCACACTCTCATTATGAATATTAGCATGATTAATTTTTTTGAATGATATGTGAGAATCAAAATTTATTTTTTTCCTTCCATATCCAATAATTACAGGTTAATCAGGAAAATAATCAGTGAATTTTTTATTTCATTTATAATTTACATAGTTCTATCAGGTAATATACATCAACTAAAATCAAAATCATAACCAGACTATAAATAATCATTCTGGGGAAATAATTTGTAGGATCTATAAATAAATTCACTTATATTAATCCCATTATATTTATGGATTATCCGAGGCTATCCATATTAAAATTATTCTCAAGTCCTTCATAAATTTTCGTAATTGATTTGTAATTTAATGAGGGCAGATCCCCCCCTGGAATGTCAAACGAGGTGAAATGTTTGGAACAGTATCTTGTACTAGGTAACTCTTGATTCAAGACCCAAATTCCTTATTTGTTTTATTACCCTTTATTAAAAATATTATCTAACTAATACCACTTTTAGAATCTATTATAGGATGTATTCCAATGAATACCACAAATATATTTCGAACTGTAAATTTTGTTTATAAACAAATAATTATAATTATTCTAAGGGTTGTTTAAAAATTTCATTCTTCATAGTTTATAATTTCCTACAAATAATATAATATTATTACAACTATAATTTCTCATGATTTACAAATATTAATAATAATAAATTTCGTTGAAAATTTCATAAATTACATAAATATATGGTTCATGATCATTTAGGTATAGTGAATTTGGAAGCATGGAAACATAAAAACCTGGTTCATTTGAGGTCAAAATAATCTCCCAATAATTTCTAATAACTATAAACCTTATAATACATATTAGATGTAATAAGTATCGACCTAAACATGTGAAAAGAAACATAAGAATTTGAGATCATAAATACACAGTGAGGTTAAATAGTTGAAATAAATAATCATAATGTTAGAATAATGGAAATATAAAATGATTGTAACATATTAAATATATACCCTATATAGTAAAGAAAATAATATTGTGTCATGGAATAATAATTCATAGTCTATACGATATGTTGATAATGGAAATAAATGATCATGAGTAATGAGAGGGTAACATTGGCTTATAACATGTAATTGTGGTACACATATAAGTACTGAATTTTTTTTGATAATATTAATAGATTCATGTATAGGATGTCATAGTTGAATGGGTTTACAATAGAAACTCCAATAAAAATTATCGTGCACCACCAAGACATTCATTGTAAAAAAATTCTCTTACTAAACTATGTTCACTCCACATTCCATTCATATTTATCTAATGATATTTCAATATTCATCTATTTATGTAGACGGTGAAATATATCTCACCCATAATATAATTAAAATAATGAACATATGTTCCACAATATCATAAATATTAATCACATCATAAACCATGAATGTTTACTGTCTTCATACCAAATTCTGCATATCATAACCAATGAAAAGAAATAGGTTTAATAAAACATTTCATAATAGATTTGCACTTATACAATGAATTGATTTCATTAATATTTTTCCTCAATAAACAAAAACCAATATGTTTTTATCACATATGGTATTATTGGTTCATATATCAGTATGGATATACATTCTATAAATTAATTTTTTTCTTAGATGGAAATTGATATTAAGTGATAATATCAAGGAATGTTTTTTGAGGAAAACAACTATTCTTTGAAAAAAAAAAAATTTTAAAAATTAATTATATATTGTGGAAATAGATTTCATTAAAAACGAATTTTTTAAATTATAATGTATTCTTTTAAATATTGATTTAACCTAATTATATAAATTCATTTCATCTTGTATTTATTAAAATAATAAATCTATTCTCATTTTATATAAACTCCAAGCAGGTATGATTTAGAAACAATAATAAAAATACATCTAAAAAATCATTACAACACAAAATTGGGTAATGTTTTTATAAATAAATCATTTTATGAATAAGAAAAAAATATAAATCATTTTTAGAAAACATTGATCAGGCTTATAAATGATTTTTCGACTGAAAAGAAATATAATAATTTTTTAGTTTAGATAAATTATTATTTAATCATATATATACATAAAGAGAAGAAAATGTAGGGGACATGTATTATAATGAAATAACAAAGGGATAATAACCCTAATGATTATATTTATTGATAGAACATATTTTTTCATTATTGGAATCAGAAACATAATAAATTTCAATAAAAGATAATAATTTATAAAAAAATTAAGTACTATATTAGTATAATTGAATAATAAAACCCATAAAGGAATTATTTTAAATGAAACAAAAAACATCATCAGTATTAATAAATTAATGATATATCATTTAATATGGGAAAAATTTAAGCCTAATAAAAAATAATATGTTCATGACATAACATGTGTATTAATGAAGGTAAATTGAGACAAAACCCCCGAAACTTATGTCTTAACAACATTTATACATGTTTAAAATACCTGTAAAATAATTAGAAGTTAAAATACATATATTAGATAACCATAATAATATTTATAATACCATTTTTTATTTACTAATAGAATGTTATTACATATTTATCAGTGATTCTTTGTTAAAATCATGATTGGGATAAAAAGTATTTAATTTTCGAGGTATGATTTGGCTTTGTATTTTTATTCATTATATTGGTCACAATTTTATAATATCTATAATGTTTAACATGATATTAATATCATATATATTAATCATTATGGTATTTATAGTAATCCATTAATGTTATATTTCAAAAATGAGTTACATTATTCACTGATATAGTGAAATATTTGTCGACATGAACCCTCTTTACATTTTATAAATATTTCAAAATAGATGTTTGTATGTTTTATATCACATTTCCAAAGACATTTTATAATGTTATTTTCTCATCCCTATGTGATGAGACACAATTTTTAGTAACAAAAATATTTACAACATTATAAAGGAAGGTATTTTAAAACCGTGTCTTTTTGAAAGTGGTATCTATTATTCAGGTAACACATTAGAAAAAAAATTCTTGATATTGACCAATTTATTCACAAGGAAGTAAGCATTATTTTATTATTCCTAAAAACCTATGTAATTAAACAAAAATTTATTGAGAGAGAGTCTAATAAATTTATCAAAAGGGTTGTTACCTTCTTGGATAAATGATTTTTAATAGAGGAAACAACTTGTACAACAGATGTAGAGAAAAAATAAAATCATAGGAAATTCCATCCACATTACCATTAAATGTGCTTCAGTTTTATCATCCCATGATTTTTAGCTTTTAAGTTTTCTTTTATTATAATTTTTCTATATAGAAAAACATAATACATAATTATGATATATAAAAACAGCACCAAAATAGGTAGGACATGAAATCCATCATGAGGTTATATATAAATATCATTTCCTCCATATAACTAAATTTAATTTCCAAATATTTTCCATAGTTCATTTGTGATGATAATCTTTTCTGAAAGAAAAAAATATTTTAAAAAAAAATTATGAATAAATTTTTCCTCTTTTTAATTCGATATTGAATTACAAATATTTACTACCACAACATTTGGAAAATGTAAGAATTCATGATGATATAATAATATTTAAGAAATATCATTTCCAGTGTAAATATTATGTCAGATATATATAAAATCTATTCATCAATTTTATCTATAATATCTTCAATGTAATGATTTTATAAGTTGAATCAAATCACTATGCAACATCGTATTCATCCATAAAAATGTGGGATATTAATATAACCCCATAGAATAATTTTTTATAATGTGTATGTGAGATATAGAGTCCAGATGCATATTAATATAAAGAATATGATGTATAAAAAATAATTACATAATTATATCCTTCCGTGAGGGGTGGTGATGGAAAAAATAACATCAGTTCGTGCGGCAGTAGTCCACCGTACACAAGATCAATAGTTTCATTTCCCATTTGAATAAAGACAAGGAATTTTTAGTAAATAACCTAAAAATTAAAACATCTAATTATATTGAATATAATTAGGATATCATATAATAATATGCTAATAATATTTGATGTTGTATATATAAAAAAAATTCTACGTTAAAGAGGTTACCCCTTGTTTAGAAAACTTATTTTTATTTTCTCAAATGAATAATATATAGTATTTAATTAATTATGAAAATAAATATTTCTGAAATATTTGTGGTATTAAATAATGTCATTATAATATTAATTCATATAAAAAATGGATATTTAAATTTTTATGTGGATTCGAGAGGGTGTGGACTTTTATAAGTTGGTCATTGGAAACACAAGGGATTTTTAAAAATATTATATTGTACAAAACAATTTTACATTCATAAAGTATTCAAACTAGTTAATTAAGGAACATTATTGGTGATGACGTATAAATTTTTCCATAAAATAAGTTTTTATAATGTTTTTATGATATAATAACCTTTAATTATTTATTCTCCACGAAGTAAACCAATTTTATCCTTATACTTTATAATTAGTGTTTTTATATTTTTAACATAACATTGTGGAATGAAATTACTATTACCAAATCAGATAATATAAATTATTCTTATTAAAAATAAGAATCTATTTTTCAAAATTAAATTCACACATGTTGTGGAATTTAATATAAAATTGAACTCAAAGATGTGTTGAACATCAGTTGTCGATTTAGATGATTTTCAAATTTTTTAAAAACTATTTTTCAAAATTCAATGTAAAATTTATTTCAATGAAATATATCATTTTTATTATATAATAATTCGATTGATTTTAATTTTACTGACTTATCTGAAAAAATCAAATATATATTCTTAAAATGAATATTCCTTTTTCAATAAATATTATAATTTATTCACTATTGAAAGAAAAATTAATAATTTTTAAAACATAACCATAATTTTCATTTTTAAAATTTGTAATAGTTATTCCAAAAATAAAGTTATTATTTTTATATAAATTTTCTAATATAATTTTTATAATTCTCTCAATGAACAAACTTAAATTATATTTTGAATACTTACATTATTTACAAAAAAAATTAGAAAATTATTACAAATATAATTTTCATATATAAAATTATTATACATAATATTTGATATGTTTTTCCCCATGGATACATTATTGTTTAGTGGCTATTTCATGGAGATAATGATTAATAGTAATATATTTGATATTGGGGTTCATATGAACTTGGTGTTGTGTGTGGCCCACAATATCCAACAAATTATAATTATTAAGAATAAATATTTCATAAAATATCAAGGTGATAAAATGAAGTTTTAATTTCACCATTCTTTTTCATAACAAACTCGATCATATGATTTATCTATTATTTGAATTCATTACATTATAAAGAAATGTTAACTATATTAAAAAAAATTTGTACCACATTTTAATTTACATGAACTGATGTCATTCTATGATATTTGGGTTATATGATGCAAAATGTGAGATATGATTGTCTATAAAATTTCACAAATAAATTTAATGAAATAGGCGATCAATATTTTTGGAAAACATTGTTATTTTATATAAATTAATTTGCGTAGATTTAATTTTTTAAGAGATAGTGTTATATAAATATTATAATCATTTGAAATCAATAGTACAATATTTCTCATATGTGATAAAATATATTTTCATTAAGGAGTTGTGATTTTATCATAAGGAATAAGATTTATTAAGGAGAAGTGAATCTACACTATGATGTTGAGGATTCCAAAAAACCAAATAATAAATTATTATATCTTCAAGAAAAAATATATTGAATAATAGTTATTTGTTTTTATTTTATTATATAATTGTGATTAAAAACTTGTAGAGAACAATATGGATATACTCATTGCTTGAAAAATATTTTTTGAATAATAAATTATGTTTCAAACATTTTTAATAATGGATGATGAATATATGATGTTAATAATCTCATGATGGTTATATCACCATACATGGAATAGATTTTCATGAAAATAAAAATGAATTCTTTCTTGCATGAAAAACCACAAAATGTTGTCACTCAAATATTATTTAGATTTAGTAATATCTATCAACAATTAGAGGCTGAAGATGAATTAAAATATATTTATAATTATTTAGTTTATCCTTATGATATTTCATTTATTTGTATAATATTTATAATATTTTACTCAATTAAAAAAGTAATATTCAAATATTTATTTATTATTAATGATGAAATTATGTGGTGGTAAAATAATTTTATTAGAAGTGAGAATGTACAGAATTCGCTGGTCCCGGTAGCTCTATGTGGACAATGTTATTATTGTTATAATGTAAGAGTCAGGTTTCTTTGGTATTAATCTGTGTTATGTGTTTTTTTCATGAATAATATTAGGATATTGGTATAAAAAACAATAGTGGCATCTAGAATAATTAATAATGTGGAAGAGAAAGTGTGATTTTGGAAATGTTTGTTTTCATCCATCTATGGTTTTAGGATAATGTCTGAACAATACACTATAATTGATTAATATCTTACAAGTGTTAAATTTGTATCTATGAAAAGAAACAATCACAATAAGGACATATTGAATAATCATGGGTTTATACTTATAAAAATATCTCTTTATTTATTTTGTTTACATTTTTTATTACTTGTGGTATATTTTTATTTTAACTAGAAATATTTATTTTTTCCCAAAATGAGAGTACAATAAAATATAGAAAAAATTATTAAGAATAAGAATTAAATAAAATTAGTGAAACTATTTTCCACTTAAACCACACACAACAACCCATAATTATACTTGAACAATTCATTGGGAATATAGATGATGAAAACATAGGTAGCGAATAATATATCCAAGTAAAACATATTTTTGTTTTATGAAATTTTCTATCCGTTTTGAGGAATGTATTTCCACTTATATTAGTAATCATTGAAAAATAATATGATGTAAAATTAATCAACAAAATATAATATAGAAAAATTATAGATAAGAATGATTTAAAAAAAATTATGTTATGAATTTAGAGATAAATAAGTGAATAAAATTTGGGTTCAAATTCCCCAATGAATCCAGTATTGAAATTTCACCATTATTATAAACGTATATATAAAAATATCATCTATTTAGAAATGATAAACAATGTATCAGGCCATTAAAAATTTCTATAAAACTAAAAAAAGATGTTAATTTTTTTAAAATCCTATATGTTAACAATTTAGAAATGACATTTCCTGATTACTATTTTTTTGTAATTATGTTGTAAATAGGTCGAAAAGGTGAAAAAATGGGTTTCTAAATTGTTTTGAAATGGGTGTATAGAGTTTTGTGATTGAAGGAAATTGTGATGTCATGTATAGTATTACCGTTCTATGTCCAATGGGGGATAAGGTAATATCACCAAAAGACTCGGAGTATGATAAAATTAGCTATCAAGAGTTACTAAAAAATAATTCATATTGTAATGATTTGTAATTTTTTCAAATAATAATGATAAATCATTTTAAAATGATTAGAATTCAAATAATTATGAAAATAATCAAAATGATCAAGTTATTAAATATGGGAATTCTTTTTTAGGTAAGGAGAAATGTGATATGTGGGGGAATTAAATAAAAAAAATATGTGAATAGTTTTGGTATATTAAAAAAATGTATATATCCAAAAGTGGTCAAGATATAAAAGAATATTAAAAAATTATGATCACTAGGTATAGAATTTAATAGTTGAATTGTAGTTAATGCATATGAGTTTGCAATGGATTAAAATTATTCCCATGAAATTTATTTTTCAATTATAAAACATGTAATTGATGGGGAAATGTTTTGTAACAATCCCTTTTGAGTGATCATTCAAGTTGTAGGAATATACTACTGATTAAAAAAAATTCTAATATAGAATTCATAATTTCCAATATATAAAATAGTTTTTTCCGAATTTTTTCCATTCTATAGACATTTCCACGGTTAATGTTAAACATAATTTTTAATCTAGGTGATTATATATCCAAATGGAGAAAAAAGTATGGAAATTTGTTTTTTTTGATTATTCATGTGAGTATATATTTTTGAGTAATATAGGAATATTTTACAGATATTCCCATAAAAAATAAATTTATATGATGTTATCACTTTACTATTTGTAAATTTACATCGTTTTTTTCAAAACTAAGCTCCCTTGTATACATTATAGAAAAAAAATGAATAAATTGATATAATGAGTTAGTGAAACAATGCTATGAATATGTCATTACTCCCACATCTTATGTAATAAGTAATAAATGTCTAAATTAGATGATCAAATGGGGATTGATATTTTAAATAAAATTTAATGAGTTTTTTTAAGATAAACAACCATCCTTGGGAGTTATGATTTTGATATGTGAAGAGTAAAATTACATGTATCCATACAATATTATTAATTGGTGAGGGGATACTATTTCCTTTTTATTTGTCATTATTTTGGGGTGTAATAAATACATTTTATATTAGATAGAATTTGATATTAATAATAATTATAATGTAGGATGTTAATGTTCCCTTTTGGGATGATGTTTTATTTTTTACAATTATCAATATTGATTATTTAATTATTAAAATGATTCATCATGGAAAATAAAATAAATTTATCTAAAAATAATGTAATGAAGTTGGACATAGGTGTGGGGTATTGAAATATCGTCCCTTGAATACCATGATGGAGTGATTCAAGGGGATATTACCATATGTGATGATTATTTATCCTTTTCTGAATCTAAATTCAAAAGTTTGAATGTTATAGAATCAATTTCTAATAAATTATATGATAATGATTTGATTTCATAGAAAATGAGATATTAATGGAAGTGTTCTAGCTATTTTTGAAACTGTATATTTAACTGTCTATAATATGATTCATTTTTTCAGGAATAGATATTGAATTATGTAAAAACATTAAAATATATCAGTCCTGGTGGACCCCACATATTTGGAATAAAATCAATTATATAATGGGTTGATGAGGTAAGTGTTTTATAATATATTATTTTATATCAATTGGAAATTTTTTTGAACTACATGTATATGATTGACTAATTTTGGTTGTCATGAATCTCTTTCTAATTGAATGAATTCCTCATAAAAATATTATATTCATTATATAAATTTTTACAATTTAAACTCTTCATATGTATTCTATGATTATAGAATTAAATTATGATCATGATAAGACATTATAAAACCATAAGATTTTTGATTTTATGATCTTGAGTTTTGTGTATGATTTTTATGGAGTGTAAAACATCATCATATGTTCCTAGTGTACAATTTTCTCAAGTGATATGCATAAATAAACATGTACGAATTTTATGATATTATATGTAATTTATTGTGAAGAAAGAGAATTTATTTGATTATTTGACATTGATAATTATTTGATATGCAAGTCATATGTAATGAAGATAATGATAGTTTATGACATTAATGTAAATAGAAATTTGTCATCTCAAAACCAATTGTTTTTTGAGTTTTAGCAGATAAATCTATTAGATAATATTCCTTCAATGTTATATTACATGGATTTTCTCTATATCATGACTTCAAACATTAATAATTTTCACGATTTTTAATATTCATTACATGATTCTATATATATTTATAAATCTAAAAAGGATATAAATTGGGATGATTCCAATGTTGATATAATGTTTTCAAAACAACATGATAATATTTATATTTTACATTGAATATTTTTAATGGAATGATTAAACAAGGAATAATATTTGTGAATAAGTGGATTAAGCAATGATAAAATTAAAATACGTCCTAGAATATTAATAATATTTTACATTACATTGTATCATATAAAAAATTGATTTTAAATGTCTATAAAATTTTATTTCATGTTATATTAATTTGGGAAAGGGATTATGAGATTCTATATGAGGAGTACAGACCCATGTTGAGGTGTATATCAGTTTTATATGAATCTGTCATCCCACAATGTGAGAGTACCACAATAAAATCTATGATGTTTGGTATTTTTTCATAGAGGTATATATTTAATGTAATATTTATTAGCAATATATATTTAATAGAATAAAGGAGAAAGAACATATAGTAATTGAGTTTTACGACCATCAAATGAAATTTCACATGGGATCCTATTGTGACGTTCACTAATGTTGATGGAAAAATCGATGAAATTTTATGATTGTTCTTTTTAGCTAGAAAAAATTATTTGAAAAATGAAATAAATTTATTATTATTTTAAATTAAATATAATATTTATGTAGCATTTCTGGCTCATAAGAAGGGGATAAAAATTATGACGAATAAAATTAGAATATAATTGTAATCTTTGATGTTGTGGGATATGGGATTATGTTTGTATTAATATATGGTATTTTCTCTTGAATGAAGAAGAATAATCTGAGTAAGATGGTAGAAATAGAGATTCCATTGACAAAGAAAATGTGTGGGAAAATAGACCACATGATCTCATTATAAAAAATATTATACTTTACCATAAAATTTATATCAGTATAACATATATAAGAATAATAATAGGATGAATAGATATAGTAATAATAACATGAACATATAAATTGTTTAAATGAATAAGAAGCTAATAAGAAGGAAAAATATACCTATTAGGATATAAATATAATATTAAAGAGAAGACACAGGTTCCAAGAAAAATTTATAAATGAATCGTTATGTCAAATATCGTTTTTTATTATGTATAATCAAGGTAGATATATTTAATTTTTATTTCATGAGTCCCAATATGAGAGATATAGTAATATATTTTCTATAACGTGTATGGGAGAAATATCGGTGACATAGGTCATGTGGAATAATTTTTACTCACTAAATTGAGAGATGAAAATATTATTCTATTTTGATGATGAAAGAAATATTTTACGGCTGTATAGACATCTATAGAATTATTTTTTTTAAAAAAAGATGGATAGACGGAAGAGTTTGTTCATATTAGTGTGGGTTAGTGTGATTAATATTGGATTATATATATAGATCCATTCACTTATTTTATATACGAGTGGTTTTTTCATATGTAAAATATTTTATACTATTAAAATCTATTATATAGTGTGATATTTTAATGATAAATATTGAATAAACTCTATTTTTAATAAAAAACATGAATATGGTTGATAATAATTTCACCAATTTTTGTTTGATATGGTTATAGTAATGTTTCCCACAGTGGTTCTACCATTTATAAAAACGTATTATACTCTACATTTCACAATTTTTCGATTTCATTTAGTTGTGATGATGTATGAAAATAATTTAAGCCCTTGTTTAATCTTAACCCACCATAAAATTCTTAAATACTAAATTAGATTATAATTATTTAATTAATAATTATATATATAGAATAATATTGGTCATAGCATATCCACCTCCCATTCTCATATATAACTACATAATCTTTCTAGGATATACAAGAAAACATACCCAAAAACAAGTTTTAATAGTTTACAACACCAAAAAGTATCACCCACTATTTGAATAAATATCTTAGGTCTTCTAAAAATTATCACTAAATACATTGTCTAACAAAATAAGGGTTTACTACAATATATAGTTAAACAAATATATTCAGATACACTTTCTATATCTATTTAATATCGTATTGCATGTAAATTATGGGATGAACAAAATTGATTTTATATTTTCTATCTACACAATTAATAATTCATATCCAAATAGAATACAATAAATGTTACATAAAAACCATAGAATAAACACGGTATTAATGTGTTTGAACTCCAATTTTTAACCTCATTCATAGTATAGTATCCATTAGTAGTAGTTCTGTGAAAAGACATTATATTTTATCCTATTTTAGAAAAACATATATCTTCCTTAGACCATGATCAATAATATCAATGATGATGTATTATTTTATATCAATTTGTTTTATACATGTGTATAAAAATTTAAATTATTGAATAACTATTACTAGTTTGATAGTCATATCCAAATAGATATGGAAACATCACCAACACCTTGAGATATTTCCTTTTAGTCCACATCCCCATCAGTTAATGAGTTCCTTGAGTAAAAAATATGTAATATTAAACAATTTTAGACATTTTAAATAACATTAATTATTATTGGGAACCCAAATCACCGGTATTGAAAATGGTAAACTCTATTGGGCATTCATATTTTATCATTTATATATCTTATACAATAATAATCCATATGTCAATAGTGATAGGTCATTCCATTACTACAATAATTCATCCAAAAATCCATTATTACAAAAATATACTTAATACATCTCTCTTAAACAATAATATTATATTCCATTATTACATTTTCATATTCAACACATAATTTATCAACATATTCCACATCTAATCCTCATGTTATCAGGTATAATAAATAACCAAAACATTCCCAAATTATATTGAATAAAATTCATTTCATTTTTCAAAAATTTTAATATAGGATCATATAAATATTAAGGTAGATTATAGCTTTAAATTCCCCATGTAATTCATGGTTATATTTTTTCTTTAATAATTTCATTTGAGAATTAATGATATATTATTAATCTTTACAAATATTTTTCCAAAAAATACGTCATTTATCCTAGTATGATAATCTCAAATATCATATCCATTTCCATTGAAAACTTTGTAAAAATATATAATTTATTTTTAAGAGTTATATTAATATAATACAATGAACAATAATAATGGACATCTCTTTTATTTCATTAATGTACTGCCATTGTCCATTATTCCAATCATAATAATCAAATGCATTAATCATGTGTCTAACATGGAATACAATGATATTATTGATTCATGAATCCCATATAGAACATCTATAACTAAAAGAATCCTTTATCTTTACTAGGAACGCAAATATTGTCTTACTTAATATACAATTCCAATTAAAAATCTTTATTAGTGAATTATAACATGGCATTGATTTTAGATGATCATGTACCACATTTATGCAACAATAGATATAAGTATCTAAACGGTACCAGCCATCATAAAACAAGAAAATGTATAATAAATATAAATTCCATCAACATATAAATTCCAATTTAATTTTATTCTTTCCTTTTTTCTTAAAAATTAATTTATTTTATTAAACATATCATGAAACGCTATAATTTTCCCAAAAAAATTAATGTTTTGTGGATTTGGTACCTAATTCCATAATTTAATAATTCTTGATCAGATCATTCTCTATATTTGTAGCATCAATTTAAACTTAATTTACCAAATATTATTTCCTTTATCTAGATTAAAAGTAAAAAACATAGTGAGTTATTTGACTAAATACAATATTTTTATATATTAAAATCATGTTTTATTGTTGTAAATAATAATCTAGATCTCTACATAATATGGATCCTTGAATGTGATGAGTAAGGAGTATTTTCATAAAATTTAATTTTTGATTCATGTATTATGATAAGAAATCAAATATTTATAATTATAAAAAAATCATTACCATACGTTTCAGTAAAAAATTATTCATTATCAATAAAAAATATGCCTCTTAATTTGCGATTTTTTTCATTGACAGCTCTGGTGTCAGTATATAAAAGATTCCCTAAAAATTTATATTTAATGTTTGTAGTTATATCATCTTCAATTTATTGAATAAACATTGAATATATAATACAATCATCTTATATCAAATTCCGTAATATTTCAACATTTATAATTGATAATATAGGGGATTAAAAATATATTTTCACTTTTCAAAGATGGGTATTTATAATAATACATATCCTTATGGGAAAAATATGATTTTATGGTATAAATAGATGTAATATATGTACTGTTGTAACAAAATATTATCTCTAGAAAAAATAATATTTAAATTGTTGAGTAAATATATTAATATATATATATATATATATATATTAAATGTTGTACATCCACTCAAAAAATAAATTTTTATATTGTTAATGTTCCAGTAATTTAATGATTAATATAATTATTCTTATTATTAAATTTATATTTTCCTCTATATTATGTAGTGGTATTTTTTCCATTTATTTTCAAATAGAAAACAAACATCAAATAACATCTCTGAAAAAACACGAACATCTTCAGAGTCCCTATTTTATGATTCAAAAATATAATTCACGTGACAAGAGTGGATTAATATATAATAAATAATATATATATATATATATATGTTACATCTTCTTAGTCCATAATATATCTAAATAATTGAACTATAATGGGTGGTATATTGGAATATTCAATTTATTAATTGAAGAATTAACAATATTCCCCATTTGAAAAGTTTTTCACATCCATTATATATCAATAAATTTATATTATGAACATATAGAAAATTAACTCAATAGGTAAATTTTACCATATAATATTTTACAAAATGAAATATAATTTGACGGGACAATTAATTTCACTCATTTATAAAAAAGATGTCAGAAATTTAATCATTAACAACTTAAAATAAGTTTATTCTTTTTAAAAATCCTTTTACCAATACACATACATCATTCTATCACATCCCAATGAAATAATATTTCATATTTAGAATTTCATTTCCATTAACATGAAGATATAATTCTATAACACTAAATTATTTTAATATACTATATTCATTATTTAATTTTATTGATTAAATTTTATCACATACAGAAAAATAATAAATCATTCTTTAATAAATTATGATAAATTTATAGATATTAAATTTGATTGTTCTATTATTGAATTTGAAATTGGATATATAATTTTTAATTGTTTCATACTAAAATATTTCGTGTGATGGTACTGGGATAGAAATTAAAATACAGTGGGAATATGACTTATCAAAATTCATTACCTTATTGATGAAACATCATATTATGTAGAAATAGGAGCCAAACTAAAGGTATAAAGAACTCATATAGATATTTAAAAATATAAAAACAAAAATATAACAAATATATGATTAGGATCAAAGAGCATTGATCAGTAGATAATCATTGTAAATTATTTCTCAGAAGATCATATTCAAACACATCTAGGTCATCCACACATGGTTCACTAATCTAAGTGTCATAAAATAATTAAATTCCAATATATATTGTGCACCTATGATCGTTCCGTGGATGAATCATAGATCACATCGATTTCATCCCATCAACCTATGAGTGCTTTAATGGATCAAACTATTGGATACATAACTTACCCCTCTATGAAACACAAGGAAATATTTTTTTATCAATTCATAATATGTAAATATTTATTTGAAAAGTTCATTATGTATTATTAATTAGTTGGAGATAAAATATTTGTAATTGGTTCCTAGACCCCATATTCCAATTCCAACTAAATATGAATTTAATTACTCATTATGATAAACTAACAACATTATAAAAATCATATCGATAATATCACCAAGTTGTAATCAATAATAAATATATTATGTAAAAAACGAGTTTGAAACTCGACTAATATTTCTTGTGATGTTAAATATAATGTTAATATTAAAATAAATTTTTTTCTGTATTATACACATATGTATTAATATAATATCTTTTGAATACATTTATTTAATGAAAACTCAATAAAATTATACTATACTAAAACAATGAAGAAATTTTTGGGATGGTGATAAGAAATACTTAGACAACTCTGGGCCCGCATATTATGGAAACTTTTTATTATTAACATATTCATTCAAATAATTTAGTCTCTTTAATATGTTTATGTGTTTAGATAATAATGAACTTATATAGATAGTAATGAATTCTATTTACAGACCAATATAAGGGTATTGCAACCCATAAATTTCCTTACAGATATTCATAATAGTCATATAAATTAAAATCAGCCAACGAACAATCATAGTGTAATATGATCACCTTATCTCATGTTATCTCAAAATGTATGATGGAAATCTTGTGTCATCAACCATTCATTCTAGACTATTTTTTTGGTCTATCTAGATTGAATAACCATGTTCTATAATTTCAGTAGATTTAGTTATTGTTAAAACATACAAATCACAAGGGATTTTGATATCACTTCCTCATCTCAAAAGTGAAAAATTATGTCCTGGTCATTCAAAAGATGTATGCTAATATTGCACCCAATAGAAGTTTCATAATTATAAGAATAAAATCATAGTTTTCCATGAATCAAAGTACATAATCAAGAGAAATAATTGATAATTTTATTGATTTGATACTTGAAATGAATCCTTCATAGATTAGAATTACCAATGTTACCAAAAAAATGTTTTGTATCTATTAGTAGGTCTATCCTTATGATCCCATCTATATTATTTCCATGAGTGTTAACATCCTTAAATGAAAGTTGAATATTTATTAACCCACATCACATGATGGTCACATATCATACGTTTCATATCCATTTGATGCATTTTTATCATATTCAATTACTTCAATATTACTATCATGGGATCTCTATATACTCATTACATACTCGAAACTATTTTAACTCATTGATATTATATATAATATAAGTAAAATGACATAAAATATACTAGATACCAAAACAGAAACTCTATTAAGGTAATATAAATATATATATGTAAAAATGTATTCATATAATAGAAATTGATGTACATACATATGTTCTGTATTAGTAACCCACATACAACACTACTAATTCAAAAGAGCCTAATGATAATAAACCTAAAATCACTTGTTCACTAATTAGAAACCTGATTCTGCTAAAATATATTACATGATAAGGGTTCTTCCATGTTATCATCTCTTCCAAAAATGTTAACTTCAAAATTTTCATAATTTATTAAAATACGTAATGATATGAAACTTAAAAACTATATGTTTTTCCTCTAGTATAACATTTGAAACATTGTAAATAACCAATTTTTTTGTATTATCATCGAAAACATGAATTGGGTATGTACTTCTAGGAAAAAATATTTGAGAAATATATGTAAATCCAAGCATTGTCATTATATATAGGAGATGTTGGGAAATACTCATATTCGATTATAGAATCAGAGACCATAGTTTCCTTCGAGATTATTCCATCCCACTACATCAGTATTTAGAAAAAAACATAGTGTGACTATATTTTTAGATCATAATGATCTATCTTAAAACTATAATAAATTCTTCCACTCACAACTAGTTCTTAATCCCATATATTCAATAGGAAATTATCCTTTTTATGAATGAAATATATTGGGATAGATTATAAAATGGGGGAATATATCTCCCATGGATTAAATGGGTATTTAACCTCATTTCATAAAAAAATTATATACCAATAATTTTGAAAACATAGAATATATGATATAGAAAACTATTTTGAAATCGGATTCTACTAAATCTTTCAAACTAATCAAATATTTTGTTGAAATATTTTCATAGAGATTTTGATACCATGTGACCATGAAAAAAACCATCTGTTGTATTGTTCTGAATTGTACCTTTATAATAAAATATCACTAGTTGTACAATGAACTATCCCATTAATCAAATGAGTTCAATATTGATATATCATGATACCTATATTGTATAATGCTTCACCTAAGTCAATAATCTAAATAATTCACACAAAATGATTAAAATAAATGTAAGCCATTCACATCTTCTTCAATAATAAATATACCATATTTATATAATATATGGATAATTATATCATAACTATTAACCTTATAATAGACATATGGATCTATTTTTGTCTGGAAAAAACCTTATCAAATTATAGAATCATAAAAATTAAAATTCAATGATTGTGTCCCACTATACATCCCATAAATGGATCTATGAATCATTCACACATTTTTAGATTTATTTTACTTAAAAACCCTTTGAAGACGAGTAATATAGAAGTTTTAACCATAATACCAACTAGGGAATCTTTTTTCACAGTTATTTTCCAAATTTCATAATCATTAATGGATTCTATAGTATGTAATATTCTAATGAACTTTATCACTAATACTAGTGAGAAGGATTATTTTTAATCTACAACATGGAATTCAATAAACCCATTTTCTACTAGTCATTAATTGTTGTTATTTAGATTATCATCCTATTATATGTTTTATTCAAGTTCAATTTATTGAAAATTTTTGTTACATGATCTAGAGGATCTAGTAAGATACATAATATATTTTTTTATAGGCTCCACATTTTAATGCAATGAATCCTTCAATTTTGAAACATCCATTCCTTTTATTGAATCTTTTATGGATAGAGGGTAATCATTCTCAGAGAGTGATGTATCACCTAACAATGAGATAATAAAACCATAATAATAGTTCTATATGATCTCTTATTGACCGATGATGTATTTGTGTCTTGGTAAATTATTCATCACATAATTTTTTACAGAGATTAATCTTGAACCATGTATTATTCATCTGAGGCATCAAATATATTGAATTTGGTCATTATCCGATAGTTTCCATTGAAAATGTATTCGCTTTCTAAGTATATGAATCTTATTATCACAATAATTTTTTTGTATTGGGTTATATATGTAATGTTAGTTAATTTATTTACAAAACCCTATAATGATTCAAATAATGCAATGGGATTCTAAATATTTCCTCAGATTAGTCATGAAGAAATTAAAATTTCCAAAATAACATATATATGATAGGAAACATTTCATTACAAACCCTAACAAATATCTAATCCCATATATATCATTATATTTTACTTATTTTAGCTTATATGATTCAGTCTACAACTTTTAACCCCAATAGAATATGGGAATAACTAACTAAATCATTAGTAATCTGACCATGTCTTATAGTGTTTGAATCATCAATTAACTAGTTACATTCCTCTATAGTCAATAAGGATTATTTATTGGTGATATAATCTGAAACTCTGTTAATTGATCAAATATGTATTGGTAATGATACTCTCTATCATAATATGAGAAATGTTCATCGATATTCTTAGTAATATGGATTTCTAATTTCTATTGTAATTAATTAAGGATAAAAAATTAATAATTTAATAAACATGAATTTGACATAGTTACACCTATTATACTCATTTTGAAACATATTTTTGCATGGGAACCAGCCATTTCATCTATTAAAAATAGTTTACATACATTAGAATAAATTAATTCAATTAATTCCATGATGCAAAATATGGATTATTTAATCATTTTACCTTAAAAATAAGAGTTAAAAACATTCAACTATCTTAACCTAGATATGTCTAAATACTCATATTGATGTTATTTTTTTAGAATTTTTTAATTTATATCACCAATCGGAACATTCCATAAATCTGTGTTATACGAGTCCAGTGTTCTGATTTTCTCATTATTTTACATTATTTGGATTTTAAGATCATGTAATTACAATAATTGGTTAATATGTTTCTTCATATTTTTCATATTAATCTTCTAAATGACGCATATTTAATTAAAAAAACATTAAATCACACCCCGTTATTTCCAAAAAAAGTCATTTTTATGATATTTTAAGTAACCAAGGAAATTTAATTACAATTTTACAATAGAATAACTAAATAATTATAAAAATATATGTGATAATATACAACTATCATTCTTGATTTTATTAAACCATATATGTATTAGAGTTCCACATATCTATTGGTAATATTATAGATTATAAATGGTTTACATTTATTAATATGAAAATTTTATCCACATGCGGTTTCAACAGCACAACTAGTGGAGAATAAAAATATCATTTAAAAAACTATTTGGGATGTAGAATTATAACATAATAATTTTTCCCATATTGATAATTCTAATTCATTAAGAATTTCATTCCATGTAAAAAATTGACAGCATCATACCCATTCCCCTCCCTCTATATCATTGGATTTTTCATTGGATGATGATTATGGGTCTTTGGCATTGACATAGGCTTAAGCCCCTTATCCATTCTTTTCATCTACCTCTTATCCATAAAAAATTTAGAATTTTTGTTCTAAATATACTTATCTATATGGATTACTAATTTAAATATATCTAGGATTCACATTATAATGTTATTCATGTTATAATTAACAATAAATATCTAGAATGAAGTTGTAACAATGCATGAATGAGAGCTGTCATTAGTTATTGGTTCTGTTTGAACCATAGGGTTTTATTCCCTCAATATACATAATCATATTCAGTACATGAGGTTTTATATGATTAACATCAACTAAACTACACCAATAAAGATCACATGATATTTATTAACCATAGTTCCTAGCCCTATCCAAATAGGGATGTTATTGATGTTTTATCATTTTGAAGGATCCCTAGAAATCATGACTTTTCTATAATTTATAGGACATCGATGATATCATTTTTAACTATATTTCTAGTATATCATCTAAATTATTTTTACATGTCTTTTTATCAACCATATTTCTATTTATGAGGCTTACCAAGATGTTAGGAATAGATAATATAAATTTTACACTATTGGTATGGTTTATAATGAATATTGTAGCACGATTAATGATTAAGTAAATAAAACATTAAAATTGTCCATACATTTTATCAAAATCTAGGATCCCTTACTATTAAAATTGAAATAGGATGTCGCTTGTATAATTTATTTTTGAATACAGTATATTTATAATATATTTTTTAGACATAATTGTTGTTGTACAATAAATATTTACTCATACCTTTTCTGGAACCACAGATAACATTGTAGTCAACATTGAATAATGTCTTGAAAATACAAAGAAAACAATTATTTGGTTGATTTCATTTTTTCTGTAATGGGAGTATAGAAATTAGATATACCATGGGGTTCAAATCTAGTGAATGGATTATTTCATCTGAAAATGATCTTTGGATATCATCTTGTATGACATTTAGTATGAAATTTTGCACTTCATTACGTTGTTTTATCTTCTTCATTTTTTTAGTTTTTCCTCATAATATTTAATAAAATTATATTCTATGGTATATTTCTATTCAAATTAGTTAAATTTCATTGATAACATTGTACACACACCACCCCAAGTCAAAATAATAAATATTATTTGTTATAACATTAAAACATATATTTTAAATTACAGTGACAAATAAGAATATCATAATACTTAAAAATATTTATAATTTTTTGTAGGAAACTAATTTATTGGTTCTATGTAGTGAATATTTAGTAAAGTATTTATATGCATCAAAAATATATATTATTATAAATGACATTAGTTCTATTTAATAAAAAAAATATAATATTTATTTGAATCATTAATACAATTTAGTTTAGTAAATGAAATAAATTTTTTAAATTTTTATTTTATAACTCAATTATATTGGAGTTTTTTCATTTTATGAAAATACATTTATATTTTTAGTGAGATGTTTTTTTTAATAAAATAATTTATAGTTTAAAAAAATAATTTTGTTAATTAATTTTTAATATTTATATTTTCAATTTAACACTATTTATTTTTTTTCTATAGATAATCTTGTTATTCTTATAGGAATTGATTTTATGTCCAATTTTTTATTTAATACATTTTTATACATCATAAAAAATATGAAATATAATGTCCCTCTTGATTTGTGGATTTAATTTAAATATATAGTATACATCATATTTAAAATCAATTTGATAAAATTAATTCCTTATTTAGAATAAAAATTCTAAAACTTTTTCATAATAAAAGTTTCATTTGTTGTCATAATGACTAATAAAAATATAAAACATTTGTCACTTTGGTTATTGATAAATCATTCTTACTAGTGGGTCTAAAAAAACAAATAATTTATATTTGACAATAAAACATGATTAAACCATATTTATGGCTATATTTCAACAATTTAATATACCAAAATTTATTCTATAGGAATTTTTTTATTTTTCTAGAGAATGAAAACAAGTTATTCTAATATTTTATGAAATAAAATCTCTGTTCAATCACCCACATTTAAAAGGTACCCCCTTTGTTATATATTTTTAAAAAATATCAAACATTTAAATTACACTAAACCTAAAAAATACTTCCCAAATACCGTCTTCCAAGTTCAAGATGTTATAATCCTCCCAATAGATCAACCATAGGTTTGTTAAAATGGTTTCTAAAGAGTTCTTTCATTGAATTTAAGAATTCAATTTTTGTAAATAATATTACACATTTGAAATATATGATACTGATCATTAAATATTATTGTATGTATCATGAAATCAAAATATTTTATTAAGATTATAGTTCCACCATTATATACCATTTATTTCATCCATATTGGAGCCAATGTATCGATCATGGGTTCATGTGGACTAACACATCCACATAGAGATAAATTTTTTAATATATATCTATCATTTATGGATTCATATTACTATTATTTTAGGGTTTATGTATGATTTTTATTACATATTAAATATTCCCTTATTATTATATCATATATAACTTCTTTAAGTCACATCCATTGAAAACCGATATTGTCACTAACCCGCACTTCTAGACTACAACATCTATGAATTGATGTGATTCAAGAATCATGTTAATTAACAATAATGGAAATAAAGATAAATTATATAGATATATTTGATATATATGATTAAATAATTATTAAATAATTATAAATTATTAATTAAATTTTCTTATTCAATTATTTAAAAGTAAAAACAATGTTCCCGCCTACAAACAATCATCTATCTCAATATACATAGTGAATATTTTTTGTATTCATATAATTTATAGATGATATAATATACATAAATATATTGAATATATAATATAATTTTCATCATTATTAAAATTAAGTATTTTTTGGAACAATGATAATTTTAAATGATCAAATCAACTGAACCAAACATAAATTATAAAGTATAAAGTTATCATATATAAAAGACATTTTGATAAAAAATAGATCATTAATGGGTGATACAATTTTAATGAAAAATAAAATATGGCATTATTTAACAAACTATAATATTAAAAATGATTTATAACAAATATATAATTATTATTCACGAGGTTTGGATACAAATAGATGCAGTTGTCCCTTAGTTAATAGTTTGATATCTAAATTATAATTCTTTAGATTATATAATTTTAAATGTGATTATTTTATATAAATAAATTATATAATTTTTATTTTATATTTTATTCAATCTTTTTTGATGATTTTTAAATTTTACACAAAACCACTTCATCGATTATTAGCCAATTAACTCATATGGTCTTTGTAAGGGAGATTATTCTCAAATTGCGTTCAATGGAGCTTATGTTATATTATACACCTATATAATTATATGAGATGTATCTACATTAAATTTGATATTTTATATTATAAAAACCTTAATATTAATTGTATGTAATGATTTATTTGATCTTATTTTATTCATGGATTTTATGATTTGAGTGCTTCTTATGCGGTAAGGGTTTAGTTCTAAATATCACTATTAGTTAGGAATGTTTAAATTAATGATTACTATAAGATAATTCTGTGATATTTTTATTAATAAATCATTATTTATTTTTATCCTATAGTTACTCATTCAATTTCCATTTAATAATAAAATTTCATCCCTATTTTACATAAAGGGTTCTGAAAAATGTTTTTATAACAAATAGATATTTTTTTCTATTCATTTGAAAATTGTATTTATTATATATATATATCTATTTATGGTTAGTAAAAATTTTTAATTTATTTAAATTTTAACCAATGATTCATTAAATTCAGTGTTATCAATATTATACTTTTTCAAAAATTGGATATAAGGAATCATCTATTGATTTTACAAATGTGGGACTATTGAAATTAAAAAAAAAATATGTCTGAATCGATGTTGTCCCATACATGGTATGAATGGATGTTTCATGTTGTTATGATTATTTAATGATGTCATGCATCCATTACATGTTTTTATGGAACATTCCAAATAATAATTTTTCATCATAATTATTATGTTTATTTATTTTAAATAGGTGATGGAAATTTTACGATATCAATTTCTTTAATAAAATTCACTGTTTTCATAATAAATTATTTCAATCGATAAAAAAATCATATGACAAGTCTTATTAGTTTATAATGATATTATCAAATGATATATTCATATGTGTTTATTTTGATGTATTATGATAATTTTTTTAGGTAAATTATTAAAATCATATATGATATTTATTCTATTATGGACAGTTATTCATTGTTAAGTCATGTTGATCGAGATATATTATTTATTCAAGTAAAAAATGTATGTAATTACACTACTACAATAAATCCCAATAGCAGCCGCCTTGTGACCGCTTTTGGCGGTCGCTGTTTCTCCGATGGTGAAAACTAAACACGACCGCCAATGGCGTTCTCTAAAGGTCCTTTAAAAATACCAGGTTTCATGTGTGTGGGATACTAGGTGGGTGCGACACTAGACTCACGGGAAAACCATTGGGCATGAAGAGGGATCAGAAGCTCTTTCCATCAGCCATGGCGGATCTACGGTGGTCGGAGGGAGGGGCGGGTGAAACTTCGAGGATTAAGGCACTCTGTTTAATATTATCCGACGGATATGGGTACAACGGAATGTGAGGGAGTTGTGATGGGAGGCAACAAGAGCTGGTGATGGGGGTGACCGAGGGCGGCAAGGCATTGGAAAGGGGAAATAGTGGGCATCACCGGCGTTGCAACGGTGATATTGAGGAAGACAGTGACAATGGGGCGGGAAAAATCCCGCTCATTTATTTCACTATTAGCGACCTCTTTTGGCGATCGCTAATACTATCAATAGAGACTGCCGATGGCGGTCGCCCAAACCCAGAGGCGTCAAAACCCATTTTTCTAGTATTTTTATTTATTTAATGGATTGGGAATAAAATTATACAGCCCTTTAAATTATCTATTGGTCTGATTATATAAATCATTTTTGGTATTTGTCCCACTATATATACATTTATAATGATTTATTTTCTTGTGACATTGACAATAAGTTTCACATAGATTATATTATTAATTACATCAATATAAGATTAGTTTTTCATATTAATGTTATTATTTTAATATATATGATATAAATTTATAATTTTCAAACTAATGATTATAATGTATATGGAATTATATATCCATAATTTATTTTTGATATTTTATTCTGTATGTTATGGTTATTAATTAAATAGAATGGGTTTTCAGTAATTTACCTTGTCATGTTATTTATGATTTGTTTTTACCTTGTCATATTTGATTGTTTTGATAGACTTATTTAGAATATTAGATCACTACATTCTTAGGATTTGTTTCCAAATGATGCTAGGATAAGTAAAATGAAGGATATAAAATTATATGGACTTGAAATTAAAGGATCCCATAATAAATGTTTTTATTTATTTTATGTTTTCCAATGTAATTTTATATACATATATATATTTATTTTACAAATAACACTAAAATGTTGGAAATTTGGGTTATTATTACATATATACAATTCAACTGAAACATTGTGACAATCAGATCTTCTTTACTGAGGATGTTTTCTTCATAGTTGGTAATACATTATTTTTAGTAGAAACTATGGTTTAAAAAATAAGAAATCATTGGATATGGGACGAAAATCTATTACAATATAATTACATATTATTTTATATATATTAAATTCTATGTATGTTTAATAGTGATTCTAAAAGATACTTTATTTGAAAAATAAAAAAAAATGGAACATGGTAAAAATTCAAAATTCTTGCAGAAAATTTTAAAAATCAATCAGTTAATTACAAATGTATCGTGAGGTCTACACTTGTTCCATGATGACATAATTAATCATAGGTCACATCACCTAATTGATATTATTACACTCTATTGTAGTCAACTGAGTTAATCAACAACTATAATTAGTATCCCCATTATCTTCATAACCACCACCACCGATTGATAGAAACTTCCAAGTCCATCTTACCAACAAACTAAACATTTCCAAATAGTGGAAACCATCATATCCATTAAAATCCACATCCATCATAGAATATAGAAATAAAAAACCCATGTAAAATAATAATCATGGAACTATAAACCAAAAAAGACAATATTGAGACACCAAGTTCAAAAACCTGAACAATCATGAACACCAATGCATAAAATTAAGAATAATTAGAATAATTAGAAAAATGGAAACATAAACCAAATGATCATTGAGTATTAATAACCTAGAGCTTCAAATGTTTGACTAACATAAACAATATGAAGGGATCATCAAAAAAATCAAAGTTATATGATGATGGTTACACCACATAGTACACCGTTTAACATAATAATAGACCATATTAATGCCATTGGAATAACCACCAAACAAAACAAAAATGAGTTAGAATGAGTGACCGTGAATCCATGTAGTGTTCTAAGAAGGAAAGGCATTCATAAGTGATGAAAACCATTTTTTCATCACATTCTAATTCCCATAAAAAACATCAACATTCAAAAAATATGTTCTTTATCATCTAAAATGGTATACCAATACACATATTGATTGAGAAACTTGAAAAATCACCACCAATGTACAATAAAAATCAAATATAGGAGGAGGCCATCCATGGGTCACACTCTAGGGAAAAAATTATGGATAAACTGTCATAACCAAAACTTCCCTGATGAAACCAGAAAACAACACAAATATGGGATTAGAAACTCAGTAATCATATAATAAGAGATGAGTAAGATCGAATGATGTCATCAATATAGTATTGTAACTAATGATGAATTAAAAGTGAAACAAGCAGAAACACCACACCCATGAACCTCTTAGCCTCCCAATATTCCATAAAATCATTCATACAAGACAATGGATGAGTTCAAGAATAATGTGAAGAGAAAATATAGTTGAGGTGGAGGATGTTCCATTTCACAAAAAACCCCAGGATGAAAGAAAATGATCATAATGAAGGAAAAACTATTTCATTTCACAAAAATGATAGGTAACCTATAACGAACTGCTGTCAAAATGGAGGAGTGATGATGGGAGAGGGTGGAATGGAGGATGTGATGACAATGATGCAATTCTATGATTCCCCACTAAAAATTACCAGTATACAGAATAAATAGCTTTTGATGGATAAGAATTACATGACTCTTATTGTCATCCCTTACTCAAAAAATACATGACATAATCATATTAAATCTATTTTTTCATATATCTATGTATGGGATATATTAATTTTTTTTGTAATTTAGTTATTATGTGACTGTCCTAGAAATATTTCCCAACCCAGATACTACATAATGGAAATAGTTTGTTCATAGATTCATCTATGGGTATTAATAATAAATGTGTTATATGAGAACATCATTTCAATTGTTCTTGTTCATGATTAGTGCACCCATACTTCACAACTCTATCAAAACTTCATGATTATATTAATTTATTGAATCCTCTTTCGTTATCAAATATTATGATTCATTTGAATTGAAAATGATTATGAATAACCAATGGTAAACATAAATTGTCATAGATCAGAAATATTGTTTCATTATTTAAGAATATTAAAAGTTATTTTCTATAATTATGATGTTTTTCATAATGATTATTTCTTCTAAAAATATTCATTTTCGTTTTATTTAATGGAATGTGCAATTAAAATTATTAATGGTGCATTTGATAGGTAATGAAATATGTTACCTCACATGAAGCTAAATTAAATTTGTTTTGGAAGTTGATACATTGTTATTATTCATTATCAGATATCATGATATACATGTAACAATGTAAACAAGGTGAAATCCAAATTGTTCTAAATAAGGCGAATATGGACTTTTATTAATCATTGTATAGAAATAACAAGAATGAAAGTAAAGTTCAATTTTATTTAATTTCATGAATATAATAAGGATCATATAATATAGTTCCATAAAGGAAGAGGGTTTTTCTTTTTGTGTAAATTAAAAAAATATAGTAATGAATGTATATTTAATCCAATTCATAACGTGTGGAAAACGTGGGAAATATCTGATTCAATTCTATAATCCAATTTTCATTTCTTAAACCATGTAAGATCATATGTTGTAGAAATAATTGAAGTTGAGTTAAATAAGTGTTAATGTAAGTTTATTTAATAATTATGTTATAATAGATTTATATTAATGATAATTTGGTTATAAGAATCATTTAATCTCAATGGATTATTCAATAGTAGTTTTTTATTTAAGGAATTTAATGTATATGTCAAATTTTGTCAATAAAAAAAATGTCATTGAGTGGTATGGTGATATTTTATAAAAATATGAAATTGAATAAAATATTACACATAATTTGTTTCTAAATATAATTTATATCAAGGATAATTTGAGGATAAAAATTGATAAAGTAAATTCTATATATTTTCAACATTGAATGTCATTAGTGATTTTATCGAATGTGATTATGACAAATTTTATCATTTTTTTCAAATTAATGAAAGTTTGGAATACATTCAATTGTATATAATTTTATATATAGAATAAGTATTTTTGTAATAATTGAAATATTATATCATTTTATTAATAAAATTTTGATATCAGTTATTGGTATGTAAAATTCTGATTTAGTGTTTGTCTTATAGGGATATGTGTTAATAATTATCATAAATAATATATCCTATCTACCCTAATTTGTTGGTTTGATTTTGGTGAGAATTTTTTTTCTTATTCTTATGGTAAATAATACATTTAATGTATTATGTTAAACAATAATGGTTATTATGGATGTTTTAGATATTAATTTTTTATAGTTATCTATATTAGATAACATTTCTAAACCGTGTTAGATTTTCAATATTTTTATATTAATAAGTAATAACATTTAATTCTATTATGGAGTATAAAATCTATTGAATGTATTTATTAGTTATTAATGCATAAAAATTTCAACATTGAGTTAAATTTTACTATGTAAGAGTTGAAGTTTGATTTATATTATTCATAAAATGTATTAAATGTTTCTCTTGAAACGAAAATAATTCAAGTATGTACATATTGTTTTTATATCAATCGTGATAATAAAACAATAACTTTAAATTAGGAAAAGGATCATGAAATAAAAATATTATACTTTTACCATCTTTTTTTATGAATTTATAGTACTTTTACAACTCAACGATTTATGGGTTTAAATATGTTAACATTCACATGACCATTTTCACTTTTACAATATATTAGACATTAATTATTATTTATCTCAAACATATATATATTTTAAATTGTTAATAATGATCTCATTATCTAGGAATCTAAAATTGTGATATTTCAAGTTACCATTATGTTACCCACTTCCTGAATTCAAAAAATCTCCCTTTATATAATTTGATTTTTTTTTCAAAAGTTATAATTTAATTGAAAAATATAAAATTTGTGTTGTGAATTTTATTTTAGTTTGAATACTGTGTCGCCCAAATATTATATAATATATATCACTTCAAGTAAATTTAGTTTCCTAATTAGAATGCGATATAAGAAAGAATGAGTCAAAATAAAAAATAACATAGAAAACAATTATAACATTTATATTTAATTTTAGTTTTTTAATATATAAATATTATATAAAAATTAAAAGGATTTTAGATAATTAAAATATATTGATATTTATGTGTTCTGTTTTAACAATGTAATTATAATCCTTAAAATACATTTCCATCAAAACTTTTTCTATTATTTTTTGTGAGAAAATAATATATCTTGTTTTGTAATCCATTATAAATTTTATTGAAAAAATAAAACTATATTTTATAAATTATAATTTCAAAATTATCATATTAATTATTGTTTTAAATTTTATGAAACATTTGTTTCCTCGATGAGTAATTAAAATAAGTATTTGGAATGAAAACTATATTTTCATTTAAAACATGTAAAAATATAAATTTAATTTTAAATTTATTTTAAAATTATAGTTATTTCATTTTTTGGTCATATAATTATGTTTTTTATAAATAATTTTATGTGTATTTTACTATATAAACATTTTATACATAAATTTTTTTTTTCAAAACTGCATTTCATCAAATTTTGTGGATTTAAAATTAAATTAAATTCATAAAATTAAATGTATTAAATTTTGAAATATTAATTTAATAATTTTTAAAACCATTTAAAAACATTGTTATAAGTAAATCTATAGTGTTTTTCATTATTAATAGTGAAACCTTGAAAATATGGTTTCACCTTTAAGTGTAAATGATGTTTTGTCTTGGTTCATAAACAATTATATGTTGGAAAGTTTGCAAATTAAAAGTTTATCAATCATATTTTATGTCTTTATATCAACAAAATTTTATAACATCATCAATCATCTATCTTTATTGATAATCACGGAAAGAAAATATCATTGTAATATTTTAATGGTTAAAGTAATATTAAGTGTATCCTCTCCTAAACAAATGCATGGTCATGCCTTTCCTAACATATTTGCACCACATTGAGAATTATAAATAGAAAAAACAATGAAATAATATCCCCACATAATAATTTCCCTAATTATATAGGTTATTACCCTCCTATAATATTACACTTATCCTCATTAAGAGTCGATTTAAAGGTGGTCGTTCATAGAAGTGGTAATCAGCTTAAAAAATCAAATTATTCTTAAGTATTATATAACATTCTATAAAAAAAGAAATATTTGGAAAATAAATAATTCATTATGTTTCCTAATTATATTAAAATATTATTATTATTATGAAACAACAATTATTATCCCTATTTTCAATCAAATTCGAATTGAAGGCATTACTATTGTGTACATATGGACTGCTACCTCCATAGAGCGATATAATTAATTATCCACCACAATATAAATTGGATTGTTTTTATGTTGGATTTAATGAAAATATATATATTTTTATAAAATAATTATTCTTCTAGAATTATAATTTCAAAGGTACCTTCTCAAAATCACATCTGTTAAAAAACATTAACATCACTCGTGCTTATGTGGGGACTACCACCTCCAATATATGATGTAATTGATTTTAATTTTCAATTTAAATTGAAGGTAACCAGGATATATTATAAGAATATATATTATATAATAATTATTCAATAATGTTGATTTATATTTTTTGTTTATATCATTACATCCATCGAAAAGTTATAACAACATCCCTACGTACTTATGGTTTGTAATTTCCATGAACAGTGCAATTAATTTTTTTAGAGCAATTTTTGATGACTATAATATAATTAAATATAAATAATATATATTATATGTATATGATGAATATAATTATGAATAATATTGAACATTTATTAACGTAAAAGGACCAAAAGTACAAAAACAAAAAAAAATTGTAAAACGACACATTTATAACCTGGAACTGTTCATTTAATTAATAAAATGTTGTTAAGTAGATGTTAAATGTTGATTATTAATTAATATATGGTATTATATTTATTATTATAATTATCTAATATATTTATAGTAAATATATATTCATTACACTGGGTGTTCAAACACATATGATAAAATTATTTCATGAGGTAAGGTTTTCATAACTCAATTTTCATTCATTGGGACATATCACTGCCACATAGAATATATTATATAAACGATGTATGTAAAATGGAATTAATTATATTTATTATGTATTTAGTTTTTTATTATTTAAATTGATTAAAATAATTTCACCATTTATCAATTGTCAATTCAATGATATTACCTTTTTGGGGGTTTATCAATTTCCCACCCAAATAGTCAAAATTTCAATGGAATGATTATATACAAATTTATATGTTTCTTAGATAAGGTAAAATTTACCTTTTTTCTTAATTTTTAGATTTTAAATAAGTTAAAAATAAAATGGGTATTTTCCTCCTAAATTTGTTTTTTGTTAAATTTCAAAAAAATTCATCTATTTTTATATTATTTAATAAATTTTACTCCATAATGAATATATAAAATAATTATACAATCCATTATATATAAATATAATTATTAAAATTAATTTTTTTAGTGAATGTATTAAATTATTTTTTTAGTTCATCAAATATATTCAATTTTTCATTATTAAATCATGTTGATGATGTAAAATTGTTTACTCATATGAACAATGATTTTAAATTATGACATAACTCAAGGGTCCATTAATTATATAGCACCTTGATGCCTTGGTTTAAATAATGAGACATACCATTTTTGGGAATTGCTGTAGTTTTTACCCATTTATATATTTATCTTGGGATGAGTTGTCGATGTTAGGATTGAGATGTAAGACACTAAGAATTCCATAATTTTGATATCAATTATCAGTATAAATGAGATTATTTGATTTTTTATCATATACATGGATAAGTTTCATTTTCATTTGATTATTTATTTATAATTATTTGATGATAATTAATTACTACCATGTAGTTTTTAATTCTTACATTATTGTATAAAATTGATTAGTTTATAGTTAGTTTTCAATCCATTGAATTCATTCCTTATAAATACCATGTTACAATCTTTTTTATTTATAACCTCATTGTAAATATAAGAATAGCCATTTCTTATTTTTTCCCGATAATACATATTTATTTTTTATTAATGATCTACAAGGATATAAACAATAACATATTTATTTTATCATTTAAATTTTAGTTTTTTAAATTTTTTCAAATGCAATATAATATTAATGTTTTTATTAGGTTAACTGAGAAAAATAAACAATCAATTCTACTGTGATATGATTTCTTATTTCAATATGCACTTTATTAATGAAAAATATAACTCTATTTTATTAAAGATAAGATATTTAATTTTTTAAAACATGTCAGGTTTAACTTGATTAACATATTTTCTATATTATTTCTATAAGTAATTGTAGTTATATCATAATCATTATATGTATAAAGCCCTCATTTCTTTTAGGTATCCTCATAGCTAATCAGATTTACACCTAATGTTATGTGGTGACATATCATCATCACATGATGGAGAACCAGGTTTGGGAATTTACAAATGTGTGTTGGAGAATGTATATTCTATTACATTTTGTTTTTTGGAGTGTTATTATAATGAAAAGAATTTATTAGGACATGGTACCTAGATTATTCATGGGAATAGATCAACTAAATACAAGGGAAGCCCCATGATACAATGGATAGGATTAGGGATCATCAGTTTTTAATGATACATTCAGTAATGTTAATTATCCTTAGGTTAGACATATTTTTTGGGTTATAATTTTGGAGTTTTTTTTCATTGGAAGGCATGGAATGAGATGGGTATTGTTGAATCCAATTATGAATATATGAGAATTGGTAATTTATTTTCATATTATGGGAACATTTTTATTCATATATAAAATTTTATTTGTTGATTCATATGAAATAATTATTAGTAATACCCTTATAATGGGTTATGGTTTTTAAATTATTTATATGTAAGATCATGGATGTCATGCAGTTATATTCTTATTTATATTTGTGGTTTTATAAACTAATATTGCCTAATTAAATTTTTAACAGGTGTATGAGGATGCTTGTGGTTGTTTCGAGGGGTTAGGACATGAAATAAAGGGAAATGGATAACTCTTATGAAAATTGCATAGTGGGAACATGGTTATTGAAAACCATGAAAGTGGTGAAATATTTTAAAATTTTGTAACATGGTTTTTTAAACTCTGAATAATTCTCCAAAAATATTGTGGCTTTGACACCTCCAAGATTATTTTAGGTGCACAATTTGTGCCAGGTTACCAGATCTATGTGGCCATGTTCTGCACCCCATGAAAAATTTGAAAATTATTAATTTTCAACTTGATATTTTATGCTGCACACAAGAGTTTCTCCCATATTATTACCCTATATCGATAATGATGAACCAAACTTCCTCATTATTACAAAGGGTCAATCCCCTTTGAGTCGTGGCTTTTTGTAGTTATGTTGTTTTCAAATAAATTCTATGGGTATTTCTATAACTCTTCCTATTTCCTTTTTCTAGATTATGTATTGTTGAATTTATCATCAACATTCAAATCCATAAAATCATTTTTAAATGGTGGAATTTAGGTTAGGATTCAATGTGTTCATGAATTCTGATATAAGGATATGGTTAAGGGTACACACATCTTTTTATTCTATATTGGTGATCTACCAGTTATATTCCGTAGTTTTATTATCTATTTGTGAATGTTTTTTCATGATATTTCTTCCCATTTTATTTAAAAAGGATTCTTTTATAATGATTTGGTATAATGGTTTTCCAAAATATTAATTCATCCACTCATAGTCCACATAGGGTGGAAAGTTATTTTATTGATAGTTTACGTCCCCCATGGGGTTTTTCGATATTTCTGGACATGGAAAATTAAAATTTCTATCATAGTATTATTATTTTTGAAATAGATTCCATGAAAAAATATATTTATTTAATAGTTTTGGATATAAACTGTCACCATAGGTAGTTGTTTATAGTTTTTTTAAATGGTAGTAGTTGTTTAATGTTGGAAATGGTAGTTGTTTTTTGTTGTTTCTAGTTGTTTTTATTGTTAGTTGTTACTAGTTGTTTGGTATGATATGAGGAAGAGTAAAATAGATTTAGTAAAGTATTCAAATGACTTCTAAATTTATAATGGAAATGATTAATTATATTATTGAATATAAATTGATGAATTTTTCAAATGTGTTAATGCATCATAATAGATGAATATATTAAATGGGAAAATATATTAGAAGTTTTTAACATGATTTATTTGATAATTTATAAAAAATTAAGTTGTATAATTGATTAATGTTATGTAAATGATAAAAGTTTTATTGTGTTATGGGTTTATAATGATTCATATAATTTATTAATTATCTATTATAAATGTTATGTGTAATAGATGTGTATGGTTTTTGATATGGTTAATTTGGTAAATGGTTATATATGAATGTTCACATGGATTGGTGGTGTGGGATAAATGATTGAGTATCCTCTCATCTGATTAGTTTGGACTCATCCTCCAACACCATCCTGAGAATGCATGGGTTAGGGATCTAGATTAGATGTTTATTCAACTAATTGTTACATTGGTGGTAATAACTACAATGAGGACACATGGTATGTATGAGATGATTATTTATAAAATGTATATTGAAATTGATATAGGTAACTTTACTTATTTAATTATGCAAGACAATTGACCATTGTATGCTTTTATTAAAATTATTTAACAACCAAACTGTGGAACATGTGAAAAAAATGATTTTGGTTATGAAGATGGTATAAGAGAAAGAAAAAGATAAATAAAAATTCCAATTGTTAATGTAAATATTGTCAATAAATGGAACCTGGGTTGTATGTTGGTTTATCTCATAATTAATTTAATACTTCCATGAACTACCTATTTATACTAGATATTTTATAGAAATAATTAGAGTATGCCTACTGTTTTTTACACACACAATTATGGGGTCACCATTGGGTACCTTCGAATATTTCATGATCGCAGGTTAGGATAGATGGAAAGGCACTATGATGCAGAGTTGAGTTGGGTTTTGGATTTCCATGGAAGAGGATCCAGACATAGTGTCAAAACCTATTTTTATGATTTAAATTTATATCATTATTTTGTGGTTTTATTCACTTTTGGTATGGTCGACATTAAATGGAATATTTATTGTTTTGTTTTTTTCAATACCATGTTTGGAAAATGGTTGATAGTGAATGTTTTTGAATATTTGTTAATTTTACATTTATATCATATGTTATCTACAGTGTCATACTCTTATAAATATTTTATAGTCATCCAGTATGATTTATTTTGTCCTCAATATTTGTGTTCAACCTCAATCATATGGGGAGGTGTGCTGGAGGTCACATGTGGACCCAAATCGAGAAACCTATGAAGTGGATTTTAGGTCAGAAACATTAGATATTTTTTTTCTTATAAGGTCATTTTTACGGTATTATTATTTTTAGATGGTATAATGGATTTTAAGATGTGTGAAGTGTATGAAATGATCTCATTATTTGTAATAGCTAACACATGTATTGGGGACAAACCAGTATCCCAATATGGGATCTTTTGTACTTAATGTGTTTTTTTATAGTTGAATGATATTTCAACATTGGATGATGTACTTGTTTTATGATGTGACCGTTTTATTATATATTTAATATGGTTAAATGGCATGAATTTTTGTTAAAAAATATTTAATAAAATTGTGCTTAATTTATGTTTTTAAATGAGATAAATTAATTGTTGCAACAAGACGTGAAATGGGAAATGATACTAAGAGGATATGTTTAATTTTAATGTTTTGAAATGACATAAAAGGTGTATAATGAAATAGTTTTGGTTATTAATTGCATCTACCTTATGTTATCCATGACCAATAGTAAAGATAATAAAGGGATGTATTTTAGGTTTGATGATATATATTGGGATGGTGTATTTGAATTGGTATTGTGATAAATATTGTAGATAATTCATATACGTAAACCATGAATTTGTTGTGTTATATCATTTGATATTTGTACATGAAATTATAGGAAGATTCCAACATAAAATAGTTTTCTATTTGGGTGACTAGTTGAAGTCACAGAGAACACTCTACCATTGGTGTAGCAAGGGAGTCTGGTGAATTAGTAAAAAATTGGTGAATTAAAATATAGTGTGAAATTGTCTATTTTAATGGAGATTATGGAGTGGTACCCCTGGAGGGTTTCTCCAAATATGTTTGAGGGGACTAGGGAATTTTGAAAACAACACCCTATGACATTTTATATAGAGGTTGGGATGGATGTAGTAGAGTGCTAGACAGAGTTCATCATGATGATTCTTGTTTACATAGGGAATTCTCTTTTTCCTAGGATCATAATAGAATCTTCTATATTGTGAGGTCAGGATAATCTCTTGTAAAATGATCTGGTTCAGACCTAGAAAAATGATGGTATGATATAGCTTCCTTATCAAAAAATGTTTGTGGATCATTTTAATCTCGGGACCTTGAGGCATGTTAAGGATTATGCATTAATGAGGCTGACTTATTGGTCCATGTTAGTAAAAGATTACACTAGCCATTTCACTTACTTGTAATATTTAATTCCATATTTATTTTGGGATGAGGCGGAAAGGTTGAGATAATTCTAGGATGGACATAGATATGATATTAAGTCCCTTTTAAATATCTTTCATATAAATTGGTTTATGTATGTACTATATTAGGACTTTATTTAGGTAGTATATCTCAAGGAATCATGAAGTGGTGGATGTGCAGATCTAGAAAGGGGACCCATGGGAATGAATTTTGAGTGTAGGAAGATCTATTTCAAATACAAGAACCATATCGATGGTGGGATGAGTAGTCAAAATTTATAACAAAAATCTTGGAGTAGTGAAGATGTTTTCTAGTATTAGTGAAATTTTCTAGGAAACATGCACAGTCAGTGCCCTAGACTACATGTTTAGTAATGATCATATGGTAGAATGAGTAATGATTATAGGTTATGTAGGAACCCTTCATTAGTCTGTAATGAGGGAGATGTGGCACCGTTTTAGAGTATATGAATGGGATCAGTTCCCGTATATTAGAGAGGTATTTGAAGCTATACTAGATGAACTAGTTTAGGAGCTAGACATGGTACTCTTGGATGAGAGAATCTATATCATTTGGGTAGTGTAGTACTAGGAATTCAGACGGTGGCCAAGGGTGTAGGGGAAGGTCAGCATTATGTAGTTCATTCTATACATGGAGGTTGAAAGGATAGACAATCTATTATTTGATGTACAATCCTTATACATTATTGTCATTCAGATTATTTAATTAGTATAACTAGATAACAATATTTTATATCTTCCCATTTCATATGATTTTTGGTCCTATGAGTTCAGTATTTGTGTGGAGTCATGTCGATTGTTACACCATTGTGGGTGTATGTTGAAAATTTACAATAGTGTAAGGGTTGTGCTCTTAAATTTTACATTTACTATTTTTTGGGACTTTTTAGTGTTTGAGATGTTAGTTATTGATCTCATTTTTTGTATGGGTTGTGTAACATGGTACTAAGACCATATTGAATATTACCACCAATGGGTAATGCACATGTCTCTTGAGGGACACATGAATGTACATCATGGTGAATTGGATATCCAAGAAGGGCATTCAGATCTAGTTTTACTATTGTTAGGTGAACTCATAACCCATGTTTCTTGACATATGCTTATTGATTGAAGAGTAATGTAGATTTTATTTCCTATGGTAGTGGATAAATTATAGGACATGGTTACCAAGGATTTATTGGGTATTCCTCCGGGGAGGGATGATAAGTTCATAATAGAGTTAATTTTATGGGAAGATGAATTTTCCATTCTACAAAATAAGATGGAAACGAAAGAACTCCATGAACATAGAACATGGTAGGAGGAATTGGTGAATTGTGGGATTATTTTTTCATTTATTCCACTATGGGGATCTCTAATGTTATTTTCCAAGAAGTAAAATTGGTCATTGAGGTTGTGTGTCAATTATAAGAAGTTGAATCTAATTACTGTTGGGACTACATAATATTTTCCTTACATCTATGACCTTTTTGAACAGCTAAGTTGTGCTTATGTATTCTCTAATATTTATTTGAGTTAGTGGTTTCACCAATTCAGCTTGAGAACTTATAATGTACTACGAATTCCTTTCAGTATATGGTATATGATGTATTATTTTTTTATTCTTTTCTTGTTGACCAATCTACTATAGTGTTTATATCCCTAATGAATCAAATATTTACCCATCACGAGGACCAATTTTTCATTGTTTTTAAGGATGAATTCATGTTCTCTAAGACCGAAGATTCTCATTGCAAACATCTTGTAATTATCATGACTATAATAAATGATAACATCATATATTCTATGATATCCACATTTCATTTCTAAATCAATTGGGTGGATTTCATGGGTCAAATAATCTCAGAGGAATATGTGGTGGTATACCTGATGAAAATATTGGTAGTTGTGACTTTGGATAATCACAATAATGTTTCCATTTTCAAATTATTTATAGCTATAGATTGATATTACTAAAAGATTATAAAATATTTTTCTAATTTTGATGCAACATATTGAGCATGACAAAGAAGGATATCCAATTTAAATGGTCTGAAGCATGGGATAATGTCATCCAATAGTTAAAGAAGATATTATCAATCAAAATTATTTTATTCATACTTGATCAAGGAAAGGGGTATACCTTGTTTTTTAATACATCAAGTATTGGCCTTGGGTTAGTGTTGATGAAGGATGTTCAGTTTGTTGTGTATGTTTCTCCACAGTTGAGGCATCATGAATTAATTTAAAATACCTATGATATTTATTTCGCTGTAGTGGTTCATACCTTAAAATCATGGTGAAACTACTTATTGGGGGAATGGTTTGTGATGTATACATTTCATAAAATACTGAATTAAATGTTTTATTAGTGTTATATGAATCTTCTTTCAGTGAATATTTGGTGAATACAAGAAATCATTTATCATTGAACAAGCTTTACACATAGAAAAGTAAATAATTATTCAGATTATTTGAGTTATAAGAAACAAAATAATGTAGTTTATATGTTAATCTCTATGTAGATGGTGATGGTGTTGTATATTGAGATTCATCCTAAAGGGTATGATGTCTAAGGATAAATGACCATTACATATTTGTAAGTTAATCCATGATTATTCTTTGGATTTGGGAATGACAGTATGTAGATTAGAAATATTTTTCATTAAGGGAATGTTTTAAAGGTGGGAGTCACCATCTTATTGTTCCATAGGATTTTGTTCGATCATTTATGATTGTTCCTATGAAATTTTCCCAATTAGTATGTTATAGGTTTCGATGAAAGAGATTCAGGCATTAATATTCATAGTGAATCTATGACAGAACAACATTTGTTCTGATCGTTAATGTTTGTATTAGTGTCCCAGGATGACGAATGGGGTTCCAGGTATCATGGAATAGAGCCTTACCTGTCAAAATGTGATATATAAGTATAAATATCTTGGACATTTGATGCAGTCATTTCATAATCTAGATTATAAATTGGATTACATGAAGAGGGGTAAAATTTTTGGAATTATGAGGATTCCCTAAAATAGATATGCGGTCATGGTGGTTGTGCATCAGTTGACTAATGTGGATCCATTCATTTCAATTAAATATAGAATAAAAATGGATTATTTGGGTGTGGTTTATGCTATAGGGATTGTTTTGTTAAAATGGGTGCATCATACTATTGATTTAGATCATGATCCACATTTTTCAAAAGCATTCTCGCAGTATTGATATAGAGTGATTTTTACCATGTTATTGTATGTAAGGCATTCCACACATTGGAGAATGGAAAAAAATAGTGCTTCATTCATGTATACGAGTACAAGTTGAGGGCTTCGGTACTAGACATTGGTGATTCATGAGAAAATATTCGGTATATTTTTTTCTAAAACAACAAATATCGGTAATTGATTTAGATAGATCAAATTTTTGGGCATTATGGTAGACCATTTAGTGCTCCATTACGTTAGATAGAAGCTGGGTAATCATTTTATTGGATTAGGTCTTATACAAGAAACATCTAAAAATAGAAAAGATGAATAAGAAAAATATGGCAATGACTTAGTGTGGGATGAATTCACATATAGATAAAATCATATTTATCAAAGATAATGTATGGTGATCATATTTTTCATTATGTATCTCCAAGGTTCAATAACGGTATGATTTAAAAACTATTAAAGATAAAACCAATGTACATGGGGCCATTTTAGATTGTTGGGAGGATGAGACTGTTACTGTTTTGAATGGTTCTTCCAAAATGATATAGTGATATTAATAATGTGTTTAATGTGTCATATTTTTTATAGTATTTCCCAGACCCATCTCGGGTGATTTATATTAAGGGTGTTGAGGATGAGTATGATGCATCCATTCAATAGCAATCAATTTGATTTATTGGTCATTGTGAGGTTCCCATGTAGAGAAATAATATTCCTTTTGTTCTAGTTTTATGGTATATTAAAAATGTTAAAGAAAAAAAATTAAAGAGGGAGATACATATATGACCATATAGACCGGACACATTCTTTCAGAACCATAGTGCTACTTGGTAGTGTGGATCATAGATGTGAAATTATAAGGTGGAGAGGTTATATGATCCCTGATGTTTTAGAGGTGAATTATTTTTCAAATGATAATTTAATTACATCATAATTGATATCTAAATGTTTAACTAGAGTATTTGGATACTCAATGGTGTTATGAGAATTCCAGACAAGACATAAAGGGATATCAGTCCATCTTATTCAAGTTACATGGTTGGTACACAGTAAGTGAAAACTGTTCATGGGGCGCCATGATATGTTGTATGCATAGACAGATAAATTTCAAATAGGGGATTCAAGGCATATAAATCTGTGATGAATTCCCAGGTAAAATTTATACATGGACCATTCATAGATAGAGGTACTCACATAATTAGTTCCTAGTATTCCAAACCCTAAGGCCATAATTTGGGTTGCATTATAAAGTGAAAAATTACAAAAACATTCCCTTAGTAATTTAGGTTCATCGCTCGATAATCTCCACATTTCTTCTGCCTATAACAATTATAATTATTCAATCCTCTTGAATCATCCTAATGGTCAATCTCCTTTGATTCTATACTATTTCATGTTTTTTTTCTATTGATTGAATCGCTGAGTTAGTCTAAAACTTCTCATTATTGTATATTATATATTAGAGACTGTTGAATTAATCTTCTCCATCCAAATCTCTAAAAACATTTTTTTAGAAGGATCATATATTGGAAATTCAATGGAGTTGTTAATAGAGATCTAAAGTTAATTTAAAGGTTGTATTAATCATTATATTCAAGTTTGATTGTGTACATTTTATATCCCATTATTTATTATCAATTTGATCATATGTGGTTTTCATTTTTCATCCCTATTTATGTGAATTTGATTCAATTTTAGTATTTGGAATGATATATGTATAAATGATTAATTGAACCATTCATGATCCCAGTGAGATGAATTGTAACACCCCGACCCAAGTTACCCATATTCGCTGCATTATTACGTAACATTGGCATCATCACAGAAGATCATGTCTTGAAAAACTGATTAGTTTAAAATCATTGGAAACACTAGATACATTCATAAATGTTACATTACATAATAAGGTAAAAAAACAACAACAACATCTTATCTTCATATCCCCTCATACAATCCCTGCAGGTCATTCATAAAATACTTCTTCACATCCAGGAAAATTAAAACATAGAAAGGGGTTAGGTTAGATGCTCAGTAAGGATAACAATACAGTGGAAACATTCATAAATAAACACAAACATTTAAGTCAATGTATAACTAAAACAAAAGCCTTTTAAACTTGATCCTCAACATAATATGGAAAAAATAAAATGTAATAACACTATTCACTTATTTACATTGATATTCTACTAGTTGAATAATCACATGCAATATCAGTAACCACTTTCATAATGATGGAATTCATAATACCATACTATCATAACCACATATCCAAGGCCTCGTGCCAAGACTAAAAATAATATTTTGTCAAGGCCTCGTGCCAAGAAACTTGTTTGTCTCATGGGACCTACCGATGCATTGAGGAGATATAGCGGGCACCACCTGTCACTTATTAAGTCCAATGCATTCCTTATATGAAAAGGTTTAAAAATGTCATAAACCATAACATAATCATATCACATAAAACTTGCATAAAGGAAAAATAACATTTCAACATTTCAATCACAAGATATCAATACAACACATTGAGAAGTAATCATTGCCAAATAGGTACGACAAAAAAACATTCACTTTTTTCGTTTAGTAAAATGCTTCATATAAACATATTCCTTTTGAATAAACATAAAAGTTAAAAGGGTTTATACACTGTATAAAAGAACATTGTGTATAAAATAAAATATGCCTCAATGAAAGAAGATTGAGATGAAGTCCCTTACAAAGATCATTTTTTAAATAAAATAGATATATTATGTGTATTAACTATAAGTACACATAAATAAAGTACAAATACATGATAGGACATAACAATATCATGACATAAAAATATCATGACATAATTTGAATGTAGGAGATTAACCAAAAGAACTGAAAATGGGTTAAGATGTTCTATTACCTCATGTTCGACTCAACTCAATCGTTCTTTAACCTCCCGAATAATAAACTAGAGTTAATTTCTACTTGATTACGAACCATTTTCAAGTTCATTATTCCTTTTATATCACTTATTACAATGATATGAACATTATATAATCTTCTTATAATTACTACTTGTCCATGTGGTAAAATTATCATTATATGCATAATTATATTCATGATTTATATATCATATATAACATATATATCCAATATATATATGCATTTATAATATTACATAACATTTAGAGGTATGAAATGAAATGCACCGTACATGGAGACGGTAAGCCGTACATATGCATGGACGCTACATTCATCTCTACTTTGTATTTAATTGAATGAAATCATAATTATATAAATGTGTATTATAATTCCAGTATAATATCATATCATTTACTCCATCCTTTATACGTCTCACATATGGCATTAACGATTTAAATCTCTTTGAGGGGGCGGTAGTCCGCACTTCCTAAAATGAAATATCGTGTTTAACCATAATGGAAATCATAAAAGCGTTCTATAAATGAAAAATAAAAAAGCATAAGGAAAACGTAAACATAATATATATCATAAATAAATATATTTACATCTTAATGTCCACTATTAAAGGTGTTAAAAGAAGACTGAACAATCATCGTTTCGTGAGGTTGTAATTCGCCACCCAGAGAAACACTATGTTCTTTAAAAATTAGATAAAGGTGTGTGTAAGTTTAAATTAAATCCCTCTCATAAAAACATCTTATTATATTTAATATACTAGTGTTATTAATAAATAATGTAATAAAAAGTTTTTATGGTGTTCGAGAAGAAAATTATTACAAAAGAAGATAACAGAAGACATTACCTTAAAACCGTGTAACTCTTTTTGATTTGAGCCAAATGCTTCTTTGGGATGCCTTATACCCAATGTGAGGATTCTAGGAGTAATAGAGGAAAGTTGAGAGATTATTTGGCCAGATTTTGGCTGATCCAAATGGCTTTGATGGTGTGAATAAGGTGGTAGAGGTGGGGGCCTTTTATAATAGGAGAGGAGGGGCACTCTTGGAAAGACATGAAATATTACATTATTATAAAATGATTTTAGGATTTTAGAGGTCCCAAAATTATATATTTCAAGGATAAGGTGATAAAGGTTCGAAATATACTCATCCAATAGGTTTTATACAAGTGTATGTCTTATATTTTAAATTATCTCATCATTTTATTAAAGTCGTTAATTAATGAGGTATTCACTGCGTCATCATGGTGTCATAAAAAATATAATTTATTTAATGTCTAAAAATTATAAAGATATTACCATTATTTAGGAAATAGTATTATCTTTCCATTTAATATTTATTGTATAAATTTTAGCTTATATAACCCCATGTAATATTTTTTTTAGAAAAACAATACATGGTTGTGACAATTTTATTTTTACTTTAAATAAAAAGTTATTAATTTCATTTTCTTACCCAAATTGATCCATGGGGTCCCCAAGATGTCCCATGTATTTTATTGGTCCTCCATGACTCTTCCAATAAGGGTAGGACATGTGTATAGTAAATTTCATATTATTATAACATTATATTTATCTTAAATTACACTAATTACCTTTAATATCGATTAATAAAACTTAAAAGTTACCATTCACCCAAAATTATTTTAATCCTATTGGACAAAATTTTACTTCAAAATATCAAACATTTATGTAGGATTTTTTAAATTAAACTCACAGAAGTAGTAATGTTTCATTTAAATGAAAAATTATTTTTTTAACTACCACTTAGTGGTTTCACTATTCATCAAAAAATGGATGTTTTTTAGAAAAATACCAACAATTCACCCTAAGCAATATTTGATATTAATAATTCATAAATGAGGTATATTTTAAAAAATTCAAAACATATAAGTTGAATTAATTAATTTAATAATTAATTCCCACATTCACAACAAATAACATGTTTTTAGGAAGCAATATATATCAAAATATTTACATCTGTTTATGTCCAATTTTAAAATGAAATTAATTATAATGACCACCATTTGATAAAATTGTAAAAAAATATTTTATTTATTCTTTAAAACCACACAATAGTATACTTTATTACTATAAATTAATTTTATTATAAAAGTTGTTTTTAAGTATTTTTTCCAATTCATAGAAAATTGGAAGTTCTCAGAAAATTACAAAAAATTCAACTTAGGATAATTTCAATATACCGAATAAAAATATGGAGTCCATTTTGAAATATTAAATTTATATAATTTCAAAAAGTGTGTATTACTATTCATAATGACTACTTTGATTGGTCATGGTGTGTTAGAATCACGAACTTGCGTACAATGCAAGCTATAACATTATTGAAGGAGAAGCGTACCATGGAATCATGGGGTGTTACATTCTTCCCTCCTTCAATAAATTGCATCCTCGCAATGTGAAAATGTTATTCCAATATAAAAGGTTGAAAATAGAAAATACATTTGTAGAAATCCCATATGAGAAATAGGGTTAGTAAAAATATAACATTAAAAGAAAGAAAGAGAAGTACAAAGGTCACCCGAGATTGCTAATACTAGGATTCTATGAAAACATCGATATGGAGGAAAATAAAACCATCAAGGTCTGATGGAGAGTTTTATAAAAAGGATTAGGGGAAATATAACTACAAGAAATTCACAAACTTATGATTGGTTAAACGATCATTGATTCCACATTAGGAAAATTAAACGAAAATGTTTTTGTTTTAAGTTATCTTTCATACTATTGAGGAATTCATTTAGAATATTTACTAATAATGTAAGGAAATATACATTTTTGTCCTGTAGTCATTCATTCTTTATTAAATTTTTACCACAAACCAATCTTTCACTCAAAAAGATAATTGAACACAAAAATATTATCTTTATCCTAATCGTACAAGGTTCTAAATATTAACAAATACCATTTAGATCAGGAAAACTATTTTGTAATAACCAGGGACATCATGTAGGCTACTGATAGGTAATAAAGGCCTTCCGCACTATGGTTGTGGGTTAGATTCCTACAACATTTTCCGACGTGACGGGTTATCCCCCAACCTTCATGTTCTCCTTTCCTACAACTATAGTATTATAATATTCCAAAAATAATCTTCAAAAATGTTTTAACCTTAAACAATACCATCCAATGTTAAACTTAATCCATTCCAACCTTTATAGTTATCCAAAATACCTCTATCCAGACTTTCTCTAAAGGTCTCTAAATTTCAAAATCAATTATAACATCAGATTCCCCAAATAAAGAAATGTTTCTCTCATAGTCACATACTAAAAATATAATTACCTTCATTATATTAAAACCATATTGAAAACAACATGTACTACAGTACAATCCTTATATATATCACGTTAATCTTATAACCATAATATAGTTCTTGAGTCCAAAAACACAAATACAATAATTATTTATCTTCATCTGTAGTAACAGCATTTTCTTGGCCTTGCTACCTTGGCCTCTTCTGAGGTAAGTTCCTCTAACGCTTAGGACATTCATTTGCATAATGTCCCATATCTCTACAATTATTGAATTCCACATTGACATCAACTCTCTTTCCCTTACAATCATGAGCTTGGTGGCCTTTTTCGCCACACCTGTAACAGACTCACATTCCCTTCAGGAAAGTACCTGGGTGTTTCTTCCCACATTTACTACAGGACTGATATTAAACATTTCCCTTCATCCCCTAATTTCCATTTCTAGATTGATAAAAAGATCTCTTCTTCTCGTTATTTGCTTTAAATTCATAAGACTTATATAATTCTTTTTACATGTTGATAGCACACGAGACAGTATCTTCGTACGAAGAGAAGGTTTGTGAGACTAATGCTCGATGAAGAAATGGTTTTAACCCATCAAAGGAACAATCAATATTACTTCTCGGGTTACGTATATAATATGGAGCATGCCTCGCTAACCTTGTAAATTTAGCCTCATACATTGCGACATTCTCATCTTACTTCTATCTCAGACTCATAAATTGCCTTTCCATATCTCCTCGATGGTAAAGATGAAATTATTTTTCTAAATAAATCTCTTTTAACTCCATCCATTACATATTTTATACTTCATCATATTGCTTTGTGTTTTGAATTAATGACCACCATTGATCAGTATCTTCAGTGAGGTTGTAAACTGCCATGATAACCTTTTCCTTTCACTACTCCCCAAGGAATGGATTATATTCTCTATAGAATTTATCCATTTATCAACTACTAAGGGAATTATACTCCAATTGAATGTTGGTGGTTGTTTCCTCATGAAGCAATCTAATATTGATCCTCTACATTGTGGATTAGGGTGCTCCATATGAGTAAGGTTATTATTCATAACTTGAGTGAGTTTTCCCAGTATGGTGATAAGCTGATCAGCACCAGTTCTATCACCATCTCCATTATAATTATCTTGAGAAAGAGGGTAATCCCTACATGGAATGCATTCATTGATATAGTTTTCATTCCTTCTACTAGGCACCAATTCTAAAAAATGTCATAAACTACATTAGTTTATGAATCAAAATACATAATTCCATAATTGTAAAACACATAACATAAATTGAACTATAATCATTAAAATGTTTTCTTTGAGCATGTATATACTCATAAACCCTTCTTAATGGTTCGTAAAGAAAATGAGAATTATCCTAAGCATATCCACCAGGAGTGTCGTAACCAAGAGTGCAGCAAGTCCCGTTGTCATTAACCAGTTCCCTTTCAAGTCTAGCTCAAAGCAGTGTTTTTGGGTTTTACCCCTAGGTACATCTGTGCCAGTGCCTCCTCTACCTGCTCATATCCAGAAAGGGATGTATTTCTACGGAAACTCACAAAATCTCTATAATACCAAAATTCTAGGATGTTATTCTATACTAATCCTCAAAGTCTATCTTTGGGCTATGTGCTCTAATTAGAGTTTATCTAAATATAACATCCAAGGATAGTTATAAACTGCTTCTGATACCAACTGTAATGCCCCGACCCCAGTTACCCAGAGTCGGTGCTTTATTACGTAACATTGTTATAATCACAAAAGATCATGTGTCGAAAGACTGATTAGTTTAGTATCCTAGGAAACACTAGATACATTCATAAATGTTACATTACAAAAAAAATTAATAGAAAACTACAAAAACATATTGTCATCATATCCCCTCATACTATCCCAGAAGGTCATTCATAAAATACTTCTTGTCAACCTGGAAAAATTAAAACATAGAAAGGGGTGAGCTCAGATGCTCAATAAAGATAAAAAAAATGTGGAAACTTTCATAAATAAACATAAACATTTAAGGTAATGTATAACTAAAATAGAAGACTATTAAACTTGAACTTAAACATAATATCGAAAAAATAAAATGAAATAACGACATTTAATTATTCACATTGATATTCTACTAGTTGAATAATCAAATATAGTATCAATAACCACATTCATAATGATGGAATGCATGATGCCAAACTATCATATCCACGTAGGCAAGACCTTGGTCCAAGACTACAAATAAGATTTTGTCAAGGCCTCATGCTAAGAAACTAGTATGTATCCTCAGACATACCTATGAATCGAGGAGCTATAGCGGCCTCCACCCGTCATTTATTTAGTCTAATTCATTCCTTATATGAAAAGGATTAAACATATCATAAACCATTACATAATCGTATCACAAAAAAACATGCATAAAGGAAACATAACATTTCCACATTTCAATAACATGTTATCAATACGACACATTGATATAATAAAACCATTTCCAATACCAAAATAAAAGAAAAGTAAAACATGGTTTTTATTTTTCATTTAAAAAAAATTATGGCTTGTAAAGGAAGCCAAAAATCATATAATGGTCATGGCGGCGGAGAAATCATCGTCATCGCATACATACGACAATGAAACATTATATTTTGTCGTTTATTAAAATTCTTTATATAAAAATATTCCTTTTCAATAAACATAAAATTCAAATGGGTTTATACACAGTATAAAAGAAAGTTGGTTATAAAACAAAATATCCATCAATGAGAGGAGATTGAGACGAAGTCACATACAAAGATATTTTTTTAAATGAAATAGATCTACTGTGCTTTTTCACTAAATGTACACATAAATTAAGTAAAAATACAAGATAGTACATAATAATATCATGACATAATTTGAAAGTAGGACATTAACACAATGAACAGAAATTGTGTTAAGAAGTTCCCTTACCTCGTGTCCGACTCAACTCGATCGTTCATTCATTAACCTCCTAAATAATAAACAAGAGTAAATATCTACTTGATTTAGAACCTTTTTCAAGTTCATTATTTCTTTTATATCACTTATTACCATGTTATGATCATTATGTAAATATTTATGTTAATAATGGTCGTTTTGTCGTTCTTTGGTACTTCAATAAAAAATAATCTTCTTATAATTACAAGTTGTTCATGTGGTAAAATTTCCATTATATCCAGAATTATATTAATGATTTATATATAATATATATCATATATATCCAGAATATATATTCATTTATAATATTACATAACATTTAGAGGTAAGAAATGAAATGCATCGTTCATGGAGACGGTAAGTCGTATGTATACATGAACACTACTTTCATTTCTCTTTCATATTTAATGGAATGAAATCATAATGATATAAAGGTTTATTATAATTCCAATATAATATCATATCATTTACTCTATCCTTTATACGTCCCACATATGGCATTACTAATTCAAATCACTTTGAGGGGGCGGTAGTCCGCACTTCCTAAAACGAAATTATCACGTTTACCCATAATGGAAATCACAAAAGAATGCCATAAATGAAAAATAAAGAAGAATAAGGAAAAAATAAACATAATATATATCATAAATAAATATAATTACATCTTAAAGGCCACAATGAAAGGTGTTAAAAGAAGATTGAACAATCATCGTTTCATGAGGCATTAATTCAGCACCTAGAGAAACTGTATGTTTTTTAACAATTAGATGACGGTGTGTGTAGGTGTAAATAAAATACATATCATAAATACATTATATTATATTAAAGATACTGGTTTTTTTATAAAATAAAGGAATAAAAAGTGTTATGGTGTTTCAGAAGCAAAATATAATAAAAGAAGATAATAGAAGACATTACCTTAAAATCAGGTAACTCTTTTTGATTTGAGCCAGAGGCTTCCTTGGGAAGACTTCTGCCCAAAGTGAGGCTTATAAGAGTAATAGAGGGAAGTTGAGAGATTATTTTGTTAGAGGTTGGCTTAGCCAAATAGATTTTATGGTGTGAATAAGGTGTTAGAGGTGGGGGCCTTTTATAACAGGAGAGGAGGGGCACTCTTACAAAGTCATGAAATATTACATTATTACGAAATAATTTTCGGATTTTAGTTGTCCCACAATTATATATTTCAAGGATAAAGTGATTAGGGCTCGAAATATACTCATCCAATTGGTTTTTTACAAGTTTATGTCTTATATTTTACATTATCATTTTTTATTTAAATCATTAATTAATGAGGTAATCGGTGCATCATCATGGTGTCATAAACAATTTAATTTATTTATTGTCTAAAAATTATAAAAAATTTACCATGATGTAGGAAATATTATTATCTTTCCAATTAATATTTATACTCTAAATGTTAACATATATAGCCCCATGTAATAATTGTTTTTGTAAAACAACACATGTTTGTGACAATTTTATTTCTACTTTAAATAAAAAGTTATTAAAGTCATTTTCTTACCCAAGTGGCTCCATGGGGACCCCAAGTTGACCCATGGATTATCAAGTTCGGTCATGACTCATCCAATAAGGGTAGGAAAAGTGTATGGGTAATTTCATATTATTATAACAATATTTTTACCTTAAATTACACTAATTACCTTTAATCGCGATTAATAAAACTTAAAATTTACTATTCATCAAAAAAAAATTATTCCCATTGAACCACATTTTACTTCCTAACGACAACCATGTATGTCATATTTTTGAAATTCAACTCACAGAAGTGGTAATGTTTCATTTAAACAAAAAATTAGTTTTTTAATAGAAATACGAAAAATTCACACTAAGCTATATTTGATATTTCTAATTAAAAACTGATGTCTATTTTAAAAAATTCAAAACATATAAGTTGAATTATTTAATTATTAATTAAGTCCTGTTGTCATAACAAATAACATGTTCTTAAGAACCAATATAGTTCAAAATATTGACAATTGTTTATGTCCAATTTCAAAGTTAAATTATTTCTAATGACCACCATTGGATAAAATGGTAATAATATATTCTAATTATACTTTGAAACCACTAAATAGTATAATTAATCCCTATAAATTATTTTGAATAAAAAATATGTTTTTAAGTATTTTTTCCTATTCATAGAAAATTGGAAGTTCCCAAGAAATTTCAAAAAATTCAACTTAGGATAAATTCAATATTCCGAATACAAAAATGGAGTCTGTTTTCAAATATAAAATTTATATAATTTCAAAAAGTGGGTATTACTATTCATAACAACTTCTTTGATTGGTAGCGGATTGTTAGAACCTTGAACTTGTGTATAATTCAAGCTATTGCATTATTGAAGAAGAAGCGTACCGTGGAATCTTGGGGTGTTACATGAATTGAGATTGAATAGTCCATTTATGGACACTAATTGGGTGTGCCATCATCTACCAAACTAGAAATTTTTCAATAAAAATCATATAATTAATTTTTTAAGATAGATACCATATAAATATATAGAAATTTTAGATTTAATATAAAATTAAAAACAATTATAGTTCTGTCTAGTATTTGGGAAGATATAATGGTTCAATCAGCAAGATATATCGAATTGTTGAATGAATTATTGTAAATACGTAAAATGTCTTGATAATTTTTAATTTTTAATTTTAAATATATTAGGTCATATGAATTGATGAATTTTTTATATGGTTTAATGTAATAGAATTGACGAATATGATAAATGGGTTAATTTATATGAAGTTATTAGAATAATATATGGGATAATGAATAAAATGGGAAATTTGTTAGTTAGTTTAAGATATGTTTATGATAAATGTTATAATGGGTTAAGGAATGATGATTATTCTAATTATGTCTGAAATATGTATTGTAAATGATATATTTTTTGGTTGTTTACATTTTTATAAGGGTATGTGGTAAATGGATATATATGTATGCAAGTTGTTTAGTTCATGATATAACAGAATATGTCCCACACCACATGTCGGGTTGGATAGAGGCTCAATAACCCACTAAATAATAAATGGGTTATGGATCTATAATGAAGATCAAGTCCCCATTCAGTTTCATTGTATGCGACTACCTATGATGAGGCTTCCAGCTAACTGTTTTATGATTTTTTTTGAAATTTTTATCCACAGTCAGATAAGGACATTGTGATATTCAATTGTACTGAATAATTTACCAACATACATTGTTATGTAAATGATCTAAATTCCAAACCCATGAAACATGTTATAAATGTGATTTTTTTTAATCTGTTCTAAGTGATAAAAAGGGACATAAATGTGAAGATAGTTAAAGTAAATATCTTTTAACCAATAGAACGTGAGTTTATTTGGTTTATCTTGTCATCTATTTCACACCATCGTGTATTATCTTTTTAGAACGGATATTTTGTTGACACCATTTACAGTATCCTTCTATGTTTTAAACATGACCTTAATGGGTCCCCATTGGGTAACCAATATTATTTCATTGTTCCAGTTCAAACCATTGGAAAAGACTATAAACTAGGGAGTTGATTTGGGCTTCAAAAGTCCATGCATGAGGATCCAGACAAGGTGTCATGACATATTTTAGGGTTTTTGTCCTTATGTTGGATTTTCATCACTTTTTTCATGGTTATCATGACATAAATTATTTATTGATTGGTTTTGGTTTGTAAAATATTTTGGAAATGTTTGGTAATGCATGATCTGATATTATTTTTCATTGTTCATTTATTTCATATGTTATTAATTGGGACATACTTTTATAAGGGGGTATTATCTATAGAAATGATCTATTAGACACTCATTATTAATCTCCATCATAAGGTGTTTCATTAGGCTGGAATAATATATTATGGTGAACAAGATCAGGTAATTGATCATGAGTGTTATAGGTTAGGGAAGTCACATAGTATTATATGATCTCTTTAGTTAAATATAATCTTATAGCTTTCACAATTAGAAATTAAACTATGAGAGAATACATTGACTTATATTTTATGTATAGATAGATAATTAATTTTATCTTTTATTGTCATAGTTTTATGTTTCTCTAAGTGTTTGTTACCCAATGTATAGAGATAAATCTATATTTATTTAAATTTATCATTATTGGTGTGTGGATGATAACACACAGAATAGAACAACAAAATCCTCAAGTACATTTGATGATGGTAATTGATGTTCATATTTAGTTCATTTTATATTGAATAATGTGTAATATGGGGATGTATAATCTTAAATGAGTTCAGACTATGTTAATAATATTAGTGGATTTTAAGATGTAGCACCCACATAATTTTAAAAGGGGACAATGTCTAACATGTGGTTAAGATTGATATTTAATATGGTGGACACTCTTTAATCCATAAGATACTCCCATGGAATGGATGAGGGTGGAGACTATGGAATAAAATATTTACATACAATAAAATTTCACTATGATACATTTTTCTAGTGAAAAAGAATAATGATTTGAAGAGAATATTGTTTTAAATTCAACGACTCAATACAATTTCCCTATAGAGATTCTATGGATAAATATATATCATATGATTATAATTAAAACATAAGGGACAATGAATACGGTTAATTTGGTCTTAAATTATAATTACCTGAATTTTATTTCCTAGATATACGATAGAGATGAGATATCTCGAGTGAAGTTCATCTACATAGTGATTCCTTCAAGAGTAGGATGAACATTGTGGGAATTAAAAATCGGATAGTAGTGGAACAAATAGTCCTTGTAGTATTCCATTTCTAGGTAGTGATAATATACACTTATTTTGGTGATGATAGTCTAGTCACTATAGGTGTTAGTGTACTTGTCTACTTTTAGATTGTTGGGGGTGTGGAAGGATTTGAATCCTACACCGGTTATACTTGTGTACTCCAAAGGTATTGTTTAAAGAGGGAGAAGAACATATTATTATTTGATGAAAAATGTATTCTATATAAAAATAGATGAGTATTTGGACTCCCACCTATAACAAAAAGGAAAGGGACAAAAAACTCTAGGGTATGGTTAAAAACACTAGTAGATTATTATACAATAGGGGACTAATGAAGTGAATATGGGAAGATGATTGAGATACACCCACATGGTTCAATATTCACCTACTAGGTTTGAATCGATACCCTCGACTATTAGATGTTTGATATTGGTATCACCTCTCCTCTATTGTACTATTTATTAATTTTGGAATCACACACCATTTAATCATTTTAAATATTCCTTCGATTATGTTTTTATGGAGTGAATGTTTGGTATACATCTATAAACACCCTGCATGGGTCATATTCTAATGGATTAGGAAATACTATACATATGATATGGATATTTAAGGGTATTTATTTTTCTTGGATCTATTCGTGCATGATATAGAGGTCTTTTAATGGTTATTGGGTTTTTAATGGTTAGTTAAACATAATTATTTTATCGATTTACCCCATTAGTGTGTGAATTTGTCACCACGTGTTGATAGACATTACATCTACCATGGTGAATAGGATATCATGGAATGTTATATATGAATACTACAATATACATTATAGGTTCATACATCCAGATTATCTATCTTTTAATTCAATTTTGGATATCCAAAATAGGAATCATTCACTATAGTAAATGAAAAGTGCTAGTATATTTTCCCTGATAAATTTTTTTGACTTGAACAATATTTGGAGATTGAGTTTACTATCGAGTTGGACCTTATATATGATTGTGTTTTTATATCTCGTTATAGGTTTGTCCCAAAAAAAAATTTCATTAGGATATTTGGTTCTAGTAAATTTAAAGAAGTGGTTTTACCAATCCATGTACAACGCCTTAGAGATCTATAGTTCTTTTCCTTGTGAATGAAATTGGGTGTTTTCAGACATGTTTAAATTATCAAATGATTCAGTAGATTCTAGTCAACAACTAGTATCACATTATACATATTAGTGAAAACATTAAAAATATTATAGGTGGTAAAATGATCACTGTGATAGAATTGAGATCATAGTAGCATCATTTAAGATTTATTTCATATGACCCCCAATCATATAACCTTTTGATGACTCTATGGTTTATATTAATTCAAGGTGATAGTATTCAACATAATTATTTCACTAGTGGTGTTCATGTACTAAATGAAATTGATCATTCAAATATATCTAGACCAATTCTGGGATATTGTAATTTTTTCCATCTTCACAATCTCTGAATCAATTATTGATCATGAATGACATGTGGAGATAGTCTTGAGTATGCTAAGAGAGCATCAACTATTTGCTAAAATACCAATGTTTAATTTCTAGAATGGTAATTTCCACATTACATTCTACTGATTGAAATTATATAATAGATATCCATTAAACTCACTTAGGTTATAGTTTACATTATTTAGTCATGAAATTTTATTATAATGTTACCATTCTTATCTCAAATTATCATAATGTGATTGGGGATATATTTTTATGAAAAATATTACTATTTCATATTTATTGGATAATATATTTATTGAATGATTTTATTTTATTAATTTTTATTGATAAATGATTTTAATATAATCTGATGATATATTGAAGTATGTCTGGCCAATATTTTACTATATTTTAAATGAATAAAGAAGAAATATCATATCAATTTCAATATGATGTCTATTTATGAAAGGATTCAATAAATAATTTTTTTAATTATAAATAGAAATATTTTTTTCCCCTAATCATGACTAATAAATTCATTGAATCATCAATTATATGATTCCATGGCTCATCTCATATAATTTTTTTCTATATGATTCTTGAAATTTAAAAATTTACAATAATTTATTATGTAATGAAAATGTTATTAATTTAGTAAAAATGTTCTTGGGTAATGTTAAATGTATTTTTTAATATGAAAACATATATTGTTGATAATTATGATTTATAAGAAAAATAATCATGTAATAGCATCCGTATTTTTTGGATAATTATTGAATACGATGATAGAATTTTGACGGAACCAATTTTATTTATACAGGTTATTTTTTGCTGAAATGAATATTGTTTTCTTGATCAAATTGAATACATAATAATGCAATAAAAGTATGATATTTTTTCTTTACAATATATATATTTCAAAATATATTTATTCCTATTAATATTGAACAATTTAAACTATACTATATAACTATTATAATTCAATGATAATATATATAAGATCATACTATTCATGGTGTATCAATTAATGAAATCATTGAAAATTTTACAATTTAATGAAAATTAAATAAAATATAAATATCATTTATGAGTATTAAATAAAAAACTACATCACATAACATTAATCTTTGTAAATAATTGTTCAAATTTAAAAATTCAATTTTTGAAAATACACATTTTACTAAGTGGTAATTAAAAATCCATTAAAATTGATAAGCGGGAAACATAAATGTTAAAAAAATAACCCAAAATAATTTTACTAGGCAATATGAACATGGTTCAGATGTTAAAATATAGACATGGTGGAGAAAAATAACATACAGATTTTATTCTAAATTGATATAGAAAATGTCCATTAAAATTTTAATTAATAAAAAATAATAAACCATATAGGGGTAAAAAGATAAAAAATTCATCATATATTTATGTCAAATAAGAAGATTTTATTTCAATATCCCTTTCATAAATTTAAGTTATTAATTTAACATCAAGAAGGAGAACCTGAAAATATATATTTACATTATTTCTTTCCATTTTATAACCACAAATATATCCATTGGTTTCCCATTCATTAGTTCCATGTCATCATGTAGTCCAAGAAATGGATATTGAAGATTTACATGACCAAAACACAAACAATTAAATTTAACAAATCATATGTTTTTCAAATTATATTCCTTTTATGTCTAAATTTATTCCAAAAATTATTAGGTTATTATATGTTATCATATATTGATAAATAAATTACAGAAATATCTAAAACCTAATTAATAACAACCAAAGAGAAACACAATTCATTTAATTTTTTTATACAATGTCCATTCCATTACTATTCCTACCAATATAAAATATGAAAAATATTAAATATTTTTTCACAAATATTTTTATTATCAAAATTAAAATTTATCTAAAAAATAATGGGATATCTCATATAGTCACGTGTCAAAATTTTCAATACCGATATTTTCTTAAAACATAATAAAAACATGAATAACCATAACATATCAATGAAAAATTTTATGTTTAAAAATATTAGAACAATTCTAATTCCATAAATAAAATCAAATACTAATAAATATATCATAGAAATCTAAAAAAGAAATAAACATCAGAAAGTATGAAATAATTCCCTTTTATCAGGAAATCACACAATAATATTATACACTCTAATTCTATAAAATTTATTTTAACAATTTTAATCTACTCATTGTTATTTTTAACTCCACATTAGGTACATATTATTGTTTAACATTACCATAATTATGTGTTACCTAAAAATACAACCATAACAATAAATATCTTTTCGTGGATTTTAGTACCATTAATCATATTATTTCAAGTACTTAAGGAACAATTAATATGGAACAATCATTTGACGTTTCGTGACTATTATAACTAAAATATCAATGATATGTCACATTTACATTATAATTCTATGATATCAATACATAAACATTTTATTTTTTTAAATTATATGATTTCCATAGAATATATCCTTCCATGGTTTAAGAGTAAACCCATATAATTTAGATTTCACTCTTATAATTATCCAGATTACACCATACATAACTTTTAAAAAATGGAAACAATTTCCAAACGACCCTCATTTTTACATAGAATACATCTTCCCATTACATTGAGACATTTTATTAAGTTCTCCATGAATTAATGATATTCTAGAAATCTATCTTTCATAAATCCTAGTTCATTAGATACTAAAAATATATGATATTTATTTTCCATCCAATTTATCAGGTTAGGAAAATCAATTATCATGCTATTGTTAATCATATATTAATATAGAAGATTTTTCATAGTCATAAGGCTTCTCATTCTTGTTCTATTATCATTTAGTTATTTATGATGAAATACCATGAATTATCCCGAAAATTCATTTCTTAAAATATTTATAAGGGTTTTATCAAATAATTTAAACACCAAAATAATCGTTTTATAGGAAATATTTTTTACCTGAAATAAAAAACTCATAAAATCATCAATGGAATGTTTAAATCATGACATGTTCCTCAAAATCTATATGCCATAAAGTTAATCTAAGTATATATATGGAAATTAAACCAATAAGAGTGAACTAAAATACTAAAACATTTCCCCAACAAATTAACCAATGATTACAAGATATTTCCCTAATGATTTACTATAACCTAATTTATCATAAAATATAATAACCCAAACATTTCATGTTTAAAAATTACATAATTTAGATGAATATTCGACACATAATTTTACCATCAATTCAAAGATCATAAAGAATTTTTTTATTGGTGAATAGATATATAAACAGCGTAATTTTGTATATTATTAATGATATCATTTAATTACCTATAACATTATTACCTTACTAAAATACCCTACAATAACCTTCCATCATAACAATTGGAAATAAAACATTTGAAATGGTGATCTCTGGTTCTCATTAATAGTAATCTTCTGAGATACAAATTAATAATCGTTTGAATGTATATTATAATCATAAGAGTAAGATATTTTGATCATAATACTTCATTTTCAAAAAAAATATTTAATAGAAAATAAATATGGCTTTAAAAAATAAAATTATTACTTTGGAAGAAATCATCATTAGAGAGAGAAAACAATATAAATCATTCATGATAAATATGTTCCCATCAAAAACATGTCATAATTCTATAGAACCATCATAAGTATTAATACCATTTCATATTTCAAGATTAATTAAAAATACCATAATGTAATTGTAGATCATCAATGAATCCATATTTCCCAAATCAAAAAAATTCACTAATCATCACTTATTTTCTATATTGGATCAGGCATACCAACTGGATTCCCATATTGGATCATGCATATATACTTGTTTCACATAATCGATTAGGAACATAAATTTTTTTCTCATAAATACATAAATTTATATAACCCTTAAGTCAATGTATTAGAGGATTATTTAATTATAGTGAAACCTGTAAAAAATGAGAACCGTATATATTTATTTCCATAATATTATATAAAATCATTCTAATCAGTATATCATAACCAATGCATATCTAATGGTTTTCAAATACATTAAACAAATTCATCATATATTAAACAATGGAAAATTAATTTGTGTAATAAGAATATAATCAATTTAATAAAAAAATCCAAATAATGAATAAGTACATTATTATTGAATCAAATCCCTCGTAAATCATAATTTATCAATAATGGATGATATAACTAATGAAATTAATTTAAAATATCATATTAATGTTTCCTTAGGAAATTATCATGTTCAATATGAAAGAATATAACCAATATATATAAACAATCAAATTAATATTACTGAAAATTGTTTTACTAAAATTAACCATAGAACCTAGTAATGTGAACTTCTAATTATTGATTAGTCATGAAAACCTGAATTTTTTTTCATGTTGTGTCTGTTGAAATACTCAATTATAATTTTTAGTTATAAGTGAAAAATTAGCCTTATTCATAAATCAACATTATGTTTTTTTAAAAAAATATAGAAAATAAGAAAGAAAACAAATACATAAATTTATTATAAAATAATATAAAATAAAAAAATTGTATATTTAAATTAAACATGGACATAAAATAAAATATTTCTGGACACATGGGAAAAAATGTATCTATTTTTAAAAAACATATTGTGAACAATTTATGCACCCCAAAAAAGAAAATGTTACTATTACCTGAAAATAATAGGTATAACTTGAGGAGAATTAAATGATATTTATTCTTCAAATATATATCATAAAAGCTCATTGATTTATATTCAAGAATAAAATATCACGAAAAAATGATGTACGTCATAAATCCCTATCCACATTGATAACTTTGTAATTAAAATAACATGAAATAGAGAAATTTATATAGATATTTATATCCACATAATATTCTAATGAATAATCATAAATTTTTTTTAATCATAATTATATAATCTATATAAATAAAATACATGATGGGTTTTACAGGTATCTCCTATAAATAATACTAAGGAAAAACCCCTAAACTCATGTATCAAGATTTATTGTATGTGTTTGCTGCTATAATATAATCAATATTAATTTTTATATATTTATTCTAGAACCACACTCATATATATAACAAAATTAATATTTTACTCAAAATAACATATCACTCATTTAATAATAATCTATTATTCCTATAATTATTTTAAGATAAATTTTACAATTAATGTTATTACTTTCCAAACATTTTTATTTTACATTCGTCATGGTGACATAATATTCATAATTTTATTAATTATATTAATATCTTATATATTAATTATTTATATTTTTTCATTCACAAATTTAATATCTGAAAAAATGATTACACCATTAATGGTGATGATAGGTCATAAGTATTTGTGATTTAAATTTTCACATTTTTGAATAATGTAATAAAAAAAGAAAAATGTAATTCAAAATTATAGAATAAAAAATATTTTATTATATAAATATATCATCAATAAATTTCATTTTATGAGAAAAATAAAACAACATGCATCACTTCATGGAGGTGGTAATCCACTTGCACGTATGATCGACATTATCATCTTCAATTGTCTGAAAAAAACATAGATAATTGATTTCTTATAATATTAATATAAACTATATAAATATAATATATTTACATAAATATATTATAAAGGATATATTATATTTAGAGTATGTTTAATAAGAAATAAAATTAATATCAGAAAATTAAGAGTTAAACCTATTAATTTAGAAACCATCTTTAGATAACACAAGAATCCTTAAATGTTTACAATTTTCCCAATAATGGATTCTCTTGGAAGTTTTTAATGTGGATATAAATGTATAATTTTTATACTATATGATATAAAGGGCTTCACATCTGTGAGTAAGAGAGAATATGTGATTCCATTCTACGAGTGAGGGGTAGGGAACACTTGGAATTTAATAAATCATTAAATTAATATAAATATGTTACAATAATCAGGTAAACTAACATTGATAAGTATAAATTATATAGTAATTATATATTTTAATACATATATAAAATATTATTTTTCTCTGTTTATGAGTTTTTTCATTCTAATCACTTAGTTTTTCCCCTAAGTAACCATTTTTACAATTATTGAAATATCAATGTTTCTTACTATTTAATGGTATAAGATGTTTCTATAAAATAAATATCAACTAAAAATAGACCACCTTTTATGTTATCAAACATGTCCAATTCAATTCGATTTTTATAATATTGCTGTGAATTTTATATGATACCTTTTTTTCTATACTACCATTAATTGCATTTTTTTTCAAAATATTCAATTATGATGACATTAAATTTTGAAATATTTTATTTGTTTAAATATATAAACCAATAAAATATTAAAAAGTGGTATACTATTTAAAAAATTTGACCAAATATATAATAATTTCAATATATATTTTAATATTTATAAAATAATATAATATAATTTTCTATTGACTGAATAAAATTTGTGTCGATAGTGAATATTAATTTATTTTAAATAATATATCATAATAAATAAAATTTTCCATTATAAAAAATATATTTTTTAAATAGTTGTTTATAACTGAAACTAACCATTTTGTATCCTTATTAAAAAATATCAGTGATAATGTGAAGACAGAGAAATATTTTATTTATAGTTTTATAAAATTATTCTAATAGCCGCTATCAAATAAAAGGGACAACATGTGGGTATGTTTTAGAAGATATGATTTTACATGGTTTAAATATCCTCAACCAATAAAATATTTACATCTTTATGTTTTATTTTAATCAATAACATTTCATTTAACCAAATAGTTAATAAATTTTATCCTTACCTTGGGTAAAAACTTTTTCAATATTAATGGGTTATAATGTTAATTATATTGTAAATATTAGATAAAAAATTGAAAATGGATTATTTTTAATATAGAGCTTCATCATATGGATCCTATTTTTGGTTTTTAAATATTTTTATATGAATTATTAATATATATTTTACATAGAATACTCATAATGTTATGATATGATCTATTTAAAAAACTGGATATCGTAAAAACCTGAAAAATTACTATATAATCATTTAAAAATAAAAAAGTTATTAAAAAAATTAATTTCATCTGAAAACATAGTTAATCTATTAAATATTACTCTTGATATTTTTAAAATAATTTTTTTATTTTTTCTACTATCGACATATGAAATACATCACTATTATGTAATAATTAACGGTAAATAAACCATAACTAAATATACAAAATAAATTATAATTGTATGAAAAAATTATTAATGATAAATAAAACATTATTAGATTGATTAAATAGATAAATTTACTCCATTTTATTTTATGAAAAATTATTTAATATTATTTTTAGTTTTCCATCTTTAGGAAAGAATTGCACATTTATTTGGATAAATTTTTTTATAAAACTAAAATAATAATGTATATATATTAAATTAATCAATAATTCCTAATACAAATCAACCTAATTATTCAACATCATATACATTATCAAATATTATTTTTGGATTAATAAATATTACATTTCAAGTGATGAGCAAGTACTACATCGACTCAAAAAATTATTTTCCAATTTATAATGAAATAAATTTCAACATATATGATTTGAAATATTTTTTAGATATATATATATTATTATAATATATTATTCATTAAATAATATTAAAAAAAATTAATATCATACTAATTTTTAGGTGATATATAAATGAAATAGTATTTTATAAAATTGAATTTTTTAATGTTCAGAATAAATTAAATTTCATCACAAAAATATAAAAAATTGTCTAAGATTATATTTTACATATTAAATCCAATAATTATTTAAATATAAAAAATTTAAATTCCCATAACAGGAATAATTTAATTTTACTATTAATTCATAAAATGCAATGAAAAATGGGTTCATGGAAATGTGTTTCATGTTTAGAAATTTAGTTACGCCAAAATCACATTTAAGGATAATCAATTATTAATTAATGATATAATTCATAAAAATGTATAATTATCTTAATTTAATTTTAAATTCATATAATAATGATACTTTTCAATGAAATTAACTGATATAATTATAAAAAATAATTATTATCTAAATTCTTCGAAAAAAAATCTTCTTAGAAGAATTTAAAATTTAACCCAAATTAAAGTATGATATGATGATTTAAAAAACATTAATTACATTCGGACAATTTTCTATAAATGTGGATTAAAATAATAATAACATTTTCCATCTAAATAAAATAAAAATCATTTATAATGAAAACCATTTTTAGGATTATGATGATTATTAATGTAAATAGTGCATTTATATTAATTGAATTGATTAATACATTTCTATTGAGTGTGATTTTTTTATGAATTTAAAATGTATTAAAAACTAATTAATTTTAAAAAAAATTAACTAATTTTGTTATAGTTTTCATATTTTAATGATAATATATCTTGTTCAGTTTTATTCTAGGTGTTTTATGTCATGATATTCATCAGACTCATAAATTTTATTTAATGGTAAATATATTATAAAATGTTATAGTGGTAAAATATGAATTACAATCTATATATATATATATATATATGTATATTAATGAAATATAATATTAGTTTCCACCATCATATTCCATTCACTTCACTAGGCTTATGCTTATAAATGACACAAACTGCTATCAATGAATAATCCTGGGATAATCATATAATAATACCATGATAAATTAACAATGCCACAAATAACCATAATTGTTTTCCAATCATTCTAAAAATTATATACAATTATTCTAAAAAAATATATTTAATCTAATAGAACATAGTCCATGAAAAATATATGACTAACCCCAAACATTCCATTTATTGTGTATATTCAATGTGCACATCACTGATCTCATAGATTCATTTTTTTGTTTACCCATGTAAAATAATATCTCAAAATTCATATCACTCTAAAAAGATTCATGCATCATTTAATATAGGAAAGTGTTTGTTAATCATCATTGTTCACAACTTGAATGAAAATTTCATCAAACTAGGGGAATTCTCAATGCCCAATATTCAACTAGATCATGGAATCCAAGACATGCCATGGATTATCAAACAACCACCAAACATTTAGGATAATTAATAAAGAAGAGGAATATACTCATAAAATAAATATGCAATGGAATCCACATCCAAAATCAATAGGTTTATAGATCCAAAAAGTCAAACTCTCAAGAAAATTTCAATGTTATAGAAAATAACATTCTCATTGATTGATTTTAACGCATGAATTTCCAATGCATCATCATGAATATTTTCTATACGTGGGAGAACATCGGTTGAACCAATATCATAACATAAGTCATCTAAATATTATTTTTATCTTGATGTTATTAAATATCATGGTTTAACCCAAAAATTTGGTTACCCAAGCATAACTCAACATGATGAACAATATCTAAGTACACTACTCAACCGAACTCTGATCTCTCATCTATCACTAAAGAGACATCAAGAATTGGTTAGTACTTGCTGATTAACACCTCTAATCCCATCTCAAATATCATAATGTGACCCACAGATGTGAATAACCACTATATCAATCCCATGTATTCATATCTGAAATCAAATACCAAATCAGCCTACCAACTATAGAAACAATCAATAACATGAATCCATATAAGTGACTACCACCTTGAGGATTATGATCTGATTAACCTGTATATATAAAAATACCATATGACTATTCATAACAATAAATTACTACAATCGTGTTTTAGATATATAAAATTCCACCATGAATCTATATGGAATAATTCGATATCTGTATTTATATAAAAAATAAATATCCCAACTATAATTTTAATTACATAATAGGTTTCATGAAGAAAGAATTCAATTCATTTATCAATACCCTAGTGGTCACAATATATCCCATTTATTGAGGGGATGTATAAAAATTACATTATAAAATCTCACCATAAGATTCACATTACACAACATTTGATAAAATTTATTATGGTTCAACTAAGTATAATTACTCAAATATGTTATACCAGAAATGAATGCATATCTTATTCATATAATTTTATTGAGGAATACCATATATCTTCAAGGATATCAATCAAAAATAGGAGACAGATGTTTTTGTATTGATAAGTTATAAATCATATTCATGTACATTTTCTTATCCCTATTGTGATGCAAGATCCCAATCAATAAATATCAATATCAGCTAAAAAACATCTTGAAAAATATTAATAATTGTAATAATGAAAAAAATGAAATGTAATAACATTCCTTGATATCCTAAACACCCATATTTGAAAGGAGTTCTTGATGAAATTTTCAATGTTATATTAAAATATTTTATAATTCCATATTTAGTATATATCATTACCTTTATCATTAAATAATGAAATATAATTTTTCATTAGACATTGGGATACCCTAACCATGTACAGTTAACATTGCAAGGTATTAAATATATTATATGTATTTTGGTTAGCTTCTATACACACTAGTGGATTGTGAATTTTAGTGAGACTTTATGGTTTTTCGGTATAGTGAATATACCATCTTATCAGTGTGATCAATAATGAAATAACATAAAATAAATACATCTATATTCAATGTTCAAATATAATGCATAATCCGAGTCTTGCATTAAATAAATGTCCCTTTTATGTTATTTGTAACATATCCTTATAAACATTGTTGAAAAGGAAAAGGGATTTTTGGAGGAATAAGTATAATTTATAATGGTTTTGGTTGAAGTTGTAATTTTATTAGGAAAAACTATGGGAGATTATTGGTTGGAATATAGGTTGGATGAGCACAACACCTCTACCATAAACCATAGAATGGAAGGAACAATGTTATTTTTACAATTTATATAGGGTTATAAAATATATTATATTTTTAAAAAAATCTTATATGACGTATTTTTATATCATTTATAGAATTAATAAAAACTAGTTATAATATAGGGTACCTAGGAATTATGTATAAATGGTGGATACGTGTTTTTCCACAATGGATGGAATTAATGATCCCTATTAATAAAATGGAAATTGAAAATGTTCCCATGTTTTTTATAAGGCTAATTCCTCAATTTTTTCTCCACATTTTCACGTCTAATCGACTCTATAAAATCTTCATTTACTTCTATAATTGTTATGGTAGATATATTTTATTTGGAATCCTTTGTGATGGTCATTCATCATATAGGATCATCCTCAGTAATTCATACACTCTTTAATATTCATTAATAGTATTTGTTCACTATAATTGGTATAGAATATATGTAAACAGATATACAATATTTTTTTATGTTTTTTTTCTCTTTTCTATTTTATCTCCTTCAATTCCAAATATAAGGTTAATACATGATGATAAGTCTTCTACTGTGTAACCATATTGAATTTGTAGAGTAATATAATTACTAAAAAAATTTGGGGTGAATTATACATTAAAAAAATAAATCATACAATTTACTAAAACTCTTAAAATTATATATCTGAAAAAAACTGCCCTAATTATAGATAAGTGATAGGGTAGTTTGATATTTTTTAATTTTTGGAGTATAATTTATGTTAATAGAATATTTTCATTTTCCCTGATTGTAGAAGAATGGAATAATGATCTTATAAAAAACAAGTAATTTAATTATATGTAAAACATGTAAGAAAAAACATTGAGAAAATAAACACACATTATACTCAGTATGCTTAAGTGTTAAGGATATAACATACCCAATAATTGGGTATCCTTGGATTTACATAATCAAAATTTTTGTTTTCATTTATAAAAGAAAACATTAAGCGGGAGGACTGTAAAAAATATATCTTCAAATCTCAGGAATCCGTTGATCTGTAAGATCAGACATTGAAATTTCTTTATATCACTAAATGCTCTCAACAATAATGATCATAATGGAAATAAAAAATCAAAATAAATCTTATAGAATAAAAAAAATTATCAATGTGATTCTTTGTAAGAAATAAACTCAAAATTTTTACAATTATGATATATAAATTTGATAAGAAGTTACAACAATTTATAATGATACTATGTATTAAATGGTATAAAATAATCCACCTCCTCATGTTTCACTCCTATTTACATGAAATGTTCAAACATTCATGTTTTTTCTATATTAATGGGGGATTCAATTACCCAGGATAAAACTCATTCAATTAAACTCAACCCGTTCATTTTATGTTCATATGTATTCACACCATCATCGTGTAATATGATTCCATCAGATGATTTTTTTTATAAAAAATATTAATATAGCTAATATGATGAATTTAATTATAGTTTTATGGATACATTTTTTTTCAAATATTCAATGAGTATCATATGATATTATGGATATAACATTATTTAGTAGAAATCATTTTTTGGAAATCTATTAAAATATATCTGTGGAAATATGTAATTTTATAAAAATTATATAAATAAAAAGTCCTTATTATTTATAAATTCATGTCCAATTATAAATATATATACATCCTATAAATTTTCATTCTTTTAAAAAATAAATCATGATGGGGAAGTGTATATTAAAATAAACATAATATCTAAAAAATGTTTTTATTGATTTACAATGAAATATTTATAACATTTATATCATGACCCGTCTGCTAAGGCATGTTCCGTGACTACCCCATGTCCTCCTTCATAGGCCAGGGGTTGGCGACAAGCACCAAAAAGGCATATCCCTAAAGTGGGAATGCATTGCCTTTAAACCTTCAAAAACACCAACCCGGAACACAACAAGAACTAACCATGCAGTATAATTGTAAAATGATAAATGGTGAACTAACGTAGATTGTTCCCGATTACAAACCCAACTAAAAGAAAATTACATGAGAAAGGAAAAATATATCTTTACCTCATCATCCAAGGATCCTACCGGAAGGGTAAGTATAGCGCATCCTCGATATTCTCTACGTCAACTGGCCACCCATGTGCACTGCCTCTTCTTGACTCCTTAACCTTAGACAAAGATCACTATCAACTAAACAATACATAAAAAGGTGAAGGTGAAGCACATGAAAGGGTTAGTATTATAATATCATAAGGGACCTCAATACCCCTAATGGTCTACTAGAATTTACAAAAGGAAAACCACAAAGCAAGATCCCAATCACAAAGACCAAGGAAATATTCCACTCCAACCAGGTATACAACTAAATGATCTAAAAAAATGATATGTCTTTAATATAGATCATCTTAATAATTAAATATGATTTTGCTGATAGACCGCACACTGTATATTGGTGATGACTCAAAGAGGATCACTGGGTGTTGTCCAAGAGAGGATCTCTAGGTGCTTACCCATAGAGGTTCACTCGGTGCTAACCCACAGGGGATCTCTAGGTGCTAACCCACAGAGTATCTCTTTCTGCCGACTCGCAGAGGATCTCTAGGTTCTGACCCACATAGGATTACTAGGTTTTGACCCTTGGCGGGTCACTAGGTCCTGACCCACCTAGGATCTCTATGTGCTAAATAGAAAGGATCTCTTAATGCTGACTCACGAAGGATCTCTATGTATTTTCCAAAATAGGATCAATATGTGGTAACCCTTTGAGGATCCATTGGTATTAAACCATAAAATATCACTAGGTACAGACCCACAACAGATCACTAGGTTCTATCCCACAGAAAATCACTATGTTCTTATCCACAGAGGACCTCTGAGTGCTAACCCAATGAGGATCGCTAGGTGATGACCCACTGAGGATCGCTAGGTAATGACACACAAAGGATCACTAGGTTCTGACCTAGAGATGATCGCTAGCTTCTGACCTAGATAGCATCATTATTTGATGACCCACATAGGATCTCTATGTGCTTACCCACATAGGATCCCTAGGCGTTGACCCATAAAGGGTTGCTAAGTTCTAACCCACATAGGATCACTGTTATTTATATATGTGATAGCCTACCATAGGATTTCCATACTACGCATGCTTTATATCTAGAGGATCCTCTTGAGAAGCCATCAACAATATTTCAGCTACCGTGAATTCCCACATAGAAGTAACCAGAAGGACCGTCTGGTCATAAGTGTTCAAACATTAGAGATGGATCATCCATAGAATGTCAAGTTTGTATGTTATTGTCAATTTAGTATTGATTTCCTAGTTGGATTTATGTCTCATCCAACCATGTTGCACAACAACATTACCGAATAATCATGTGGAGTATCTCATAAGGACAGACTCATCCAAAGGGTACTAGTGTCACAGACTATTAATCAAATGGATATCCAGTTTAGGAGATATATAAATTTATACGAAACTGGGGCTAGAAAGAGTCTAGGACCGGACCGACCTGGACAGACGGACCTAACCTGGTTCATAGGGCCACCCCAACCCAGTCTAGTCAGACCCTACATGGTCTAGGTGGGCCTAGATTTGACCTGACCAAGCCAAAACTGGCTCAACCTAAATCATCTGGACCTAGCCCGAACCCTTTCCGGTCTCCAGACAAGGCATGGCCCGCCAACGGGGCATAGACCCAACTCCCTACTGAACACACAGAAGTCCATCCATCCTTCGACTAGTGGTGGAAGGATGTCACCCCCCCCCCTTTAACTGACATGTATGTTGACCATTCTAAGGTGGGACCCACGATATGGGTCTGCCTCCCCCATGGTCGGAGAAGCGATATATATCCTACAACACATTTCCAACCATCAATGCGGCCAGCATCGACCAGCCTCCACAGTCCTCTACGGCTCCTGCAGGCACCGCCACCTCCTTTCGCTCAGCAAGAGCTAGCCACTGCCACCTTTGGTCACCGACGGCGCTTCCGCGGGCCTCCGATGAAGTTATAGAGGTCTGTTTTCATTTCTAATTGTGCCTATGTGTCTCCTAGGACGCCCCTCCACTACGTGGCCCTCAATTATGCATTGATGACAATTTTACAATTCTACCATGATGAAAGCTTCAAGAACATGTTCAAAAGAAGGTCTGGTACTTGTTTCGATTAGCCCTCTCCCTTTTCCTTAGCATTATAACATGTTTGTGAAGAATAAACCTCATAAGATTTAATAAAACCCTAAGACAAAATTTATTTGACATCCTCCTCCAAAAAAAATGTACCGCATATCCTCGCGTTAGTTGGTTGATCTGAGTCCTTAGTATTTAAAAATAATAGATATAAGAACTAATATAAATAAATCACCAATTTTAACCCCTACCTTGAACTCATTGGAAGATGTTGCGGATGAGGGAGATGAACCCGTGTTCAATAGTGTTTGTCTTCATCATCGTTGTCTTATTCAAATCCTCCAACTATCGTCAATGCTCTTTTCTAAATTTGTGAATGGAATCATTAGAGCTTCATCATAGGTTTCTCTAGTGAGTCACCAAAACCCTTTACCATTCTTTGTTTAAATAGCAGAGAGGGAACCACTAACATTACATTTCATTAATGGGGTTCATTATGGAACCACAAATAATGATCCCTTAAAACAATGAATGTTGTCATTAAGCAACCCAATGTTCATGTCATTAAATGAATTCCATTAATGACTGTCATTACATTGTGGTCCTGCCACCATCTCTCAACGAATACAATGAATGAATATAATTAGATTAGAGTTAATTTATTATTTTTTGTAATGTCGAGAAATTATATTTCTCTTTTAACCCTTTCCAGTCGATGTAAAACTTCTCCTATGCGAATCCATTCATTGTGAATTGTGCAGTACCATCAACATTGTAATCTAAGATCTGGTTCAAAAAATAGATATTTCCTCTTGCATGTTTACTTAACATAGCTAAAAAATGTTAAAAAAATTTTACTGGTCCACCTCGACCCATGTTGGTTGAGTTTAGGATCTGCCTAAAGGGAACACGCCCTCACGAGCTCAACAATAGTCTTATATTTTGAACTTGAGATACCATTTAAGAGATAATGTATTTAACAATAATTTAAGTTTTACTTAATTATTTTATTCAATACCAAAAAATAACATCCATATTAGGCCCGTGTGGGATAATTTTATGATATCACTAAGATAATCATACCCTCACTAGTTTAGCAGTGGTCAAATATATTTAATTCGAGTCACTGTTCTTAAGTAAAAAAGAATTTAAAAAATTATGTAATATTATTTTATAATTTTCATTGCAGTTATCCAATTTTCAGGTTTTCTCACTAAAGGCCCACACACATTGAACTAAAGTCACGCCGAGGGAAATTATTCCACCCTTAGGGAGATGATTCCATCAGATTTTAGATTTGAAAAATTAATAAGAGTAATTACACATTTCTAGGAAAACTACTCATGAGTACTATTTAAATCTTATCATTTTTAATGGATAATTTCTGGCACCCCGAGCCTCAGAATAACATGACGTCAAATTTTTCTATCTCATAATAATTCCATATAATAAAAAAAAAATATAGAATTTTCGGGTCATTACATTCTCCCCAACAACGGGATTTACACCCCCAAAAGTCATAACAACGGAAATCAATGAAATTGGGTATTGAGCATGAATCAGAACCTCCCAATCCTATGTGCTCCCCTAGATGTTCTTGTGCTACCACTGAACTCGCAAAAGATGAATCAACCATCTATAGAGGTCCCGCTCCAATCGATCCTCAATATATTAAAGGAACTCCACAAAGGCTTCACCATTGTCAATGTACCGGTCGCCCCAGTCGATGATGTGTGATGGGTCATTCAATTATCTCCTCAGATGCAACACATGGAAAACATTATGCACCTGGTGAATCATTGGTTGAAGATCTAGGCAGTACACTACATTGAAAACTATACTATGAATTTGGAAATGTATGATGATCCTCGGAGAAATCATGTTTCCCCGGACAAATCTTGGAAATCTTTATCGGTGGGAGACACATAGGAAGACATGGTCTCCCACATTGATCTATAAGGGTAACCATATTCTTTCCGCATAAAACATCAACTGTCTATGGGCAGTCTTCATTCACTCCTTGATGATCTGCACCTTCTCAGTGGTAGCTCGTAACAACTATGGTCCCATTAGTATGGACTCCCTTGGGTATGTATAGCATAAAAGTGTTCTACATGGCCCCATGTAAATGGCTTCAAACTATTCCATTAAAATGTTCGTGTGATAACTATTTTTGTACAAAAATTCTAACATTGGTAGTTTGTCCTTCCATCTGTGACTAAAATCCAAGACACAAGAACATAATGTATCCTCTAAGGACTGTAAGGTCTGCTCCATCTTATCATCTGTCTCAACGTAAAAGCTATGCTCAAGAATACTGGAACCTGATTCTCAGGTATCAATTTCTGACAAGTGGGGCCTCGTGAACAAAATTCTGCCCCTTCATTTGTAATATGTGGAAATAAGTACTGACATCATAGGTCCTGGTACATTTTCTCCACACCCAAATGTACCAATACAGGTGATGTATGGCACTCCTTCAACACCTCCTCTTGTAGCATCATTGGTACCATGGTGCATCCTCTGAAAATGATGATGTGCCACCAAAATTCAAAAAACCATTCAGGAACTCATCCTGAGGATATTTCAGCACGTCAAGTCTCGCAGTCAACATCCCCAAGTTGTGCCTCCATCACTGAGTAAAGGAGTGGGGGGGTGACTGAAATAGATGGTAGGTATGTTGTTCTATCACTATCCACACTAAATAATTGCATCATGAATAGTTTCTCTATCGCATCACTCATCAACTGTAACCCAGAACTCGTGTTGAGTGTGTCTTCCACCATGTTCTCCCTCCAATGAGTATATACATCCTCATGATCATTGTTCTACAGGAACACCATCCATCTCCCTTGCCTCACATCTAAAAACCATATGTTCACCTTTCAATACACGTTAGAGGATACCCCATTTAACTAATTGATGTCTCTATCTATCCATCAGTAGTGGTCACTCTCTCTCTATTACCACTTGTTTATGTTGTCGGCAGTACACACAGAACCATAAACATTTGATCTTAATAAGCCCTTCCCCTACAAGTCCTCCACCCATGCCCTCAACATTCAATGATGTACAAAATCCCTCTAATATAATAATGTTGATATCAGTGCAATATCTGTGTCTATAATTCTACAAAGGATCTCCCTTGCTTGGTGGTAATCCTGGAAACATCTTTTAAAGGAAGTTTCCACAATATATCAGTACCATTGTGAATAGAATACATAAAACATCTTCTACTATGAGTTAAGTCATGCAAACTAAATAGTTCCTAGCTCCACCATCTTATACATGTGTTTATTATATGCCTCATAGGTTTCCTTTTTCTCCAACCAATGATTTCCTCATTACAATGCTACAGACATACTTCCTTCTTTATTTATAAAACAATCAATTAGTGCATGATCTGTGGATGATCAGTTCATACCCAAAAAAATGTTGTGTGACCTCGAAATTGCCACAATGAGGTTCCAACCGAAACTCTTTACTAAAGGGTATGATCAAAACTTCAGCATATCAGTTAATATCGAGTCTCCTCCCATAGGTCTCTCTAGATGTAAGGGTCAAGTAAATGGTTTAACAAGAAACTCATGGTCATGAATATGATTCATGAAAATCAGGAATTATTGGTTCTAATGTTGATTAATATGGAAGAATATAGTCGACACAAACTTTACCTTGAATCATTCATGAAGACCATTGATCACACTCTTTGATTGCATACATATACCCATTTCCCTTATCCACCCTCTCCCTAAGACTAGTGGGGACCATATTCGGGTGGTGGTGGTATCATGTTGAAATATATACCACATCATAATAATATCCAAGATCCTCTTCCACGACTACTACCTAGCAGATTCATCTTTCCATATTACATCCTCTTCCCAAAAAAATTTACCCATCCAAAACTCTCTTACTAACGTAAGTTTCCTACTTTCCCACTAGTAATATTCACTTGTTATATCTACTCATCCCACAAATTTTCATCTACAATGGTTCCCTATAGGACCCTTACATAAGAAATAATTCATTGAGGAATAATTATAGTTTAGATGTCCCTAAGCACATCTCACAATGAGGTCTGATCCCTGAACCACTAGTCATATCAAATTCATCAAGTACCTGGAAATGTCGGTACACCTCAATGATACCCATCTACCGACATGTCATCCAACTGAAGCTACTGAATCTATTTGGAACACATACATCTTTTTTTTATCGAAATAAACCCATTCTATGAAATAAGGTTCCCAATCTCTGTCCATGAAAATTTCACCCCTTCTTAAGATATGGTTAATATAAATGTTTACATGGCCCTAATGAGACATGTAGAATGGCCACTGCTAGAAAAACTATCTGATTTAATGGTGCCCTGTCTTGATGGAAAACCAATCACCACCTCAAGACAATCATTATCCACAAGTGAGTTGGGCTTTCCTTGAATACTGAGTGGTATATATCACTAAAACACATGTAAGATGCTCATCAACCTCTACTGATAGCACTGATATTAACTACCGATGAATGTGATGTGGTATCACTGGGACATCTCCCAATGGTACCATATCATGAAAAAATCCATGTACTAAAGCATCATCACTCTTTAGACCATAATCATTATCACGGATTCAAATCCTGGCTCGTTGTTTGCATGAAGGCATCTTGAAAGAATATTAAGATGAACCACATTCATTATGTTAAACCTGGTGAGCTATCTGAAAAGAATTGAACAGAGAAAAAACACTTTTAAAACACATGAAACCAGTGTATTCATGGAAAAAGTCAGAGAAATGGAATCAGGGTTATAATGTATGGATATGTCAGCCGCCACACCAACACTACACTACCTATACTGAAATCCTAGATTAAGACACATAACAATTTTTTTCCACTGAAAGAGAATACTATTACTTCTTCTGGAATAACCAAATGACTATGATACCACATTGTCATGTCCCATCCCCCAGGGATCATACTATGACTACCCCAAGTCCACCATCGTTGGGTTAGTGTTGGCGACTATCACTCGAAATGCATATACTTAAAATGGGAAGGAATTTTCATTAATCCTACAAACAAATAGACCATGAACATAACAAGAACAAACCATAATATTTAACTAATAAAAGTAAACGTATGAACTAAAGAATAATGGGCTAAAATAACAACCCATCTAAAAGAAAAATTTATTGAAAAAGATGAAAAATAATTGAAGTCGTATTCTATGGATTTTACTTAATGGGTAGGTACAACTCATCACTAAGTCTCTCCACGTCAACCGGTAACCTCAATGCACCATATGGTTCGGACTCCCTGACCTCTGTTAATTTTGTCTATCATATGCACATGACAAAAAAGCTACGGGAAAAGCACGTGATGGGGTGAGAATAAAAATACCCATTATGGACCCTAAGGCCACGGATGGTCAGCTAGAATTCCAGAAAATAAAAAACAACAATTCTTGATCAAAATCACAATGCACAAGTAACGACTCTACTCAAGCCAAGTATAAATCTTGATGAATATGAATAAAGATGATTAGTATTAAAGGTACATCATATTATTCTATTGAGTGGCTTTTTTCTAGACCGCAGAAGTTCTCCAGGTTCTGACCCAAAGTGGATCGCCAGGTGATGACCCACAAGGGATCCCTAGGTGCTGACCCATGGAAGATTTCCAGGTGCTGACCAACAGAGGATCACTAGGTGTTGACCCACATAATATCGCTATGTGATGTAAAAAACATGATCGATAGGTTCCGACCCACAACGGATCGGTATATATAGACCCAAGAGGATATGTAGGTGATCACCCAAAGAAGATCGCTTGTTGTGGACCCATGTAGGATCACTGTGTTCTCAACCATGGAGGATCACAATGAGCTAACCCCCATAGGATCACTAGATGATGACCCACAAATGATCACTAGGTGCTGAACCACAAAGGATCCCTATGTTCTAACCCACATAGGATCACTATGTGTTGACCCACATCGGATCATTAGGTACTGACCCATAGAGCATTGATATTCTTTCATCATGTCACCTCCAACCACTTCATTTCTGCACCAGGAAAACATTATTTCTATAGAATCCCATCGACCAGCCATTTGACATATTTCAACTTCCACGGTGTCCCACGTATATTTAACCCGATGGGTCGTCTTGTTATAAGGGTTCCAACGTGACAAACAGATCTTCCATCGAACAGTTAGTCTGTATGTTATAGGAAATTTAGTGTCGTGGGACCTGTTGAATTTGAGTCATATCCAACCCATCCGTACTCCATAATTTTCCAAAACCCATGTAGTGCATCTCAATAGGACTACATATTCCTTAGGGTTCCATCACTGCAGAGTGTTTTTCCAATGGAGGTCTGGTTTAAGTGATATGAACCTTTAAGAGAAATTGGGCCAACAAAGGGTCTGTATGGGTGACCAAACCCTTTCCTGATGTTGATTTGTTTTGATATTTATGGTCTTGTAAAAGAGAGAAATGCATTATCTTGTACAAAAAAGATGACAGGTGTAAAGGCAATGTCAAATGTCAACTCCAATGCAAGGTCAAATTCTTTGATCGTGAAGAGAATGATATTTCATCAAGGAGAACTAAATGATCTTACTATGGATTTGAAGTTGGATATTATAATGGGATCCCATAATGAATTATTGGTTATATTTAGAACTCATAATGGGATCTTGTAACATGATTATTATTGTATATATATCTAATGATTGGATCACATGAAACACTAATTATTTTACATGGATCTCACAATGGGATCGATCACATTTATTATTATTATCTTTGGAGTTTTTGATTGATCAAAAAAATCACTATAATAAAACCTCACAACCCATCACATTATTATCAATTCATCTCAAAATATGATCATTCCAAAATGGTCTTGTTGATTGCTGTGGTGGGGGATGGTATGGTTGTCTATGATTTATGGAGTTATGGTGTGGAAAGTAACATATAAATAACTAATGAAACAACCCTAATATGTGACAATATTTTTCAAATAAATTCCATCATAACAAATGACTTCAAAAAGATTCTCACACTTAGATCACACATGAAAGGAGTTGGAACCTGGACCTCGCTCTACATGGTCTCGTACAACTGAGATTCATGCCATGATATCAGAAAATGGTTATCACATCATGGTATCATGAAAAATTGTATCATTACTAGTGAATTAATGGTCCCCTTTCATGTATCACATCAAGAAGTGTATTATGGTAGGATATCGGATAAAATGGTCATGAAATGAGATCTCATGTCAATTGGTATGACTACAGGTCCCCAAAAAAGAATCACAAGCAAGGGTATGCAACGTGATCACACCTAAGGGTTTATAATCTAGGATCTCATTAAAAGGGTTATGTTTCAAGATGTCTCCAAAATGGTATCACACAAGGATCTTTCACAATGGGTGTTGTTCCAAGAACCTGTCCAAGGGGTTACATGAATGTATATCATGAAATGGTTACACACTAGGGTCTCATGCAGTGAAATTGAACTAGTTTCATGCATAAAAAGACACATGACATAATTACCCTAATAGAAGTATCATTATCAAATCTGAATTTATATGAATATGAAGATATTTGACCGAAACCATTTGAAACAAAATTCTTAATTATTGTATTCAAAATTACAAATAAAATGATGTTTTTTAAAGACTTGGAATCTAGTTAAAATATATTTAAAGGAAAATTAGATGACATTATTATGTCTACAAAAATGATATGTTTTTTATAGGTCTCCATAAATTTATTTTACATAATTAGGTCTTCTTTTGGAAGTGGAAGAGTATCATAGAAAAAAATTTATTAGATAATATACCAACAATCCAGGATTCATTCATTATATCTAAATAGGGGACTAATATGTTTGAAATCTATGTATTAATCTATTCTAGAGCCTTGAGACAAGGAACATGATGTAGGTGGTTATATCTACCTATAGTGACCCAGGGACAGAATGATCAAGACAGCAATCCTCATTATATAGTGTGATATCCCTAAATCTTACAGGGTTGTGAGCATGGTGATATAAGTAATCTGTCCTGAACCATATATTATTACTAAACATTAATGGAAATTGTAAAATGGTACATTATCGATGAAGGCACCTTGGACGTAGCCTAGCGCGGGTGAGAAAACTGAAAATATGTTTTTCATTAGGAATAAATTTTTATGTAGTTATTTCTATCCATAATTATAATATATTATTGGAATGAATAAAATAAATTCTAAAAGAAACGAGAAAATGAAGTACCCTAATAAAAATCGGCCGATATCCAATGGGGAATGAATATATTCGAGAATAATATATAAACATTGATACAACACTAGGTTATCTTGGACCATTTTTTCCCTAAATATATATATATATATAATATAATGAATTCAAATGTACAATTATTTTATAAATATCATTAGTAAAATTTTTATCCATCATCATAGGCATCCATGATTGGTTTATGTGGAAAAAAGTATTGCATCCATTCATGTGGATGCAGATCAATGTACACACATGTGACAATATCATTTCCCATTAGAGAGGATAATAGATATATATAGGTCATGAACATAACATAATAACCGAATAGTAAATCAGTGATAATATTGTGATTATATATTAGTAAATATATAATAGTTGATGTATATGTAATTGGAATTAAAATAAAATTGAATATTTTTCATGTTAACCTCTTATCAGACATCATCTTGAAGATAATACGTATATAATTACATAAATTAATTTTTGTCTAAAAAAGGAATTGAGATTAGGATATATAGGTTTGAATGTGATTTGGATAGGTATTTATTAATAACAATGTATTTTAAAGTGTTATTAATATAGGAGAGTGTGTATCCTTTTATATGTGAGGTGAGTGGCACAACTATACCCTTTTAAATGAAAATAGTGTACCCAAAATTTTCACATGGAAAATAGGTCCAAATTTTTTCATTGTTGATTCGTTGACATTATCAGGTCTATATATAGATATATTTTATATTTTATACCAGATTTTACAACATTTTTACCTCTTTCTTCATAATTTAAACCATGATATACCCAATATTACCTGAATGGTGTTAAAAAATTAACAATGTTCTCAATATTCATTTGGTCAAAACCAATTTTGGACATGTTATATGTAATAGAATAAATTTATTCAAAATATGGATTACATTTTCCAAAATTTCAATCTTAAAAGCGGAATAATATTTAGATCTAATCTCACATATTTTATGAGAATCCCAGTTTTTAAATTGAAAATGATAAAAAGATTACCAAATTTATAAATAAATTAAAAATTAATATCATTATAATAACCAATACCATAATTTTTTTTTCTGAAGTAATTATACATGAGAAAAAATTCAAAAAAAAATTCTTTATAATTTTTTTTATAAATTTTATCTTTTAATTAAATTTCTGCATTATTCAATATTTATAAAAAATAGTCGTTCATTGAATTATCACTTATTTAATGTATCCAAATTTAGAAATAATTATTCCAAAAGTGAAGATTATTGTAGTAATTATGTTTTTTAAATTTGTTAAAAATTAATTTTATTTTATGAATACAGAGCATGACAAACACACCTTTTAGAAAAAATACAGTTTTCAGAGAACACTTTTTTCCCTATAGATGAAACATTTTTTTATTAAAATAAATATATAACATAATATTTTTTAAAATATCTATAAAATGTATATTTTATAAATTATTTATTAATATTTTAACCCTCCAACAAAATGGATATGTTATAATGGGAATTTTCCAATTAAAATATTTTAATAAAATATCATGTTTCTTCCAATCCTAGTTTTGTATGCATTGAAATTTATCAAGGAGATACCAACGAGTCTGTACCTTAGTGGTACAGGCTCCTGGTTGGCAGCCAAAAGACCCTGGATCAAATCCGGGCGGGGGCAATAAATCTGGCGTACTGTTGTAGTACAGTAGTAGGGAACTATTAAAGTACTGTAGTTGCAGTTGACTATAGTAGTGGTGGCACCGTATTGGCAGAGGGATTGTAGCTGTTACTATAGTGGTTGTTGTAATCTACTGGGTATTGTAGTTGTGTGGGCACTGTAACAGTACTATTCACCGAGGGGTCCATTGGGAAAAAATGGGATTTTCAAGCCTTGTATTCAGGCCACATGGCCTTGGGACTTCATGCTATGTAATGGTTCCCCCTCTACCCAGTCTAAATAGGTCTTTGGTTTAAATAATATATTGAGGATTCTACACCAACCTTTAAAAAATTATCAAAGAGATTGAATCATTTAAAAATAATTATATCATATGTTATTAGGACATAGTAGTCACATAATTGATTGGTGTTGTGCATCATACACAATATCTATTATGAAGTTCATATTTTAAAAATCATGATGTGTTACATTCTCCACTTGAATATAATTTCCCTTAGATTTTAAACATTATCTCTATAATCAAGGGATTTTCATTTGATAATTTCATTGTTAGAAATGAACATCATAAATATTTAAATAAAAATTAAACATGATAATATTCAAATGGACATGGAATGGTTGTATGGAATTATACATACATGGTTTCAAATTCAATTATCATATATGGGAACTAATAATATTGTTATGAAATATATGAAAAAATAATTATTGAGTGTGATAAAGAATAATAAATCCATGAAAATAAATTATCATTAAAACTTTTAAAGCCCTCAAACAATAAATATATGAGAATATAAAAGGACATTAGTTAATTATGAAATAATTAATTATGATAACATGTTATTTACATTTCATTTTCCTGGAATTGTGGAAATACCATATAGAAAATGAATATATGAAAATATACTTTATATAATTCAACTTCAATGTGTAATTTTCTTATTTTTGTAACACTTTAATCATTTTACTACATCATGTCTTACGAAAATAAATTATCAACCAATATGATATTTTTATTATGAATGAACTAAATTTATCATTTAATATATTATGATATCCCAAAAATAGTTTCCCATCATTCAATATAATTATAAATATCTTCAAAAACCAATATTCTTATAAAAAATTAATTTCTATAACTCAATATTAACAGATCTGGTGGAATGTTAATTTTTATTTCTAAAATTGCTCAACTAAAAAAATGACATATTAATTAAGACATTTCATTTGTTATTTTTATGATATATACTCTTATTCTCCATCCGTTGTGTTTTTAAGACACATTACCATGATATATGTTATAGTTTATCACCTTGAATGTGAGTTGTTCATTTTATAAAAGAATATTCATATAATTACAATAATGATACTAAATTTTAAAATCCAATATTTACCACAACATCAATTATTAGGAAAACATTAATGGTAATTAATACATTCTTAATGAACTTATAATCAATATGGTCTCATCACTAAGAACAAATTAAATGTTATCCTCCATCAATTATTTATTTTCCAAGATTATAAAATTCCCAAAAAATGTTTTCTTTTTACTATTGAATCCATTCATCCATATACATAAATAAATGCTACTAAATTATAATCCATGTTGATTTTATAATTTTTATACTGAAATAACCTTCATTAAAATTATCCAATAACATGATTGGTGATTCCAAAAATGTCACTATGTTTCATCTTATATAATAAGGTAAGCCTATATTTTCACTATTATCCTATTTAAGGTATAATCCCTTGAAACATGTGAAATTCCTTTTCATTATTCCAATTATTTTGACATTAGATGTATAACACATTTCCATTTTCTCTCTTTTCCTTTCAATCATGAGCAAGGTGTAATTATTCTCCCCACATGCAGAGAAATTGTATTAATTTATTTCATTTACAAAGGAGTTTCCTTCTCTATGTATATCATTATTGAAATACCACATGTCCTTATTCCCTTTATCCAAAAATTTATATTACATCCTCTTCATCCATTTCATCCCTTCCAATTCAAACTAAAACATTTTTATGTCGGTCTTGTTAATACGTAGTAATATTACCCCATATGATGAGATTATTTGAATGAATTATTCCATTTAAACGTTTTTCTCAACCCCACAAAATATGTGTATATTTATTTATTTTCATTATATGAATTGATATAATTTCCAATCATTCAACTATGCACAATTTTAAAATAGTTCCATTCAATAGAATATATCATAATGTAATCAAAAATAATTATAATCCCAACACTATTGAAACACATGACCTATCTTAGAAATTTTGTTTGTATATAATCTCATCATCATTAAAAAATTATTTTGGGTTATAATTATTTTAAAATACATCATAGTGTTTTTTATAGAAAACGTTAATTATCCTAAGCACATACATTGGGAATGTTAGACATGGTGCTCAGAAAGACATTATTTCATCCACTAACTGATGATCTAGTCAATAAAAATGATCAATTTTAAGAGTTATGACCCATAGGCACATTGTTTCTAGATCCACTGGCATATCTACTATATTGATTGTGATTTTATTGTATGAAAATCCACATAATATCTTCATTGTAAAAACATTTTAGCATTCTTCAATACATATTATCATACAATAACAAGGATTATGTTACCTAATATATGTTATCCCAAATCATATTCAGAAGAATTATGAAAACCATCAATAAATACTAAGTGTAGCATCTCGGACTACATTATCCCAGAGCAATTTTTTCTCTAAAAACAATTAAATCAAATAAATGGAATATTCTATAGAAGGAATGAAAAGTTTAGTAGTCATTATATACTACATAAAAAGTAAAAATTTAAATTTAAATCCGAAGGATAAAATAAAATAAATAATTTTATTATATAATAAATGTATTCCCCTTATTTTATCAATGAATATTGATAAAAAAATCTTCTTCAAATCCTCTGAAAAGTAAAACATAATACATGTCCGAGTTCTGATGCTTAGAATGGGAAATAGTAAAGAATAATACATAAATAAATGAGGCGTAATCAATATGGTAGGGAAAATAATTTAAAAACATTCCAATTTAAAAATAAAAATTGCATAATATAGAATAAATTATTGTTTATCAAATAAATCTATATTAATAATCAAATATGATCGAAAAAATAATCAAGGATATTAAAAATAATTGAATTACCACCCTAAAAATCAATAACTGGATACTCAATGATGTAATTATTATATATATACATCTATATATACAGTTATGTACATCAAAAAAGACATATAAATAAAAATTTAATATTCTTTCAAGACCACTATATAAATGGGATATGGATCATGAAAAACTAAGTATAAATTTTCTCCTGACCATTAATAATGTATAGAGAGGATATAGTGGACCCATCAATCACAAAATATATCCAATAAACCCCTCAGATGAATGCGGTGGAACAAAATCAACAAAATCCTTCATTTTAAAAAAAATATGATATATAACGTTAACAATGACCCAAATATATTAACATATTCAGAAATCATCCAGGGAAATATGAATGTTATAACATTTTTATATCACTGTTCATTCTAATACTTGACCAAAAAAATAACTAATAATGGTGATATCAATATAATATATACCCATTTAAACTTATTAAAATTAAATGGTTAATATTGTATATGAATTAAAATAACATAAATGATCCTTAAACTTATTATTGAAGAAAATATCCTATGACTTTTGAAAATTTAAATTTTTATAAAAAAATTAGAATACATTTTTAAAATACTTTTGTTTTAAAAAAACATTTAATATTTAGAAAATATTTATTTTCAAACATTGAGTTCTCTTGATGGATGTTAATTCTTTGGTTTTTGTGTGAAATAAAAAAATTATTCATTTCATAGTTTTGGTAAAATTAAAATGATCATTTTTTTTAAAAAGTCATTATTTATCAACTCAAAATATTTTAGACAATATTATAATTTTATAAAAAAATTAAGTTATAAATAAATTTATAATTATTAAAAAAACTGTAAACATTTTATGATAACATTGTTTTGGGGGAAAAATATTTTTACTTATAATTATGAAATACACTTATATTATCCTAAAAACATTATAGAGGTCATATTAAATACAAGAGATTATTAAATAGTAAATTTTCATAAAAATTAAAAAATAACTATATAATAATAAAATAAAATAAATTATAAACCATCACCCTCAAGGGATACATAATCATTAAAAATTTGGAATAATGGTGTTATAGTGAAATAAATTCTTACCACATTGGTAGCTTTTGAATCATAATCACTATGAATGAATAAAAATTTACTGAAAAACAAAATGCCATTAATATAAAAAATTCCTGCTAGAAAATAAAATATTTTCTTTATAATAACCAAACAGATGAAATTTTTACTGAATATTGTATAGGTATAATAAAAATAATAGTGGGATGAGAAACTCTTACCCTAATTATGGCATGACATGTACATTTATTAACATCATAAATAATTAAAAATTATAATTTTAAAATTATTACTAAGACTTTTATTTTTTATTATTTCTAATATTAATATTAATAGCATGTTATATATACATTCTTTTTTAATTAATATAAAATCCATTTTATTGAATATATTTGGTTAATATGTTAAAATGTCGTTGGTTGTTTCAAAATTATGGAACATGTCATTATTTAAACATATGTGGAATAATACTCAGGAAATATTTATCATATTTAATGTAAATTATACTTCTAAATCAAATCAATAAATACAGTTAAGAAAAATGAACTATGTTAGAATATTAGAGGCAGATGTCTACATGTACTCAATAGTTAGGATTCCATTATTAAATGAACCTTATAGAAAGAATATATGTGATATATTATATTTTAATAATGATAATACTATCATATATTCAATAATATTACAATAAATATACTTATATTTAACATATATGTGGTGTGTTGATATAAAGGGATTCACATTGTATTGTAAAGGTGGTTGTCCACGCGTACAGGAGGGACATTATCATTTTTAGTGTAAGAATGTAAATGTAAAATTATCAATTATGAATATAAAATTTTTCTTTAATATCTCAAATATATAATTTATAACACATTTATTCATTAACATCATCCATATTACATTATATGTAACGAATTAGAGAAAAACGAACCACTTTTCCTCCTGAGGTAGTAGTCCACAATATAAATGAGTGACATCAGCCTGGCCCCTATTGAATGGAATATAAAAAGTTATAATTAATATTAGTAATTATGTTGTATAATTACAATATAAATTCCACATATATATATATATATATTCATTGGGTACATCATAATACCCATCTGTGAAATGTGTTAATGGAAAACATGTCACATTGGTTCGTGAGACATTAACTCTCTAAAAAACAAGAGATGTTATAATTTCCAATTTTATAGAAGATTATTTTTTTATGGAAAAACCCCTAAAAATAACATATCATAATATGTACTATTTTTTTGTTATCATATAACAATAATAGAATAATATTTTAATTATTAAGAAGGAGAAGAAAATAAACCTATATATTTTTGAATTTTATCTCTTATCAGACTACATATTTAAGATTATACCTAAATTACCCATGGAATGGTTATATGACAAATAATATGATTCCATGATTAAGATATGTATTTTTGTAATTTTTTTTTGAGTTAGTAATGGTAGATCCAAAAGGGAGTGATTGTGTAAAAAATAGAGTATAGGTGTGGCGTTTTATAGGTGTGGTGAGTTGAAGACTTGTAATTTTATTAAAAAAAAGGAATTTCCAGTTTTTTCACATTTCAAAGGAGAATGGAATAGATAATAAATGATAATTAGAGAATATACAGTTGATATATTGCTAGAAAATAGATTATAAATAAGTTTCTCATTCATTTTAAAATTTTTCATTTTATTTTAACATTCCAACAATTCCATTTTTAACATAACATTGATAAGTTATTTTTGTTTTTATTAATATTAAATATTGTAAAAAATATGTTAAATGGATTAGATATTATATTTTATTTTCATTAAAAATTGTAAAATTGGATATATTCTTTTTCATATGTTCAGGACATAACCCCAAACAAATTTTACTATGACCCCAAATTATTTCAGATCCCATAGACTATTATCTATATCAGATCTACTTGAGGTCACATAACATAGGGTTCAATAATTTTTCATCTATAATTGTAGGCCATTAGATTAAATACTCCATTTTATTGTTTAGTCATCCTAGGAAAATCCAATTCATGTATATTTCTTGTCCATCCAAGAGAAAAAGCTTATACCTCTAAAATGTTACATGTAGACTTATTATATTATCAATAAATCTTTTTGTCTTGAATAAGATTTTGATGTTTTGAAAATTGAGCTACATGAGTCATAGAAAGAGGATATTTTGGAGGATTATATTTTCAAGATTCTTATTCCCAAGAAGATTCAAATTTCATATATGATTTTGGAGTAGGAAAGGGATTCTATGTTGCAGTCTCAGATTTAATGACTCTTGTAGTGTGATCATGCTATTGGTTTTCAGATTCTTGTATTAAAGGAAATAGGTTCACTGTTTGGACAAACATTCATCATGACGATTGATCATACGCTAATGATCTTTTTGTCATGGAAGGATTTTAATAGTCCTTTTTGAAATCCATACTTATATATGTTAACCCTTTTAAGTAGAATGTATATCCAAGTGTTCATTAAACCATCGTTAATGTCATTACCTTCCTGAAAACAAATCCAAATTAACCAAATCATAGAGGCATTCCATTGTAAAATAAGATTTAGGAGGCTACTAATTCTCCCAACTAATAATGATTCCCTATATTAAAATTATTTATATGGAATTTTTATATTGTTTCAGGGAATTGCTTTTATAAGTAACTCATAACGGAAGTACATAATTTGTCTCAAGGTGAAGGGCTTCCCTACATGGTAATTCCGTTCACGTTGGTTCTCATCACATATATGAAGGATCCATCATCCATGATTCAATTTAAAACCATCAAGTAGTTTAATTTTATTTACAATGCTTTGAAGATCATCCACCAAATAATATTATCCTCCATTGTCCTAAAGGGATCATATACGAACATCATGATTTCATAATGGGATGGTCTATTTAAGGTATTACTGGAATTTCCCACGAAATTATTGATGATATAAATATATAAGAAGATGTGATAAACATTTTCATCTTTGTAAAAATGAAAATCGAATGTGATTAGTCATAATGGACTATCATAACCAATCTAATTGGTTTCATGTGTTTCACTACCTGGGTCATTGACCATGTTTTATGATATCAAATATTTATAGGGATCCCTATTTCATTAATGGGAAGGAAATGTTGGTTTATGAAATCAGTTTGGGTTGTGAGGATACGAGATCTATTGTCCACCCGTCATGTAATCGTAATATAGAATATCATTAACAATTTTATGGTGTTGTCACTATACACATGGGATGTCATAAAATATATAAGTAAGGGTTTTCTAATATTGTCTCTTATATTTTAATTATTATTGACATGTATTCCTTATACATCAGCTATATGAGATCTCTCTAAATAATTTACATGTTCTTATAGTTATGTTATAGGAGGATTGGATAAATAGTGAATTGATATAACATAATTATCTATGTCCCAACTCTGTATCATTCTTGAGGTGCTGAGGTGATTGAAGAATGTTTGGGTTTTTTATAGGAGAGGATTTCCTGTAGTTTATCTTGGGGCCATGATCTCACAGGGATTAATATCAATTCACTATTATTATGGGTTTTTCAAAATTATTAACAACACATATTAATATGAAAAATTTAAACATTATATATTTTTTCGGTAGTATCAATTTGGGATACAATATCTTCACACCTAACCGAATGAAACTTTTAGCTATTTTTATTTGCTTAATAAATTTATTTAGTATAATGGTAAAATCATGGAATCATTCATTTTGAATAGTTAATCATAAGAAATTTCTCATTTGGAAATATAGACCAAAATGGATAATTTATTTGATGAATATTGGATAAATTTAAGGGATGACTCATGAATAATGAATTATCTACAAGCTATCCTCGCAAGGAATGATGATGATGGTCAAAATATATATAGATGAATAATTTTCATGAAATACGAGAAAAATCTAAGACACCCAAAGGGTATGGTACTATTTATTAGAGTCATATCAAAGAGAATATTCCTTCTATTGAAAATTATTTATGGTGGATTATAAGATGCATAAATATTTTCTTTTGGGATCATAAATGTTTCGGTATGTTACATGGATTTCTGGGTGTCAAACACCAATGAATTGTTTTATGATCACCAGAATCTACCCATGCATATTGAGTAGTCCTCCGCCAGTAGTAACATGCATTTTTAGTGTATCTAAATTAATGATGACGAGGATGACAAAGGATTTAGGGCCATGTCATTGATAATTTTCTTAGAAAAAAATTATTTGAATCTGTTTCATATAATTGACATACCTGATGGATAGTATAATATCCTTTGGTGAAAATAAATAAAATTTACTTCATATTTTTCTTATTTTTTAGATAATGAATAATAGTCATCATAATAATTTTGAAATCAAGTTGATGGGGGTTGTGTTATCATAACGGTGCCTATGTTACCATGTCATAAAAGAAGAAACCAATGGGCACATATATTTTAATGGTGACATGGAAATGAGCATCTAGAGAGTGTTTGGTGATTTTATAGGGGTGACATTTTATAGTCCCATCAACACAATTTTTTATTATTTTTTTTAATGTGGTTATTGGGAGTAATACAGAAATAATGTTAATGGATATTCTTTTTGTTGTCAGATATTGGTAAGTCTAGGAAGCAAGGAACAGATCCCTTCATGATAGAGTTAGTTGTTGAATATGTCTCATTGAAATTAATTTCAAATTGTTTCTACCCAATCTAGATCCCTTTAGTATGGTTAGGGATATTTCCCCATTCCTATACAATATCTTGGATCCCCATGGTCCATATCCACTATTCCCCCTACGAGATGGTACATTTCCACTAGAGTCGATTGTATTCCCTACAACGTGGTTAATTCTCAATATGGATGGAATATATGCATAGAGAATTAAGAGAGGTGGAGGCATTTTTATTAACTATTTCTATTCAATGATTAATTTCATCAGTGAAACATATGGGAAAGGTGATTCTCTAATAGATGAGGCTAGTTCCAAGATAATAGAGCTTGAACATTGTGGTTATAAAAATATTGATCTAATCTCTATCAAGACACACACAACGATCACCCTCCACTCGATTAAAAATTGGATCATTGGCATGGGGTATATTATTTATCAAATATGTAAGTGTAAATACATTATTGATGACCAATATACCCCACAACACATCATGGGAGAAATAAATAATGTAGATGAATACATGGATACTATTGTCAACACTTATGGTTCAAAATCTTTTTATAGATTTGGTTTCCTCACTCTTGGATGTTTGGATATTTTTAAGGGAAATGCACTCAACATTCACTACTATAAACCCCCCATGATCTTGTTATCTCTCTAGTTTTTTAATGTATACAATTTATTCAATATCTTAAATAATGTACAGCCCCAAGATCATGAGACCTACTTTTTTTGGAATACAATGTCTTTAATACATTTATAGGAAACTAAAACATGAAATACATATTTTAATCACAAAAATGTGTCCTAAATCAATTAAATATATGAAAAATGTATATAATTACATGTTGAATACCATAAAAGAATGTATTTGTCTATAAACAGGATAAGGAAACATATTGTGCAATTCAAATTAAAAACATGATATCATAAGTGATATGTCTCACGTACAATCACATGGAAGAATAATATAAAAAACATGATATGATATGATCTTATCAATGAAGAGGATTTTGAAAAAATAAAAACAAGGAAGATGAATGATTCAATGATGAAAACCAAGATGACATCACATTGTGGAATGTGTCCCTTTGTTTAATATGATTAATCCATAAATCATATATATTTCATGTCATGTGAATAAATCTATACACAATGAATTTGAGTGATAATTGGGTGCACCCATCATTTCATATTCATGATTATGTGTTCCACAAAAAATGAAATTATCTATGAGACATAAATATATTTATTACCCATGTAAATAATATATGATGTATAATCAATCCTCATATTGTAATCATATGTAAATTTATAATGAATGAATTTTAGAAATGAACATTCATTATTTATTACCCTTGAAAAGGAATGTTTAATGATCTTGGTTCTTTATCATGGATTTGGTGAAATGTGATGTGTACACGTGAGGTTTGTTATGGTAGGATTGAAGTTTTTTTATATGGTAGAATCAACATTAAAAATTATAGGTTATTTTAATATTATGTAAAATAAAAATGAAAAGAAAATATGGGAGAATCATCTCAGATTTCTAGTAGATAACCCATTTCCTCATTGAACAGAATGGAATTTTGTAAATTGGATATTCAGGGGATACCTTCTACATGAACATAATTAGTGTCAAAGTTTTCAATATGGTTCCACATTGACTAGTGTATTAAAAATTTTCATTCAATCTCATTATCTACTTACATAAATATTTATCACCTTCTCTATAGTCTTAGAATTCCCCTCTCCTCATCCTTTTGTCTATTGGGAATGATAATATCAATTGATTATATTTCTCCCTCTAAGGAATATCTAGCTAGATTATAAATTATTAATGAATGAGTATTGGAATTGTCCATATCAGTGGATCCCTGTACAAGACATCATAATAATATATGATATTTCAAAAATTATCTTCAAACATGAAAAATACTAACCTCTTACCCCCACTAAGAAATAGATCCAATCAAATTAGTGATTAAACTAGCGGTGTATATTCAATAAATTTATTGGAATGAGACCCTATTCGATCATTTGGATCATTCAAAATTTTGTCCCATTAATACAGTCCTGAAATATTAATTCTTACACCTTAAGATATCTAGAACCAAATATATTGGATAAGGAGACCATAATGTGTACCTATATTAGGTGTACCTCAGGGAGAAATAAAATATCATCAGGACTGAAATCATCTTTGAAAACATCCAATAATAATATTATTTTGATATTATTGGAGGTATGTTTGAATTGATCATTAATTATATTTCTACATGTTCAAAACCCCAAATGCATGTAGGATACTCAAGAGGCCATGATGATATATTTTATGCAATTCCCTACAAAGTATCTGATTTTGATAATTCTTCTCACATATTTATAAGTAATAAAATATAGATAAGTTAAGCTATGGTGACTTTTGTCCTAGAAAACAAAGCCAGGTCTGATGGATTCCGTTGGTCCTTCTATAGGGGATTGTGGAACATGGTTAAGAAGGATCTGGTGTTCATGGTGCATGAATTTCTTGGTGGGGGTATCCTACCTTAGTTTTAATATTCCACCACACTAGTTCTTGTCCCTGGGATCATAGGCCTTTTTATAATAAGCACTACCATCTGATCTCTATTTGTAACATCACATAAATTTCCTGGAATGTGTGATTAATAATAGACAATTGGTGGACCTCTCCCAATGTATTTCATAAGATAAACATTGGATTACTAAGGGGAGGTCAATCCAATGAGTAATTTTATATTCTTAGTATGTTATCATATATATATCGATATAAGGATCATAGGATTGATTATTTCTATAAATAATGATATGGTTAAATTACATGAAAAAATTAAATTAAATAGAATCCCTAATGATATATCATTCACGGGATTTTCTACAGGGGCCTTGTATATAATCTTTAGTTGTATCATCTCCCTAGGTATTTCCATTAATTTCATGGTATGGAACCTTAGATTCTTCAAAACAATTATTTCAATTCGGTAGTGTGCCCTTATTTCTCCATGGTTGTTCATCATCATCTAATATTGTATTAGTCAAGTCATTAGGAGTAGCATATTAACAGGATAGATCATCCCATACCAATTCAAATTTATTACATTCTGTATATATTATATAATGTTTATGGAGGACTCTCTCGTATTAGTAAATTATTGTAACAATTATATCATAGGTAGAAATAATATATAGAGTGTTTAATGTCAATAGGTGGATAGTTATTTAATCAAGATAACAGTAGTAATTACATCTCCACCAAATGCAATGAAATGCATGTAGTCAATTCATAATAAAAATATATATATGAAGAGGAACACACAAAAGAAATATGTGGAGGCTCTAATCCCCACAATCCTTATTTACAATCATTATTTTGGAAATGTTGTGAACAGAGGCATCCAACATATTATGAACTTGGAAAAATGTCCTTTGAATTAGTGGGAGAATCAACTTGGTTTATAGGATTTAAACCTCCATCCCCATGAATGTATTGTATTATCTTATAGTTCCAAAAAGGGATATATTTGGAATCCAAAAAACATTCATTTCATTCATTTGGGATGTGTATTGTTAAGGGAATAACCATAGGACCTCATGGAACATTATGGAAAGAATACTAAATGAGGATGTAATTAATGTTATAAGTATCCACAATTCAACAAACTGATTACCTCGGAAGATGTAGTGTGATGATCATGAATGTACAATTAGAATAGAATGATTTATGACCGATAAATATGGTTATGATATGGGAATAAAATGTGGGAGTCCATACTTCTTGAATATAATGTTGTAACACTAATTTAGGATTCTCCAAATGCATAATCATGGGATTGTTGTAAGCAGTGATAACATTTTTTGAAACCAAAACAATGTAGGAATAGAAATCCATTTCCCCAATTTACCAACACCTAAAATGTAATTTATGAAAGCCAGTGTGTACAAAATCATTATCCTGGAGTTCCTTGATAATAAACAATGTGATTTTTTAACCACATCAATCATAACAATGAGGCATAATGTTTTTAACATCTCATGATAAAGATTTTTTATAGGACTACCAGTATATGATGAGGCAATCTGTTAACCATGACCACTGGGGATATAGCTATAGGTGTAGAAAGATCCCTATGAGGTATAAATTTCTCAGATTGAATGTTAGGAATATGCCTATATTCAGGGACAAATACATCAAGAGACAAGGTGTCCAATTGGTGTCCATGTACTCCTAATATAGTTTCTCATGGGATGTTAAGTTGAGACACCTATTTTACATAGATGAATACATATTCACCTTGTGTATATCACTTGGGACATTCATTTCCCCACCTCTTTAACTCTCTACTGGCGACACATTTATTACCTAACGGGTCCTTGTTGTGTGTAATTCTGATCTTGATAAAAAGAACTGATCTCAAATAATTACATCTTCGTATTAGAGAATCTATAATGAAACTAATTATGGTGGTCATTAGGGTACTCTATATATTAATTTATCCATTATGTTCAGGTACAAGAGCCTAATGCTTGATCAATCTCAGCTGCTACATTATTGTGGGTGATTCCTCCTCTCTAAGACCTCTTCATTAAGGAATTTCACGTCTTCCCTTAGTCCTCATTAGAAATCAAGACCCCCGGGTATGACAGTATTCCCATGAAATGTTTTCTATGATCAATAATGATGGATCTGGAATCTGGGGTTTCATATAGGGAGTAATTTTTTTTCATGAGTTAAATCTATCATGGTTAACTCCAATGTGATGTTTAATAGGTATTTTCATGAGTAATCAAGATACCATTAAACTTATGGTGGCTGAAATAGACACCTGTATTAGGTATATATCTACAAAAGTTTCCATTACATTACTATATTCAATCTTTTAACTTATTTTTCAGTTCATGGGTTTCATAAACACTCATAGGGATGTCTTACTCATATAAAATTAGGGGAATATGTTATAAATTTTCTTCTATACATTAGAAACCCTTGATGTGATATTTACCTACTTCTCAAGTACAAGGTGTATTTTCCTTTAGTGGTTACACATTTTTAGAATAGATGTGATCGAGATCCAATATTTCTGACCCCAGCTACTCATTGTCATAACCTATTAACTTATTTTCCTATTTTATAATATATCTTTTTTTATGTTTTCTTCATGGACATTTCTTCCTTTTAGTAAAATAAAAAGTATTTGTGATGGACAATATTATCTCTATAAAGTGGAATGTAACTATGGAATTTTTGAGTGAAATGTATGTTACTAATTCATTTTATGGTATAAATGAATAAATATATGATGAAAAGTTATCTCTATAGATACATTACCCAAAAAATGTTTTAAAACCATAGATAAATGAATTAAATATAAAAATAATAAAATTTGGAGTATATAATCGCATTATTGGAAGTTAAAACACTTAAAAAAAGTCAAATAAGTTATATATAACCATATATATCATAGAAAATGATTATTCCCAATCCATTATTCTCTATTTTTCATTAATCTCCATAGCCATTGAAATTAATATGTGTTGGAGATATTGATAGATTATATAAATGTTTGAAAAATGTGTCCAAATATAGATGAAAGACACCATATTAGCATCCCCTTCTCTTATATTTATTTTTAATGCACCATTAATAACATTATACTGATATGTTATACCCTCTATACTATACTATAAATACATTATATTCATAACTTCGCCACTAATTAATTATCCCACTTTTTTAAAAATTCATTAGTGGCCGTAATGACTCATCAAATCAAGAAACTTCCAATTAATTAAATCTATATATAGTCAAGGAGTTTTTCATGTCAATTATTAAAAAACAAAATTATAAAAATATCATTCTCTTTAATTTAATCAAATGGACCCGTATAATAAATTTTTTTAATTATTATTCATTATAATGAAATGACATTATGAAAATTAGCATATATTATCGTCCTAAAAATTCTTAGATGCATTTCTTATATTTTCTTTTATAAAATATAATCCCTCAACCCTATTTCATCAATAATTATCCCTTCTTTAAAAAATATACATATATGTATTATCAATTTTTCTATTGATATATAAAATAAATAAATAAATAAATAAACAGAGTTAAATCTAAAAATACATTTATAAAATTAAAACCAGGATATTACAATAATCATATTCATAATGACTTTTCGTTGCTAAAAAGTTTGTCAATTACCTTAAGAATAAAAAGATAGTCATTATAAAAGTGACACACCCACTCTGAAGTTTCCTCCTAAATAATTATACATTTAAGAAACACATGAACTACTTGATTAAACATTCTAATTTAACACTTCTCCTGATTTTCCAAAATTTCAACTTTCCATTCATTGAATGAAATAATTGTTTCAAACTCAACTAATTATTATTAATTATAATGATATGGATAGTTTAGATAAATCCTTAACTAGGTATATGAAATGAATTACGATTAATATCAAATCATAGAATTAATTCCAATATATATACCACTTCACCAATCCTTTTTAACAATATAAAAAACCTACAAATTTAAGGGTTTCATTTTATTTTTTCCCATGTTTTTAATATTAAAAATGAAGAGAAACTCATAATAATACATGACCAAAAAATCATAATCTTTAGGGTTACTATAATATATTGAAAAATGAATTCTTTCAAATTGGTTTTATTTATATCATCACAAAAAAATTTAATAACGATTGTTCTTTCCTGCACGAAACATGGTCGACTAATTGACTATTCACACATTTCCAAAAAATATATAGTTGAGTGAAAAATGTTACAATATAATATCATGAATACTACTACATGGATTAAGTATTATAAATTTTAATTATAAGAATAATACTTTAATGATAAATGATCTTTTCAAAATTCCTGAAAATAATATTTTTTTTCCAAAAGAATATATTTCTTTGGGAAAATGAAGAAATTCTTAAGGATTTATTTCTAGAATAATTAAACATAATCATATAGCTTAAAAATAAATTCTCTTAAAAAATGTTATGGAATAAAAATATAAAATGTCATATTTCCAAAATGTTCCCTTTTTCTAAATTATTTATAATTCTATATCAATATATGTCGGTTATTTGAATAATATTATCCTCGACGTCATCACTAGTCTAATCAAAATTTAAAAAATTAATCAATTGTGGTCATAATTCATTACCAACTATATTTAATAATAACATCACACTGTTTTTATTTATAATTTTTTATAAATATTATATTTATGATTATTTCTATTCAATAATTTATTAAGAAAGAAAAATTTTATAGTTGATTAGAGGATTTATATTTAAAAATTATATGATAAAAAATATTTTTTATATAGTTAATGTAAAATAAAATTTATTTATATAAACTAAATATATTTATTTTGGAAAAAATTAAATTAATATTACATAAATATGGGATGAAACTATCATTCTCTTCTATAAAAATATATATTTTTATTACACAATGATTTTAAAATTAATTTTATCTCTCTTATAATGAAAATAATATTGTATTATTATAAGGCCCCAGCCTTAAACCTTACTTAATATTGAATTAAATGAATAATTCACATTGAGGATCTTTTTAGGTTTAGAGTTTTAGAGAATTAGAACATAACTATTACATCTCAAAGGATTACAAAGTATAAACTTCTTCTATGTTACCAGAAAATAAAAACTCTTAATAATAAATATATCAAGTTGCACATTTTAGGTTGCATGACTTTCCATTGATCCCAACCTTGACCATATTCCACATTAAGTCCTGTGAAAAACATTTCAAAAACTTGGGATGAGCATAAAAATATCAGTAAGGGATACACAAAGAATGAAAACTCTTAGTTTTTAAAAACAACAAGTAAAACATGTTTAATTTATCAAAGTAAAACTTTTCACCTTTTCAAAGTAGTAAAAACTCTTCACTGAATAAAAGTTCATTATATAACCTTCTGTAACCAAAAGATTACCATAAAACCTATATAAAGATCACATAACATATAAAGGTAACTTGGGACATAAACATACTTAAGTGTAATAACCATAACGTCAACTTCCACACATATCACTTAAAGGAATAGCCATTCGGCCAACTTCCATACATACTTAATGGAATATCCATACGGCCGACTTCCATACCCAATGCATTGGAGGTTATAACGTAACCACCCATCTTGGTATTCACGGCACCACCTGTCATATGGTTTATCAAGTAACCACCCGTAAAATGTATAAGTATCATAATTAGACATAAAATATTGAAAATATAAACATTTCAATAACAACATTTCATTTTCAATCACAATAGGTAATTCCCAGATATTGAATTAATCAATCCATTCTCAAAAACCATTTAAAAGAGATTTTTGAATCCAAGTGTCCCATACCACTTTGAAGATTTTAATGGAATTATAATTTTTAAACATTAATGTCCATATACATAAATACTGAAAACCATTTTGAAAACATGGGCATTATAGATAAATATTTAGAATAATAAATCTTTAAAACATTTATAATGATATTTTTGTTAAAGAGTTTTTAACAAAATGAGAGACTCTTGAATACAAATAATTGCATTATAACATTTAATAAGAACTTTATAATATCATGAGAATAAGGGGATTCATGATATAATATGTCAAAGGACAGTATACACAACATATAAGTGTGAATTGGTGCATAACAACAATGAAGTCTCAAAAGAAATATAAAATGAGATGAAATCCATTATAAAGAAGGTATCCTTAAATTAAGGATAGATCAATCTCATAATTATCTTTGACAAATATAAATACACCCAATACAAGTGGATATTAAGTGTAAAACAATCAATGGTCATTCACACATATTAAAAGTATGACATATTCAATAACTACATGTTGAACCGAAAGAAATCGAAATTGGGTTAAGAAGTTCCCTTGGTAAAATTCGACAGCCTAACGGCGTCACATAAAATTTTACTAAAAGGGTTGATGACAGAGATAAAGGGGGTATCATCACTTGGACATAAAATTTACATAAATAAGGATATAGAAGAACATATCCCAACACAATAGTATGTGAATTAAAAGACATAACAAAAGAAGTCTTTAAAAAAAGGAGGGTGAAAGGTCCCCTTACCGAGTTGGGTATCTTTCGAAAAGTACAGCCTATGGAAGAAGGGTCATAGAATGAAGATGTAAATACCCATAAATGAAATTATGCTACACAAAGTGTATAAAAATGGGTAGTACATACACCACTCAAGTGAAATAGTGGCAAACATAGCATAAATGTCATGAGAATAAAAGTGAGATGAAAAATCCCTTACAAAAACTCTACAGCCTAACGACGCCACTTAAAACTTCCAAAAATGGATTTATGAGATCCAATAAGGTCTCTCATAATATAACCACAAAAATTAAAGTATTAGTAATATAAAATAACATCCGAAAACATAAGAAATATGATCTTAAAATAAATGACATAAAAGAGAGTACTTAAAAAGAAAGAGAGAAGTTAGATCTCTTACAAATATTCGGCAGCCAAATTGTGCCACTCAAAACTTCCAAAATGGATTGATGAGAGAAAATAGGGTATCTCATCATATGAACATAATATGTACAGTAGGAGTAATATATAATAACATCCCAAGAACATGAAATATGAGCTCTAAAAGGAATGACATAAAAGAGTGTACTTAAAAAGAAAGATAGGAGTAGGATCTCTTACCTCAAGTCCAACTTGTCTTGTTTGTTTCTTTATATTCCTGAATAATAAACATTGGACAATTAATAATTTCCTAAGTACCTCCTTTATATATTATTATTCAGTTCATATCACATTTTATAATGTTATAATAATTGTTTAATAATGTTAGTTCATATCATACGTTTTTGCCAATGCTTGGTACATGAGTCAAAAATGAACTTTTTTGAAAAAAGATTGTCCATGTAGTTATAAGTATATAATTTCCAGAATAGTATTAATGATTAAAATATCATATATATACAGTAAATATTCATTTTATACTATTCCATATCATTTGGAGATAAAAAAACGAAAAGCACCGTTCATGGAGACGGTAGGCCGTACGTACGCATGGACGCTACTTTCATTTTTTGTCATATTAATGGAATTAAAACAAAATGAGAAAGATATATATATATATATGATATAATTCCAGAATGATATCCATAATTTAGATGTAATATGTTACATATATATCCATTATATATATTTACTTATAATATTACATAACATTTTGAGATAAGAAATGAAATGTACCATTCATGGAGACGGTAAGCCGTACGTACGCATGAACGCTACATCCATTTCTATTTCATATTTAATGGAATTAAAACATAATGATACAGAATATTATTTTAATTCAAGTATGGTATCATATATAATATCATTAAATATATCCTTTATATGTACCATATATGGTATTAACGAATCAAATCACTTTGAGGGGGCGGAAGTCCGCACTTCCTTAAATGTAGATATCGAGTTTACCCATAATGGAAACCATAAAGGTATGCCATAAATGAAAAATACAGAATATTAAGTAAAACATAAACATATTAGATATCATATATAAATATAGTGTCATATTAATGGCCACATTTGAAGGTGTTGGAAGAATGTCGACCAATCATCGTTTCGGGAGGCAGAAATTCGCCATCCACGGAAATAGAATGTTCTTTAACCATTAGATGTAGGTGTGTGTAAGTGTAGCTAGAATAATTCTTATAAAAATATCCTAGTATATTGAAGATACTTTTTTTTGTTACAAGATAAGTGAATAAAAAGAGTTTAGGGGGTTGGAGAAGCAAAATAACACAAAAGGACACAAGTGAAGAGATTAACATAATATCGAGTAACTCCCTTTGGTTTGAGCTCAAAGGCTTCCTTGGGAAGACTTCTGCGCAATATGAGGCTTCTAGGAGTTAGAGAGGGGTGTGGAGAGACAATATGGAAGGGTTTGGACGAGCCAATGGCTTTGGATGTGTGGGTAAGGAGGTAGAGGTGGGGGCCTTTTATAAGAGGAGAGGAGGGGTACTCTTGTAATGTTACAAAATGTCTCTTTATTTTCAAAAGCGTTTTGGATATTAAAGGTCACAAATTGATTTATTTTGAGGATAAGGTGATAAGGGTTCAAAATACACTCATCCAATAGGTTTTTTACATGTTTAGGTCTTGGATATTACATTATCATTGTATTTTTTTAAAATCGTTAAATAATGACGCCATCGATGTGTCATCATGATGTAAAAAATAATTTAATTTATTTAATGTCTAAAAATTATAAAAAAAATACTATGATGTAGGAAATCTTTTTATCTTTCCAATGACTATTTATAGTCAAATATCTGACTTGTAAAACCCCATGTAAAAATTGTTTTAGTAAATTCTCTCAGGTTTGTGTCATTTTTACATTAACATTAAAAAAATGGATATTTATGTCATTTTCCAAACAAAGTGGCTCCATGGGGTCCCCAAGTTGACCCATGGATTTTATCGGTCGTCCATGACACATCCAATGAAGGTTGGACATGTTTCTAGGTCATTTCATTTTATTAAAACATTATTCATACCACAAACTACACTAATTACCTCTAATCGCGATTAAAAACATTATAAGTTACTATTAACCAAAAAATTATTTTTATCCCAATGAACCACCTTTTACTTCTTAATGACAACCATGTATGTCGGATTTTTGAAATTCCTAACAGAAATATGACAAAATTTCATTTAAACGGAAAAATCAGTTTTTATCAGTACCACTTCGTGGTTTCACTATTAATCAAAAATTGATATTTTTCCGAAAAATACCAAAATCTCACCCTATGATATATTTGGTATTCTGAATTCAAAAATGAAGATGATTTAACATAATTCAAAACATATAAGTCACATTAATTTATTTAATAATTAATTCCCGCTGTTAGAGAAAATAGCATGTTTTTATGAAACAATAAGTATCAAAAGATTGACAGTAGTTTAAGTCTGATTTCAAAGTAAAATTAATTCCAACGACCACTATTGGATATAATGGTAAAAATAAATTATAATATAACTTTAAAACCAATTCAAAATATAATATAATCATATAAATAAATTAGAATAAAAAGTGGTTTTGAATTAAAATATAACATTTTACATTATTCATTAAGAAATGAACATTATCGGAAAAATACCAAAAATTTACAAAAAGTAAATTTTGATGTTACAATTCTTAAGAATAGTTTTATTTGTTCCAATATAATGTATAAGGGTGAAAAAAACTATATTTAATGACAGTTCTCCATCAAAAGGCGATATGTGATCCATTAGTGAAAACTAGGGCAATTACGCCTAAAATTGAATTCTTTCCGTATTTTAAGCCTTTATCTTTTATTGGATAAATGTAAAAACATTTAAAAACATATATAATCATACTATAGTTATTTCTATCCATTCCTGCAAATAAAATTGCTACAAGTTAACTACCATTTAAATTAATATTATTTTATTATTAGAGCGCAACATGAGATTCCCAAGAAACTCGTTGTTGCGTGTTGGGTACGCCATCGAGCATAGCGTCCCCTTTAAAGTCATATTAATATTTTATTCACAAATATGGATAAATATAAAAATGTCATATTTTTTATTTACCTAGGGTGTTACATCCTTCCCCCCTTTTGGAAATTGCGTCCTCGCAATTTTAAAATTGGGCTTAGAAACTTCATTAAAAATCCCACATCGAAACAAGAGTCAGTAAAAAAATCACTTTAAAATAATGAAACATAAGTACAGAGGTCACCTGAGTTAACCCATACTAGGATTCCATGTAGGAAAACATGGACATGGAGGAGAAAACATAGGGTCATGTTCTGATGGAGAGTGATAGAAAAAATGTTTAGGAGAAAGTTAACAATAAGAAAATCACAAACTTTTGATGGGTTAAACCGTGTTGGGTTCCCCAGTAGGAAAATTTAATAGACTGCATTTTTTTTAAGTTACTTTTTATTGAGAAATTTATTCATAAGGAAACATAATCACATATCATGTTGACTTTCAACTTTTATTAGATTCCTTACACAAACTCATATTTTCTCCAAAAGACGAGTATTTAGGAAGACTTGTTCACATTAAGAGTACTATAATCAACTTCTAGCGAATCACCTAATCCACAATAGAGAACTATATACTTCCCATGACTTTAGACATTAACCAAAACCAAACCAAAATGGTTAGTACAAGATCAGATAATCCAGAAAAGGATAACCCTTTATAAAAAAGAAAATCTATGCTTAATCTTCAAAATTTGTCCAACAATACCCAATGCTCAACGAGGACCATTTGATAAACAATTTGTCCATAAAATTCTTCAAAGTAAACCATAATATGATTGAAACCCAAATATTTGAAGGATTTTGTCACATAGTCTTCCAAGTTAAATCGTAACATTTATCTCCAATCAACATCAGTTGCTCCTAAAGTCTCGTATTGAAAAGTAATTAACCTAATCACATATCCTCCATGATAAGTTAATAAATTTCCATAGATAACCCAAAATCAGCTTACTCTTAATTAATAAAATCATCTAACTAAAAATAGAATCAGCCAAACTAACCAGGGACTTCTCGTAGTCCAGTGGTAGGCAATAAATACCAGTCGCACATTGGTTGTGGGTTCGATTCCCGCATCTTTGTCTGACGCGTCGGGTTGTCCCACGGTCTTCGTGTTGTCGTTTTTCCAAAACTATATAATTCTTAATACATTCCCCAAACAAAGATAAAATCTTCAAAAATAATAATAACATATTTTAACCTCAAGTTTATCTCATGCCTTTCATTTTCCATCATATCATATAATAACCCATAATTACCTCAAAAGTAAGGATCATATAAACTCTAATGGTATCCTTTATAATTATTACCTGAACTTCCACCTCGATTGGTCATCTCGCACATGATGCATTAGAGATCATACCAAGGTTCAAGTGGTTGATCATGACTCCTTGATAGTTGTTTTAGAACAACCATGAGATTCCTCATTGAATCCCCCATTTCATTCAGTCTCTTAATCAGAGAACCACCACAGTTTCCTTTAAACCTGTTGTCTATTTAGTGCCTGATAAGTCCATCGTTTCACTAAAAAAAGAAATGTCAGTGTGAGTATATCAACAAAACCATCATGTACTAATGAGGGAGATAACCACTAAGATATACTTACTCATTCACTTTATCTAAAACTATGAATCTTTCTGAAATCCTATCCATTATGGTAGTTTCATTTATTCTTAGAGAATACCCTAACCTCTAAAGTTATCTAAACCGACCTATGATACAATCTATAAGGCACCAGCCTTAAACCTTACTTAATATTGAATTAAATGAATAATTCACATTGAGGATCTTTTCTGGTTTAAGGTTTAGAGAATTAGAAGATAAATATTTCATCTCAAAAGATTACAAAGTAGACACTTCTACTAAGTTTCTATAAAATAAAAACTCTTCAAAAGAAACATATCTAGTTCCAAGTTTTAGGTAGCATGACTTTCCCTTGATCCCATCCTTGACCCTATTCCACGTTAAGTACTGTGAAAAACATTTCAAAAACTTGGGATGAGCATAAAAATCTCAATAAGGGATACACAAAGAATGAAAACTGTTAGTTTTTCAAAAAAACAAGTAAACCATGTATACTTTATCAAAGTAATACATTTCACCTTTTCATAGTAGGAAAAACTCTTCACTGAATAAAAGTTCATTATTTACCATTCTCTAACCAAAAGATTACCATAAAACCCATATAATGATCAGATAACATATAAAGGTAACTTTGGACATAAACATACTTAAGTGGAATAACCATAAGGTCGACTTCCACAAATATCACTTAATGGAATAGCCATTCGGCCAACTTCCATACATACATAATGGAATAGCCATACGACCGACTTCCATACCCAATGCAATGGATGTTATAACGTAACCACCCATCCGGGAATTCACGGCACCACCCGTCATATGGTTTATCACATAACCACCAGTAAAATGTTCATGTACCATAATTACAAATAAAATATTGAAAATATAAACATTTCAATAACAAAATATCATTTGCAATCATAATAGGTAATTCCCATATATTGAATTAATAAATCCATTCTCAAAAACCATTAAAATGAGATTTTTGAATCAAAGTGTCACATACAACTTTTAAGCTTTTAATGGAATTATAATTTTAAAAAATTAATGTCCATATACATAAAAACTAAAAACCATTTTGAAAACATGGATATTAAAGATAAATATTTAGAATAATAAACCATTAAAACATTTAAAACGATATTTTTGTTAAAGAGTTTTTAACAAAATGAGAGACTCTTGAATACAAATAATTGCGGAATAACATTTAGTCTGAAAATTATAATATCATGAGAATAAGGGGATTCATGATATAATATGTCAAAGGACAGTATAAACACCATATAAGAGTTAATTGGTGCATAACAACAATGAAGTCTCAAAATAAATATAAAATTAGATGAAATCCATTATAATGAAGGTATCCTTAAATTAAGGATAGATCAATCTCATAATTATATGTCAAAAATATAAATACACCCAATATAAGTGGATATTAAGTGTAAAACAATCAAAGGTCATTCACACATATTCAAAGGATGACATATTCAATAACTACATGTTGAACCCAAAGAAATCGAAATTGGGTTAAGAAGTTCCCTTAGTAAAATTCAACAGCCTAACTGTGTCACATAAAATTTCAAAAAAAGGGTTCATGAGAGAGATAAAGGGGATCTAATATCTTTGACATAAAATTTAAATAAATAAGGATATAGAATAACATATCCCAACATAATATTATGTGAATTAAGAGACATAACAAAAGAAGTCTTTTAAAAAAAGGAGGGTGAATGGTCCCCTTACTGAGTTGGGTATCTTTCGAAAAGTACACCCTATGGAAGAAGGGTCATACAATGAAGATGTAAATACCCATAAATGAAATAATTCTACAAAAAGTGTATAAAAATGGGCAGTACATACACCACTCAAAGGAAATAGTGGGAAACGTAGAATAAATGTCACGGGAATAAAAGTGAGATGAAAAATCCCTTATGAAAACTCGGCAGCCTAACGGTGCCACATAAAACTTCCAAAATGGACTTATGAGATCCAATAAGGTCCCTTATAATATGACCATAAAAAGTACAGTATTAGGAATATAAAATAACATCCCCAAACATAATAAACATGAGCTTAAAATAAATGACATAAAAGAGAGTACATAAAAAGAAAGAGAGAAGTTAGATCTCTTACGAAAATTTGGCAGCCAAACGGTGCCACTCAAAACATCCAAAATGGATTGATGAGAGAAAATAGAGTCTCTCATCATTTTAACATAATAAGTACAGTAGGAGTAATATAAAAGAACATCCCAAGAACAAGAAAGATGAGATATAAAAGGAATGACATAAAATAGTGTACTTAAAAAGAAATAGAGTAGTAAGATCCCTTACCTCAAGTCCAACTTGTCTTGTTCATTTCTTTATATTCCTGAATAATAAAATTTGGTCAATTAATAATTTCCTAAGTACCTCCTTTAGAGATTATTATTCAATTCATATCACATTTTATAATGTTATAATATTTGTTTAATAATTTTAGTTCATATGAGACGTTTTTACCAATGCTTGGTACATGAGTTAAAAATGAACTTTTTTGAAAAAAGATTGTCCATGTAGTTATAAGTAAATAATTTAAAGAATAATATTAATGATTAAAATATCATATATATACATTAAATATTCATTTTAAACTATTGCATATCATTTGGATATAAAAAAGGAAAAACACCGTTAATGGAGACGGTAGGTCGTACGTACGCATGAATGCTACTTTCATTTTTTTGACATATTAATGGAATTAAAACAAAATGAGATAGATATATATATGTTATAATTCCAGAGTGATATCCATAATTTAGATGTAATATATTACATATATATCTATTATATATATGTACTTTAATATTACATAACATTTTGAGATAAGAAATGAAATGTACCATTCATAGAGACGGTAAGTTGTACGTACGCATGAATGCTACTTCCATTTCTATTTCATATTTAATGGAATTAAAACATAATTATACATAATAGTATTTTAATTCCAGTATTTTATCATATATAATATCATTAAATATATCCTTTATACGTAGCAGATATGGTATTAACGAATCAAATCACTTTGAGGGGGCGGTAGTCCGCACTTCCTTAAATGAAGATATCGTGTTTACCGATAATGGAAACCATAAAGGTACGCCATAAATTAAAAATAGAGAATCTTATGTATTACATAAACATATTAGATATAATATATAAATATAGTGTCATCTAAATGTCCACCTTTGAAGGTGTTAGAAGAATGTTGAACAATCATCGTTTCGGGAGGCAGAAATTCGCCATCCACGGAAACATTATGTTCTTTAACCATTAGATGTAGGTGTGTGTAAGTGTAGCTCTAATACATCTTATAAAAACATCATAGTATATTAAATATACTGTATTTTTTACAAAATATATGAATAAAAATAGTTTAGGGGGTTGGAGAATCAAAATAAAACAAATGGACACAAGTGAAGACATTACCTTAAAATCGGGTAACTCTCATTGGTTTGATCTCAAAGGATTCCTTGGGAAGACTTCTGCCCAATGTGAGGCTTCAAAGAGTTATATAGGGATGTGGAGAGACAAAATGGGTAGGTTTTGTCCGTGCCAAAGGCTTTTGAGGTGTGGGTAAGGAGGTAGAGGTGGGGGCTTTTATAAGAGGAGAGGAGGGGCACTCTTGTAAAGTTAGAAAATGCTACTTTATTTTCAATAGCGTTTTGAATATTAAAGGTCCCACATTGATTTATTTCGAGGATAAGGTGATAAGGGTTCGAAATACACTCATAAAATAGGTTTTTGACGTGTGTAGGTCTTGGATATTACATTATCTTTCCATTTTTTTAAAATCGTTAAATAATGAGGCCATCGCTGCATCATCATGATGTCAGAAATAATTTAATTTATTTATTGTCTAAAAATTATAAAAAATTACTATGATGTTGGAAATCATTTTATCGTTCCAATGACTATTTATAATCAAAACTCTAACTTGTATAACCCCATGTAAAAATTGTTTTAGTAAAATATCTCATGTTTATGTCATTTTTACATTAACATTAAATAAAAAGATATTTATGTCATTTTCCAACCAAAGTGGCTCCATGGGGTCCCCAAGTTGACCCATGTATTTTCTGGGTCGGCCATGACACATCCAATGTTGGTAGGACATGTGTCTAGGTTATTTCATTTTATTAAAACATTATTCATACCATAAACTACACTAATTAACTCTAATCGCGATTAAAAACATAATAAGTTACTATTCCCCAAAAAATTATTTTTATCCCATTGAAACACATTTTACTTCTTAATGAAAACCATGTATGTCGGATTTTTTAAATTCAAAACACAAAGATGGCAAAATTTCATTTAAACGTAAAAATCAGTTTTTATAAGTACCACTTAGTGGTTTCACTATTCATCAAAAATTGAAGTTTTTCAGAAAAATACCAAAAAATCACCCTAAGATATATTTGAAAATCTGAATTCAAAATTGATTTCTATTTTACAAAATTCAAAACATATAAGTCACATTAATTAATTTAATAATTAATTCCCGCTGTCAGAGAAAATAGCGTGTTTTTATGAAACAATAAGTATCAAAAGATTGACACTAGTTTAAGGCTGATTTCAAACTGAAATTAATTCCAAAAACCACTATTGGATTTAATGGTAAAAATATATTCTAATTTCACATTAAAACCAATTCAAATGATAATCTAATCATATAAATAAATTATATTAGAAAGAGGTTTTGAATTAAAATAAAACATTTTACACTATTTATTAAAAAATGAACTTTATCGGAAAGATACCAAAAATATACAAAAAATAAATTTTGATATACCAATTCATAAGAAGAGTTTTATTTGGTCCAATAGAATGTATAAGGGTGAACAAAACTATATTTAATGACAGTTCTCCATCAAAAGGCGATAAGTGAACCTTTAGTGAAAACTAGTGCAATTACGCCTAAAATTGAATTCTTTCCTTATTTTAAGCCTTTATCATTTATTGGATAAAAGTAAAAACATTTAAAAACATATATAATCATATTTTAGTTATTTCTATCCATTCCTGCCAATACAATGGAAACATGTTAACTACCATTGAAATTAATATTATTTTATTATTAGAGTGCAATGTAAGATTTCCAAGAAACTCGTTGTTGCGTGTTGGGTACGCCATCGAGCATAGCGTCCCCTTTAAAGTCGTATTAATATTTTATTCACAAATGTGGATAAATATATAACTATCATATTCTTTATTTACCTTGGGTGTTACAATTATAAATAGTAAATTTAAAGGTAGGGAAATAAAATTTATTAAAGCACAGTTTATATAGATTATTATACCTATAAGAAATATGATACAAAAAGAATGTAGAAAAATACGGGAATTATATATGACCCAATGAAAACATTTCTAAGAAATATAATATAATGTTTCTGATAGTCATTTTTTATAATTTTGCAAATGATAATATATACAATATTATTATTTAATAGTAAAGTGAACCCAATTTATATATATATTTTTAATGACTGTTTTTTTAATATATTTTTTTATAGCCAATATTACTGAATATTTATTATTAATGGAATTTTATAAAATAATGATATATTCAATTTATGGTATGAAATTATATTTTATCCAAATATCATGATTTTATAATAGACTATTCATAATATATATATATCATAATACTTATAATGTATTCATATGTAACAATTTTAATATATTATTTAATGTTGATATATATAAGTTTATTAAATATTTTAATATAAATTAAGATTTTATACAATATTTAATGTTTTATAAATTATTTTTTGAAAATATAATTTATATAATACATGATCCATTTATCACTATATTTATCAAACTTGTAATTGTATTCAACATATTAAAAAAAAATTCATTATCATATAATTTGTTATTTTTAAATTTAATGTTATAAACTAATCTCAATATGTACCTATATAAAATATGATAAGAGATTATTATAGGAATTTTTATCTAATATAGTAATTCATTTGTCTTAGAGAAATACTGAAATATTTAATGAAAAGGTTAAATAATATGTTTTAATATAAAATAAATTATTTATTAAATTTTTTTATTTTATTAATCTTTAAATCAATATTTTAATATTTAAAAACAAATGCTTCATTTTACGTGTATGTTCGAATGAGATAATACGCCCTTTTAATTGGTTGGGAGAAAAATATTACCATGACATATTAACTTATAACGAATTTTAAATTTTGATTTTAAAAATAATTTTTAATAATTATAAGAATCTTCTCCTAAAATGTATATCAAATTTGAATAAGATATTCATTGGAACTTAATTTAATAGTTAGAATAATTATTTAGTTATTTAGAGTAAAGTACGAAAGAAGAAAAATATTTTAAAAAAAATAATTTTAATATCATAACTTACTATATATAGAATAAGAATTTAATAATGTTGATTAAATACTTTCAATCAGGATAAAATAAATATTCAAAGGATGAAATTTTTTATTGTTTTATATTGATTGTAATATATATTAAAATATTCATAAAATAGTGTAACATATGATAAATATACAATCAAATAAATCTATTGTCGAAGAGAAACATTATGGATTTAGATCTCTGGGAATAATAATGAAATAATATTTATTAGTTTCTTATTTCTATAGTAAATAGGGATCTATGGGAATAGTGGAAAATTGAGATAATGGGAAAGAAAAATAATTCACAATTTATTTCATGGGATTCCACTCACCATGAAAATAAATACCTTCCCCCTCTTTCTATTTAAAAGTATTCCATGTTTTGAATTATCACGTTATATAATTATCATGAATTATAACCCATATATATGTCGTTAATATAAATTAAATTTAATGTATTAAAGGATCATCTATATGATAGGAAGAATATGTAAGGTAACAATAAAAATTTCTCCACCTTGATTTTTAATTCAATTTTTTTATAGGCTTTTAAAACTCATAATTTGTGTAATTTTACATTAACACCAATATATGTTTTCTATAAATTTCCCTCTGAATAATTATTTAGTTTGATTTCACTTTTCTAGATGAAAAATTGAAGAAAAAATAACCAACAAAGCATTTTATCGATATAATCATAGATGTACTAAATATGATTTTTATAACATAGTTGTTTAATTAGAAAGTATAAATAATTGTAACAAAATTATTAAATCTATTTTGAATGGGACATACTAGAATAAGGCAATACATCTCTTCATTATGAGTTATATTATTCCAATCCTGTAATTGTCGTTGCATCACTAGGGTTTTCTTAACATCTTGTCCAAGATGAATTTAAAAAACATTGACATTGTAGAAATCAAGTACGAGAGAATTTGAAGAACATTAAAATTAATATATGGTCTGAGATAGTGGAATAACGACTTGTGTCTCCATCAATTTCTTATCTTACCCATATATGTTATATATATATATTTATTGAGAGGATTTGGAAGTAGGTTGTATAAAAACATAAATATATAGTTATTAATGTGATATATATAAAATTTATTTCTACATATTATTTAATTTATATAAGAAATAATTAGAAATAAATAAATTTATTTTATAATAAACAATGTATTTAATATAATTATTTGGAAAAGTAAAATTTATTTATTTTTTAAAAGTTATCTATTAGGAATAAAAATATTTAATTATAAAATATATTATTTTTCAATAATGTTCTTTTTATATATATAGTTTTCATTTTGATAAATTTATGAGTTTCAAAGTATGATTATAGTGACATTTTTCAATATATTTTATAAAAATTAAAAAAAAATTATTTTTTGAAACGAAATGTGAATATAAACAAGAGAAGTTTTAAAATCTATATTTTAAAATAAAACATTTTTTTTATTTTTAGTTTTTTAAAAGAAAAATTACAAAATTCCAAAAATATGATTTGATAAAAGCATTAACATGTATGGCTTTATAAAACATAAATTATCTTAAGTTGTATTTATTTTATTTTTTAAAAAAAATTTGGGTGACTAAACGGATACAATTTTTAAAAATATAGTGACACTTATGACATAATTATGATTTAATAATTACATAAAATATTATAAAAACAATTTCTATACTAGATTTTTATTTATAATGTAAATATATTAAATTAAAAATATTTCAGGAAATTTACAAACCATTGATTTACATTTGGTAGATCTTGTTTTATTTTATTTTAATAAAAAATTATTTTTCATTTTCCTTCAATGAAGAATTTAGAAGATTTTTTTAATTTTTCATTACCCTAATGATCATATATTTTTAATTTCTGAATCTCAAATGAATTAATTAAATCAAAATCTGATATATATATATATATATGTATATTTCTTTACTATGACTAATGGAATATTTTCTAATAAACTCTTCTTTTTGGTAATAAATAAAAAAATTAGAATTAGTTTTTATCCATTTTAGAAATGTAATGTAATGAAACAATTTTTATATTTTGAATAATAATGTTCAAGATACATAATAAGGTTAATTTTAATGTTATAGTATAGAATAATGTAATCTAGTTAAAAACATAATTATGATGGTAATGGTGTATGTGGTAGTAGGGTTAAACTATTTTTTTAATGGATTAACATTTTATAAAACTAAATATAGAAATATGATTATGAGAATTTATGGATGAAATATTATCCCACCTCAATTATTTTTTACTTTTGGTCCACTTTAATTTTAAATATCAGTCAAATTTGTTTGTAATAAGAGATATTACCCAAATTTCACTCCCCTCACTTATAAAACTACCTCTTTCCCTCCCCACTTGACTACATAACATAAGAAAAATAGATTGAATAATGAGTTCCAAAAATCATATCTTAAGCTATTTTCAATGTCCTAGAGATTATTTTATTACAATAATACCAATATAATTGGGAATCATAAGTGGCCAAAATTATTTTATCCATGGAAGATGTGATTATTTTAAAATAGTAATTTTATGTTTCTAGCTTAATATACCTCATTAAAATATTTTAGAGCTATAATGATACAATTAAATAGGTATATTATTTATTCTGAAATGTTATTTTATAAATGAAATATAAATTAAACTATGATATCCATCACATTAGTTATATGATTAAATCATCACCCATATTATGTCCTATTTTCTACATTCATGGATGATGTTTTACCTTTTCCATCACTATCTTATACTGAACATTATAATAGTAAATTTAATTAATAAATATTATTTGGATATTTTTGTATTATTAAAATATATGATTCTCATTATATAATCATAATAATAACAAATGTTCACGTTTATTTTGACATTCTTAAAGGAGAATATCAGGAAATCTATACTAATTTAAATTTATTTTACGAAATATTTTGAGTTTTATAGTCTTTTTGAAACATGAATTTTAAGAACTCAAATAAAAATAATTACTTATATATTGGATCTATTTGAATACATGTTTTTTTCAATTTTGAACAAACCATGTTCATTTCCGATAAATTAGTTGAACAACCCCATAGAGTCGATGATAGAATAACCAATATAATAAATTAAATAAATATTAAAATAAATATAATTTTTTTATCTATATTTATATATATGGAAATTTTTCTTTAATATATGTATAATGAATATGTAATAATTATAAATGTTATTATAACGAATGAAACATTTTTTAAATCCATGGTATGGTTTTTCATCTCAATTAAATTTCAATGAGCCATATTTTCATGTTACTCACCTATAGTTATTTGAAATTGTTTAACAAATAACCCATTTCATTATATTATCATAAATAAATTTTTGTTCATGTGATTTAATATTCAATTTCATAATCACTCTTTCACGTACATTTCATTCATATATAACATAAGAATTATGGTTGTTATTGACTCAATATCCTTTTAATTGGGTCAACAAAATTATTCATTGAGTTTTAACTTATTATTTTTATTATATGATTTCATTTCATTATTCCATATGGAATTTTTATATTTCACATTGGGAAATATAAAATTCCAAACCATAAATTTATTCATTGATGTATTTCTTATTTATAATAAATATGTTGTAATGAATAAGTCATATCAAATATAATGGATCAATAACGTCCATATTTTTATACGTAATAACATAAATTTAATTTTTAGGAATTCTCAAGATTCATAATTATAATCTTCATTAATATTTCATTTCTTTTTCATCCTTTTATAAAATGAAAAAATTTCAACACTTTCACTGATCTGTATTTTTCTTTTGAACATCATAATATTATTAAAAAGTAATTTTCCTTTACAATTTTTCATCCACTCTACACATATTTACCTAAAAAATATGGCTTATAAAAGTTAAAATATTTATAAAATATCATAATTTTTAATTTATATTCCTTTACCCATACATTAAATTATTACTCATTGGAATGTGGATTGTTAAATTGAAATATATAATATTGATATGACTGATTTATAAGAACTTATTTTAGTGATTAGCTTCAATTTTTTACTCTCACTCTAAATAAACTTCCTATAATGGAATTATTTTCAACGAAGTGTATTATTTTATTTTATACTACTTTTAGGATATTGAATGTTAGGGGTAAACCAATATAATCTTGATGTCTACTTATGCTATACAATTTTGAAATGATTTGAACCCCATTTTATAGGATAATTCCATGGACAGAATATTAAAATCTAACTTGGATTATGTCCACCATATCTTCTTCAAAGTGGGTCAATGCTGAAATCTAAATGATCATTAGTTATGTTAAATCTCATCCAGAGTTGAAAACATAAGATTATTTTAAATATGGAAATGAAATATCTTATATTGATCGCTAACTTCATTATATCATTAATGAGGGAAACTTCTTTTTTATCCCACCCATAATTTCTTTTAATTTTAATTTTAATTTAAATAAATGGTCAAATTTTGCTCATCTGGATAGTCTCGTATGGTAATGTACAAGATCTAGTAACCCTCTATTTTATTGTGAAAATCATTATATCTAATAATATAATTATATAAAATAATGAATGTAAATACTAAGATGAAAATTTAGTTAATCATATTTTTAATGGATGATTCTTGATTTTATATTTTAATGAACATTTTAATCATTATTTTCTATTTTTTAAATAATTGATAAAATTAAATAAATCATATAAAAATGGGAAATGAGTGTTGATCCTCAATCCAAAATAATAAATAAGTAGTAAATCCTAATACACTAAGTCATTATAAATTGGTAGTGATAAATGATTCACTCTATTTTGATGGTCTTAGATGTTAACCTTTACATGTAGTATGGTTTATATAGTTATGTGGATTTAAAATTTTCTAATTAAGCCACATTACAATTTTATACATCCACAATTTAGGAATATTTTCAAAAATTTACAAGACATGATTTTTTATTCTTATATGATTGTCCTTTTATAATCGAATGATTACATTCTATGATATGTGACGTTCTAAAATTGATCTTGATAATTTATTATGGTAATATGTCCCTTTTCATCATATATTTTTTCCACATTCATGTTCTCTCCCAATATAATGATCTTACAATTTATGAATCATTGATACGTTTTCCCTTTAAAATAATTGTATACCACTAAATCATTTTTAAAATTCCTTAGGAAATTATATTTTGTAATTTATTTTATATATTGATTTTTGTGCGAGGTGTTAAAGTAATAAGTTGTAATAAGATGTTTATATTGATAATATATAAATACATCAAATATTTTAATTATGTTAATTTATGATTACATGTGAAATGTAATTATTATATTATGAGAAAAGATTAAAATAAATACGTTTGTCCCATGAAAATATTGGATGATACCATAGTGGGATTATTTTTGTATTATAATTATGAATATAAATTTTCATGGAAATTCATAATGATATGTCAAAATATTTGAAACAAAAAAAAATGTTGATAAATTGATCATTTTCTTCCTGAAATGGCATAAATCTACCAATAATACATGTTGAAGTATACTCTTTCATAGATACACATAGGTGTATTAATCCCTCAAAAGGTTTGATTATAAAGTAACTATAACCTAACTCTATTCAGAAATAGTGTGCCTAAATTCACATCAATGTTGGAACTCTGAGTGGATATGAATTTTTTATTTGCATTATATTTTTGAACTATTACGAAGCATTTGAATAAATTTTTATGATATTTTATAACTCCTTGGTGTAATATATAAATAGTTTTTCTTGAAACCATAGTAGTATAATCCACAGGTATATCCAAGATTAAAAACTAGAAAATTCATATCACATTTTATATATTTCATTTATGATTAATTCCTTCTAGGTATATAGTTATCATTTATATATTCTTATTGAATTAACTATTCTACTCACAATGATTACTTTATGTTAATAAGTAGATTCAAATGTGAGAAATCATGTTAAAAATAGATGTTGAGGACGCTTATGTGGTTGCTAAAAAATAAACCAAAGGGTATAAGAGTTGTAGTGAATTTTTTTCATTATTCCCCACTATCTATCATTAGTTGTGATTAATAACATTAAACTATGACATTTATAAAATAAAAATATAAGGAAAAGATGTAGATTTAGTGATTTTTAGATGAAAAAGGCAATAGGATATAGAATATACATTTTTATATGTGATAAAAATGTCGGAATAATCACCCATGAAATTTTCAAAAATTAAAAAGGTGGGTAATTTATGTGTAGTAAATGAATTCACGGAGAAACAATATTCAGAAGAAAAATTAATAGTTTAGTTTACATATAGGAAATAAATAATTTTCTTCATAAGGTAAAATAAATAATACAATTTTTTAACTGTTGGTTGTTTATAAATTTCAACAGACAATTAACAAAACAAATGGATAAAGAGGTTAAAAATATCATTAGTCATTAACAACAAGTGTGAAATTGAGGGCTTCTCAAATAACTATTGTTGATGTATACCATGATAATTAATTACATAGAAATTTTTTTGTTCTCCACTCTCAATCTAAAAATTGTTTTATTTTATTATGGTTCCTCACATTTATTTATGTCATGAATATTTTCTATGAATATTGATTCACCGCCAAAAAATTTATAAATTAAATTGTCATTGAAATTAACTATATTGACAACCACAAAAGTATATATGTCTTATATGATCATGTTTTTTGGGAGGATAATTTTCGAGAATAAATTTCTACTTCCCTTGGTATACTTCAATGTGATTTATGAGTGGATTTCCTCTCTATTCGCATATCTTAAATCAATTTTAAAAAAATGGAAATATCATTTCAAATCTCTAATCATCCCATTATAAAATATCAATGAAAGGATTATTATGAGTTCAATTTAGATTGAAATTCCATTATATGGATTTAAATAAACAAAAAAATTGGGATACTCATGAAAAATAGTTTTCATAGGAAAAATAATTCAATACATTTTAAATGTGTCATTGTATAAAGATTCATATGATTATTTTTATCTATTTTATTGGATTTTACTATAAATTTTTTTGTTTCAACACTTCATTACATATAATATTGTAAAACTATTTTCAAAATTGGTATTTCTATATGAAATCCTAATTCAAATAACATAGTATAAAAAAATTTATATAAATAATTTATATATATTATAATTATTCTAGAAAATCTATGTTTCCTATTCTTGTCCATATTAGTGATGTGGAAATTTCATTAGAAATAATATCTTGAGCCTTTATTATTTAATAGAAACCGTATACTATTTTTATCCGTGATCTAAAATTAAAATTTCATTGAATTAATTTATTTGAGGGGAAAAATATCTAACAGAACCATATTTCATTATTTTTGTCTTAATAAATGTGTTATTTAATATAAAATACCATATAATGCACTGATCAAATAAATTGTGAAAAATACTATTGAGATAAAATTATAAATATTTAAAATGACTATTATAATATAAAAATAGAATTAACGTTTATCAATAAGAGTAACCACTATAACAAATCCATATAAAAATGTGAGAAATGGTGTTTATTAGTAGAATTCATCATTTCAAGTATTATTTTTCTAATCAGGGAAATTATTTACTATTATTAGCATATGAACTTTATTGATCTCATATTGAACTATAATAAGTACACCGTGAGTGAAATCATCTGCATGATATGTTCAAAATCACCGAAATCTCAATAAGCTACTTGATAGGTGAATTAACACACATGAATAAAAATTTTACTTATATTACCCTTAAATATTAGAGTGGGTCTTATGGGGGTTTTAATAGTACAAGTTAATAGGAAAAACGAAAGGAACACTTAATGTTACTAACATGACCTGTGTTTCTATGAATAAATACATTTCATGATAATTAATTATTAAGTTGAAATTTAGTAATATTAAAATTGGGTTTTTAATATAAATTTTTCTCTAAAATACATTTAATTCATTACAAATAAATAATCAATTTGGAATTATATTATTTAATGTTATATAATGTATTTCTCAAAGACAATGATTTTTAAGGGATTATTATTACATTAAATAAATTTAACAGATTATAAATATTATTTTTTTAATATTAATAAATATATAGGCAATATATTAGCACTTTTTGATTTGTAACATAAATGATAAGTGATAATGTTTTAAGACTAATTTTTAAAAAACTACAAATAATTTTTCATTATTATTCTTAGTTTCAATTAAAAAGATAATTAAAAGATATTATAATATTGATATTTTAAAAATAACTCAATATTATATATTCAATGTATTAATTTTCATAGATTGATTTTTTATAGTTTTGTAAAAATGTAGTTTTTTAGTGAATAAAAAACACATTTACGAATAATGTAACATTTATCACATCATTATGAAATAAGAAAATAAAACAATTATGATACATTTTAGATAAATAATTACTAATTTAACTTGTATACTTATTCAATTAACAATATTATATTGAATTTTGGAACAAATGTCTGACATTTTGGAACCTATGTTGTATTGTATTCTAATAAAATAATTATTTTTCAATTTTAATTTAATGAAGTATTTAAAAATTACCATTTTGTTTTTCCATTGTTTAAAAAAAATACTCATATTTAATCTTATTAATTTAAAATAATGAAACTCAATAATAATCATAAATATTTTTGAACATAATATTTATGGTTAAATGTATGTTTTTGTCTAACAACTATTTTTATGGCATAAATATTATATTTTATAAAATTAATTTATATTACATTAATAAACTCTATACAATAATGGTTTTTTCAAATTTTTAATAATATGATATATTTATACTAAAATTACAATATTATTGATATGGCATAAAATTATGTTACTGAGGTAAAAATTGATTTTCCATAGTAAACCTAAAATGGGGTAAAAGGGTTTAAACAATGTCGTAAATGATTATTATTTTATAAAACAGTAGATATAATGTTTTTGTTGAATTCTTTGTTTACAAAAGCATTTCCCACCACTATTATTGATCATTTTAGAACCACTAAACTTTCTAAATTTATTATAGTTTTTAAATTAATTAAAATATATTTTCAAAATTCACGTCCTCACACTCATAAAAGGACCCCTATACTACCCCATATACCCAATTTCGATAAACATATTATATCAACAGAAATGTAAAAATAAAATACCACAACCATCATTCTACATTCCTTGGGGGTGGGGGTGGGGGTTCTCATAAAAAATACATTCTAAGAAGGCATAATGAGTGTCCTAATAGAGGATATCCAAGGAAGCTATAATTGTATTAACCGAGTTCTTTACTGTTTCATTCATTATATAAATCATCTATATATATAATAAATAAATATTGATAAAATAATATACATATAGTATTTATATTTAAATGTTATTATATTAATGTAATATCATTTATCATACATTACCCTACTCATTTATTCAAATATGAAATAATACCCCATATTATAGATGCTTCACCACCTTTATGGATGATTTATTTCATTTTTCATCACACCATTACATTCATTGTTCTTAAATAATATTAAATGAATAATATAGATATAAAATAAATTTTTTATATTATATAATGTAAAATTGATGATTATAATAATTATATTCTCATTAAATGAACATAATTATTTTCAACCTTCTAAAATGTGAAAACTATGACATCATTCATTATTTAAATTTATATAGAACTATATAATGAGATATATTAATTTAAACATAATTTAATTATAAATACTCAATTAATATATTATTATATATATTATGTAACTATTTGAGATCACCTATGGGAATTTCAACATACAAATTCTGTTTTATAGAAATATTCATTTGATAAATGAATTATATATCAAAATAAATTAGAAATATGATATTAAATATTCATTAATGAGGATAAAAAATATACATATGATGAAGATATAATTATTATAAAATTAATTCATCAAATCCAACCAAGAAGGAATCCATTTTATGGGTTTTCATCTCAATTACAGTTAATAGAGGCTTATTAACAAGTTATGAATCTATTGTTCTTTAAAATTCATTCACTACTACCTCTTTGAAATATTTTATCATAAATAACATTTCAATATTATTATATACGAGTCCATTTTCTAAAATCACTTTCAAATTTTATTTATTCATATACTGTAATATTTATATAAGTGTTTTGAATTATTTACCTAATATATGGGTCTTAACTATTTCCCCTTTACTATAATAATATTTGTTTTTATAATGTTACATTTATTTATTTAATATATTATATTAAAATTCAATTATGTAAATATATTGTTTTATAATAATAATATTCTTCTATTATTGACACATTCAACATAAAAATATGATATTATTTTGAATAATTGACATCATTTTTAATAGATCATTTTCTTACATAATAATACACAACATATAATAAATTTTTTTATTTCATAATATTAATTCTCATAATATTTAATATTATAAATGTTTTTTATCTACCCTAATATTTTTATTAATGTAAAATTTATCAATTACCAAAATACTTTGGGTTTTCATTTAAAACAATCGTTGAAGATTAAAAATACATTTCCTTTCATTTTCCAGAATTTTGATCTTCCACTATATATTTATATAAATAAATATATATTCTATTCAAATGTATATCAGTATATATTATTTTTAATTGATTTCTAATTATTCATTATTCATTCTAGGAAATATGTTTCATTTATAGTGACTTATAATGACAACATTAATGATAATGATAAGAAATGAATTATAAAACATTTAATGAATTCACTACCATTTTATATCTACCGATAATGTATATAACTATTATGGATTAATTTTTTGGTGAAAATCGAAATGATTTTATTGTCCATTTGAGATATTTAATTTTTGTATTTAATAGATCAACTCATAATTACTTATTGTTAGATACCATTTGGCAAGTATATGAAACCCATTTTCCTTATAAGTGATTTTGATGATATAATGAATCATTGAGTTCATGTGGAACACATATAAATGATATATAATTTTTGTGATGGGTGGTCTCTATATATCACTATAATGAATTGGATAATGATTTATTTATCAATAGGTAATTATGGTAAATGTGTTTTGTAACTATATAAATAATGAAAACCTGACAATGATGCTTTATCCAGTATATTAAGGGAAACATGTTTGGATCCCTAATCCACTATGTTATGATGGACTTGTCATTTAACCTATGTATATAATTTTTTATGTGATTATTTTTATAACACATTTATTGCTTAATATAATTGTATGATTCTATTTTCTGAAATTATTTTCATATGTATCAATGCTATGGTATAGGGGTTATGCTTCAATGACTGTCCTTTAATTATCAAAGAACAATGTTACAAGATATATAATATTATACCAATTTTTTGATTATCTATTATGATCATATAGTATTTTTTATTCTATATTTATTCCATGTTCATGTTTTCTCACATTGTTACAATATAACTCTATATGACTAAGTGATAATTTTTCCCTTACATTTCATAAGAACATAATCCAATTATACTCCACTTACATAGGAAATTATATTCACAAAAAATTTGGAAAAAGTATTATGTATAAGTTTTTGATGGTTTTTTTGAAGTGACTATGGGTAACATGTTTATTATCTAGGTAATCTCTAAATACACAAAACCATTCGGTACCGAAATTGTGTGATTATAGGGCATATATAATGCTTAAATTATAAAAATGATGTAAAATATATACATATATACCTTTAGTAATAAAAAATATACTTATATATCAGTGTTATAATTTCCATATTTACTTATTAAAAATGAAAAATTCTACAAATGCATTATATATTAATCTTTTCCTTAGCCATTTCTATAAAAGTGTGAGTCCCCTTTTATAAATATTTTCCAAATTTTTATTCTTGTTATAGTATAACTTTCAATATCTAAAATGATATTCTAATGTTTATATAATATAATTTAATTTTGTATTCTAATTTTATTTTTTTCATTTCAAGCCTGATTTTTATCATATTATACTATATTAATCTGCTTATAAAATTCTGAAATTCAACCAAGGGTTATTATATACTTATAAATTCCATATATTTGGGGTATTATTGATTTATTAGTTCTAAATAATCGATTTTTTTCATTATATGTTTGATAGATATGTATCTTATAGAGACTATATGAGATGACATGTTGATTAATCTCTATTTTTGAACATATTCAACATTGGAAACATAGCTCATAAACAAATATGTTTCCCCATAGATAAATTTTTTATCCATAGTCTAAGTTAATTTTTATATTACATTATCTTCTTTATAGTGGTTATTTATTAATAATTTCATTAAATTCCAACAGATCAAAAAACATATATTCAATTATCAGAACAAAATTGTTGTTCTAATATTTTATGTACACAAAAACTACAATTACATATTCATCACATCATGGGGGTTCTGATTTTAAAATATTGAATCCAAATTTATTCTAAATAATAATCAAGGGAAATACCATAGAAATTATTATTAATTATCTTCAATGATAATATATTAACAGTATAATATATCATTTAATTCTAGGAGAAGTTAATAAAAAATGTAATTATTAAAAATAATGGGTTTTCATCTAGAAATATAAATGGTTAAATTTTCTATTTTATTCAATTATCTAGATAATATATCCATTTATTCTACAAAATGATAGTAACTGGAAAAAATTTTCTCTAAATAATGTGCATTCATCAAGATAACTAAACCACACAATGAAAATCAAAAACATATTATTTTGATCATATATTTATTTATGTAAATTTGTGTGAGTGAAAAAATAATTATTTATTATAATTTAATTGTTTTTATAAATATTTTTCTATATTTCAATTGATTTGGAGAATCTGTTTAATGGATAATGAATCCATTATTACAATATTTTGTGATAAAAAACTACACATTTTTTTATTAAAGTATATTATCCTAGATAGAAATGCAATATGATAGAATCGGTAAATAATGAAAATCCATATTCACATTATATATATATATATATATATATATTTACTGATTATTGAGACATTATTATGAAGTAGGTTACTTAAGGAATAATATGTTTTGTATCTTTTATCAAGTGAATTGATATGATTAATTATTTTCAAATATTATATGATTGGTGGATCCTTGAGTAATATATACAATTAATGCATTGATAGGTCTCATATGACAACTAGTTTATGAAATGTTTTGTATTCTTATAAAATTATGTATGATGCACAGTAAGGCGGCCTTGAAAATATTGTATATATGTTTGAAATTATGGATTACTTTATATTGAAATACATTATTTTCGATCATGTGAATATTTATTTCAATTTTAATCCCATATATAGATTATGTTATTCTTATATGTTCATTTTCAAGATGTTATTTTTATAATTTCGAACTATATTATATATTTTATTATTACAATATATAATATTCTTATATATATTATCCATTACTATGAATTTTATCTCACCCAATTTCAGTATTCCCTCATTTCTAAATGTAATTAATATATGTACATTTTCTACAGTTCATAGGGTAACATTAATTAAGGAAAAATGAATGTTTTAAAAAAAATTTATATACCATGTGTTTTGTGATATAATAACGTATCATAATATTAATTTATGTATAATTTAACTTAATGAAAATTAAATGTTAGTTGGTTGTTATGTGATCTCATGTAATATAGTTACCATGTAATTCATGTCCCACGTTCACTGGGTTACAGGTTTCATGGTCATTACAATAAATAATAATTATTCATACCTTAGGTAAATATTATATCAATGTTTGTTTTATTCTCAAACTCTATAAATAATCAATATTTTATACAGTAAATTTTCAATTAAAATATTGGGAATTAAATATATAATTAAAATACTTATATTTGATATAATCATGATTTTCATTATTTATCACAATATCCCACAAACTTAAGAGATACTCAATAAAAAAATGATAAAAATACCCATTAAAATATTATCTAATCCGAGAAAAAAATATCTTGATCACATTTACTAACCATTCATAAAATAAATATTTTCCAACACCACCATTGAATGATGTGTTGAGCGATTCCATTTCTATTTAATTTATATATTTTTTATAATTTAAAACTACCATTATTTCCATTTTTATTCATTTTTTAATTAATAATTATTTTTAATTTCATTTTCCATTCCATATTCATTATTATTTTCTATTAAAAATATATTATTTATTCATATTATTAATTACATATTTATTATATATTGATATTTAATATATTTTGTATTAACTATTTACATATTCTATTTACCAAAACAACATACTCTTCGTCAAAAATAATACTTGTAACTTAAAATTCTGTATGTTGAATTTTTTTACACTATTAGGACCACGTGTATTGATCTAATGCTAAATAAAACATTATAAATTGAGATTTCTATTATTTAATTAAACAATAAACCATTACTTTTCATTTAATGATTAAAAAATATCTTATATTCTTATATTATTTAAATGGATGATAATTTACACAATACATAAAGATGTCAATACAAATTGATGTATACTATTTGATTTTAATTAATTAAATATTTGGATATCTATAGTATATGATGTGGCTAGAACATGGAGAATAATATTACAGACTAGGCATAATGTATATAACACATGATCATGTTATATGATTTTCACTTATAATATTAGAAACATTATAAGTTATGATTTGGGGTAGATGTACTGGTATATATAACTTATGTTTCATCAAATCATAATATGAAAATAAAAAAATTTAATATACTATGTTTATGTTCAAATATAATCAACGTTGGAATTCATAGTCAAGATCCATCTTGAAGTTACAACAGTGTAATTCCATCTATATGAGAAATCCCAAAATATGAGATCACAATAATTTTAGTGGAATTTAGAAACTTTTTTCTCAATATTTTTAATATAGTTATGTACTATAACTCTATTTTGATTAATCATGATGGTTTATTAGATTACTTTTTAAAATTATATTATATAAATTCTATAATGTGAAAATTTGAACTGTTTTATATAGGATACTTTTAGAAATGTCACCCATCTATTTTAGAATCATGTTATTATATTTAAGTATCATATTTAAGATATGAAATGTATAAATTTGATAATATCCTATGTTATAATTGATGTTTTGTGAAATGTAGTTTTAAAATGAATTATTTTGTATTTTGTAATAAGTGATTTTGTTAAACAGAATGAATCTTAATGACTATGAACATGTGAATTATATTATTATTATATGTGTTATATTTATAATCTTTGTTAATAGTATCATTTACATGTTTTTATTACTCTAGAGACATTTTATTCTGATGAAAACATAGTAGTCACCCATATAATTGAATATCTTTGGGTTGGATTATAAATAAAATATGAATTATGATTTAATAATATATAATTTACAAATAACATAAGAAGATATACATGAATTAATAGTTTCTATAATGATATATTTTTTGAGAAAAATAAATTATTACACTACCATTGAATATTGAATAAGTGTTTGATAGATTAATGATTATTGATATATTTCTTTTATATATGGTTGATGATTATAGTCCAACACTAGAAGGAGCATCTAGAACTCATACACCATACTCATTTTCTATATATATATCAATGTATTTGGGTTTATATATTAAAATTGTCACACATGGATATAACACTAACAAAAAGGTATTATTTGTTCTACCATGTCACGAACCAACTCAGATTATGTAGTTCCCTAATAATCGAGTTTGTCTTGACATATCCCGAAGGGATATTCATATCCCCATGGGTCTCAGATTAACAACTAGAATCATTTTACCTGAATGTGGCAATGGGTTTTCAAATAAAAATTCCTGAAGAAATCAAAATAAGATAGTATGGGCCTCAAATAAAAAAAGTGACTATGAGTAAATAGTAATAATTTAAATAGGCACAACATCGAATATAATAAATCTAATGTACAATAAAATGGGAAACTGCCCAAATTCCTGAAGGACACAACTCACAAAACCAATATTCAGTAGTAGGGTCCACCTCCAAGAGATCGTTTTCGTTTTATAGAACCTAGAAGGGGATAATCTACAAACACATGAAGGAATATGTATGTTGTGAGACAAATACTAGTATAATTTCACCCAAATATTTCAAATCAAATGCCAATATAAAATTTACCACAATTTCAATAAATTTTAAAACAATCAGTTTTGGCATTTAAAATGTAAATTTAAATAAATAATGCATTATAGTTTAAAATAGTGAAATACATTTTTAAAAATATTTAATACATTATAATTAATGGAAATCGTTTTAGAAGAAAGTATTCTCAATTAATCATAGGATACTTTTCATTAACAACAATTCTCAAAAATGGTTTAAATAAATACAATATATATATATATATATGTTTCATATAATTTCACAAGGAATATAAATTAGTTTATAAAAATGGTATGTATATGAAATCAAAAAAGAAAACAAGTGAGAAACATCATCTTGTGCCAAATAGGTATGATTGTTCTAGGATATAGGGTTCCAACATTATAAATACAACAACGTAAGTACATACACCCCTTTAGTCCTAAAGTAAATGGATCTCTTAACCATTTCCTAAAGAAAATGATATTCTGAATATATGTTTTAGAATGTCGTGGAATGATCAAGAGGCACCCAAAATAACATACTAACTACCCCTGGAATTCATGTGATCTTGTACAAATCAATTATGGAGAATTCCATTTATAAAATAGTTGAAATTCAACCCATTATCCAATTAAAATATTCCAATTATATCTTTAAAAACCACAACTACTTTTTAATAAAAACATACCTTTTTACACATATGGCACCACGATGATTCCATCAAAAAATTTTACCCATTTTTAATAGTACCAAGACATGAAACAAAGCCATGAAATATTAATTCAATTTCACAATTGAATTCAATAATTCAATTTGTAATCAATTCAAAAAATCTCATCCCAAACCACCAAATCACTTTAATCAAGGGATTTTCAAAAACATTCCATCAATTAAATATCACTTCAATGGAAATAAAATTTTCAATTAATTCTATTCCCATCAAAACAAAAAATTAAATTAAACAGTTTAAATCCCAACAAATTCCAATTCAAAGACAAAATACCTAATTTTTATGAAAACCCAAATTCATCTGAATTGGAGGTTTTCATTAGAATGTATTGAAAGACTATTAATTCAAATACCAAAAAATATCTATATATTCAAATAATTGAAATTTAATCAAAGAAATTAGGATTACTAAAAATTTAGCATCATGACAGAAGCACCATCGGAAGTCAACAGATCTCACAATGCCAAAACCTAATTTGGATAAGTCCATGAATAATGAAGATTGAATAGACAGAAATAAAACCTATGATTAAGATCGAATATAGGTTATTAGATCCAAGAATCAATACCAATTCCTATAGAACCAAAAAAAAGAAATAGAGAGACCACACAAGGAATAGAACGTGAAGAATAAACTAATAAGAAGGGGATTGACTAATGTTTTCATAGATCCAAAACATATAATAAAGGAGCTCTATGGGAAAAAATCATTATTGGAATCTCCGTGGAATAGAGAAACGTGTTTGGGTCAAATTAGGTCTATCTAGGACCTCAAAATTTATGTTGGGATAATTAATAAATAATTTGGACTGTGAAAAACCTGTCTGCATGGTTTCCATAGAAACTACCTTGAGTAAGGTGAAAACCATTCATAAACCTCACAGATCTTACATTCATAAACATGGAACTGGCACACGGTTTCCTCTAACCCTAATCAAGATAATCACGAACTGTGAACCTTTCCATCATCCTCCATAATTCTTATAAATTTACCCAGAACGACCCCAACCAAAAACCATCCTAATATCAAATAAAAGCGGGGTTTGGGAATAATTGAAAACTATAAAGGGATGTTACAACCTCCCCATCATAGAAACTATATGTCCTTAGAAATCCAACAAAAAAGCCTCCCCATAAATAATATGATGTAAATGCTCTCTCAATGGCGCCTCCCTCTCCCACGTCTCTTGAGAAACATAACCATGATTCCATACTATAAGAACCAAATGTATCATTCTCCAATGAATTACATTGGTCTCAAAACATACTATATTTACTAGTAATATAGTCATCGAATAATCAGGTTCCACATCAAGATCAATCCAACTATGAATCTGGGATGGTTCAAATTGATACATTCGAAGCTGAGCCTCTTGAAACATTTATGTATCTTCGTTAGCTAACGTGGTAGTGCTAACGAGTATGCAACATTACCTACCATAAAACAATCTCAAAAGGTCCAACAAAATGAGGAGTAGACTTACCTTGCCTCCTAATCATTCAATGAACCAGCTATGATGAATCTTATAAGAACACCTTGTCACCAATAGAGAACTCCAAAGGTCAATGTTGAAGATCATTATAAGTCTTTAATCAATGCTATGATTTTTAATTTCTCTGACCAATCAATTGAATATTTTATTTTGTCACTTGGACCAATCTCATTCCAACCATGGAACTCAAGCTGAACTCTGACAAAAACAATGTATATTTTCTTGGCCAACCATATAATTCTCAATACGATCGATTCTGATCGCATTCTAGTAACCATTTATATAAGATAACACAACCAATCCCAAATGATCATCCAGCGCTCCACTAATGTCGAGAATGCATGCATGGAGAATATCCTCAAGAATGTGTATAGCTCTTCATGTCTATCCATTTCACTATGGATGGCATTCCATGATCAAATGGATGTGAGATCCCAAACCCTTCTAAAGGACTCTCCTTAGGTGAGAAGTAAACTAATGATCACTATCAGAGACAATAGAGTTTGGAACTCCATGAAAATAAGAAATCAATTTCACAAAAAGACTTCCCAACAAGTCAAATTTTATTGTATCACAAATACATATAATGTGAGATTATTTATTCATCCTATCGATCACCACCCAAATCACATTATCTTACTCTATGTATGTGGAAAGACGACCAAAATTTCCATATAGATCTCATCCAACTCACATATAGGGATTGTATGTGGCTAATGAATCCCTGAAGGTTGGTAGATCTTATCTGTTACCTGTTGAAACATATTGGAATGAGAGGAAAACTCTGCAATGCTTCAAGCAATACGTGGCCACTAGAAATGTTGCCTCATGTCGTAGAACATCTTTTGGGTGCATGGGTGTATAGATAATTGGGGGTTATAAAAATACCCCATCAAAATATTTCCATACCAAAGACGTTACCCCAAAATGATTCTAATAGAATAGAATTACCGCTTTGGAGATTGAACACAAGGAAATAGTCTCCCCACCATAAAGATTTTCATTAATGCTATTGAATTCAATATCAAGCTGTTGGTCCTAATGAATCATTAGAATACTATTGGATGTCAAGTGAGAACCAACAATTTAACCATCACCCCCAATCTCCATGAATCCAATATGAAAATGTTCAAAGAGTTCCATAATGTTCCACTCTCTAAAGATATTTTTACTACCTATGTCGTAATATTTTTTCTCAAATCATGACAATTACATTTCATTTACCAAGGTATAGCAAATTTTAAATTCAAATGACTTCTTTTTTTCTTCCCAGTGCCTTTAGCAGCGATTGAAATAATTTGGAGAGAAGATATAACTAAGGCTTTTGTGGTCCAAGAACGTAATAAAAATTTTGCCATAACGGTAATGTTGCAAACTCTTGAGAGTTTTCATCACAGATTCAAGTTCAAGTTCATGGGTAAGATAGTTCTTCTCATATGACCTAAGGTGATGAGATCCATAAGAAAGAACATGATCACCATACATTATAATGCATTAGATGCCTGAACCTGATTCATCACAAAAGATAACAGTGGCATACATAGCCTTTGAAAGAGTCAAAACCAATGCAGTAGTCAAATGAAGCTTCATATCAATAAAACAAATCTAACATTTCTCACTCCACACAAACATAACACCCTTCCGAGTAAGAGACTTCATTGTAAAAATAAACTTTTATATGTCCATCACGAATTATTGGTAGTATCCGGCTATAACCCAGATGCTCTAAATTTTGATGAAATTTGGGGGTTGTTCGCATGTCCTACCCACTTTCACCTTTTTATAATCAACTAATATACAATATTCAGTCACCATTTGTCCCATAAACATCACATAATGAATCTATAATTCAAAATTTGATGGATTTTCATAGAGTTAGTGGTTTTTTGGTATACTCTGCACTACACATAGACGATACACATGAAATTCCTCAGATATAGAGTATATAATGATATCATCCACAAAGGCCATGACAAATGTATCTAGATTCTAATTGTAAATAATGTTCATTAATTCCATGAAAACTTCTAAAACATTGAATAGACCAAAGGTCATGAAAATGTACTCATAATTTCCATACGTGCTCCGAAATGTATTTTTCATAAAGTCATATTCTTTTTCCCCCAACTGATGGTAACCCGAGCGAAGATTAATCTTTGAGAATCACATATTCCTTTCACCCGATCAAACAAAACATCAATCTGTGAAAAAAGATACTTGTTCATTATCATTACTTGATTGATTTTTTTGTAATCAATGATTAGTGGAGTGAACCATCAGACTTCATGAAAAAGATTATCAGTGGCACCCATGGTGACACACTCTGGTGTATAAATATTTTATCAAGAAGATCATCCATCTATGACTTCATCACAGTTAGATCAGTTGGTTCCATGAAATATGAAGGAATAAATATTGGTTCAGTACCAAGCATCATGTAAATAGAAAACTCAACTTCTATCACTAGTGGAAAACAATATAATACAAAAGGAAACACATCGTGAAACTCGATAACAAATAGGGGGAGATCCCAACTCAATGATTCCCAATCATTGTCAACGGAAAAGTATGATGTTAACTTCCCAAACTCTAGATAATAAGGTCCATCCCTACAAGACCTAAGGTCCATTTATACATAAAATAAGAGAGACACAACACATGTTGTAGTGAAAGAGACCCATAAAATATGTAAATCAATCTGAGATTTATTATAAATGATCCATTCCATCCAAAACATGATGTCAAAATAAATCATATCAGGAGCCTAAAATGTGACATCTAACATAACATCAATTAGAGAGAAAACACAAGAGGGCCTATGTGGACCATTCTCTGCCCTCGAAAAAAGGGGTGTAGTAATATCTAATGAACCAGACAAAAGCTCCATTGAACAATTAACTAGATTAACGATACATGTTGAAATAAATGAATGATATGCAATCATATTGAAAAAATTAGTCACAAATGACGATTTTATAGTGAGGTTCCTCCCATGGTTACTGGACTGATTTATAATTCCTCTAGAGAGTATTCCGCTGCATGAAGAAGCTTTGTTCAAAATGCGTATTGTAGGAACTGGTTTGAACATAAAGTATTTGATTTACCCTATAGTTTTAATGAGTGATGGTGATATTCTCCCACAACACAAAGAGAGATAATCATGGAAAAAATTATACAAGTGCCCTAAATATCAACAGCAGCCATAATTTATAGGTCCCTCTGTGAAAAAAATCTTAGAATGCAGTGTCTTTCCACACTGGTAACAAACCAAATATCCTCAACCCAGTACTGTTGGATGTTTAGAAAATCCATATCCTTGTGAACTTCAATGAGAAACATCACTCTTCCTTTTTACCTTGAAGGAAACCACACTTCCACTAGGTGAAAGGAATCTCCTGAAAACCCAAACATACCAACTCGATACATCTCAACCATCAAGGATCTATATAGTAAATTGGAATAAGAATGCAATTTCAACAAGAAAACCTTGGAAAAAATATCCTAAAAATGTCCAACTAAAACTATTGATCTTTCATCCTATAATTCGATAGAATCATAGTATTATCTGACTATGCTCAGTATAATGTTTTGGATTCTCTACCATAGAGATGTCAGCCTGATAAAGTTTGTAAAATATTATAGACATGTCAATAAAAACGAATCCTAATATAATTGGTTAGTGAAAATAACATTTAAGTCCTTCCACTCCAATCCTTGATTATTATTTTCCATAACCATGGTCTCCCATCATCTTCTGCACGGTATATTTAGAAAGAGTGTTGAACATTTTACCTTTATTTTATAAGGTATGTTCAAAAACAAAAAAAAATCATTCCAAAAATCTCAACCACTACCCACCCTATTAAGGTCCATTTAAGGCCATAAACAGTGATGTTTTCTAGAAATGAAACTGGTAAGAACTAAAGTTGAGAATGTCACTCTGTTTTTCCACAATGGGATCCTGAAAAGGAACTAGAGTTGGTGCTTGTCCCTAAGTTTGGTCAGTGCACATGATCACCTAAATCTATTTTGGATCCATAATAGGATTTCCTCATAGTGGTTAAGTAGAATATTCCTCATGGGTCCAATTCGAAAGTCTTCTTATATAAATGATTATAAAAAACATCACCAAACAATATGTACGACATCATGAAAAGATCAAACTGAGAAACAAATAAAACTAATCTGAATAGAAAGGATATCCATGATATGGATTTAATGATATCCAAAAAATAGGAACAATACTAAAAATAACCAAAATATATCTTTCACTTAACACCCTAGTGGCTTTCTTTTCATTAAGGTGAGTGTTGGATCGAAAATCAATCACAAATACCTCTAATGTACCGACAAGATATCACAATGCATACTGACATCCAGAAAATGGCTCAACCTCCCTCTAATATATCATTGTCATGAACCAACCAAATAAACATGGTAACATCATAAATGTGTCACACCTGAAATATTCGGAAGGGCATTCCCGATTCCCACGAGTCAGCTACCTGCACCTAACATCGTATAAAATGAGTATGGGAATGATTTTTCCACTAATAATGCATAAAGAAAAGAAGACAAGACAAAATGAAAATATAAAATTAAACCCACTAGGAGTTAAGTACTAAAAGGTTTATGTACAATCACCAACACACTACAACCAATGTACAGAAATAGGGGGTAAATAGCCAAATGTCCATATGTACACAGCTCACGAAGACCAATGTTTAGCATCAGGTTCCACTTACAGGAGTTTATTTTCCCTAAATCAAATCTCGAAAGCGGTAATCTACAAAAAAAGGATGGAACAAGTACGGTGTGAACAATAGACAAGAAGTGTTTCTTGAAAATATTCCATAACATATTCCAATATAAAATTAAAATTTTTGTAATTTTGAATTTAAAACAAATATGTTTTTCATTTACAAAGAATATTTATAAAAATAATGCTTTATATTATACAACATGGAAATACCATTATTAAATCATGCTATATGTTTTAATTGATGGAAATATTTCAAATTTAGAAATTATCCTTTAATCAAATGATTCTATGCATAAAAAAATTATAAAAAAAGGCTACCTAAATACATTTTACAAATTGATTATATAATTTCGAAAGGCATGTAAAACATTTTATAACAATGGATTGTATACACATTCAAAAATGAAAATAAGTGAGAGACATGGTTATGTTCCCAATTGTTATTATAATTCTAAGATATATATATCTAACACTCTAAATACAACAATGTATATGCATATGCCCTTTTATGCCCAAGGTGATGGGATATCATTATCCTCACCTAAGGGATGTGATGTGCTGATGAAGTTTTAAAATGTAGTAGAATGATCAAGTGACACAAAAATAACTCAATAACTACCTAAGGATTTAATGTTCTCATGTATCAATGATAGGAAATAAACATTATAAAAATTAAGTAATTCATCCCATTTGAATATTCAAATATGACATTTTTCCATTTAAAAAATCATAACTGGGTTTTAATAAAAAAATTACATTTAAAATTTATTGAGCCTAAGGATTCAATCAAAAAAAATTAATTCATTATTAACAAAAAAAAGATTTGAAACCAAATCATACGATCTCAAAATCTGTTTCACATTCGAATTCAACAATTAAATTTCTAATAAATTCCATAATTTTTATCCAATGCCTTCAAAAAATTTGAATCAGGTTTTTTCAAAAACATCCAATCATGTTAAATTTTCATCAATTAAAATCACCACTAAAATGTCTTAAAATTTCCTTCAAAACAAAAATTTAAATTAAACATTGAAAATATCATCAAATTATAATTCCAAGACGAAATACTATTTTTATTGTCCAAACCCACCAATTAAATAGAATTTGATTCTTCTATGAAAATAAATTGAAATCATTTTCATTCAAATATAATACCTTTAAAATTTATTCAGACAATTGAGATTTAAACAAAGTAATTATGATTAATAAAAATTATGGATCATGATAGAACCACATACGAAAGTCAATGGATCTAACCACTCCAAACCCTAATTGAGATATTTCCATGTAAAATGAATATCACACAAATGAGAATAAAAAAGAATTTTAAGATCCAAAAAACAAAGGGTATTATATCCACAAATCAACACCAAGATCAATAGAACTACAATAAGAAAGATAGGCCTCATGGTAGAGAAAAAATGGGAGAAAAAAACTAACCAGAAGGAGATCGACCAATGTTCTCCTTACATCAGATTTCTTCTAGAAGGGGATTTAAAGAACAATATTCCTTCACGAGAGCTAAGTGGTGGTGAGAAACAGGATTGGTCCTAATGAGGTCTATATGTGACTCAAAAATGATGATTAAGAAAAATTAATAAAAAATATGAATCTAGAAAAACCCATCCACATGGTTTCATGTGAAAGTGTACTTGGTTAGGGAGAACACTACATAGTCTGTTCATAGCCCACTGCCCAGAACATGTCACTGGTGCACAATTTCCCTTAACCGCCCACATGTATTAGGAAAACCATTCCCCTACCAAGAAACATCTATAATACTCATAAATTCACTTTAAATGATCCCAAATGAAACCCCACCCATGATTAAAAAAAGAGGGGTTTAGGAATACCATATAACAATATCATTATGTTACATACCGACATTACCAAATTGTTGTGTTTCACTATTTGTTCTAGTCTTTCTAAAACTCGCTATGATATAACTAAACCTCTATAATGAAAATATTCAATCATTATATTTTTCAAAAATATATATGTGCAGATATCCCTTTGAGGATGAATGGTTTGGTCGTCACCCTTTTTAAAAAAACTATAATATTTAGAATATTCATGCTCATTAGTACAGAGATTGAGGAGTGGATTCAAGATCATGTTTATTAAAACCACTATAAATTTCCTTATATTCTATAACTATCCTTTCATGATTATCACTTCTTTCCATTTATACATTAATTTTCTATTAAATAAATCATAACGTTTTGTTTTCAACTCAAAATATATATTGGAGTTGAAAATTTACACCCCATATTCTATATTACCATGTATCGTATTGGACATAACATGATGGGTGTGTACTTTGAAAACATTCATTGCAAATTCATTGCAGATAATATTTTTTTTATTTACTAGAATGGTTTGTATTGTCTTATAATCAATATCATATATAAGTGATCCATATAGGAGACTTTATCTACTCCTAGTCTTCTCCTAGTACGAAGTCCTTTTAGGGAAATCTCAATACAAAAACATATATGTTGAAATATGATATAATTATCAACCAATAAATAAGTATAATGATTAAATATAATATATATCCAAACATACTTAAAAATAAAATTTTAATTAAAAAATTCTTAATTTCAATTGAATTAATCATTTGTAATGAAATTTCATGTGTTGTGGAAATATCATGTCTATAATGATTCATGAATACATACTCAACTCAACCTATCGTGGTCATGTTTTTAGTATAATTGAAAACATGATTTCACCATTCTTTTTATCATTCCATAGATACTATTATTTAAAATTTCATAATAACAATGTAAGATATATTTTTTATGGGATCATATTGTTCCCAATAATAATTTTATCCTCACTAACTAACCGTCAAATATTATACATGTTCACTAATACCATTTTTTTAAATTTCTATCACATGAATATGTTCCCAAAGACCCAAAATAGATCATCGTAAGTCTTGATGAACATTACTATATCACAGGAGCCTAAAAATTAATAATGAGGGGGGAAATAAACCAATTAGAAATGATTTTATATATAAATACATAATTCCACATGATAAAAAATCATATGTATGCAAAAATATTTTTATTAAAAATAGTCTAAACATAAAGACATAGTTTAATGGTGTATTTTTTATAAATCTAACTTCATTGGAATGAATTATTTTTGATGAAAAGTGAAACATGTCCCAATATAAAAAAATTCCCCTACGAAATATCTATTACATATCTATGAGTCACCACTATAATATGAATTCTTATTTTATACCCCTATTATATTTTATAGCATCTACATGTCCAGTGTAGTTCAGATATATTGTGGGACTGTAAACTCAGCATGATTTAAAAAATAATTTGAATATAATCACATGATTGCTAAATATAATAATACGACTCCAATTCAAACATAAAAAATATTTTTTTATTTCAATGATAACTTTTAAAATAGGTCCATGGGAACCCCAAAAAACATCAAGAGGTCACAATCTCAACCCTTACAAAAAATTACTAATTTATAAATGAGAAATTTATAATATTTTAAATACATAAACATATATACAATTGATAGAGTTTAATTTTTGAATTGGTCATCATTTATGGAGACCTCAAAATTATAATCCATATTGTTCGTGGTCCGAATGTACTCCTCCAAATGAATTTTATTTTCATTTAACATACAATCAATTATTCATTCCTACTTATTCATACAAGATATATATTAATCCTTGATACCTACTAATATAACTCACTCATATATTCTACAATAATCCTCATTAAAAAATTTGATTCTAAATGAATTCTCCAACATATCTTCTATTTAATGATGTATCGGTCCGAAGCCATTAGAGTATTCATCATCATTCCTTTATATCTCAACATTGAAAAATCCATTTTTCAACCTTCCCTCCCACTATTCAATGTCGAATATCCTATCACTATTTTCATCCTCATCCTCGTCATATGAGATTTATATTTTCTATTGCACCATATACTTCTATCAAAATTAACTTTCATCAAGATTCACTGTAACATGGATTTCCATATCCAAGGTATTCTAATTTCATCCACCATATCTTGTTAGTGTGGAATATGGTATATATGATTAGTTTTTTTTATACTAGTTTTTTTTCACATTAGTGAATTTAAAATTCCTAGAAACAAAATTACATTTCTTTCCATTCATTGAGGCATGCCCTATATAAGTGATTGCATGGTGGTACTACTCACATTCTAAAGCTGATAGGGAGTCTAATTCTAATTCAATATATTCAAGATGGACATGTGTATCATAGCTGACTTTTTCCCCTTATATATATAATTTTATGAATTGAAAATTTATTATAAATTCCTTATCGTAAAATTCATTTAATGATTTTAATCTATTTTGATGCTATAATGAAATTGTTGGTTCCATGTAGGTAGAAGAGCCCTAAAAATAATAAGAAAATGTATTCAGGTCAAGATAAAACTGAAGTGATGATTGAAAACCTGTGTTAGAGAGGATAAGATTACAATCATCTCTAGCGTGAGAAGATTCAAGTTAATGGGTACCATTTACGTGATCGTGCCCACTGTTGTCACCTATATCCATAATAGCTAGAGTGAATCATTTTGAATCTATAACAACACAATGTTTTTAGTAAAACTTATTTAATGAATCAATGTAAATAATAAAATATTATCCTCATGAAAATATTAAAAAAGAAAATAATAGTGTTTCATTACAAAATTCAATTACATTAATTATCAATAAAATAATTTAAATTCAAAAAAATAACTACTGGATAAAAACGAAAATATAATAGATAAAAATGGAAAATATGGATCACCCAAATCTACTAGATTCTTATTCCCACATCAATCATTATACAAATTAATTAATATATTATAAACCTAATAACAATTATAAAAAATTGAAATATCGGTCACTTATTCAAATTGAGTAAAATATTGAGTGGAAAAATATAGTAGTATTTATATGTGGTAAAGAGATAGTCGGAAAAGTAATGTGGCCGTTGGAATAGCAACCAGGCCGATGGAATAGTGAATTAAATTAAAAATAATAATTTATGATATAAATAATATTTTTCATGATTAATTTAATTAAATATTGATTTTGTAATGTGATAAAAATAAATTTCATGATTAATAAAATCAACAAAAATTATAAGAAACTTTTAAATAAATTATATTATAATTTAATTTGTAAAAATATAATACCTTTGCTATAAAAATTAAAATTATATAAATTAGAAATATATTTTTATAAAAAGAATCTAATTTTATAAATATAAATATTAAAATTATCCTAGGGTTATTTTGTTTTTTTAATTCTATTAAATACTTCAATTTTGAGTTGAATAGTAAAAATTCTTGTTTTCATAAAACCAGTGTATCTCAAATTACAACATTCATGATGTAATGGTTCCATAATATTTTAAATAATGTAATTATTGTACATGGTATATTTAATTTCTTAAAAATTTCATTAAAATAAATTTAATTCATTTATATGGGGTAAAAATACCATTCCCAAACCTAAAGAGTAATTACATTCCTTAAAATAAAAAATTTCATTCATTTCAGTAACATATTCAATAAAATATTGAACTACATTTATAAATTGTTTTGAAAATATGAAAATATTTATATGAATTTCATTTATGACTTATAGTGTTAAATAATCACTATTACATGTTCTACCTTTGATAAATTATTCTATTCAATATTATAATCTACAATATAATTAACCATGAGTATAAATAACTATTGTGCACTACATTGGAAACCCACTCCTACCACACATTAAAAAAATAATATATTACCATCTCTGCCATTATAATTATATTAGAATACATATGGACCATCAAGCACAATAAAATTGGAACCACCAGTGAGTTATAGTGTCGTAAAAGAGAATCTACACCTAAAAGATAGTATGTCACTATTAATTCTTCTCTATTTCCTTCTTATCTTGTTTCCTGTTACCATATTCCATTCAAGTCCATATACTAAAAAATATTTTATACAATAATTTAGCATTTAATTAATTATTTTAACCAAGTTTAATTATCAAATTTATTACAAATATAAATTTCAAACATTACTTTCCTCTCTTTTTAGTAAAGTCCCATTAATGGTCGGCTAACAACATATAGAGAAATCTCTATGACAGTATTTATACATAACATCATGGATGAATAATATGAAATATATATAAAATATAAAAATAGTATTTAATGTATCATAATATTTTTAAAATAATAATATGATAGTGTAAATTAGAATTAATAAAATTGTGAAGTCGTTAAAAAATGGGAAATGTTTATGTAAAAAATTACATCAAAACACTTCAATATCTTCAATGAAAATTAATAAATATAATCCAATGTTTATAAATGACAAATATATTTATAAATGACTATAATTTAAATCTAGATTATTATTTAGTAAACATAATATAATTTTTATGGAGGCTTAAAAATTAACAAAATTATAAGGGAATTAAAGTAAGAGGACTAACAAACCTAATGCAATTTCCTTCTGTTTTCCCTCTTTCACATAAATTATGGTATAAATATTCTTTTAAGTATATCTAATTATAATGAAATTCAATATATATTTTTTATATTTAGGATGTTTATTTTGTAGACATATTTTAATGATAAATATAAAGGATTTTAAAATGAACACTTTTTTCCAAAACACATATCGACACCCATGAAATTGATTCTTCATCACTCAAGATTAATGATTCAAATACCATGTATTTTATTCCATTTTCCTTCTGGGAACATAACATTTTATTCATTACTCGATGGTTTATGAAATTAATATTAACCACATTCCATTTTGTGCGTTACATTATGACTATGATTGTTAAACGTCTTATTTGGCATGAATGAATATATAAATTTAGTGATTTGACTGGTGGGCCCAAAATTAATAATCCATCTAGTACATTGGGTAATTTTCTTAACCTCATGAGATCATTTTCTATATTTTTAAACATGATTCTATATTTTTTTCATATTTATTATGTTATTATTATTAACATATGTTATGTTTGAAGAAGATGTTATCATTGTTCACAACATTGTCACGTGTTTGACCACTAAGTCACAATGTTTATATTTTATTAATATCCTCATTCAATGACATTATCTTAATATACCTATCATTATTATGCTGAAGATATTATTCAATGATATGATGATGATTCTAATTTCCACCCATGTTATATTGACTGATGTTATTATTTATCCGCCTACCAGGATTTTGGCTCACCCCTTTCAATGATGTATATCCTTAGGTGATTACTTGTACTAAAGACAACCCTAAATCCAATAATAACATATAGATTAAACAATTAGATAATGTTTTTGTTTTATTATATTAGGTTATGCATAAGCCTAATTTGTCCCACACACTAAACAATTTTACCCTTAATATATAACGTTGTTATAATGTTTATAATTAAAATGATGGAATAGTCATGTAATATAAGTATGGTATGTATTTAAGCATTGTATGAGCATGGATCAAAAACAATTGGGACCAAAATAGTTTGTTTTTAACCATTCATAACACACCTGATACTATTAAATACATCTACAACCCCTAGATTATGGTACTATGACATCACATCATTTCAAAGAGAGTCTGTAATAGTTTAAAAATGATACTTGAGTGATCAGTTGAGAGGTATATAGTAAGAACAACAATATTCCCATTATGAAATTTGTATGATTCGGGGCCCCAACACCCCCATGATTAATAAAAGTGTTTCCATGACTCCTAGAGAACCTTTTTTATGATGGATTTGACATTCAATATCAATGTATATAAACTCTAATGGTTTAAGTGAGAAATACACATCCACACAAATCTAATGAAACATAGGGTGATAGAGATCTGAAATATTATTATCCAAAAAATAAAACTGACACACCATGTAACAAATCAACCATAGAATCAAAATATTGTAAAAATGGAGAGAAATCCAAAAGAGGGAAATCCAAATTATATCAGAGGGAGATTATTTAATCATTTGAAATGGAGGTTCAAATTCAATATGGTGAAAATAAAATTGGAAAACGAATTCATAGTGATATACAAGGAAGTTATGTGATTCCCCTCTAATGAAAATCCAATAAAAAATGTAACTGGAACAAAATCCCAACAATAATCTAATTGATATAACTACATGAATCAGAATCATTTTTCCTTCAATGTTATCCACTGAGGGGGTTGTTTCGTTGGAATGTACAGCCATAGTGAAATATAATAAGTATAGAATACTTTTAGAATTCCATTGGATAGATTTGGAGTGAATGAATACCAATGATTCATGACTGGACATTCAGACACCATTAATATTTTTTATTAAGAATTTTGAATAGGCAATGATATTATGAAGTTGGGAAAAATCACTGAGAGGATGGAGGGGTTGAGGAGTATCGTCCTACACTCTCTTTTTAGGTGGGAGATATGGGTTGTCCATGGAAGTAACCATTTCATTTAGGTGGAGTGGAAAATAGAATGACATCTCACCTGATGTCCCAGATCCATTTTTTCAGGTAATAATAATTCAATGTTTATAAAACATTTACCTAAAAATGTATCAACACCCATATATAAAATAATATTAATTCTTATAGGATAAAATAAAAAATAAAAAATGATATGCAATAAATTTAACGATAATTAATTAATTTTAATATTATCAACCTTATTAAATTATTAACTGATAGATATATAACATAAAAATATCATGATAGAAAAATATTTTTTTATATATAATATACATAAATCATAAAATATTGGATTTATATAACTCAACCATCAAGCATGAGGTTTTAAATATTTATACCTATGGGAAATATTAAGGCAACCCACATTATGGTTCATGAGGTCTTATATGTTTTGACCAATTTTTATTTATGATCTCATTAATGATTCAACCACATTAATAGGGATTCATGTATCATAATTATACAAAACAAAAAATTATATACTAGGGATAAAATCACATGTTATTGGGATATTATTACAAGATCATCTTCCTATTTATTCATAATATTAAAATATTAAAAACTAAAATATTTAAAAAATTCTTTTTAATACATTAATTTAAAATTATTTCTATGATAAAAACATTCATTGGGTATCTTTTATCATAACAGTCCTTAAAATTTCATAATATTACATTTTTACGTTTAATAAATATAATATACCATAATATTTATATCAAAAAATAATTTTAATAAAATAGTATTTTTTTTCATAAAATGAATAAAAAAATATATATAATAGTTTTTGATAAATCATTTAAATGGTTATTTTTAAAACCGATAATGAATACATACATGTACATGTCTATGATTAAAAGAGATTAATTACACTAATATAGGAGAAAAATTATAATAAAATTTCAATAAATACTAAAATTAATGATCTATTTCAAAAAATATTTTAATCCCTACTACAATGAACCATAAATAAATTATTATTTGGAAAAAATATGATGAAAATATAAAGAAAAATTACTCAATGGATATTGAGTATTTGGAATGGCCAAAATTCCTCTTAACGTGGTCCATGTTATTTAATATTATTATCATTTGACTCACTATATTTGTGGAGTTAGACTCTAGTGAATATAACATCCTCCTTAAAATATTCAAGAAGTACAATTTATACTATATTTTTTGGGATATAGAGAATAAATGGATCAACAATAAATATCATGGAAAAATTCATTCACCTCTAAATTGATTCCTTACATTGAGAATACAACAATTAACGGTTTATAAAAGTTATACATCAAAAAAACTGAATAACAAAAATGGGTTATATATACCAACCTTTATCACATACCTTGATAATTTTGACTCATTACCCTCATATATTCATTATTCTCAACAAATTCAAACTCTAGGGATAAATACTAAAGGAAATTATTTGGGATATGAAAAAAAGGGAAAAGAGTAATGTTGTAATAGAGATGTATAAATTTATATTTAAATCAACTTACCCACTTTAATTAATAATTCCGTTATATACAAATCTTGTCTAATATTTTCACATTTATATTTCCCTTAATAGAGACATTATCTCTCATATTCTTCGATTATTCTCATTATCCTACTATTAAAACATACCATGATGGTCATCTATGAGATAGATAGTCAAAAAACCATAAACTATACAAACTAAATATTTTATGTTAGTTATTACTATATCAAAATACGAATATTAAATGACCAAAAGTCATTTTCATTAATTTTTTCAAGAAGACAACCATTATTAACATGTTAGTAGAATAATATATAACATATAATTAATTAATTAATTACATTTACATTTAAATATTCACATCATATAAATGTACAGAAACATACCATATCATTTAATTGATCATATATATTTCATCAATACCATGTCATAGATAATTACCCTCCAATTGATAATGACAATTTCCTAGATATTCAATTTTATCCATGAAAACATCACATAAATAAATAAATAATAAATTGTCTCTAAATGAATTTAAAAAAATGTTTATATTACATTATTTAATGATCCATGGATTGATGATGTAATACATTGGAAATAGATATCACCATTTATTTATCTAGAGTTGGGTTTAGGGTTTTTTAAAATTTAGAGTTTTTTAGTTATATATTGTTATGGATTACTAATATTTGTCTTCATCATGATATGTTTCTTTATTTTTATATTGATATAGTTTTATTATAGTTCGAGATCCTAATTTTTTTTCTTGTAATATATGAATTTTGGTAAATCTAATTTGAAGATGGATAATATTGATTTTTTAAAATTTATTTATGAACTAATTTATTTACAAAAGAGGTTAAAAAAATAAACAAATATAGGAATAGACCGTCAATTTTAGAATTTAACCCCACATAATTATTTATAATTCTTTTCATATGTGATAGTATGATCCATTTTTATGAATGATCTTATATAATCCATTACAATACCTTATATTTTTTATGATAAGCGTTAGGTGGTTGTGATACACATTATTTATTTTTGGAAATCCTTTAATTTTTTTTAATAAAATGATTTGATTACAGTATAAATTTTTTTAATTTAATTAAAATTCATATCATTTATAATGCAATAATAATTTATCCTCACCATGATTTCCATTGAAATAACCCAATATCACTTGGTTTATGATTCTTTAAAACATGGCCACTAATATGGATTTAAATTCATTTAATCAATTCCGATATATTTCATTGATTATGTCATTTAATAGTAAATATTAATATTTCTAGAATCCATTAATATGTATTTCATTAGATAGACATATACTATAAATTTTAAATTTTTGAAGAAATACAAATAAAAATATTATTTATTTTTTTGCTAAAGATAAATACTATAATAAGAAAATATTATTATGTATTCTCAAATGGCTCTCTCCATAGAAATAATATTATATTGGTTATGAAAATCAGTTGGACCATTAATTATAGTATTACACCCAATGTAACTAATGAAAATGTTTTTTAAAATCACTAGACAAAAAACTCACATTCCATTCAATTTTGAATTTATGACCTCTACTTAATAATCTAGTTACATTTTGTAAAACCAAAATTCTATAATGCTTGTTATATCTTATTTTGATGTTATAAATTTGTTTATATTGACCAAACTTTTAATAATGTCACCATTAGTAAATTAATTAAATTGGAGAATATTACTTTATTTTAATTTGATACGTATAGAATTAATAGATACAAAAGTTATTATCTTCCAGTAAAATATTTCTAATTAATAAAAAAAATTATATTAAAAACATAATATATAAATAAATCAAAAAATACATATTTCGGTATATAAAAATGATTAAACTCTAATATTAGATGATGAATCTAAGTATGTCAATGAAAATATTACCTTATAAATGATCTTGATTATAATTTATTATGAAAAATTATTGCTATATTCCTCAAAGTAGTATTACAAAAGAAATCATGAAAATGCAAAAGTTTACATAGTTTTTCCAAAAAAGATTATCCATGCAGTATTCATTGTAATTTTCTTATGCACTATAGATACTAAATCTCACTAGTTTAATAATAACACTCTTACAGTAGTCACAATGGGACCCCTAGTTTAAAATTATTCTTAATACTATAGCTAACTACTCTCACCATAGACTAGAATACATTGATCCTCAAATGATGAATTCACCTTCAATATACAATGGTGAGAACAACACCATGAATGGTGTATCATGATAGCTCTATTTCCAACATTTTTATGGACTTCAAAAAATCCAATTCAGGGAGTGAACTTCTATATAAAACTCTTCTACTTAATCAAATTCTCAATATTGTAAATCCTATAAAATTTCGTATTTCCCATAAGTCTATTCCACTATAATTACACATAAAATATAGCATCCTTTTATACTTTACAATATGAGTATATAAATTTCTAATTTTATCAAATTAAATTATAATCATCAAAATATATTTTAAAATCAGATGTATTCTCATTTTGGAATCAATATTTACTCTAAATTTTATTGAATATATACTAATTTCAAATTTATTTTATTGTTCTAGTAGATATTTTTAGTTTCATTATGTAGAAGATTTTTTGAATATAATATCATTATCTTTTTTGATTAATGTATTCATAAAAAAATTTAAAAAATAGATACTTTTTGTTTTTTGACAGAGATAAGTATATTAATATATTATGATCATGCAATTAAACAACTCTAAACATCACATGAATGGTTTCCATGAATTAAAATATATTAATTTTTGTTCCATAAAATGAACCATTGATATCCTAAAAATAATGGAATAATAGTGACACGATTCTCACTTTTTAACGGTTTAATTATCTCCATCATTGTTAAAAAAAATATTACTCTTATTTTTGGACAAGTAAAATTTTTTAAATCTTATGCGAAATAAAATCCATTGAAAAAATTACTATGATTATTCCCTATATAGAAATGAATAATGTTTCATAAAAATTATAATGAATATTATAGAATATTAGTAAATCATCACAAAACATAATAATAATTTAATTCAATGTCCATTTATCCTTCTAATTGAATAAATAATAATTTGAAAACCAGAAATTGTGTTTATAAATTATACTAAAATCCATAAAAACATAAAATGATGTTAAAATAGGATTAAATAATCATTAAAAACCCATACATATTCAAATTTCCCAACTTATTCTCTAAATTAGTATTTCTAGAAATCATGCATTACTTCATCAATACTCTTCCAAACAACAAATAATGAACATTAGCATCTGAAAAAATACATTGATTATTTTTTCACTTATTTATTAGAAAATTCAACCCCCACCATTGGTTATTTTACGAAAAATATATCACATTGGATGTGTTTACAACCTCAAATATATTAATCTCATAAAAATTTAAAATCTATAGAAGCAACATTATTTGGGAACCAACACATCCTTACCCACTTAATCATTTTTTGTATAAATAGGATTACATTAAAATCATGTCTGAGTCCATTTTTGTCATGTTCATTATTAAAAATTGATAAAGAAAAAAAACCATGAAAACACCCAATTGAACATTCATACTCATAAAAACATGTTTTCCTCTTATCCCACATGATTAGCTAGCTTAGTAATCATTAATGAGAACTCTTATTTAACCTCACAAAAATTTCTTACTCGAATCAAACGAAAGAATTCCCCGTGCTATTTTATGAAATTACAATAGGAACACATTCTACCAATTTTTCATTGAACATGAAGGTTAATTCATTGAACATTATGAAAATTAAGTAATTAATTCAAGATTTTGTTATAACAGACAAATGTTTTTTATTATAAAATAATTTTAAATGGAGGAGTGGGAGCATATTGTCAAACTCATCTTGATAGATGGGTTTTTTGGACTCCAATAGAAAATGAATTACTTTTGAAATCACACATTTGTAATTTATTATACATAATATAAATCACATGATAATTTTTGAAATATTAGATTTTTTACATTATTTTTTTTAATGAGGGAGGATATCGTTTCTTTCTTTTTCATAGGTGATATGGTTGTTTTCTAAAAAAACCTGAATGATAAATTGAAAAATGGTATTTTTTATAAAATTTATTTCATATTAATGGAATTAATTAGACTTGTTTTTGAGTCATTAATAGATGGTCTTATATGTCAAATGAATTAATATTTTAATTATATTCATATCATGAAATAATAATTACATAATTTTTAAAAAGGTGACATTTTTCTGGCATTCATTAAATTCCCAAGATACACATTATGAATCAATGATTCATGATGTGGATCACTTATTCCCAGTTAGATTTATATTATACACAACTAACTCCCCTATCATGTAACATTCTAAAATCTATCTCAAACCCAAGTAATAAACTAGGTGATTTGGATCGGATTCATCTAATTTGGGATCCTCTAGTTGATGTAATGAGATCTAGGCTAGTTGGATTCCCCCATTTAGTTAATTTTTTTATTTATATAAAAATAATCTATTTTTCTATGAAATTTTATTTTTCTAATATTGGGATTAATTTTGGGGATCTATGATCATTATTGATTCTTTTTTAATTGCATCATGCACTATAATATGATTATAGTTTTGAGGCAAGTTGACTTGTTGGTTATAGTGTGGCACATAATAATCATGTGTTATGTGTAGATATTACATTCAACTAAAAAAATTAATTAGGGAAACATGATTCTATGATGTGATAATGGATTTTATGGCCTCCTTTTTTGTTCATATTCTCTCTTCCCATTCTCGTTTGTGTTGATCCCATCATTGTTTTTTCTTAAATTATGTATGTGGTTGGTGGTTCTTTCTATATCCTATATTGGATGAACCTTGAATATGCATGGATTTATTAATTATTTATTAAATTAAATTAAATTATTCATGATTTATTTACTTTTATTTGTAATTTTTCTTTATAAATCATGGTTTTCTATCTTTTTTAAAAAAAGATTAGTAATTTCCATGGAATTCAAAAATGGGTTGTGAAATATGGCTTCAATTAATTATTTTGATGAAAAAGTTTTTTTCGTGTCATGTGAGAATTTTGAAATACCATTGTAATTGATTTGATATACATTTCTTGTGAATTTGATGCGTAATTTTGTAGAAGGAGTATTATTTATCCTAATCTATCAGCATTATAAGGTGGTTCATATACTCGGGTGATCCACCATTCGAATAACATTGATTAATGGGGTCTAAAAAATTATTAGAATTATAGGGGGTCACATATTATGGGGATAATCTATTCCTTATACATTTAAACATGGGTTGCAGTGACTATAGTGTACACTATTATTATATTTTGATTGAGTTAATAGTGACTCAACATTCATAATTGTATGTTTTCCATGGGGTGATAATAATTTTTCTTTTTCATGATCTATTTGGATTGGATGTTATTTTAATAATTTTGAAATAAATGAAAATAGTTATATAAAATATTACTTGAAACTATCTTTCATATATTACTTTAATACTATTGAAAAGGGGAAACTTTTTCCATGATTTTGCTATAAACCTCTTTCTTCTTCTTACAAAAACTATTTTATTTTTATAGGTGAATTTTTGGATTATTTAATATAAATTTTAAAGGTATAATATTGTTTAATCCAACATATTAGGTATAGATAACCCCAACACACTCAATTTTAGTTGTGTAGACTTTGTATTGTTTTTTATATAGGAAACAGAATTTGCCCATTGTGAGGAAGTGAGGTCATTGTTAGTTAGTTATGTGTAACTAAAAGTTATTTTGTAGGATGTGGACTTTAAATATCTCATTATGTATCTTTTATATAATTTTTATTTTCCTTTTTACATACATGTACATTGTGTATAAACATGGTAAAATTGTGGTTGTCTTACTACCATTAGAACACATTGGTTTATGTCATATTTCTCATTGGAATTTCATTAATATAGTCTATATTTTATGTATATTGTTTTGGGATGAGAATAATCATCCCCTCCTATTTTGATTGATACACAGGATCTAGTCTCTATCATATAGGGATCTATAATGACTTTAGTGTCTTACCATGGTATGTTTCATATACAACAATGTTGGGTTTTTTGGATGGGTTATCAAAATTTGGTATCAAATAATTCTTTCACTTAGTCATGGGATGTTTACATATAAGATATAAGATGTTTTGGGAAATTATATATAGGATGTTGTAATACCGTAGACCCAAAATCTAGTAAATTTATACTCTGATCCTTATCGTCAAATGACCTCAATCACCTTCCACGTATTCTAGAGGTTTCGTACTAGTGGTGTGGGTCAACAAGTCATTTTAGGAGACAATACCCTACTTAATATATTAATTCATAGAAGAAACCAATAGAAATAACAGAAGCAATATGAAACAACCAATAAACATGAATGACCAAATGTTTCCAAATATGGTTTAGACAACAAATCAAATACAATCATGCCACGCCTTACTAGTATTTCAAAGTGAATAAATCCCAAAAAGAATCAAATGAGAAAATCACCAAATTATTCCCAACTCAAAGTCGAGATCCTTCTCCATGTATATCCGAAGGCCAACACAATATCCTAGAGTAGGGCTTTTCCCTCATTTTGACCTGCATCCATGAAATTTGAACGGGTACCAAATGATGTCCCAAGTAAGGTGTGGGTTCAAAAATCAGTAGGCCCCCTCCAACGGTGTCTAAAAAATATCCAATCTACTATATAATGAATGCATATAAAAAATAAAAGGTAATTGAATAAAGGACAATTCGTGTTCTATTAGTTAACATGGTTCATATTATTCATTAATAGTTTTTATCCCAATTCCATTTCATATAAAATTTTTACCACAAAATACATTTTCAACACATTTTTCTGTGGGTAATACATATACATCATCTATACATTGTTTTAAGGCCATCGATCACAGGTCATGGGGAATATAAATCAAGTCCCTATCTCAAAATAGACACATATATCACATAAACCAATTATAATAATCTAATAGCCTTAGTCCAGGTGGAATTCAACCATTAGTGAATAGATCCCACTTCCCTGTCCTTGACCCTTGAAATTTGTGTTGGAGATTACGTTCATTGTCTAACTCGACAGGTGGGCATAGAACCTCAATTATATACCCCACTCATCCGAGCCAAGAGAAACTTTTTATTTATCACGAAACGACAACCATTGTAAAACACAACCTTCCATATTCAATTCCATTAGAATTCAGATTACCTAACAACAACATGGGAATTAATATGACGCCATAACCCATTTACATATTTACCAATTACAATTTAATATCATCTACCCAAATTCCCATTCCCATGCCTTAACCCGTTATGGGTATTTAACAATCTCCATGCTTTATCCAATTTTATTATTGATTATACATTTACCAATTGATCCAAATTATCATTGTACAAGAATTTACCCACTAATTGATTACAGGTAAAATTTTCTTTTCACATAACACAATGCCTTTATCACATTAAATCATTTTGGAATACAACCGAATTCCCATGTATTAACCCATTACACAAATTCTTGTATTCCTGTATTACATTTCATTAACATATTCTCTATTTCACATTGCTTTACACTATTACAATTTCACCATTCAAAATGAAATAATCCCATTAGGTATTTCTAACCAAAATTCATGAAACAACAAATATAATCTATTTCATCCAAATTACCCATTTTCACGTAATTACAACAAAATATTATGCCATTCTCACAATATGAATATATATCATCATTCCATTTACAACAAAAATACAATTTAAAATGTTCTAAGTGGGTTCCACATTATTATTCGACAATCATACACTTAACCCTTACTACTCTCTAGTTCAGGAAATGTCTCACACCCCATGGGTGGAACTAAAATTGTAAAGTAATCCTCTGTAAATCCCATAGGGATATTAAGGGTTTCATCGAAATCCTTTAGATACCCAATTAACCTAATCATACTTAGGGATACCAGTACTGTAACAGCCCGAGATTTTATGAAAAATATTCTTTTTTTCTCAAATGTCTTGTGTTGTACGCTACACCAAAAGGAGCTTACGCAACATGCATCCTTGACTTGCCTTGCATTACACGCAATCGCGACCTTCCTCGATAGCTTGCGTCGTACGCAATACCGAGTTTCACTAAACAACGATATGCTATTAAAATATTATTAAAACTAGCCGTTATGAATAATAATAACCACTTTTTGAAATTTTATAAATTTTATTTTTCAAAATGGACTTCATTTTTGGATTCGGAATACCGAAATTAGCCTAGGGTGAAATTTTGGTATTTTTCTGAAAACTTTCAATTTTTTATGAATAGTGAAACCACTAAGTGGTAGGTTAAAAACTGAATTTTGCATAAAACTTAATTTTACCGATTCTGTGAATGGAGTTTCGAAAATCCGACAGACACAGTTGATATCAGTAAGTGAAATGTGGTTCAATGAGATAAACATAATTTTTTGGTGAATAGTAACTTTTTACTTTTTTTACCGCGGTTAATAGTAAATAGGGTAAGGGTAAAAATGATATTACTATTACCCTAACACATGTACTAATTCTATTGGATAAGTTTAATTCGACCAAAAACAAACTTAGGAATAAAATATGACCATTTAGGCCCACTTGGGTTAGATTAGGACATTTATTATTAATTCATTTAAAGAAGGGTTAAAATAGTTAAAATCAAAGTTTAATAAGTAAATCATTTTTAATATGGGGATATACATAAGATAAATTCGACTATAAATATTAATTAGAAAGCTAGAAAGATTTCATACATAATTATATTTTATTTATAAATTTTAGACTTTAAATAAATTAATTTATTTATGACACAACGATGATGCAGTAATTACCCTTTTAAGGAAATATTAACATAATTGATGTTATAAATGCTCAAATGAATGTAATTTGAGATTTTTTTTGAATTAAACTAATTTTCTAGGTTACTATGATATATTAGTGTTGATTTAATCAACATGGTTCGAACATATAATTCTGTTATGACTTTCACAAAAATCATATATCAAATAGTGTCAAAATTGACACAAAATAGTTTTTAAATCAAATATTATATTATTAATTGTTATTTTATTCCTAAAAATCTAAGGTTCGTCCAAATGACTTAGATAAGGATATATATATTAATAATAAACAATTTGGGGTTATTTTGGCATGTTATAGTAAGTGTATTAACCATATAGTGAAAGAAAACAAAAAGACACGGTAAAAATTAAATTATTTAACTTAGAGTTAAATCTAATTGATAAGGTTAATATAATACCCTAAACTTGTCTAAATCATATTGGTTGATAGGATTTTGACCCATCCCCACTTTATCTTCGAAATAAGACCCTTTGGAACCCTTATAAACCGATTTTGACAGTAATATAAAATAATATTTTGAGGTATTCCTAAGGTGCCCCTCTCCTCCCTTATAAAAGGACACCTCCTCCCCCTCCTCCTCACACCAATTTGAGCACTCAAGCTCGACAAAACCATGAAAAAATATCTTCTCCACTTCCCTAGAAACATCCTAGAGGTTCTGGTCTTCCTCAAAGACTTATTTTAGTTCCCTAAGAGGAGGTCTCCAAAAGGCGCTTCAAAGAAGAGGTAATTACCGTTACCAATTCTTTCATCTTTATTTCTTCTTCCACTTCTTCTTCTTAGGTTGTTACATTATGAAGTAATAACATCAGTATCACTAATATACTGATATGTTATTATAAGTATGAAACAACCCTATTTCACCATCTATCCATCCTACGGAAAAAGAAATCACCGCGTGTGCGTACGTACGGAATACCATCTCCACGCCGTGGTGTAATCTATTTTCCACCACCACCTTACATGGATGGGTATAATGGTGTAAAGAATAACTATAAATAGTTATTACAACATCATATTGATTCTGATATATTGTATAATCCACTCCAATTCAATTCAATATTTATGGAAATGATATCATCGCTCATGCGTACGTACGGACTACCGTCTCCACGACGCGATGAGATTCATTCTCCATGTTAACCATTTAAGAATGATTATAAAGTATATATAAGAAATAATAATGAAATATATGACATTATAAAGCTACTGGATTTATGTATATATATATATATGTGTATGTCATCTACTTACTTCCATTCAAGACAATAAGGAATGGAAAACAACGTTCATGCGTACGTACGGACTACCGTCTCCATGAACGGTGTTTTTCATTTCATTTATCTATCTATTATATATATATATATATACTGAATATATATGATATATAAATCATATTTTATATTCTGGAAGTAAGTAAATCATGATATAAGTAATAAAAATGTCAAGAACAACAAGTCAAAACACCTATGATAAATGAAACGATTTTACCCAAAGGGCTTCTTTAACATGGAATTTACAAAAGAATGGGTAATAAAATGTCATAAGTGAACCATATATGATATCATAACAATGAATATGATTCTGTAATAAGTCAATGACATTATTTAAACCATTATACAGGAGCTTCGGACACGTACAATGCAAATCAAACCTAAGGTAAGGGAAATATCACAATCTCATTTTTATCCGAGATTGTATATTCGTAAGTATTTACTAGGGTGTATTTTATCATCCACATCCATATTTCCTAAATATTTCATGTTATTTCCATCCACCTACAATTGTTTAAATCCAATTTTACCCTTTGGTGCGTTTTTAGTAAAAGATGTGAAAGGAATCTTTTGTCGTTTTTCGTACGCGGTACTTTTTGACTTTTTCGACAAATGTACGAAGAATGTTTTTTTTAACTTATACGACATGAACGGATTTTTACGGTTATATAAAGCCTTCTTTTCATGAATCTTCCTTCAAAATATTTCATGACTATTTTCAATAAAATATATTTCTTTTAAAATTGCATGACGTTTTGTGAAAAGAAATTGATTTTGAAGAAGAAAGGATATTTTCCTCAAGAATTCATTTCAAGTGTTTTATTAAACTTATTTTCCATCTAAGATAATAAAGGGTTCTGTTTTTATCCCTATTATTACATTGATTTGATTATGTTATGATGGAAACATTTTTATGAATTCCATTATCTTATATGAATTGTTTTATGATGTCATGTTGTTTAAGAATCCCATTTTTATTACATGGGTTATGCGATGATGTATGATTTATGATTATGTGGCACATATAAGAAAGGATTCATTATAAGATGGGTGGGACCTATATCTCCCTCCAATTTATTGGGTAATGATTTTATATCTCATGAGATAGACATGGCTGAAATGGTAGGTTATACCGGTTCAGTGAAACAGGACTGAAACGAGGGTTACTCGATTCAGAAAGGGACTTTGTCCACTAAGATAGTCTTGGAAATGAGTCTTGACTAACAAGAAATGATTCTCGATGATTATGTGTGTATACCACAAAGTTTCATGTTTTTAGTTATGATTATTGTGATTACATTTCACTGCAATGATTTATCCCATGTTATGAATTTATGCTCTCTTTTGCAGGTTTAGATTTCCAAAAGTTATGTTCTTATGAATATGATGTGATTGATTTTCCTTTTGTTTACCCTTACTGAGCATTTGAGCTCACCCTTTTATGTTTTCTTTTCCCCAGGATATAAAGAAAGGTTGTAGGTATAAATAAATAAGGAAGATCTTTATGGGAGATGTTTAAGACCTTTCACGAGGATTAGAAGATTATATTCAGAGTTTCCAAAGACACTAAACTATTACGATCCTTGTGTGTGTGTTTTTGATATTTACTAAGTATTCCGCAAATGTAATGTAATGTCCATGTACGTCAGGCATTGGGTCTCTACAGTTGGTATCAGAGGAAAGGTTTAGTCAACCTTTGGAAACTAGGATGCGAAAACGTTAGTGAGATCCCTAGAGATATTTCTACGGTATGTCTAGGGATGTTCCTAAGGATAAGTATACGCATAGGATATGGTCCTAGAACTACGGTAACGATCTTAGAATTAAACCTAAGATGTTAGATATTGAAGGTACTCCCCATTTATTATGTTGTTTTCCCTATCATGATTTTTTCCTCTCACACTATTCATTTTGGGTTTTAGACGATGGCTGGAACCCGAAGGAACCGTGTTGATCAATGCAATGGACAATGCAATGATTGCCCTCCTGAAAAAACAAATGTTATGGGATATGGAGTGCAAAATCTTATTTCTATACTTACACAAGCTATGAATCATTCTGGACTTCCAAATGAGCAGAGAAGGGAACAATATTCTATTGAGTCCTTCATGAGGCAACGTCCACCTTCTTTCAGTGGGTCTTCTGATCCACTTGTTTCTGAACAATGGATCAGTACTACTGAAAAGATATTTTTAGTTCATCAATATTCTGAGCATGATAAAGTCATCTTAGCATTATATCGTTTGGAAGGTGAAGCTGATCAATGGTGGAATCTTATCAAGAATACGAGGCAAAGAGATGAAATTGAGTCCATGGAATGGGACGAGTTCAAGAACTTGTTTTTCAGTAATTACTTCCCTCGTATTCCTCGAAAAATGATGGAAAAGGAGTTTCTTGAGCTGAAGCAGAAGGATGATGAATCTGTTGGTATATACGAATTAAATTTTATAAGACTTGCAAGGTATGAATCTGGCATTATCATCCAACCTGAAAGTAAAGTTGATCGATTTTTCAGTGGCTTAAAACCAAGTCTTCGAAGGGCATTAGCTATAAGAGACTTCAGTAGCTATGAAGAAATTGTGCGTTGTGCTATCAAGGTAGAAATGGAAGTTGGTGTTCCATATCCATCTCATGGTTTTGACAAGAAACGAAAGATGGAGTTCAAGGAGAAATCTTAGAATAATGGTGAAAAGAAAATGAATGTTTCCTTATGCTCAAAGTGTGGAAAGAAGCATGGTGGAGATTGTCTTAAAGGGACTAGAAAATGTTTTAAGTGTGGAAAAGAAGGTCATCGAGTAGCTGAGTGTCGAAGTAATGGAAAAAGGGTTTCTAATGATGTGAAAAAAGCAAACACAGCAGAGAACGCACCACCAACACATCAATGTTTCAAGTGCAAGGAAATGCGGCATTATGCTAATAAATGCCCTAATCCAAGGGTTAGTGATGATCAACATGAGCAACCACTGAAGGCAATGGAAAAAGGGAAGTCACATGCGATCACCATTGGCGATGTTGAATATGATAACGATGTGGAGGAATGATTAAGTGTTTATGTAATGGGATTCCAAAATAATATTGTATCTTGGAGTATTGGAATATTTATGTATTGGTCTAATGTGGTATTCAAAGTAATTGAGAATTTTTTGGAATTTAGATGATATGCGCATAATGAAGGGATAAAGTGAAAATTAAATGTTTAACAGTATTCATGAGCTCATGATTGATATAAGGACTAAGTGATATCATGGTTTGAGTATATAGAATTTTGAGGATTTTGGTATGTGGAAAGTGTTAACGTTTAACTGCATTCATGTTTTCAATAAGGTTCAATGGGTATTCAAGTGAATACGTGATTAAGGCCTTTGAATTTTTGGAATGTGACCAACAAGACATATCATATGATATATGGGGATCAACGACAGTATTAAATCTCTGGTAATCATTTTCACTATGTTATGAGAGTGGACTGCAGTATTATGGATAAGCCTAAAGATTGGAATGGATAATGTTGGAAATAAGTTAGTATTGTTTAAGGATAGAAGTTTTTTCGATATTATTGATGGGATGTAGTTTTAGAAAAAGGACAACCTGCAGGACGGGCGACAACCCGTCGCGTCGGACAAGGCTGTGGGAATCGAACCCACAACCAAAGTGCGACTGGCCTTTATCGCCTACCACTGGCCTACAGGAAGTCCCTGTTTAGTAGAAACTAGGTTTATTATATTAAGCAGTATGATATATGAAGTATAAGTCCATTTTAGGAACCATATGTGATTAATCTCACTATAGATCGACTTATGTATATAATTTTTGCTAACCTTTTGTTTGAGACAGATGGAATGACCTGTCATACTAACACTTCACGAATAACAAATTCATCTTCATTTATTTAAGAGATGAAGTGGAAATTGTTCAAGGCATGAACAACAGTGAGATTGTACCAAAATAAAGAAAGTATTTATTCTAATTCAAATTTTCAACTTTAGGGAAATGATCTTGAAAACCAAAAATGTTGTCCTAGTGATCTTATACCTGATGAATCAGATGGTACCTTAGATCGTCACAAATTTATGGATTTGTGATTACTGGATTTTCCATAGCCATGTTCTCCACCACTCTCCATCAGAACATGATGGTTAGATTTCTCTTCCATATCCATATTTTCACCTATGTGGAAACCCAGTTATTAGTTTATTTGGGTAATCGTAACATTTCATACATTAGTTTTTAAAGCCAAGTTTTGGTATTCTTTTTTATGACGTGTGTTTCTATTAAAGAAACTTTTGAATAGTAAACCATTTATAACCCCGATGAATTTCGAGGGCGAAATTCATTTTAAGGGGGGTAGAATGTAACAGCCCGAGATTTTATGAAAAATATTCTTTTTTTTCACTAATGTCTTGTGTTTTACGCTACACCAAAAGGAGCTTACACAACATGCATCCTTGACTTGCCTTGTATTACACGTAATCGCGACCTTCCTCGATAGCTTGCGTCGTACGCAATACCGAGTTTCACTAAACAACGATATGCTATTAAAATATTATTAAAACTAGCCGTTATGAATAATAATAAAGACTTTTTGAAATTTTATAAATTTAATTTTTCAAAATGGACATCATTTTTGGATTCGGAATACCGAAATTAGCCTAGGGTGAAATTTTGGTATTTTTCTGAAAACTTTCAATTTTTGATGAATAGTGAAACAACTAAGTGGTAGGTTAAAAACTGAATTTTGCATAAAACATAATTTTACCACTTCTGTGAATGGAATTTCGAAAATCCGACAGACACGGTTGATATCAGTGAGTAAAATGTGGTTCAATGAGATAAAAATAATTTTTTGGTGAATAGTAACTTTTTATTTTTTTTACCGCGTTTAATAGTAAATAGGGTAACTAAGGGTAAAAATGATATTACTATTACCCTAACACATGTTCTAATTCTATTGGATAAGTTTAATTCGACCAAAAACAAACTTAGGAATAAAATATGACCATTTAGGCCCACTTGGGTTAGATTAGGACATTTATTATTAATTTATTTAAAGAAGGGTTAAAATAGTTAACATCAAAGTTTATTAAGTAAATCATTTTTAATATGGGGATATACATAAGTTAAATTCGACTATAAATATTCATTAGAAAGACAAAAAGATTTCCTACATAATTATATTTTATTTATAATTTTTAGACTTTAAATAAATTAATTTATTTATGACACAATGATGATGCAGTAATTACCCTTTTAAGGAAATATTAACATAATTGATGTTATAAATGCTCAAATGAATGTAATTTGAGATTTTTTATGAATTAAACTAATTTTCTAGCTTACTATGATATATTAGTGTTGATTTAATCAACTTGTTTTGAACATATAATTCTGTTATGACTTTCACAAAAATCATATATCAAATAGTGTCAAAATTGACACAAAATAGTTTTTAAATAAAATATTATATTATTAATTGTTATTTTATTTCTAAAAATCTAAGGATCGGCCAAATGACTTAGATAAGGATATATATATATATATAATAACAATTTGGGGTTATTTTGGCATGTTATAGTAAGTGTATTAACCATATAGTGAAAGAAATCAAAAAGACATGGTAAAAGTTCAATTATTTAACTTAGAGTTAAATCTAATTGATAAGGTTAAAATAATACCCCAAACTTGTCTAAATCCTATTGGTTGATAGGATTTCGACCCATCCCCACTTTATCTTCGAAATAAGACCCTTTGGAACCATTATAAACCGATTTTGACATTAATATAAAATAATATTTTGAGGTATTCCTAAGGTGCCCCTCTCCTCCCTTATAAAAGGACACCTCCTCCCCCTCCTCCTCACACCAATTTGAGCACTCAAGATCGGCCAAACCCTGCCAAAATCTCTTCTCCACTTCTCTAGCAACATTCTATAGGTTCTGGTCTTCCTCAAAGACCAATTTTAGTTCCCTAAGAGGAGGTCTCCAAAAGGCGCTTCAAAGAAGAGGTAATTACCGTTACCAATTCTTTCATCTTTATTTCTTCTTCCACTTCTTCTTCATAGGTTGTTTAATTATGAAGTAATAACATCTGTATCACTCATATACTGATCTGTTATTATAAGTATGAAACAACCCTATTTCACCATCTATCCATCCTACGGAAAAAGAAATCACCGCGCGTGCGTACGTACGGAATACCGTCTCCACGCCGTGGTGTAATCTATTTTCCACCACCACCTTACATGGAAGGGTATAATGGTGTAAAGAATAACTATACATAGTTATTACAACATCATATTGATTCTGATATATTGTATAATCCACTCCAATTCAATTCAATATTTACGGAAATGATATCATCGCTCGTGCGTACGTACGGACTACTGTCTCCACGACGCGATGAGATTCATTCTCCATGTTAACCATTTAAGAATGATTATAAAGTATATATAAGAAATAATAATGAAATATATGACATTATAAAGATACTGGATTTATGTATATATATATGTGTATGTCATCTACTTACTTCCATTCAAGACAATAAGGAAAGGAAAACAGCGTTCATGCGTACGTACGGACTACCGTCTCCATGAACGGTGTTTTTCATTTCATTTATCTATCTATTATATATATATATATATACTGAATATATATGATATATAAATCATATTATATATTCTGGAAGTAAGTAAATCATGATATAAGTAATAATAATTTCAAGAACAACAAGTCAAAACACCTACGATAAATGAAATGATTTTACCCAAAACGCTTCTTTAACATGGAATTTATAAAAGAACGGGTAATATAATGTCATAAGTGAACCATATATGATATCATAACAATGAATATGATTCTGTAATAAGTCAATGACATTATTTAAACCATTATACAGGAGCTTCGGACATGTACAAAGCAAATCAAACCTAAGGTAAGGGAAATATCACAATATCATTTTTATCCGAGATTGTATATTCGTAAGTATTTACTGGGGTGTATTTTATCATCCACATCCATGTTTCCTCAATATGCCATGTTATTTCCATCCACCTACAATTTTTTAAATCCAATTTTACCCTTTGGTGCGTTTTTAGTAAAAGATATGAAAGGAATCTTTTGTCGTTTTTCATACGAGGTAGTTTTTGACTTTTTCGACAAAAGTACGAAGAATGTTTTTTTTAACTTATACGACACGAACAGATTTTTACGGTTTTATAAAGCCTTATTTTCATGAAGCTTCCTTCAAAAGATTTCATGACTATTTTCAATAAAATCTCTTTCTTTTAAAATTGCATGACGTTTTGTGAAAAGAAATTGATTTTGAAGAAGAAAGAATATTTTCCTCAAGAATTCATTTCAAGTGTTTTATCAAACTTATTTTCCATCTGAGATAATAAAGGGTTCTATTTTTATCCCTATTATTACATTGATTTGATTATGTTGTGATGGAAACATTTTTATGAATTCCTTTATCTTATATGAATTGTTTTATGATGTCATGTTGTTTAAGAATCCCATTTTTATTACATGGGTTATGCGATGATGTAAGATTTATGATTATGTGGCACACATAAGAAAGGATTCATTATCAGATGGGTGGGACCTATATCTCCCTCCAATGCATTGGGTAATGATTTTATATCTCATGAGATAGAAATGGATGAAATGGTAGGTTATACCGGTTCAGTGAAACAGGACTGAAACGAGGGTTACTCGATTCAGAAAGGGACTTTGTCCACTAAGATAGTCTTGGCAATGAGTCTTGACTAACAAGAAATGATTCTCTATGATTATGTGTGTATGCCACAAAGTTTCATGTTTTAAGTTATGATTAATGCGATTACATTTCACTGCCATGATATATCCCATGTTATGAATTTATTCTCTCTTTTGCAGGTTTAGATTTCCAAAAGTTATGTTCTTATGAATATGATGTGATTGATTTCCCTTTTGTTTACCCTTACTGAGCATTTGAGCTCACCCTTTTTTGTTTTCTTTTCCCCAGGATATAAAGAAAGGTTATAGGTATAAAGAAAAAGGAAGATCTTTATGGGAGATGTTGATGATCTTTCACCATGATTAGAAGATTATATTCCGAGTTTCCAAATACACTAAACTATTACGATACTTGTGTGTGTGTTTTTGTTATTTACTAAGTATTCCGCAAATGTAATGTAATGTCCATGTACGTCAGGCATCGGGTCTCTACAGGTACGCTATAATAGTTTGGAAAAATTTCAACACACATGCACAAATCTATAAACAAAATATGGGATATGACTTGTAGACAACCTAAAAAGAATCTGATGATGAACACACTCTTAATAGTGGCCTTGGATCCAGATTCAAAAACCCCAGGAATCCTCAAACTAAAAATCGCCTAAACAAGAGGGTTTTCATGCTTTCGTAGAATATGGGAGAATGATGAAAACCCTAATCGAAAATAGAAAGCCAGGAGTAGGTTAGGGTTACCCAATGCCTCTATCTCGATCCAAGGATGCTCTAAATGGCTAATATTCAAAATAGAACAACCCTTGGTATATGTGGTTCTTCCCAGATTTTCACTAGTTTTATAGGGGTAAAATCGAGGTTAAACCCGAGATAGTGTTTAAAATCCAAGAGTGTAACTTTTGTTTTGTTTTTCAACTTTTTGGGGTCACATGGTTAACCCATACAGTTTTGCAAAATGCATGAAAACCGTCTTTGAGACACTGTATGAAAACAATCATTCTTGGGATTTTCCCAAAAGGTTTTCTTAAATGTGCATTATCCATGAATAAGCCTCTATCCTTGGATACATGGTTACCTAGGATTATAACATGGTTTTCTTAACTATGCATCAATCATGTGTAAGGATCTTTCCAACATTGCACGATTTTTGGAGATGCTATGAATGGTTTTTTTAACATGTATAATCTTTGTAACATGAATTTTTACTCTTTTTTGTCTCCCGAACCCTCAAAAAACCCTTTGTTCTTCACAAGATCATGGGGAAACACATATCTAGCTTAAATTATGACGCTAAACCAAAACATAAAACAAAACATACAATAAAAAGATCGGGGATCATACAACCTCCCCACATTGTAATGGCTCATCCTAGATCCTCTCTTCTGAGTAACATTATCTTCTATAATAAGGTATCAAGTCAAATTTCTTGCCGATACATTCCCACATTCCATGTATATGGTTGGGAATCAAGGGGCCACCAAACTCAAATCAAGGGATCAAACTTTCCCCACACGTATTCCTTACCACAACAACAATAGGAAGTGAAAACTCCTCCAGGGTGCATCAAATTCAACCATTATCTCCCAGGGAACATCACATGGATGAATTAGGTCAAAATAACTAACCCAAAGCACATGGAAACATAACACAGAGCATCACAACATCCTGGAGGAAATAATTAACACCTCATCGGCCCAATCCTCTGTACAACTCATGACCCCAATCACATGGTGTCATTTATTTCATCCCCCAACTCAGATAGTGTTCAAACCTGATATCACCTAAAGGAAAGCACACGATCTTTCCAACCACATTTCGAAAAAAGTTTATTCAATAATTCTACAACAAACTACAACAAGAGCACTCTGGTACTAGACCAACTAAACTCCTTTCAAGGCTCACTTTCATGGCCAACCTACACAAATAGTGACCACTTCAGTCCTTCCACCACGAGACACTGATCATGTCATCAACCAACTATTTATCTAGTATGGTTACCTCCACCATTTGATGTTAAATGGGTCTTCCCCCATTGTTAATGGACCACAAAACTCAACCCAACTTTAGCATCACCTATCATGTTCATACCCACTATGCCCAAGAATCCATAGGTACATTATCAAATATTAGAATCCAATCCCAACATAGAAAATATTTAGAAGAACATTCCAACACTATCCATTTAAATACAATGATCGTCATAGCCTCAATTATGTATGACAAAAATTTCCAAAGAGGAACCTTCCACTACAACATTAACCAAGAGGTGGGTAACTCCCACCACACGATTCCAGTTTTTCATGTCAAGTTAGTCCACACCCAACGGGCTTTCCCCAGATCACCCACTCTCCCCTAATGGTACGCTACCACATTGTCATCATCACAAGGTTCTTATTGACTTGAAGCCTTTCATTATTATCTCAATCACCAACTGATCTCATTTTCTGAAATCCAATGTAATTCCATCATCGCCGAAATACAGACCTTTAGACTACCACCAGGAACCACCCTTGGCATGACACCCCATCACATGGCCAAGGTTCAGCCATTGTCAAGATGTTCTAAAACCACCGAAGGGTTAATTTAATGAGTCTAAAACAGATATTTTTTGGTGTTTTAGAACCCTACCCTTCTTTCAATAACCTATTGTGACATCCAACCACACATTTCAAGGACATCAGCACATACATCAAAATCTTATCATATAACCACCAGAAATCCAATGTCGACACTTGGCTCATTTGTCACCGAATCCATGTCCCACATTTCCTCACTGAGAAACCTAAAAATAACCTTACAGGTTCCTTGTTGGCATCTCGGTGCCACTACATCACCTTAATGTTCACCTCTCTTCATCTTGGACAGACATATCACTCCCCACCATAGAAGTGTTGTTAAAACTACTCTAAAGAGGGATTCCAACCACCAAATCAAATACATGACCACAAACTGAACCCCAAACATAGACATGGAAGTACATAATTTTTTCCCCAAACATGGAAACCAATGTCACCCAGCTACCATTCCCAGCTTCTATGAATGACACACATAATGTTTGTTGAATTCATTCAATCTTGGGGGCCTCAACCCAAGAAATAGATTGTGTATATCTGATCACCATGATACAGACATTCCCTTTCAATGCACTTAAACCCCATGACAACCCCAATCGTACCAATCACTTTCATGTCTCGTGGCGTAATCCAAATCATCTCAACGCACCAAGGATGATGTCAACATGTTCAAAATGCATGTCACTAATTGAGTGTTTTTAAGAAGTTTTCAAAGAACACCACCACGAACTAATAAATATTTGATATTGAACTATGGGACACCATGAATTGCAAATGATTTTAGACCTCCAGTCCAAATTAATATAATCATCACATAACCACCACCACATAAGTGTGATTACAAACCATGTTTAACATTCACTCCATGACTGAACCACCAAACAACCATGATCCAACGTTTTAGGTGTCACTACTTCGACTACACCAGTCGAGCTCTTCTGATACATCCCTTCCAGCAAACAACTAAAACACAATGGCCTCTCACACCAATTAAACCATCATTATCTCACAAAACAACCATAACGTGTGTATAGCTCATCGCCTACTTACATACCTAACTGTGTCTCTTGGTTAGTCAGCCATATCATCCCTAATGTGGCCTATGCATATCCCTCAACAATCATTCCATTCCTTAAAAAATTTATTCGATGTGACCACTGTTACCTAGGGAGTCACTGTTAAGAAAAAAAATATAACCTCACTTCACTTAGCCTTGCCTTTTCCACTTAAACCATCTTCGAGAACAACATTAATCACCATCCCAAAAGGAATGTTAGGCACCCACATGATAATACCCTTAAGAACAAACATTACCTCACATCACTAACCCTATGATGCACTTATGAAGAGCCTCGTACTACTATACCAATTATTGGAGCTTGGTGGTACATATTATGCATTGACACCACCTTTGATGCATCTCCCCACCTTTTTATATCAATTCATTTGTACCCTAGTACAAACCCATAGGAGGTCACATTTTATTTTTTTAATCCAATAAACACATATCCATAACTCGAGTACCACCACCAACCCAAAACCTTCCAAGTTATCCCTTCAGGACAATCCTGCACCATACAACACTCTATGTTCCACTATCAGTGTCCAAAACATGTACATGTGAAACAAACACCCGAAAGCACTAGAAACCGTGTCTGACCTCTCTCATAGGTCAACTTGAATGTTGAATGGTACCAACTCCATAGTTTGGAGTCACATCCACGAAAATTTATTGGCCCCCATTCCAAATAATACATATCATGATAGAATAAAATCAATTCATATTCATGGCACCCTCACCATAGTTGTGATGCACACAAGGCCTATCAAATCAAACAACCATTTACTATAGGTTCTGAACCAACGATTTGTTAGGTACCTGGATGACGCAGCGGAAATTTGTGGGCCAGGAATTCAAATTTTTCTACATATTCGGAGTGAAATAACCATGTCAACTCTGATGATATTGTCCAGGTTCAGTCCGAGGATCACGCAAGATTTATGTAGAGCACCAAAATAAATTAAGCATACACAATGTTCAGAATTAGCGTGTGAAATTCCCCCGCAGGGCACCAGAAATTGTTGCTTAAATACTCTAATGTTGAATCCCTCTAGATAATCAACACACACCTATCGAATCTAGTCACACATTGTTTGTCAAGATCCGGGTTGTAGTGCAGAACATCGACGATCACTTTAGTGCAACGATGATCACCGTAATGGAAGATGCTTCATTCCAAGAAGGATGAACTTGAATATCTTGCTTCACTTGAGAGACTCTCTCTCTAAATTACAAGAGGATGGAGATGTTCTCAATCTTGACACATGAATAGTATCCATAAGAGTGCATCTCCCCACTGATATAGGGAGTGTATAAACACACGGTATGGATTACCGGCCACCGTGTAATTGACGTCCACTAAATATGTGATATAAATAATTATTTATGAAAAATAAAATTATTCCATAAAAAATATATATAATTTATCACTTACTTATAATATATAAATATATTACATGATAGTTTTTAATATTTTACTCAACTCATTCCTCCTGCTAATAATAATCAAACCTATGATATTCAAATCCATTCGAATAATATTAATTCATGTATTTACTATATAACATGTAAATACATGTTATTAATAAATCCAAATAATTATTGTAATGTATAATAATTAATGAATTTATTTATTCCTTGGTGATCTATAGAACTTTGATAGTGCTTGATCCCTTTAGTGGTGCCCACCAGGTTCTATATTCCTATTCCCAAAATAGGGTAGATTCTCAAGGTTCTATGATGTGTGACCCTTTAGGCCCATACCCCAATTGTATCAGATAATATCCACTGACCAATAGTGGGGTCTAGTAACCCATCGAGGCCCCTATAGAGATTAGGCAAAGTCATAAAAATGACTACATACCTACGAACACTGACCTTGTAATATAATCTCATCATCATAGATATCTCAATAAAGCTGAATGCACACTAGTGTCATCAATCATTATTTTGATTTATTTTATATGTTGATTTTTCTAGATGCTCTTACCTTCAACTACCATGGACACGTATTTATTGAATGTGCAACCATCCTAATCAACCTGGCAAAAGGTATCTCTTCCTGAACTCAGAAGCGACAAATCCATTCTCTATAATTCAATCAATTCAATGCCACTAATGATATACCTAATACAAACTGCCTCAACATGACTTTTTTGCCATGGTTTTCACCTCAAATCAAATGTACGTAAGTTAATGACATTCATTGATAATGATATCAAGTCAGGAGACCATTACAAATATCCATAGATAAGAACGACCAATGACACCTGAAACATGTGGGGTTCCTATTAGGTGGGTTTGTCCTCGAGATCTCAATTACTAGAGATCAAAAAATGAGAACTTCATGAGAAGAAGTCACAATGCTCATGAGCCCCCAACACCTAATAGTCACATATCATATGTGTCCATTCAGAATGATGTAACTAGACCATAGGACATTACTTTATTATTATTGTCATGGGTTCTTAGGGTTCTCATTATAGCCTGGGACCTACTATAACACTTTAATGCGACGGGTATTCTAAGGACATTTCCATAATGAGTGTTGATGCAGAAGTATCTAAACTATCATGAAAAGATAAAAAAATGTATAAAAAAAACTGAATAAATGTAGCAGTAATCAATGTACAATACAAGTTCGGTATAGGGCACCCACATTGAGCACGATGCACATATTTATCAATACTATGAAAAAAATATCCTCCACTAGATACAAAACACAACTCGTAATATCTCTATTCATAAATATAACAAGACCTATGATCTATCCTTAAGGTCCACCCTAAACGACATAAGGTCATGATCAAGAAGGGTTTTTTTACACACATTACTGGGCAATACCTCACATCTCAAAGGCCACAACCCTACTAAGAGTTCCCTAAGCACACCAAATAGTCTATATCAAAGCTCGAAAAGACTCACATTCCAACTGCAAGGTATCCAACTAGGGAACTCTTAGTGACCAACCCACACATACAAGGGTCAAACTAACAAATCAAAAGACACCCACCCTTATTCTCAATCATTTTCATATTAAAAAAATTGCTCACCCGGTGTATTGAAGAGTGAACAACATGATTTAACCATAGGTAAAAAATATATCATGATATCGACATTAAAAAAAATTCATCACACATTACACAAATATTCATCATCAAACATATAACACTACACTCTACAATACCAATTGTGGGTCATGGTCAACATTGGGTAACCAATTCATTTAATCACAAGTCTTTCATCACTACTTCTACAAAACAAATTCTTCTTTTTCAACACGATGCCTTCTTCTCAAACTCATTTCCCATTTCACAACATCATTAATAAATCCTTTTTATCTCATTTAGTCCTTCGATTTATCAAAATTCATCTGAAATTTTACTATCACGGTACAATCATTCTTCTTTAGACAGAGAGTCAAACTTTAAATTGTATCACAACCAAAAAATTTACCCTAGTCAAAAAATTTCATTATACATGAAATTTTATAATTATTCATTTTCATTACTTCCATTCACTAACTTACTTTACCATAATTAGACAAAATTTCATTTAGATTCATCATGTAAATGAAATCTACTCTCAATTCCATGCACACCCATCCCATGTGTGTGAATATAATGATGCATTCCACACATTTTCTTTGGTTCCTAAAATGATTCATGGATTCACAACCTCATGCAGTTATGATAATAAAAAATATCATAAATCAGTAAAATCACCCATCATGACTATCACCTGATGGTGAAATATCATCCAACTTTTACAACACACTTTAAAAACAACAATTCCCACCGAGGGTGACATAGGTATTCAATTATACGAAGGTTACCAAATCCAAATCATTAGGTCATTAACATGCCCCAATAGTTTCCAAATATCCCATCTATCATCCACCATTAGTATGAAATAGAAAGAAACTCCACTGATGCCACTGTAAAACATTCCTAGCATGGAATCCAGTAAACGTTTGCTCCAACCCAGGTTGTCACATGATCTCATGTATAACTCCCTGTATGCCAGAGGTTACTAGCTAGTGAAAATGGTCAAATAAGTCTTGTGTATAGAATATATAATCTATTCCAGAGTAAAACACATTAGAAAAAATGAAAATAATATAAGAAATATGGATCAACCAATTACCAGGAATATCCAAATATTTCCCAATAAGGTACATACCCCACATCAAATACAACCATGTCATGCCATAAAAGTGGTGGAAAGTGAATAAATCCAAAGATAGAAAAAATGACCAAATCACTAAATGATCCTTGAATCTAGGTCTAGATCCATCTCCATGTACATCCCAAGCCCAACACAACATCCTAGAGTAGGGCCCATGCCCTCATCCTGACATGGAACAATGATATCTTCCTGAGTACCCAAGGGTGGTCCGAGAAGGGTGTGATTACAAAACTCAGTGGAACACATGCAATGGAGTCTACTAAATATCTAGTCCATTAGATAGTGAACGGAAGTAAAAATGTATGGTGTATAACAAGGGATTGTTTGTGTACTATTAGTTACCAATGATCATTTAATTAATGGGTTTTATTTATCCCAATTCTTTTCATATTCTATTTTCAACATGTAATCAATTTTCAAAACATTCTATTTGGGTTAGGAATTCACCACATCTATACAAGGGTAAAATGAAATCAATGACAATACAATGGAAAAATAAATCAATTCCCTATAGTATGAGTGATTTACATATCATATTAACACATTATCCTCTCATTAATGCCTCAGACTAGGTGAAATGAAACCATTAAAGGATAAGAGCCTTTGTACCCTTCCATAACCCATGATTTTTGGGGTGGAGTTTAGAGCCACATTCTATCTTGAACTATGGTTATATAACCTCAAGTAAATACCCCACTCTTCAAAGACATGTTCACATGTTTATTTATCAGGTCACCAAAACCCTTACATAACACAACCAATCATATTAATTGCTATTGGAATTCAAAATACATAATAATGAAATTTGAATTAATATCATTCCAATACTCGTTAACACATTTACCAATTACAATTCATCGTTATCTTTCCAAATTCCCTTTCTAGTGCCTTAACCTATTATTTGTAGTCAAAACCCACTATTCCTTATCTAAATTCATCATTGTCCAAACATTTACCCGTTGAACCCATTTATAATTTCACAATCAAATACTAACTTATGAAAATCATGTACAATTATCATATCACAAATCATAACCCCTTTATTAAATTCAATCATTCAGGAATACCACCTAATTATTATGTATATACCATTCCAAAAAATTCATCCACTCTATTATTACATCCCATTATAATATTAATATTTTCACATTACTTTACCCAATAACAATTTTACTGTTTAATATGCACTAATCCCATTAGGTTTTCTAACCAAAATTTTGGAAACCATCGACATAATCTCTTTCACCACGATTTCTCATATTCAGGTCATTAAAAAAACATATTAGGCACTTTTCACCTTAGGAATATATATCTTCATTACATTTAAAATGTAATAAACTATATAAAAATGTTCTACATGGGTTCCCCATTATTATTAATAAATCATTCACTTTACCATTACCACTCTCTAGGTCTGAAAATGTCATCACACCACATGGGTATCCCTAAAATGGTGAAGTCACCCCCTACGCATCCCAATGGGATCATGAGGGATTCAAAGAGAAAATTTAGACACCCAATTTATCCAATCATGATATATATAAAAATAAAAAACAAGAGATTGGAAAATTACCAACACAAATTAATAATTCAATATACACTATATGTGATATAAATTAGAGACCACCTACCTCGAATCCATTGATGAACGCACTCTTAATCATTGACATGGATCCAGATTCAATCACCCCTTGATGACTTATTCTAAAAATCACCCACGAAAGATGGGTTCAATGCATTGGGATAAGATTAGCGAAACATGAAAATTCTAAATTAAAATAGGTTGCAAGGAGGTTATTAGACTTACCTGATGCTTCAATCTGCAACTAGTAGTGCTCCTGATAGCTATGAATCTAAGTAGAACATCTAGTGGGATGAGTGGTTCTTCCAATCTCATAACCATGGTTTTAGGTTGTGAAATATATGAGAAACCCATGAAATGGTTCAAAATATAATATTTTAATTTTTTTAATTCTTTGTTGCTTTTATTGGCAGCATGGTTTACCAGCACGGTTTGGAAAACTATGCAGAAATAGTGCATGAACCACTATACAAAAAACACCCCATCAAATAGTTTACCGATATGGGTTGTTTTACTGTACACCAACCATGCGTAAGAAATAGACTAACACTACATGTTTACATTGGATTCTTATAAGGTTTTCTTAATCATGCATCAACAGTGTGAAAGGATATACCCATGGTTTCATGATTACCATGGATGGTCTTTAAGGTTTTATTAAAGTTGTGGAAACCATGAAACTTGGTGGGAAATTTCCTTTTCTTCCACTTTCATATCCCAAACCCTGGGCAGACCCTTTGGTATTCACATGAACATGTGGAAACACTTATCAATCCAAATAGAAGAGTCCAAACAAAAAATTAAACAAAAAAATACCTTAAGAAGATCAGGTATCTTATAGTTGTGTTCAGTTCCCAGATTTCTCTTATCATGATATGAATTAAGTCACCATAGGATGTTGTAATGTGTGACTCATGTTTTATACGATGACCTTGATCATGGTTTCTTATTGTGTTCTTTTGTATTAATAAAATATTTTTCCTTATATTATTATCATTTATATGTAATTTGGTTATATTCAAAAAATAACTTTAGTTGTTATCTAACGGTTCCATATAATGGTGTAGATGGACATTCTCCTCAACGGTTTCCTTCAGTAGATCAGAATCTCGTAGAGGCAATCATATAGATAAATTTTTTGTAGGTCAAATTGTAAAGATGGTTAATAATTAGGATACTGAAGAGAAACTGGTATATAAATGTGACAGGGACCATTGACGAGTGTTTCTATATTATAAAACCCCATCCATTAAACGCATGAATGAACCCCAATATTTTAATGGCTAGACATAAAATATCTATTAGGACGTCATCATTCAGGATACACCTAAGGAAATCATGGGGAATTGCAACACCAAATGTCTTTAGGAAATAATTTTTAAATACATTAAATATTTTAAATATTATTCATTACACTCAACACTAATTTAATAGTGTGTTACATGAAACACTATGTTTATAATGCATTATACATGGAATTGAGTTTTAATAGAAAACAATATATAATTCATTATATTGTATAAACATGACCATTGAAATATATCTGTTAAACATAGAGGTACAAATATTAATATATAATATTTAAATAAAATTTTTAGTGGGTTTATATGATGTGTCCATATTACTAAAAGATTAATTAATTTCAAAAAATGTCACAATATTTTTTAAAAATGTTATATTCATCAAAAATATTTTTTACATTTTTGACTAAATAATACATTTAAATTTTAAGAATTTTAGATAAATTATCTTAAAAAATAATATTCAATTTTAAATATTCTCATCAAATTTAATGTGGCATGATGTTATGAATATTTTTTGAAATGTTCAAATATTCATTGAATAGTGAAAATTTCTTGTTTCTATTAAGAACTAGTACCTCGCCTGTGCATACACACGATGCCATAATTAAAATATATTTTTTCAAAAATGTAATAAAAAATGATATATTAGTAATTAAAATATGTTAAAAATATGTTAAAATTACATATTTAGTAAAAGATAATATTTAAAATAAATTCAAAACCAGAACATGTATCATAAAATATATAGAAAAAATAAATGTAAAGGAAATAACATGATGTATGAAGATACAAAAATCATGACGTATTATTTATTATATATAAAAAAGAATGAAACATTATTTTCACCATGGAGAAATCAACAACCACATTATATCAAACATTTGTAATAAAAAATTGTATAAAGTAAAAATTAATCATTAAAAATTAAATTATGATAGTAACATATTACAAATTGTTTTAAAACTGAGGAAAAATATGAACATGTATATAGAATGTTTTGTTTGAAATGACATGGGTGATAATAGTAAAAATGGGTACTATTTTTAGTTAATGTGTGTTGCAATTCATAGTGGCATAATGTGAGATATGTAACTATTATTAATATATTTACAGAAGTTCCCTATGTCGATGCATAAATCCTCACATCATTAATTATAAGAAGAAAGGATAAAATTATTCTCACATCCTAAGGACTGTAATTTGTAAAGGTTAATGACTACAAATTTGTTTCCTGAAATGCAGACATAAATGATGAAATCATCACATAGATCCTTCAAATTAGTTTCCGGCAATAGTTCAATATAAATCATAAATAATAAATAGTAAAATTTTATCATTGTATATTCATTTGTCAAATAAAAACAATCATTCATTCTAATCATGTTTAGAAGATAATTTTTATATATGATAAATGACAGAAGCATTTCATAAAGGTTATGTGAAAATATAGAACAGTAATTATTATTCAAAATTTAATTTAACACTAACATCCAAATGAATAATCAATAAAGAAAAAATATTTTGTAGTCATTTGAAAAAAAATTATATTCAATCAGGTTGATAAAAATAAATGATTCCCCTAGTTGTGATCATATTGAAGTGGAAGATTAACTAATTTTTTAAATTTATGAAAAAATAGTGATTAAAATTTACCATAATCGTTTTGGAATATGAAAGAAAATAATATAGATAAATATTTAAAGAGTTAAAATATACCTCTATCAACTTAATGGGAGATCAATATTATATTGTAAAATTGCAACAAAATATTAAATTCTCCAATTTTACTATTATATGATTCATGACTGTAATATATTATCCACACACTATTATGTTTCATTATTATAATGATTGGATGCAGAAGCAAAATAATTAGACTCAATAATATTATTATTTGAAATAGTCGTAAATTTTTATCAAACATAATCACAGTAGAAATTCACATAATTTTATATAAAAATAATGGGAATTTATTTTCACAATTGGGAAAAAATAAAACATTAAGTATCAAACATTCCACGAAATAAATATTAATAATAAACATTGAAATAGGTTAATTGAAATTATTAATAACACAACAGATATTTTTTGGAACAAAATAATAAAAACTTATATTTTTCATTGCAGTATATGTCTTATATAGAAATAGTGAAAACCGAAATAGAAAAATTATTCGTTAACTGGAATAATTTTATAGGACGGACCGATATATAAAGATTCCCCCATTTTCCATGAATCCTTATGTAAGTGTGCATCAATGTTGAAATAGATATCCACTTTTTGAAGAACGTTGAAAATAATTATATGAATTTGTTTAATATAGTTGATAAAAATGAAGCTGTAAAAACGTTTCAGTGTATCTCCTATAAAAATAAGAAAGGATACAAGTGTGTGTTATATTTCATAGAACTTGTTATATATAACCTATAATAACATTATATTTAAAATTTGATATAAATATTCATAATCTAATTTTAAAAGTATAGGTTTAATGGTTTTTTTGATTCCTTTAAAATTGGCCACATTATGTCAGTCATTTTTTTAGGCTTGTTGATAACGCATCATGTCGAGAAAATATAACTATTCGTTGGACTCATCATGAGAATCAAACTCTTCAATAGATTTTTGTACATAAATCAATGACATAAAATAAAAAATTTTCCATAAATTTTGATGAATGTAATTATTGGAGAAGAATTAATGATGTTTCATAACTTTTAGTTGAGATTAACAAATTGCACTATTTTTTAATGATAATGTAAATAGAATAAGAAAAAATAATTAATGTTTACTCCAATGTTGTAATGAAAATAAGACAATGAAGGAAGAAAACATGTACCTGAGTATATGATTTAATTGTATTTTTTTTATCAAATCCACTTCCATTATTGCAGTTGACTCCTTAAGATCATGCACTGTGAAAATAACAGAACCAATAAGAACTGCACATGTCCAATCAGGCAACATGATACCTCTTTTTGAAGCATTGGAATATATGAAAATAAAGAAACAATTTATTTAATTTTATTATACCAGTCTAGTGAAGTGAGATTTCATGATTGCTAACCTCTCATCCCCTAAAATAATTTGTATATTTTGGGTGGTAGTCCCCATAAATTTTATCAGATTTCAGTGATGTAGATGCCCAATAATTTCTATAAAATATATGAATAATTTAAAAAAACTGGAAATAATAAGAACTTTATGAAGGATGATATCAATTATAATAGTTTATTTAATGTGATAGAGAATGTGAAAACTCAAGTGTATTTCATGGGAGATGTATTTGTGTAAAAGGTATTTTCAGAAAACATGCATTAAATATTAGTTGATTAATCATAGAATGTAAAAATTATATTATTAATGAAATGTAACTATTAAATGTTGTCATGGAATTTGTTTTTGAATAATTTATTCCTCTTTGAATGTTTTCCATTATTGGTAGTATTTCAGGTATAAGAGTATAAGACAACTCATTATCAGTATATGTAATAGAATAAATTCCAATATATGAACATGTAATTGTGGTACACAAGTAATCATATATAGTGAAATAATGATCAAAAATAGTACAATTTAAATTAAATATAATACATAACATATAATTTGGAAATTGAATATAAAATTTGAAATATGAAGTTCAAAATGAAAATTTTAAAAATGGACATGTTTTAATATATCTAATTCAATATGGAAATTTTGAAAATTATGGTTTTTAGATGGAATATTATGATCATTTAACTCATTGAATCATTCCATGTATATATATTTCAAAATATACTATTATAGGTGAACATAATAAAGTATTTCTCTTTTATAAAATCAAAATATAATGTGGGAAGAACGGGAAGTGAGATAAATGGTTTTGATCAAGTGATGAACCCATTTATTGTTCTATTCCAAATTTTTTCATGATAGACAAAAATTAAAAATGAAAAAATTACTGAACAGAGTAAATTTATTAAAAACATGGAATTTATAATTCAACTCTCTAGCCATATTCATCAAAAGGCTCAACATTTGGATGTTTTAACATAATAATACTGTATAACACATGTGAAAGTCCATCAAAGGTGTAAAAATTATTCCATATACTAACCTTTGGAGATTAAAAAAAGTGAAAATCACTTAGAATTTGTTCTCAAAAGAAGGAATCATGCCCCAAACACTACTATGCCATTCTCACTCTCATAGCCCTAAATGTTATAACCTGTACATGATTTCCAATTATAGAAATATCATAACAGAATGATCCTTACAATGTGTTCTGGATTCAACCTAAAATTAAAAAAGGGAAAATTGTATCACCTTTTAATCAAGAGTAGAAATGTAATTATTCTTTTCACCATTGCCCATCATTGTAATGAAGTGAACCCCTCATGAATGTTCATTTATAACAAATAAATGAAGATTTTATTTAATAAAAACCATATTTTGTAAATACTTATCCAATATGAAAATCATTAACATCCGAAGGCATATATATTTTATGAGGAAAATAGAAAACATGTGGAGAGTGTTCTAGTTGTTCGGTGATTATTGGAGAAGAGAAGGGAAAACCTTAGGTTTAGAATACCCATCATTGAAGGTATACTGAATATTAATATTAAATATCATAAAACTCTATAAATGTTTGTTAAATGACCAGCATTTATGAATATACACAATGATTGAAAAATTGTGAAAAAAATTATTCACGAAGAAAACCGATTATTGAAGAAGTTTATGAATGGAAAATTATGTGTTCCAAAACTAACCTTTAAAGGATAATTATTGGTCTAAAACTGATCCTGGATCATATTGCATCCAAATAGGGAAACCCATGTAATTTTTAATGAAAAAAAAACAGTTAATGTATATGAATTCGAACACATTAATATATTATATATATTAATAACCTTCTAAATTACCCAAAATTCCATTGGGAAAAGACAGATTGCCCGATTCTGAGATGAATGTCTTGTCCCAGATGCTTCTCAATCTAGATGAATCACACCAAATAATATTTCTCTCCAAAATACTACTGCATGCAATTAAAATAAACATCATTTGAAACAAATATATATATCTAAAAGCACATAGATGACTGAATTCCTTGAATATGCAGAATAATGTATCAAAAAAATATTGATCGAGTCGCACACACCCGTAGTGGGAAAATTTCCTTATTAACATAATAAAATTTACCAGCCACATAGTTAATAAAAAACATTATATTAGAAGTTTAATTGGAATTTAAAATATAAAATACAAGTATAAAACATAATGGGAGTAAAACGTACCATTTATACTCCAGTTTAAGAATAGAACTCGACCTGCGAGCTGTATTATAATTTGAGATGGAAACAAATGATTTGCTTTACTTGAAAAAGGAATAGTGAAATTTAATTTCAATTCACTATAATCACTAGAGATTCCTGTAACACAACATATATTTCAGGTTTATAAATTAATAAAAGGAATTTGAGTTTAAATTAAATGGTTAAATAATTCAACATAATGACATATAGATATTAGATATAACTTCAATCAATAGAGCCTTCAGTTTCATAATCATCATTCAATGATGTCTTTACTACTTGTAAATAATGAATAGAATTCAATAAAAAGATAAGAGTCATGACCATGAATTAAAACAGTTAATCAGAGAGTCATTTAACTTTCACAAACATGAATTTCATGATTAAATCAATCAAATACAGAGACAAAAAGCTCAAACAAATAATCTTTTTAGCAGTTTTAATAAGCTAACAATGAATTTAGTCTAACATTACTTGGTACAAACTTCAATGGAAATGTTATATTCCCATTCAAAAAAAATTTCTTAGATGAAATCCAATCTCTTAAAATGAATAGAATCCATATATTAGAAACCAAAAAAAGGCTAAATTCTTGGTATGTTGACAGATGATATTCCACTAAATACCTAGAACAAAGTAAATAAGGTTTAGGTCGCCCATATCTTCTGAGTGAAAATTGAAAATGGATAAGAGTCATTATCTTTTGAAAGGGAAATAAATCTACTTACCAGTTTAATATGAAAAATATGAAGGACGAGGAAAAAATAAGCTGAAGTTTGATATATGGTTTGATTTTATACAGAACCGAAGTTTTGAATCACCAATATTACCATTTCTGAGGATGATTTTTCAATTAATAATCCATCCTTTGGTTTTTTCCAGGAGAATGGAGGAGGGTGTGGTGGAGAAAAACGGAGGTCCTGGTTTATGGTAGTATTTGCATAAAACTATAGAAGTAGTTGTGTGAGATAGGGTAGTATCCTGGTGTTAATGATGATTTGAATTTGTAGTCTATGGAGATAGTTTAATAGTTAGCTTCAGCAGCTGAACACCAGGAAATATATAGTCTATGAAATTTCTGTGGATTGATACGTGAGCAGAAGAACTCAGCGGCCATCGTAGGGGATGAAGAGTTAGAAATTTTATGCACGTGTTGATGAATCAATCCACAGTAAAGGCGAGGAGGTTGGTATAACATGATCAAAGAGATTGAACCTATGTAGACATTTAGATGCAGAAAAATTGATATTGGACTCGATGATTCTTATTGATGCTCGGATACAATATTACCGACATAATAATCGATGTATTCTGCGATCTGCAAGAAGAGAGATGAAAAGAAAATTTTTTTTAAGAGTATTCAATTGAAAAACCTACCGAAAGACAAAAGATAACATATGTTTTGTTGAAAAATTTTGGACGTGTGGTGAAAGGATGAAGCTCGTGGACAATCTACCGACTGCTGACGAAAGAGACGAGAGGAAGTTTTCTTGATTGTCGAAGAAAACAGATTGAAAGACGAAACCATAAACTGGATGGTGGGGTTGAAGAATGGTGGGGAATAAGTCCACCCCATCGTTGGATGACTGAAATATTAAGGATGTTTCGACATTTGGAGGTGACGTGGTCGATTGGTAAGGTGACACATGAGCTTGGAGAAACCCCATTTTGTATAGATAATAGATTTATGATTCTTCTAATTTTTTTAAGAATAGAAACATTTTATATATATATCCTTGAAATTTAATTTATATAATTATAATATAAATTAATCCAATTTACATCAATTCAATATATATTATATTTATGTTTGATATAAAAACATTGTTTGATTTTGAACATTTTCTCTTTCAAAATCCAATTCTTGTCGCCTCAATGGGATATATTTTAAATTAATATTTTCATATTATATTAATTGATATTAGAAACATTTATTAATTATTTGGAATATTATGGATTTATATTATCTAAAAGGAAACACTATTTTATTTTATAATTGATAGTATAAATTTTAATGATCATTCACCATGCTTATGGTAAAAGTTTGTTAAATGGGGAATAAAATAAAATTATAAGGGATAAATATGAACAAAACCACGTCCAATACCATTTGGGTGGACTTATTTACACAATATCACATCAATTTTTGATAATGGTGGATTTTGGATCATATTAGAATGTCAGAAGCATATATATACGTTTTTATTTTAAATATTAATATTGTTCCACAAACGACATATATAAAAGGCCACATCATCTCCTCTCATTTTTACAATTCAAAAAAAATAATCAAGAAATACAGCCCCAAAAAATTAACACAATTCTCTCAGATGATCTTGTAATTCATATATTGGACTTAAAAACAATATATTAATTCTTTTGGATTAAACCAAATGATGCTTTTGAATAATTGGTAACATCCCTAACCACACATTTTATTTAATTTATTACTCCACCAAAATTCCTTTTTATTACAACAAGATGATAAAATAAACTATGTATATTATATTTAATAATTTTTTACGTTATGTTTATGACTTATATCCATCTCATATATCGTTTAATGTGTTAAAAAAATATAATTAATGTATATTGTAGGCTACAAATTCCTGAACCCATGTCATTGGTCTTATATCACCACCACTCATTGATGGATATAATTATGTATTTATTATTTATATTTGGTATTCATGATATCCATATTCTTATGAAATCATTATATCATATCTTATTTATTAATTATTATTAAATATAAATATGATTACTGTCTTCGTGTGTTCGAGATACTTCTATATCGTAAGGTGATATAATTTGTACATCGCATGAATTTTACATAGAATGTAATAATGAGATATTTATATAATATATTGTGGTATTTATTTCATAAAAATGATTCATTAATGGAAATAATTTATTTATATTTATTTATTTAAATATGTATATAAAATTTAAATATTTTTTATGTATATGTACGACCTAATGTCTCCATGAATTGTGTATTACATTTTCTATCTCAATTTTTATTGGTTACAAAAATAAATATACACTAAATACATATGGTATAAATAATGTGGTCAAAATTTTAGATATTATGGATCCATTTTCAATTTAATAGTACCTAAAAATCATAATAAAAAGTTATACGAAAAGCAATGCATCAATTCTTGAAATATAATTATAATATTAATTTTTAAAAAATGGGTAATAAAATTTCATAAGTAAAGAATATATGAAATAAAAAACATTGGAAAGAATACATAATATATTAATAATAAACATATATTTATTATATTGGATATTCAAACATGTATGATGGATTTCAAAGCTTATGGTAACTAATTTTATCCACCTTTATACTTTTGTGAGACACATCCCATATTCACCACTTATGTTGTCCATATAGATTATATAGTTACCATGATATAATTTTTTGATTACGAACATTATAAATATATTGATAATTGTATCAATTGTATGAAATCTCTTTCAAGTGGTTTATAGTTCAAAATTTATCAAATCATTAAAACATTTCGTCACAATATAACTCCTCGAAGACATTATTTTTTTTTGTGAAAAAATATTTTTTAATTAGTTTCATAAATAACCCTGTTGTTATGTAATATTATGAATTTATTTTTTTCATGATATTTTATTTTTCATTTTATTTATTATTCCATTGATCTTATGATTCAATGTTACCAAATGGTTAGTGGATTTATGATACATTATGATTCTTTGTGATGATTATTTTTAAATACGATTTTAATTATGAAATATTATGATCCATCTATGAAGAAAATCATGAATAATATTATCCTATTGATATGACATGAGAAAACTTATTTACCCATCACTTTACTAATTTTATAATAATAATATTTTTAATGAAAATTTTCCTATTGAAAACACTCTATATTTATCACTTTGGAGAAAAAACTAGTGATCTTCCATGTCATTGTATTTTAAAAATATGTTCAAGAAAAATTATATTTTCATTATTATTTTTTAAATTCACTTTTACCCTTTTCTTAATTTTATAGAATATGGTAAATTGTATATTTAAATATTTTTTGAAATAATTTCTGTTTTAGATTTATAAATATGTGACTGGAATTTTAGTCTTAATTTTTATGAAATTAATGAAATTTCCAATAATAAAAACTATTATCTTCATTCAATATTACATTATATGTTTTCAATATAATTTTCCATAAAATTTATTTTCAAAATAATTTATGTTTAAAATTAATATTTTCAAGTTTAAATGGATATATTCCTCACGTAATGTTCAAAGAGATATTTTAATATCATTTTCTATCTATATTGACATCCTTGGATATTATTTCTTCTTTACTTTGGATATTACCAAAGTTTACCAAAAATATTATTTTATGGGATGGATTATGTTTCGAATGACATTATTGTTTTGATAATGCATTAGCTTTAATTGGGTATAAAATGTAATAATTATTTTGAATCCCCCTTCTATACCACCCGATTATGTTTTGATGAAAAAATAAAATGATTATGAAACCTTCTACATTTACATTGATTATGTTATGATGAACTATTTATGAAAAAAAATTATTATCATAGTTTCTGATTATTTTAAGGTGTTATAAACTTGTGAAACAAATATGTATTATTTGGATTATGTGATCAGTGGGACCAATATCCCCATCCAATTCATTGTTTAATGAATACTGTTATATAATAACCAATGGTACATGAGTGATTATCCAAATCCTGAAATAAGTTACATTTGAGGTTTTCCCAATCCTAAAAGAGCATACAAGGGAGTTCATCAAAAGCCTGAAATAGGGTAAATGGATTGTTTTACCCAACCATCAGTGATGGTAATTGAATGATATATAAATTCAGGATAGTTTCTTTAAAGAGTTAGGTGACTGGATCTAAAACAATCTGGGCATAATGGAATGTGGATTTACCGGGAAGAATAAATCTATTGAAGAGCTCATCCAGACATGGTATATGATGACATACTACATTGAGAAATTTCTCAATTATGATATAAACATGAAGGCTTCAAATCTAAAATGGTGTCTCCTTAATGGTATTCTCTCTAATAGGCTAAAATTACTATTAGTGATTTACCTATTTCATATCAGGTTGGGTGATGTCCTTTTTAAATCTTGACAGGTTTCCCACAATTCCTTAAAAATTATTCTTCATAATGAAATATATATAATTTATATAAAATGTAGTATGAGGGTAAATGTGAGTTTATGATAATCCAAAAATAGGATCATTTTTAGTTTTCCCATGTCTAAAATTTTATGAATATCTTAGTAGTTATACTTGGTATAATTTGTTCAATGCCTACGTGTATTCAAAAAAATATTTCCTCTACCATGGTTATGAACTCATGGATCATGTTATTTGATAAAATTATGATTCATGTGTTATGAAAATACATGATTCATTCCATTACTAAATTTTATTCTATATTATATGCATGGTTCATTTTTGAAAAATTATTCTCAAATTAGCATTCCCTTATGCTTGTGATATTATGATATCTCTTATTTATTCCTTACAAAAAAATAATCACTTCCATTAATATAGTTACCTTCCCAGGTTATGAAGGATTGTATAATATATGAAATTCAAAATAAGGTTTCTAGTTATTAATAACATAGTGGGTGATGATTAACTCACTTATGTATCAATTGTTTATGATTCCATGTTTAAAATCAAATAGACCTAAATTATCATACTATGTATCATTGTATTTTGAAAAGAATATTTGTAAAATAAGATTTAGTACTTATGTGTAATAAATTTTGGTCTATAACGATAGTATCAGATAAAGGTTTATTAAAACAATGGAATCTATAAGGAGACATAATTCAGGATACCACAATGTAAATGTCTAGGGATAACTATAAGGATGATTTCTCATATAGGAAAAGACCTAGAAATCTGATAAAGGATACATCTAGTGGTTTCCAATAAATTTCATCCATATACGGATACTAAAGTAAATGTGGATCTCAAATATTGTTTACTAGGGAAAAGACTCTAAAATGGGTGAAATGACTGGAAAAATCGATACCTTCAACACGAATTTGTGCCATGCTATACACACAGTTTAAAAATCACATGGTATATGATTTTGAAATTCATAAAATCATTACCATCCATCAAGAAGGATTTTAAAAATAACCATAAATTAATTATTTTAATACTATGTTTTCATGTATTAATGATATGGATACTTCATTTATAAATTCTAGAAAACATTTGTCATCATTTTTTAGTTCTCCACTATGATTACATTTTATCAAACTATGATATCTAGTATTATTAAATGGATAGAACTATAAGGAACTATGTTAATGGTGAGTGTAGGACATAATAAATTGATTGTATTAAACACATTTATTTTTAATGAATTATTTTTTAATGTATATTTAATTTCAATTATAAATTTAATTATATGAAATAATAATTTTATCTACTACTGCACGAATCAATTCGAAATCTTGGGTAACATATCACACTGAGTTATAACAAAACTATAATGTATTATTTAAATTGTTATTTATAAGTGACCATTATATCCTATAATTTAAACATAATAATATTAATTTTAATAAATACTTTTTTGATATTAATCATTTTTTATAAATGCATATGATATATATAGATAGCAATTAAATAATTATTTATTGTCATTAGATGTTTTGGATATAACATTTTCTCAAAATAATGATTATTATTTCATTTTTAATAAATAATAACATCATTTTTGAAACAATTATAATACTTAGTTAATAAAATATTATTTATTTTTGAAATAAAAATATCAAAATTATCATAGGATGATGTTTTTTTAGAATTATCTTAAAATAATAATTTTTTATGAATAGTGATAACTAATGAATTTTGATTGAAAACTGCATGTTTATTCCATATACATATAATGTTGTATTTTATATTAAATATGTATTATAATAATATTAGTTCAATTATACATCAATTAATCCCATTTTTTTCATTTGAATCAATTTTATATTTAAAATTTATTAAAAATATTGTAATCATCTAATCATTTCTCTGTAAATCCTTCTTTTTGATCATGTATGTGGGATGAAATTAAAATTAAATCAGACAAACTGACTGTCAACTATCATCACATATAAAAGGAAAACTCCTATCTTCTATTAGTAAAGCCTTTAAACCATTCAATTTGAATCCATGAAAAATTCATTTCTTTAAATCCCTACAACCATCTTATAATCCATTTTTGTATATAAAACCATGAAAATATTTTTCTAAAAACATACGGACATCGGAAGAAGAGGTAATGTTCATCAACAATCATTTTTCAAATATTTATACTGATCCTTACATACATATTATACGATGTATATATAGTAACATCAATATCTTATTTATATGGAAACTATTACATATAAGGGGAATTAAAAAAACAATATATACTTCTATCAAATGGGTTATGAAGTCAACGTTCATGTCCATGTAAAACTAATAACTGATAAATTGATGTTGTTCATGTTTTATTTTACCACCAGTAAAGGATGGTTATAATTATGTATTTATAATTAATATATTAAATTTTTTTTTTTTTATGATTCTAGTATTATTAAAAAAATACAGACCATCAGACTCTATATTTTGTAAGGATTTAATAATATAACAACATTCTATAATAGACTATTACACCACCGAGTTATGTGATTCATTAACCATTTATATGGATCTTATTGCAATTTTTTAAATAAAAGTATATTTTATATGTGACATAAATATGATTTGGTAATGATAATATAAATATCATTTAAGGTTATTAATTTCAATCTAATGAGAAAATTGGAACGACATTCATGTGTTTGTAAGGCCTACCGTCTCCATGAAAAATGATTTTTAATTTCTATCACTATATTTTACAAATTACTCTATATAAGTAAAATATATATAAATATATATATATTTAAAATAGTTTAAATTTTATATATTATGAAACCTTGACATTATTAAGGGGACAATGAATAACTGATAAAAATACACACAAAAACAAATCTATTATTGCTTTAAATTTTACATTAACATGAAATTGTTAGTTTACATGTAATTACATATCATAAAAAATCATATATTATATTATATATATTAATATGACTCCTTAATATATTTATAACCAAAAAATATTTATTATAAATGAGGTTCAATATATATGATAAAAGTCAAGACTTTAGGTAATGGATTTGTGTTTCAGTTTTACATCTTGGATTCCTATGTTATGTAATTCAATTATATTAATTTATGAGTTAGTGTATGGAACCTAATTGGAAAGTAATATCATGATATTATTTATCATTATGATATTTAATGTTTTATTTACTGTCTTATATTATTGTTCTTATAATTCAATGTTTCTAAAATAATAATGATTTTTGTTCAATCTCATCATTTATTGGTATTTCCAAGGATTTTGTTTATGATGATAAAACATCATGATCCATCTCTCATGAAATTCCCATATCCTCATATTCTATTATAATTCTTGGTATTTTCATGTAATATATCATTAATTACACACTTTTGTACATAAAATAAAGAATAATATTCTGATAATAAAATTATACATTATCCTTATTTTAACGAAAGAGTTTGTTTTATTCCCAAACTATATTTCCTAAAAACAAATTCAAAACTATTTTCTTATTATAAACTGAAATAAAAAATAAACAGTTCTTTCCATTAAAAAAATTAATATTATCATAATATAAATTTTCAAATAGTTCCAATAGGTATTTTATGAAAAATATTAATGTAATAATTTGTTAAATGTGTATGGCATTATCCAAACATCTCATCATCAATAAAATTATTGTCTTAGAATGATACTTTATTTGTAATCAATGTTATTTTCAATGAAAAATATTTTCAAAATGTTTTATATAATAAAATATGTACCACAATGTGAATATGACATTTTCAACAAGAAATTTTCCCAATAGTAGTTCAATATCATTCTATATGTAAAATGAAATTAGTTGATGGTACATTTTCCCTATTTGGGATCTGATACAAAGTTATTAATATTATTATTTCACTAAATTTATTATTTTTATAATTTCAGGATGTTAATTATAATTATTTATCTTGCACGTTTTATACCATGATAAAATTATTATGAATCCCACTTCTTTATCCAAGGGTTATGTATTGATGAAATGATAAACTCATTATGAAATCGACCTTCATTCTGCAAGTTATGATATGATGATATTTTTATGAATCAGAGTCAATTTCATGGGTTATTATATGATTTAGGTTTTTTGATATTATGTAAAACATAAATATAATTTTCATTATGAGATGTTTGGGACAATTATATACCTTGAATTAATTGCATAAATATTTATATCTCATGATATAGACATGACTAGAATAGATATAGAGGTTAGTTCAATAAGGGAATTTTTCAAATATAGTGATATTAAGAGTGAACCTTGACTACTATGATGGTTTTTGGATTTAAACCATCCCACATTGATATCCATTGAAGTCGTCCTTGAATAATATAGAAATGTTTTGATTAATTATGTATATTCCAAAAATATATGTGTTTAAATAATTTTATATTCTCAAAGATAATGTTAATTAATTATCTTGTGATTCATGTCTTATGAACATCCAATATTTATTGTAAGACTCATGATTATGATATTTCATATTTTGGGTAGGATCTTAAAATTGTATTCTCAATTTTCTCATAAACTTATGTTCATATTATGCTCTTGTAACTCTATTGTTCAACCTTATTGAGCATATGAATTCACACATTCTTATTTAAACATTCGTCAAATTATTAAAATAATTATTATATATGATAAGTATAAAAATTGTGATAGTTAGTATGATCATAGTGGTAGATTATGTATTTTATATATGGACATGTTTTCTGTGTTTCAACATTTTCAATTATACTAAAATGTTATGACTAGCCAGCATGTGTTTTTATAATGAAATTAATATTAATAAAAATGATTTAATATCCATATATGATTACACTATGTCACAATATTTGGTGATAGAATATATATAAAGTTAACCATTGAAAACAAGGTTGGGAAAATAGTATTGATATCCATAAAGATGGATATAGAAAATCCTATGCATATGTAAAATTATAAGAAAATGTTATTGATTTTTTTAAATGGAAAGAGTGATTGGTCTTAATAATTTATTAAATACCTATATGAATAATGTAGGTGGATGTAGATCTTTCATAGTGATACCAGTTCAAAAATACTCTGAAAAGGTAGCGTTAATCCAGAATCGATCATTAAATAATTCACCACAATAGGTATTCTTGCACACCTGGTCTGAGTCTCCGAAGGGGTACGCGATGGAAATTTAAAAACACTTTTAGGACCATCATGGGGGATTTAAATTTATGATTTATATGAATGAGAAATTATAAAACTAAGGCTTCATCTATTAGAAAATGTTTCATGATTCAGACATAACATTGGTGATTTTTTAAGGAAATTTAGTTCCCCCTCATTAATATAGTATCTTACACTATGCCTTTTAGAGATTTCAATGAAATAATCTTATTGTAACTATTTTAATGATGCGTGATAAGAAAACACTTCTATGTGTACACATGAGGATCACAATGTGGTGGGATCTGGAATTAAAAATTCCAATGTTATTCTAAATAAATATCACAACCTATGAATCATGTTGTACAACACAATGAAAAAGGGTGCAATTAAATTCAATTGAGACCTTCATGATGAAATTCCTACCAATATTCAATGGTTCTTATGATATTTTTTAATTCCGAACAATGGATCAGCATCACTAAGAAGCTATTATCTTTTATCTAGTGTTAAGAAAAAGAAAATGTGAATTTTATTATCTCATATTTGGATAGTGAAGTAAATCTATAATGAACATTTGAAAATAATATAAGGCAAGGGGATGATATTGACTCCATGGACTTGGATATGTTTTTTCAATATTTTTTCATAAGTACATTCCTCATATAATTCATTTGAATACTGGGAATGCGTTTCTATGAGTTAAAAATTTTATAATTATTCTATTGGAACTTATCATGAAAAATTTAAAATAATTGACAGCTACAATTATGGTATAATCTTCAATAAAAAATGTAAGGCTTATCTATGATTTAGTCGAATAAAAACAAGTGTGTGGAGACAATTATACATAAGTGACTTCATTATCTAGGAATATATATTTATATGTGCTATCAAGGTTAAAATGGATTTTTGAGTTTCTTAAATATGTCATGTTTTTTATAATTATAAAAAACATGAATTTGAATTAAATTCTAAAAAAAAGAAGATAAACCAATTATATGTTCTTTTTTCTGATGGAATGGGAAGATGAATGGAGGGTACTGTATAAATATTCCTAGAAAATAATTTATGTGTGGAAGTGGGGGTCAATATATAATAGATTATTGTAATGATTTTAATAATTTAGATAATGAGAAAAATGGAGAGACAATTTCCAAATATCCACCTTCCATACAAAAAATTTCAATGGAAAAGAGTACATGATTTATGCTACCAAAAGACAAATAAAGACATTGATGGAAATAATCAACATTAGAGACCACATAAGATGAGATAAAATTAGAAATATTCATTGATAATTTTTTTTCCAATGTGTGTTATAAATACGTGTTGGAAGGTACAGTTTCCATCTACTCCAAAACTACTAATATTATATATGAATCTAGATCAAACCATTCATTTATAAAGGATTAATTTTATTTGGTTATAATGTTTCCACCTAATTGATTATATGAAAATTTGATGCTAAAAAACATAGTTGTGTATTATCACTTCTCAAGTCTATTATTCTTCATTCTTTGAAGTTCTTGGGACATTTCTTCCTATAAGTATTTTTATTCTCCCTTAGGATAAATTTTCTTTTTTCTTCATCATGTATTGGAATTTTCTATATGAATACGAAATCATTGTCTGAGGAAGGTAAGATAAATTTGATCTTCCAAAGAACCAAATGATCATTCCTCATTACGATAATATGTTTGAACGTCCAATGTGAATAATATATATTATATGGGTCTTAATTATACTTCACTTGTAAAATTTATCTCAAATGGATATTGCGAAACATGAAATAAATTTTATGTCAATTTTGTGGAAATATTTTTCATGTTCTTCCTAAGGAGGTTTCTATACATCAACTAAATTGTGATTTTACGTTCACAATAGAACTTATTTTGGGTACTATACAAAATTATATTACTCCAAATAGAATATACCTAATTCAGTAGAATGAATTGAAAAATAAACTCTATAAGAACCCTGAAAAGTATTTAATTCATCCTAGTGTGGAACCTTAGTATGAACCTATTCATTCTAATAAAAATAATTATGTATCAATGTGAATTTTCATTGATAATGGTTGCTGAACATTATCAAAATTAATAATAATTATCTTATTCCCATTATTGTGTACTTAATTGATCAACTATGAAGAGGTCAACTATTCTACATGATTTAATTTTGTTTCAGATATCATCAATTGTGTGTCAAAAAATGTGGATATACCACTCAATGAAAATCCACTTTTTATTTATTCTAGAAAATGGGGAAAATGGAGACATACAAATGTTTAAGGTGGATATAACTCATATAGAATTATGTACAATGTTTGACCACTCGGAATATGATGTGGTTCCATTAGATCTTACCAATTATCCATCTATATTAGTTTAATAAATCAATACTTTCATTATAAATTGCAATTATACATTCATTTTAGTCATTGTGGACTATATTCATATCTATTCTATGAAAATGAAACATCAATAAGTCTACATGCGAATTTTACTAAACATTATAATGAAGGATAATCGATTTAAATTTTTTTTAAAGTGTGTATTTTTTATTTAAAGGTTTAATTTTTAACATATATAATCCCAAGAGAGGGTTTATTGGTCGATACAGAAATGATAGAGGAAGTTGGATATCGGGCGAATGAAACCATTATGATTGAGATTTATAATTTTCTTTGTTCAACTAGATATTATCAACTATTTGGGAATAATTTCTAATGAATATGAAATCCTCTAACAAAGATAACATAGTAGGTTTCCAATTTTCTTTGGATATATGAATGTGATAAACAATTCAATAAATTATAAAGAATATTAGATATTAAACCTGTTCTTACAATACCCAATAGTTGATAAGGGTTTTTAATCAATAGTGATGCATTCAATAAGGGGTTGGAATGTTTTATTAAACAAAATTACATAGTAAATATAGATTCGGATTAATTATCCTTATAGAGAAAATTTTTATGTATATACCCATCTAAAAACCAAAGAATATATTCACACTAAAGGATATGAATATTTACGAAATAAGATTGTTTGACCTGATTATTGATTATTACTACGTAGTAAAATATTATCATAGGAAGGTGAAGAATGATGATTATGCTCTATGTTAAATGAATCATTATAGATTATTAATAATTATTATTTAAAAGGATCCAATACATCTAGATTTTGAGGGGATGGATTAGGAAATCATGGAGGAGGGGGAATCATTATCTTTCTCAATTGAATGGTTAACCATCAATCAAAGTGAAGTAAATGAGGTGTATAAGGAATAAATATATATTCAAAATAAGGTTATAAATGATCCAATGTTTAACCTTAATCATGAAGGAATGTTGTGTTTGATGAACCATGTATGTGTTATGTCTAAACCATATTTTTAGATTGAGTTATTTGATGGGGTTTATAGTTATTGATTTTATTTTCATTGATGAATTATGTTGATGTATAAATATTTGAATGATTATTTCAGGCGTGATTTCTTAAGGAATGTCATCACAGAGTTTATTTCTCGGTTCAAATAATTTTAGAATGTTATAGCTCAAATAGAAATGGCCAAGGAGTTCCTATTGTCACTACCCAATCCAAAATGGATGTTGTAAGTAATTTTAATGCATTTTATTTTTAGGATCCCAAAATTATCTAAAGGGAATAATTATATATGGGTTATAGATGATTTAAATACTATTTTTGTACACATCATCACTATCAAAAAATAATTATCTAAATATTATAATTATGATATATTTTTAAATTTTTTTAAGGATTTATTGATTACCACAGTCCATTATGTCTGATTGGGATAATTGGTTTACATTATAGTTTTAAATAATTCATCTATATGGTCATGATACGTACAAGTGTTTCTATGATGAGTATCATCCTCAAATAGTTGTTCTGGTTGGGAGAAAAATTCAAACCCTAGAAGATTTGTAGGGATCGTATTCTTCAAGTTTCATGGATGATTGGGATCAACACAATTATATAGTTTAGTTTTCATATAAAAATTTCTTTCACTCAATCATTCATGTATATCCTTATGAATCTAAATAGGTATTGAAATGTACAATTCTTACGTGTTTGAATAATGATTGAGAATGAATTATAATAATGCCAGATATTGTTGAATTAATGGAAGAGAAGGTTAGACCTATTTAGAAACCCTTCATGAATGCTCAAAGTCTGTAGAAATATAATTTTATTAATCACCAGCATGATCAATAATATGATGATGGTGGAAATGTATTTTTAAGAATTTATCCATTAAATATGGTTATGAAATTCAATGAGAAATGGAATCTATGATCTTGGATTATTGGTCCCATTAAAATTTCGGATCATATCATGTAATTTTGAATATATCATCATGGTTCCACTAAAACTCTATCAACTCCATGATGTGTTCCAAGTATCACTCACAGGGAAGTACATTTCAAATCCTTTACATGTATTGAATTAAGTGTTTATTGTAATAGAAAATTCTATTTATTATGAATAAAAACATGTGGATATTCAGGATTGTATAGTTAATGGTCAATGAAAGAATCCAACACCCATATATAGGGTTTAAAATGAAATAACTAGTTTCATGATGATGCATATAAACCTGAGAAAATGATGAGGTACAAGTATCGTCATTTGTTGGTATGATAATATTAAACTTTGAATAAGAAAATAATTTTATGCAAGGTAAAATGTGACACCTTGAGGTCTTATGAAGTAATTAAAATAAATTCCATTGACAATGTGCATTTCACACAATACTAATTTTAGTTTATGCTACACATAACATTAGGTGTTCTTTTGTTACACATGACATTCATTTTAAACAAAACCATGATATATTATTAATATAGTTTTTTAAACGTGATATTTATAACCATGATGTTATTTATAAAGATATGAATGTAAATAAATACTTTTATAATATTAATTATAACAGTTTCATTGAAAATAAATTATATTTAATTTTTTTAAATGTTTTTGTAATGTCTTTATATGTTTCCAATATACTAATTTTTAATAAAAGTTTTTTTTTATTTATTTTTCTGAATAAGAATAAAATAAAATTTTAACACTTAAAAAAATAATTTATAAAAGAAATTACTTTTTATATCATATTTTAGTAATTATATTATGGTGTATTTTTGATAATTTTATATGAAGACTAATTTCTTTCATTAATAGTTAAAATAATGAATTTTAATTCAAGGATTATTTTTAGTTTTATTTATTTGAAAATATAAATTATATTTTTATATGGACTTAATGTAAATTTTGTTCATTTATAAATGAATTAATTCATTTCATTTCATTTTATTCAATATCATATTGTATTTTGATATTAAATAATTATAATCTTGATTACATTTTTTCTTTAAAAAATGATTTCTCATCGTGTTAGTGTGATTAATATTAAATTCCAATTTTCAATTTATATGAAGTTAATTTTGAAAAATTAATTTATTATTCCTAATTATAAAATGATTTATTTTATAAAAATTTGTTATTAATTTTTATCTATAATTAGAAGTAAAAATATAAAAAATTATTTATCGCAGTTACGACGAATAAGGGTTTAATAGTGGTTGAACACAAAAGATAACAATTATAATGGCATATAAAATATGGTAAAATAAATTATTTGTCCATATTTATACATGATAATGTCTTTGGATTTAATTTGGTCAGTTTGGACCTTTTTTATTTTTATAAACACGGGTACATATTTTTCATTCAAAAAATTAAAATTGGTGTACACACCTCACTAATAAAAGGAAACCACCATTCCTCTGTTAATCAGACCAGAATCCCCATGTGTTTCCTAAGAAATCCTTTGAAAATTAATTCCCAAATTATTCATCTCATCCAATATATTTACATTCAGAATTAAGCTATTCTAGAATGGTTTTTAGTATAAACCTAATGAGGAACCCTGAAAATGTGGTAGCATTCATCAAAGAGAGTTTTTACACTATTTATTTAAAAAAAATTAAATTATAATCATACCATGATAATATAGTTGCACCTGTATGTTACATGCCCTTATATATTTTTATGTTACGTTCATGACCATTAAATATCTCTACATCCATCAACTGGGTTATGAAATAATCATTACTGCATAAAAAAGATTGTTTCCTTACGAACTGATGTAATTAATTTTCACACTAACATCCCTCATGAATGGTTATAAATAATGATTTATTTCTTACTTATTAAATTTTTTGTATTATGAAATTATTATATAAAAAATACAATCATACTATCTATTTTTTGGGATAACTATGACAATGGTCGTCTGTACGACAGACTACAAGCCCGTGATTCCAAGTTATTCATTAATAGTTTACATAGATTGTGTTAAGTATATATGTAATAATCATACGAGATATACGTGAAATAAAAATTATAATTTAATTATAATATATAGATTATTAACTTTTTCTTCATTTAATATGTCATGAAAATGGAAAATGTGTTTAAGTGTTTGCTAAAAAAACCCTCTCCACGAATATTGTATTTCATTTTCTATCAGTAAATATACTGAGTTACTATAATTAAATATATTAGATATATAAAATTTATTAATATCATGTTTAGAATAATGGATAGGAAAGAGACCAGAACAATGAAATAATACCATGAATAACTAATCAATACATACACTAAAAACAATGTTATAATTTCTTGAAATATGACATTGACATTGAATTGTAAATAAACAAGAATTGCGTGGTTATAATTAAAAAATATAATGTATTATTTATATAAATATGGTTCAATAAAATATTTAAAATATGATTATATCTGTTATACCCAAATTTGGAATGTGTACCACAAAATGAAAGAATTATTTTAATGTAAATTTGACCTAATTTTCCTTTATTGGGACATTTGTTATATTATACACTTATATTCATTTACAGGGTGTACATAGAGAAAATTTTAAATGTAGTATTATAATGTTATTTATTTTTTATATATATTATTATCCATTTTATATTATTCCTTAATGGTTCATACAATTTAATGTTACCAAAGTTGTAATGATTTTATGTACAATCATAATAAATATTCATATAGTGTATGATTATCCTTTTGTTGAAAAAATTATAATGACCCATATCTCAGTAAAAACATAATTTTTTTATCACAATCTTATTCGTAATTATTTCATGTAATAGTACCATTTCTTTAAATATTAGTATGTAAATTATATAAGAAAATGTTTTTAAGAATACCTATCAATATATATCATCTAGGTCAGAAATCATATCTCTTCATAAAATTATTTATAAAAATGTTTTCAAAATGATATAAAATTATTCTTTTATATTTTTGGGAAATAATTTTACTCATATTTTTCTAATTACAAAAAAAATTAAAGAAATAACAACATTTTTTTTCAGACAATTTATTTTAGGATTTTACCAAAAATGTGAAAGAAATCATTATTTTAAAATTTAAAACATCGATGAAACATTCCATCATCAAGATCATTACATTCAATAAATCCACATTTATATGTTTTAGGGATATTTCCAATGAAAATGATTTCAAAAAATTTTATATTTACCCACGTTTTCTATATAAGATGGGATGTTCTCTTCTAAATTTTTTTAAATTACCATTAAAAATAATTCTCATATAATATGGCAAATATTTATGTTACCTATGACTTAATTTCAATATGAAGTAATGAATGAATTTTTTTTTTCTATGAATGAATTATGTTTATTTTAGATTGATGTTTACGATACTTGTATATATTACGTGGTTTATACAATGATAACCAACTTCTTTTTCCACAGATTATTCAATGACTAAATGATAAAATTATTATGAAAAATTAATATTTACCATAATTTATGTTATAAGAATTTTTTATGAAACCCATTTCATTCCATCATTTAGAAAATGAATATATTTTATCTTATAGAACACATAAATATCGATTTATTTTTTAAATGGTTCATAACTATATCACCATATAATGAAATGAGTATGTTTTTTTATCTCATCAGATATACAAGATTGGGATAAAATACAAACAATATTCATTAAGGTGTTTTAGCCATTATGTTTATATTCATTGAGACCATTGAATGTGATTATATTTTAGTGAGTGAAAACATTCCACTATGATGTCCTTGGTTGTGATCCCTCGCTACAATGGAATTGATTTCCGTGAAAATGCTTTTGACAAAAATCAATATCTTATGATCATGTATTGATTTTATCCTTCATGTTCATTGATTACATTATGATTCAATTCTTCTATATTATAATAAATATTTTGTGATTCAATTTTTTTTATTTAAATTTCTATGGGAGGGCTTCCCAATTTTAGTATTATGTTCTCCTACCCTATTGTTCATGATATTATTACATAACATCATTGATTACCGTTAATACGATTCTACTATCACCCTTTCTAATGATTAATTTTTCCATTCTACGACCCAATTTATTACATATGATATTTTTATGATTTGTTTTTTGTTTTTAGGATCTTATTGATATATAATTTAGTATACATACCGACCACTTGGGTGTGTTTCCTACTTTTGAACAACACTAAACAATTTTGTCCGGATGTTTGGTTTTGTGTAGTGTCATTAATATTGAAAAAATGATGAAATATATATGTATTATAATACTTGGTCTCTATATTTTTCTCCCCAAAATAAAAAAATTACAAGATATGGAATGAGAATTATCATTTCTATGATCAATATTTTTAATATATGAATGATCCTAAACATACAAATGATAAAAGAAGTAGGAAAGATATGTTGAGTCCTTAATTAAAAACAAGACACCCTATATTAGTGGGTCTATTAATACGCTACTCACTAAGAAGTGGGCAAATACCACTAAATATTTATTTTCAAATATCTGGTGTTTGGAGCATGAATAATCCTTTTTGGTTTTCTATGTTTTGATGGAAAACAGATGAACCACATATGAGTCTTGTGTACGTACTTGAATCCATATAATATTATGTTTTTAAAAGGTAATTATCTACAAAATAATTCCCCCATAATGAACTAGGATTAAATAATAATTTTTTTTTTAAATATAGAGATGATTAATCCATTGGTACCTACAAGGATATTTTTAAAAGTATTCCATTGTTTGATTTTGGTTTTATCATATATTTATAATGAAAAATACATTATTTCATTCATTTAATATTACCCTAAATTTGAATGGTTTTTATTGTAAAATATTTAATATCAATGAAGAATTCATTTGATGTGCAATAAAGTTAAAAATAGAATCTATATATTCTAACCATTACGATTTTTTTCATAAAAAAATAAATTTCAGACTTCATGAGAACTCAAATAATTCACACAATGGAATGAAATTTCAATCACTTATTTTCTAGAAATTTTAGAAGAAAAACTAAAAGATATTATTTATAGGAATAATATCTTCTTACAATGGTGGATATCCTTATATTTAAAATAGAAAATATAACTGATTTTAGGACTCCAATCATTAAAATAAATGGTGAGAGAGAGAACAATGAAATACATCACAAGAATTCAATTTCTTCAACTGTAGGGAGTTTTTACATAATTCCAATCAAATTCCAAATACAATGGATATTTTTTATTAAAATACCCAAAAACCATTGTAGATAAAGTAAAATTGGACTAGTTATGTAATCATAATGGAAGAAGAGAATCCATACGAATAGGGATCACTATATAGTCCATCATAGTTAGGAATATCAAGTCTGATTAGGTAAAAATGGGACCACTTGAACGATTACTGTTCATACTTTATTAAAAATTCATGTGATTTTCATAATTGAATGTCTCCCTCTATTAGGATTTTGGATTATTCAATTCAAATTTGATATTCAATCAGTATAATGATTAACCAAATTTTTTGATGAATGAATTTTTATGTATGATAATGGATTATATAAGTAATAAAGGCTTAATCCACATTTGTATGTGTATACGTCCAAATATAATATTAATATAATAGTTATGGACACCTGTTTTGGATTATTTATATAAGTATGATCATGAGATCAACATAATCAAAACCCATTTGATGTTTTATATGATGGAAGATTATCATTATTATGGATATTTTTATTAAATTTTTTTAAAATATAATCTTCTTGGTTTTTATGTATTAGTGAAATAGATATTTCTTGTGGAATGTCATTACATAATGTCAAAATACGATTGAAGGTATTGGTAAACTATAGATTTTATATAATCATTTATTTTAATGTAATTAGATGTTTTTGTCGATCACTATTCGTAGTGTGCACATTTCATTATAATCAAAGAATATTTATCCATGGATCCACTACACAAAATATAAATTAAATATGTTTTAATGTTTCATGAAGTTCCATATGACGATGTATCTAATCAGGATTCAAGGTTTAGATTAATGTTTTCATGAAGTCATCAGAATCTATTGATGTAAATTTGAGTTTCTAAATTGTGTTTCAACCTCAGATAGATTATCAGTTTGAAATAACATTTCAAAACCTATATGATATTATAGGGTATGCTTCGATGAATTTCCGAGGTATTTGGGATCTACTCCATCCTCATATTAAAATTTTTGTTGATAATATATTTCAATCTATGATCCATATGAATATTTTTAAATACATTTTTGGTTTGAAGTGTAGAAGTCCAATATTCTGTAATGAAGTTATTGAATGTATACTATTATGACCGGATCTTGCTAATAAAACAGAAGTGAAATTTAGACATATTATTCTATAAATTAAGGAAATCCAATGTTATTAAATATGTAATATATATAATCATTATTGTGATATCAATTTTAGTTTTTTATACTATTTTTCTTTTATTATATCATTGGATGAAAGAAGGGAATACTAATACAATGGAATAATAGATCATTTGACATTCTAGATCATATAGGGATATAGTCTTATCATTTTTTACATTCATCGAACCCTTCTCTCCTCTTATATGTGTTTGATGTTACTCATATACATAATTACACGATTGATACATCACTTATTCCAAACTCATAAGTCATATCGTTGGAGGACAATATTTCTTATGACCATCAACTCATGAAGAAAGTATATCATATTTATAATGTTATGTAAATTCGGACCACATAACATGTTATTATTTTTACAAAAACCAATTTCATGAAGCTATTAAGGAACTATTGGATGTAATGAGGAAGGTATATTGTCGATTTTTGTTACATATGTTGACATATTTTGAGGTATAAATTCATTTTAAGATGGTAGAATGTAACACCCTAAACTTTTGTGAATTGTTTATAAATATAAATTATAACTTTTTATATTTTGAGTTACATGAAACACCTAGTAATGATTTTTTACAACAAATACTCATTTTAACTAGGGTTACATGTGATACCTAGTTTTATCAAAACATGATATATTTTTAATATTATTATTTAAAAGTGATTATTATAATCTAGCCATTAAACATAGGTATATGAATTTTAATAAACATTTTTTTAAATATTATTTATTATGGATTTATATAAATTAAATTTTTATTAAAAAGTACTTAATTTCTAAAAAAGTACATATATTCTTCAAAAATAATATTTTAAAAAAATTTGTTTTTTGTATTTTTTCAAGAATAAAAAGTTGAACTTTTAATATATTTAGAAAATTTATTTGTGAATATAGTGTAAATTTTATAAATAAAAATTTAAAAATAATATTACATGGATTTTTTTTATAATTTTGTAATAATATAATATTCTTAATAAATAAGGGAAATTAATGTATTTTAATTAGAATTTTTATTCATATTTATAATTTAAAAACCATAATATTATTTTAAGAATTTTTTTATAATAATATCTATGAAATAAAATATATAATTATCCAATTTATGTAATTTCAATTAAATTAAAAAATAATTTTTATATAAAAACGTGGTAGTCTCTTGAACATTTTCCCTTTGGATGATTCCATTGTCATAATGTCTGCACGATTAATTTTAAATTAAAAATTTTCACGTATATGAAATTAACGCGCTAAATGTTAATTCATTATTTGTAATAAAAAAAATTTATTATCTACCATGTTAAACATAATATTTTACGTCAATGACTTGTAAAATAATTAATTATTGTATTTAAGGTAATAATGGATTTCGTGGGGGTTGAACTAAATTGATAAGGCATAAAATAACACATGTAATCTAAAACCACATTAGATGGCCATATTTAGATATTATTTATTTTATATTTGAAAAATTTATTTTTTGAAGCATTTTTCATGTGAAAAATGTTGTTAAAAAATTATATTTTAAAAAAATTAATGTTTTCCACCCACATTATTTATAAATGGAAACCCCCTCTCCACTTCTATTTAAAATTCTAAAATACCTTGGATGAGACATGAACAATAATAATCACATAATAGCATCCATACTATCATTAAATAATACTAATTTTTTAATAAATTTACCCGAGTATGGCCTTTTGTGATAAAGAAAAGATATTCTCCTAAGAAGATATAACATCCCTATCCATGAGTTTTATTTTATCTCATCATCCACCACATTAAATTTTTATTTAAAATATTTTTATAATAAAATTAGTATATTAATTATACTAATATTTTGTTATTTTATTTTAATTACATATATCCACATCCTCTTCTATCACATTGGTTAAGAAATTATCATTCGTGTATATAGAGAACTATCCACTCCATAGAAAATTTTATTCGCATTCCATAACAAAATATCAATAATATATATACTGGTAGATTAATTATTTCAATATGATATTTATTATATTATTATTCTTTAATAATCAATGTATCATGTATTCCTTCTCGTTAATATAATATCTCTTCATTAGGTAAAAAATCCTCATACAATCATAACACCCCATGAAGAGATTTGATTCCCTATTAACATACATTTTATATTAAAGGTAAAAATTATTTGATTAAATTAAAAATTGTGATATAAATTATATAAAATTTATTCTAGAATAGATATATATTATTTATATCTCTTTCATTCAGTTCATGAATAAAATAGAAACATCATTCTTGCGTGTGCACTATCTAGTGTCTCCTTGAATGATATATTTTACTTTCCACATCAATCATTGATAGGTTAATTTAATTATATTTATAATTACAATATACAATACATTTATCAATGATAAAATTCCATTTACTATGTTAGCCTAATTAAATTTGGAGGGCCACAAATACCTAATAAAATGATACTAGATAAACAAATATATTGTTACCTAAAAGGTAATTTTAACAAAGAATTATTTATTAAAAAAGTATTAAAACATCACATATAAATAATTCTAGGAATGAAAAAGTTTATTATGGTTTTATAATATATAAATATATAATATATAATTATTATATATTTTGTTTTTTTATTTATGGTGAATGTCGAGACTTATGTTAATGGAATTCTGTCTCAGGTTTTACTTCTGTTATACACATTCCATATTCAAATCCAGTTTCAATATGGAAAATTAGGTATTTTATATATAAATAAATTTTGACGAAAGTGTGGAACCATACTTATTATCTGCAGTGGACTATTTCATGTAGAATTAAATAACAAAATCATTAAAAATGGGACTTAAATTATTTTATTCGCTTACATTATATAACCCCCAATTAAGAGAAACTACCTTTGATTCAAATTCATTTATTACTATGTCATCAAAAAAGAAAGGTAGATTGTATGGTTTATGAAAATGATGAAAAAATGATTTTTAAACCCTTTTCTCCTCTATGGGTTTTTACTTGATAAAATTATTATTAATCCATTTTCATTTCCCTGGAGTATACATTGATGAAATATAAAAATGATTGTGAAAACATTTTCATTTCCACATTTCTTGTTATGATGAAGTGTTTGTCAATGAAATTAATTTTTATGGTTTATGATCTGATAAATTAGTACGTTCATATAAAACATATATATGTGACTTTCATTATGATACATGTGGGACCAATATATCCTTCCAATGAATTGGGTAATGATTAATGTAATATTATCTCAAATGATACACATGTGGTTATCCTGTGCCTAAAAAAATTTAATGTTGTTGTTCACAAATGATATAAATATTATAAATTATAGGTCAACCTAATATTGAATGATGACACATATGAGGTTTTTGAATCCCGAGAATAGGTTACATATTACATTATCCCAAGATTAATGGAGTTAAATGGGTGGTTAGCTCAAGACTGACATGTTAAGAATGTCTAAGTTGGTAGCCTTGACATAAGATTATATATCAATATGTGTATTCCTAAAATTACAGTCTAATGTAAATATTTTCTTTCTTATAAGTAATATATTATGAATCCAATTTTATTCATTCCTTATGAAATTCATTTATTTATTCCATGACTCAAATTTATGATATATGATATACATGGTATTTTTTCAAATGTTAGTCTCATTTTATCATACCCATAAGCACATGATAAACTGATATCTCCCCTGTTTACCCTTTTCAATAATCATAGATCACCATTTATTATATTTTCTTTCATTAGGTTATGAATAAAGGTATAATGTATAATATTTCTATGAAGCATGCTAGTTCTGATGAAATAGTGTGACACTGTGTATCTCACATATAGATTAGTTTTTTGTTAGATCTTATTTCATATAGAACTTGAAAATGATATTCAAGAAAAGTATATTATGTTATTTAATGAATCATTGTATATTAAAAGGTAGTATTTCTGAATTAAATGTTTTATTATATTCATGAATTTTATAATTTCAAATAGTGGTATAACAACCAAAGGAGTCATATTTTTATGTTGTATAAAAGTTAACATGGTGGATTAGATTGAAAGGGTTACTAGACCCTCTTAATACAATTGTTTATTTTAATGTCTCTATTGATATTTAGGCCTCTAGAGTTTTGATCTTTTAGTGGGGCTATCTTTTAGTGATATAGTACACCAAAAATTATATAGTGCGTTTTCATTTTGATCTAATGGTGATTATGAATGACTTGGTAATTCTTAGTAATGCCTAAATGATGTGAGACTAGACATTCAATAATTTTAATAGTCTTTTATACTTTTTTATCTATTCAAAGTGAGTATATATATTCATAATTTTGGAAATATACATCGAGGTAAATATTGTCTCATTCTATCCTCTATACTACAAATTCATAACATTATTGGATTGTAAAGAAAGAAGATGAATTGGAATGATAATCATATGGGTGGTTGTGGTGGATCTCTATAGTGGTCTTCCATTTCACCATCATCTGAAACGATCATTTTAGATATGATATACTATAATTGAGGAAATGTTGGGAACAACTTATATTCCTCCATCACACTTAAGAATATTTTTAATGTTTATGGTCATTGAGGACATTTAAATAGGTTCAATATGGAATTGACTATAACCCAGGATTTTTAGACATCATAATCCTTAAAGGACACTAAATCAAAGTATGATGATTCAAATTTTATAGGGATCTATCAATATACCATTATAGAAAACCGACATCACTTATTATATGTGTTCCCATTAAAGGTCAATATAGGCCATGATATCGTGAGTGGTACCACATTCAACAAATAATCGGTATTAACATCTCTTTTTTGATACTAGTTCATAAAAATATTTTATATTCTACCATTTTTTATTGGATGAAAATTCTAATGGAGTTATTGTACTGTTTCGTGGATCATTGAAAAACTCTTACAATTAACATGGATCATTTTTTTAATTTCCTTGAAGGTTCTCTGATGATATTTAATGTGTTGTTTGTCTATGATATATTGGTCCTAAATATGGATTTATTTGATATCTTTAAAAATATGTATTTGAATATTTCTTGTTAGGTTGATATTGATTATATGTATCATCATGTTTTATTCAATTCTATCAATGGGTTTTCCCAATGTTCTATGGATAGAGGGATATGTGTTATGGTCATGTATCATAATACAACCCATAGATTTGTAGTTTGTTTTATTTTATTTAAATTAATCTCAATTATGTATCTTCTATTATTATTCTTCAATTTTTTGTTAGATACTTGTTATTTGTTTCCCCGTCTTATTTTTTAATGTTCTTGTAGTGAGGTAATAGATGTTCATGATGATCTAGTGTCTTGGTGAAAACCAATTTATGTATCATCTTCCTGAATGAAACCTTCTAAACAGAAGTAGGTCGATATCAAAAAGGGTGATATGAGGGAAAAAGTATTTTAAATCAAAATTGTTTCACATTGGTATGCCTTCATTATTTTCTCCTTAAAAGTAGGGGTTACTTGTGCATTTTCTTTTACTAATAAAATTATAATTCGGTGATTTTTTATAATAAGAATACTTTTCAAATGTTGATGAATTTTCTGATCTATTTAAGTAGAGAATGTTTTTTTAATATTGATATATGGTTAGGTTTTTCATCAGCTCTTGGTTCATGATATTGATACCCCGATGAAATCTTTCAAGACTAATTAAGGACACTACAAATATCATATATTACTCTTTGACAAGAATAATCATCCTACACATTTTATGGTCCTGATGAACTAGTCAATCTATTAGTTTTATATCACTATTGTCCTTGTGTGGGTAGATGATATCCTGGTTTATTCACGATCCAAGCATGGTGATTAGAATCATCAGATTCTTTTTAAAATAATTAGGAGGGCCCAAATACATGGGAATGAATCAAAATGTATTTTTTGGATCAAATAATTTATTTTATTGGGTAATTATATTCACAATCCTATATTTTATCTTATTCTTGAAAAGGGTATGTGTTCTATTTCATATAGAAATAAAATAACATTGTTATGATATAGATGATCATAAAAATAGTTTAATACAATAATTGGTTTATCAAGGATTTCTCTAAGCTATCATCACCATTGAATAATCATAATATCTCTGGAGTTAAATATATATAAGGAAAATATTTTCAAACATAATTATTGGAATGAAAACATCATCTATCAAATACTCTTATTCTAATATTTTCTTATCCTAAAAAAGAGTTTATAGTGTACATTAAAGTTTAAGGAATTATTATGGGTTGTGTACTTAATCAAAATAATAATGTCATCACCTGTACCTCTTCTTGGTTTCACCCACTTGAAAAAATTACCCCACTAAGGTTTTCTATCATTTCAATGTTATGAAATAAAATATTTGTTTGAAGAACTATTTTTTTCGGGATAACCTCATTGTATTTTCTAATAATAGGATTCTAATATTTATCATTTCTTATATGGAATTAAATATCATGTAGAAAAATTGTGTTAAAATACATCTTCATGTAAAACATTGACATATCTCACACCCTATGGAATGGAAATGTCATTTCTGATAGTATGTGTATGAAATTTCTACATAATTCTATCTTAGAATTGAAGGTAGAGTGAAAACATGTGAGTCAATCCACTTTTTTCCATTTGGATGAAAGGAAGGATGATTATGGTATGGTTTTTACTGGTGTTCAGTTATCATCTCCACTCCTTAAGTATATTCTATATGAAAAGTATTATTATGATCCATTAATAGTAATTTGGAATCCATATCTGGTGGGTAGACTATTTCTAGTTGGTATCCCTCTTATGATGTTATTTTCTAAATTAAGGACAAGCATTCCCATTATATAAGAAACTCATTATATCATGTTTTTCAATGATCTTCATGGGACATTCACCCTATAAAAATTATGATTTATTCTTTCATGACATGATGTTTATGGGGGTTCAGTTTTAATATCTAAGTTAATAATTTGGAATTACATTATTAAACAATTCAAAGATAATGATAGAGAACATTAGTCCTTCTAGTCTACAGCTGCCTCTTTTGGTACTATTCTAGAATTTTTTTTTATGTTTCCATTTAATTGATTGTTGGATTACACAAGAATCCTACAAAAAAGTACATTTTTTGGATGTTGAATGATCATTTAAAAAAAATCCTCTTTTTTTATTCTGATCAAGGTCACCTTAAGAATACATATATATTTAGGGTATATATACCATAGGTTGTGATGATAATTTTTATCCCATTATCTATTGTAAAATATAAGGATCTGATGATTTTTTCTAACTTCTAAATGATTCAATAAGAGGTGATAAGTACTTGGTCTAGATTTATTACTACATAACATTCAAAAAATGGATGGTAACCTTAATAAAACTATTAAAATTTATGAGGAATTTCTTTGTACACATGTCTTTGTTTTTGGTGGGTCATGGGACAACCATCTAGAACTATACATTTTTTCATATAATAAAAGTTAAAAATATTTTATCAAAATAGATCCAATGAATAATTTTAATCGTCTATCAATATAAGGTCATATTTATTTGAAAAATATTGTATTTTCCTCACTTAGGGATAAAAACCTAATTATTGAAAAAAAGAATTATGGATTCAGGTTATGCATTGAGGACTGGTTATAACAAAATGTTGACATAAATGATATATATATCGTCTAATTTTTCCATTTCAGTTCACTTTTTTTGAATTGGTTTTCTTGTAAGATTCTTCTTTGTTGGTTCACTATCAGATTTTGAAATTGTTAAACAATGATCTGAGATATGTTGTATTGTAATAGGTCAATGAGTTCTATGGTAAATATTTTTTTTGGTTGGAATTATTTTCTCATTTGAATGGTATATGTTTTTCCCATATCTCAACCCAAAAAATATAACCCTGAATTGTTCCATGTTATCTGTTGGGAGGATATTTTATTTGAGATAGATGTTTACATTGTGGAACAGATGATGGAGATCTTTTATTCATAGATAGAATTAATATATGTCATGTTTATTCCTTTTAAAAAAAATTTGTGAACGAATGGATTGGATTCTCTTGACTCTTGGTGTGAGAATCATCAGTGATGGAGTAGTGACATCAACACTTTCCTTAGTATTCTTCTTCAATGTAATAATTTGGGGTAAAAAGTACTATGGTGGGTATAATTTTATCAACCATGTTTCATTATATTGTATTTTTAATGTTTAGTGGGTTATTCATTGGGTTATTGGATTTCGATGGTGATATGGGGATTACTTATAGGAACTAGGCTGGGCAGTTGGAAAATGAGCATGTTCACACATAAAGTCACATATCTATTGTTTGAATTATCCAATGAAGAATCTGTGAACATTCATTATAGGATATGAAATTAATTAAGTGTAACACCCAAGGTAAATGATGAATATGAAATTTTCACATTCATACATATTTGTGAATAAAATATTAATATAACTTTAAAGAGGAATCTATGCTCGATGGCATACCCAATACGCAACAACCAGTTTCATTGGAATCTTACGTTGCACTATAATAATAAAATAATATTATTTTAAAATGTAGTTAACACCCAGCCGTTGTAATGGTGGGAATGAACAAATCTAACTGAAAAATTATTATATATGTTTGTCAAATATTTTTACTTTTTACAATAAATGTTAGAGGATTAAAAATGTGAATGAATCTGATTTTAAGCGTAAACATTCTAATATTCTTTAAAAGGTCGATTAACCACCTTTTGATGACGAACCTCTTTTAAAATCCACTTTTGACATTTTTATGTGTTATTTTTTGAAAAAATAAAATTCTTCTTTATAATAGGGACATCAAAATTTACATTGTGTGAATTTTTGGTATTTTTCCGATAAAGTTCATTTTTTTAATGAATAGTTAAAACTGTTGTATTTTAATTCAAAACCGCTTTTTAATATATTTTATTTATATGATTATATTATCTTTTGAATTTCTATTAATGTGAAATTATAATATACTTTTAACATTTAATCCAAAAGTGGTCGTTGGAATTAATTTCATCTTGAAAATGGACTTAAACTACTGTCAATCTTTTGATACTTATTGTTTCATAAAAACACGCTATTTTCTCTGACAACGGGAATTAATTATTAAATTCTATAACTTATATGTTTTTAATTTTGTAAAATAGTCATCATTTTTGAATTCGTAATATCAAATATAGCTTAGGGGGAATTTTTGGTATTTTTCTGAAAAACATCAATTTTAGATGAATAGTGATACCAATAAGTGGTGGTTAATGAAACCGATTTTTCGTTTAAATGATACTTTTCCACTTATGTGATTTGATTTCCAGAAACCTAACATACATGGTAGTAATTAAGATGTAAAATGTGGTTCAATGAGATTAAAATAATTTTTTGGTGAATAGTAACTTTTATGTTTTATTAATCGCGATTAAACATAATTAGTGTAATTTAAGGTAAAAATAATGTTTTAATAATATGAAATGACATAGTCACATGTCCTACCCACATTGGATGTGTCATGGACGACCATGACAATCCATGGGTCAACTTGGGGACCCCGTGGAGCCACTTTGGTAGGAAAGTGACATAAATAAATTTTTATTTAAAGTTAAAATAAAAATGTTACAAACTTGAGTTACTTTACTAAAAAAAATTATTTGGGGTTATAAAAGTCATAAATTTTGACTATAAATATTAATTAGAAAGCTAAAAAGATTTCCAACATCATGATATTTTTTTTATAATTTTTAGACATTATATAAATTAATTTATTTATGACATTGTGATGATGCAGTGATTACCTCATAAATGAATGATTTAAATAAAATGAGAATATATGGTGAAATATAAGTCTTACACTTATCACAAACTTATTGAATGGGTGTATTTAGAAACCTTATCAACTTATCATAGAAATATATTTTTTGGGTCCTTTTAAATCCGAGAAACATTTTATAATAAAGTAATATTTTATAACTTTCCAACAGTGCCCCTCCTCTCCTCTTATAAAAGACCCCGACCTCTATAACCTTAAACACACCTCTCAAGCCTTTAGTTTGGCCAAAAACTACCAATTTAATCTCTAAACATCCCTATATTCGTCATTGAATCCTCACATTAGGAAGAATTCTTTCTAAGGAAGCCTTTTAGCTCAAATCAAAGAGAGTTACCCAATTTAAATGTAATGTCTTCCCTTGTGGTTTTTGTCTTATTTTGCTTCTCCAAACCCCTAAATGCTTTTTATTACTTTTTTTGTAACAACACCAGTATATTAAATATACTAGGATGTTGTTATAAGAATTATTCGAGCTACACTATCACACAACTTTGTCTAATGGTTAAAGAACACACTGTTTCTGTGGATGGCGAATTACTGCCTCACGAAACGATGATTGTTCAATATTCTTTTAACAAATTTAAAGGCGGCCATTAAGATGTCACTATTTTTATATATGATATATAATATGTTTATTGTTTCCTTGGGCTTCTGTATTTTTCATTTATGGAATACTTTTATGGTTTCCATTTTTGGTAAACGCGATATCTTCATTTTCGGAAGTGCGGACTACCAACCCCTCAAAGTGATTTGATTCGTTAATTCCATATGTGAGAGGTATAAAGGATGGAATTAATGGTATTACATATTATATCCTACTGGAATTATAATATACCTTTATATCATTATTATCTAATTACATTGAATACAAAAAAGAGTGAAATGAATGTAGCATTCATGCATACGTACGGCTTACCGTCTCCATGAACGGTACATTTCATTTCTTATATCCAAATTTTATGTACTATTATAAGTAAATATATATAATGTATATATATGTAATATATTACATCTAAATTATAGATACCATTCTGGAATTATAATATATATATCTCTCATTTTTTTTTCATTCCATTAATATGACAAAAAATTAAAGTAGCGTTCATGCGTACGTACAGCCTATCGTTTCCATGAATGGTGCTTTTAATTTTTTTTACAAGTGCTATTGAATATGAATAAAATTAATATATACTGGATATATATGATATTTAATACATCATTACTATTCAGGATATGATGTACCTATAACTAAATGGAAAATTCTTTTTCAACAAGTTCAATTTCTACTCATGTACCGAACATCGACAAAAACGTCTGATATGAACTTAAATTATTATAACATTATAATATGTGATATGAACTGAATAATAATATTTAAAGGAGGTCCTTAAGAAATTATAAATTGACCAAATTTTATTATTCAGGAGGTTAAATAATTATCGAGTCTTGTCGGACAAGAAGTAAGGGATCCTACCTCTCTCTTTCTTTATAAGAACTCTCTTTTATGTAATTTATTGTAATCTCATATTTTTATGTTTGGGGATGATATTTTATATTCCTCTTACTATAATTTTTATTTTAATATGATCAGAGAAACTATTTGATCTCATCAAACAATTTTTGGAAGTTTTAAGTGGCGCCATTAGGCTACCGAGTTTTCGTAAAGGATTTGTCATCTCCCTTTTATTCCCTTGACATTTACACCATGATTGACACTGTTTCCATTGAGTGGTGTATGTACTACACATTATTATACACATTTTGTGGTATAATTTCAAAAAATGGGGTTTTACATCTTCATGGTATGACCCTTCATCCATGGGGTGTATGTTTAGAAAGGTACCTATGTCGGTCAGGGAACCTTTCACCCTCCTCTTTTTTAAAAAAATTATTATTTTGTTATGTATTTTAATTCACATAATATTATGTTGGGATATGTTTTTATATATCTTTATTGATTTAAATTTTATGTCAAAGTTATGAGATACCATTTTCTCTCCATCAAATCATTTTCGAAATTTTAATGTGACGTCGTTCGGCTGTCGGATTTCTGTAAGGGAAATTCATAACCCACTTTAAATTCTTTGGGTTAAACCTCCAATTCTTGATTATATTATGCCAAGATTAATTATGGAATATCTATGTTGTAATTCCCACAATCCATTGTGTGGATATACTATTTCTACACAGAATCATCTCTTTGATAAATTCTTACAAACTTGTATGGGAAATCATAACTCAATCTCATTTCCTTGAGTTAAATAACTATGTCATTGGTTTTGTTTTTCCAAGATTATATGTGAATGACATCTGATTGATTCACACTTAATATCCACTTATATTGTGTGTATTTATATTTTTCACACATAATTATGTGATAGATTTATCATTAATTTAAGGATGCCATCTTTATAATGTATTTCATCTCAAATTACATTTCCATTGAGACTTCATTGTTGTTATGCACCGATTCACTATTATATGGTGTGTATATAGTCCTTTGACATATTATATCATGATTCCATTTATTCTCGTGATATTATAAAGTTCAGATTAAATGTTATTCCACAATTATTTTTATTCAAGAGTCTCTCATTTTGTTAAAAACTCTTTAACAAAAATATCATTTTAAATGTTTTAAATATTAATTATTCTAAATCATTATCTTTAATGTACATTTTTTCAAAATGGTTTTCAGTATTTATTTATATGGAAATTAATGTTTTAAAAATTATAATTCCACTAAAATCTTCATTGTGGTATGGGACCCTTTTATTCAAAAATATCTTTAAAATGATTTTTAGAAATGGATTGATTAATTAAATAGCTTGGAATTACTTATTATGATTGCAAATGAAATGTTGTTATTGAAAGGATTATATTTTTAATATTTTTATGTGTAATTATGGTACTTGGAAATTTTACGGGTGGTTACATGGTAAACCATATGACGGGTGGTGTTGTGAATACTAGGACGGGTGGTTACATTATAACCTCCAATACATTGGTTATGGAATTCGGCCGTATGGCTATTACATTACATGATATGTGTGGAAGTCGATCATATGGTTATTCCATTTTAGTATGTTTATGTCCCAAGTTATCTTTATAAGTTATCTATATGGGTATTATGGAAATATTTTGGTTATAAAAAAGGTATGTAAATATCTTTTATTCAGTGAAGAGTTTCTTTACTACTTCATAAAGTTGAAAAGTATTAATTTGATAAAGTAGTCTTGTTTTACTTGTTGTTTTAAAAAAATAATAGTTTTCCTTCTTTGTGTATCCTTTACTGGGCTTTTTATTCTCATCCTATGTTTTTGAAATGTTTTCCACAGGACATAAAGAAGAATAGTCTCAAGGATGGGTTCAAGGAAAGACATGATTTCTAAAACATGGAACTAGACATGTTTCTTTTTAAGTGTTTTTTTATTATTTAATGGAAACTTAGTAGAAGTGTCTACTATGTAATCTTTTGAGATGTAATAGTTATGACCTAATTCACTAAAACTCTAAACCTGAAAAGATCCTCAATGTGAATTATTCATTTAATTCATGATTATGTAAGGTTTAAGGTCGGGGCCTTATAGTTGGTATCAAAGGTAGGTTTAGATAAATTTAGAGGTTAGGGTATTCTCTAAGAATATGTTACATTACCATAATGGTTAGGATTTCAAAAAGAGTCCTAGTTTTGATAAAGTGAATGAGTAAGTATATCTTAGTGTTTATCTTCCTCATTAGTACATGATGGTTTTGTTGATATACTAACACTGACATTTCTGTTTTTAGTGAATGGATGGATCTAGTAGGCACCAAGGTGACAATAGTTTTAAAGGAAATTGTGGTGGTTATCTGATTAAGAGACGAGATTAATTGGGGGATTCAATGAGGATGGTCATGGTTGTTCTAAACCAACTATCAAGGTGTCATGATCAACCAATTGAACCTTGGTATGTTCTGTAATGCATCATGTACTAGATGACCAATCGACGTGGAAGTTCAAGTAATAATTATAAAAGTAACCATTAGGGTTTATATGATCCTTACTTTTGAGGTAATTATGGGGTACTATATGTTATAATGGAAAGTGAAAGGCAGGAGATAAAATTGCGGTTATATTATGTTATGGTTATTTTTGAAGATTTTATCTCATTTTGGGGAATGTTTTAAGGATTATATAGTTTTGGAAAAAGGACAACACGCAGACCGTGTGACAACCCGTCATGTCAGACAAAGCTGTGGGAATCGAACCCAAAACCAATGTGCGACTAGTATTTATCACCTACCACTGGACAACGTGAAGTCTCGGGTTATTTTGACAAATTCTTTTTTGTTAGATGATTTTAGGAATCAACTGTAATATTATTTTGGGTTATCTATGAAAATTATTTACCTATAATGGAGGATGTATGATTAGGTTAATTAATTTTCAATATGGGACTTTAAGATCAACTGATGTTATTTGAAGATAAATGTTAATTTGTACCTTGGAAGACTACGTCATTAAATCTTTCAAATATTTGGGTTTCAATCTTAGTTCTGTTTAGTTTGAATAATTTTATGGACAAATTGTTTATCTAATGGTCTTCGTTGAACATTGGGTTTGTTTGACAATTTTTGGAGATTAAGAATAGATTTTATTTTTTATAAAGTATTATTCATTTGTGAATCTTGTTCTAACAATTTTTTGTTCTGGATTTTGTCAAAAGACATGGGAAATATATAGTTCTCTTTTGTGGATTTGGTTATTCTCAAGATTTTGATTATAGTACTATTAATGTGAACAAGTCTTCCTAGATACTCATGTTTTGGAGAAAATATGAGTTTTATTAAGGAATATAGTAAAAGTTGAAAGTCTATGTGACAAGTATGTATGTTTCATTATGATTTATATAAGCTCAAAAATAAATTCCTCAATGAAGAGTAACTTAAAACAAAATTTTTTTCTGTAATCTTTTCCTACTAGGGAATCGAATACCATTTAACCCATCACATGTTTGTGATAATCTTATGGTTAACATTCTCCTTGACATGTTTACTATCACTCTCCCTCAGAACATTACCCTTTATTTTTTCCTCTATATCCATGTTTTCCTACATGGAATCCTAGTATTAGTAAACTTGGGTGACCATTATACTTCTCTTTCTTTATTTTAAAGTGATTGTTTTACTGACTCCTGTTCCGATGTGGGATTTTCAATGAAGTTTCCAAGCCCAATTTTAAAATTACGAGTATGCAATTTCCAAAAGGGGGGAAGGATGTAACACCCCAGGTAAATAATGAATATGACATTTTCAAATTTAATTTATATTTGTTAATAAAATATTAATATAACTTTAAATGGGACGCAATGCTCGATGGCGTACCCAATACGCAACAATGAGTTTCTTGAGAATCTTACGTTGCACTCTAATAATAAAATAATATTATTTTAAATTGTAGTTAACTCCTAGCCATTGTAATGGCGGGAATGAACAGAACTAACTAAAAAATGATTATATATGTTTGTCAAATATTTACAATAAATGTAAGAGGATTAAAAATGTGAATGAATCCAATTTTAAGCGTAAACATTCTAATATACTTTAAAAGGTCGATTAACCGCCTGTTGATGACGAACCTCTTTTAAATCCACTTTTTGACAATTTTATGTGTTATATTTGAGGAAATAAAATTCTTCATTAGAATCGGGACATCAAAATTTACTTTGTGTAAATTTTTGGTATTTTTTCAATAAAGTTCATTTTTTAATGAATAGTGAAAAATGTAGTATTTTAAATCAAAACCCATTTTTAATCTTATTTATTTATATGATTACATTATCTTTTGAATTTTTTTTAAAGTGAAATTAGAATATATTTTTACCATTTTATCCAATAGTGGTCGTTGGAATTAATTTCATCTTGAAATTGGATATAAACTAGTGTCAATCTTTTGATACTTATTATTTCATAAAAACACTCTATTTTCTCTGACAGCAGGAAATAATTATAAAATTAATTAATGTAACCTATATGTTTTGAATTTTTATAAATAGAAATCATTTTTTAATTCAGAATATCAAATATAGCTTAGGGTTAATTTGTGGTATTTTTCTGAAAAACATCAATTTAAGATGAATAGTAAAACCACTAAGTGGTAGTTAAAGAAACTGATTTTTCTTTTAAATGTTACTTTTCTACATCTGTGACATGATTTTCAAAAATCATACATACATGGTTGTCATTATGAAGTAAAATTTAGTTCAATGAGATTAAAATAATTTTTGGTGAATAATGACTTTTATGTTTTATTAATCTCGATTAAAGGTAATTAGTGTAATTTAAGGTAAAAATAATGTTTTAATAATATGAAATGACCTAGAAACATGTCCTAACCTAATTGGATGTGTCATGGCAGACTAAGGAAATCCATGGGTCAACTTGGGGAGCCCATGGAGCCACTTTGATAGGAAAATGTCATAAAAAACTTTTTATTTAATGTTAAAATAAAAATGTCACAAACATGAGTTATTTTACTAAAACAATTTTGAAATGGGGTTATACAAGTCATATTTTTTACTATAAATATTCATTAGAAATCTAAAAATATTTCCTACATCATGATATGTTTTTTATAATTTTTAGACATTAAATAAATTAATTTATTTATGACACTGTGATGATGCAGTGATTACCTCATAAATGAACGATTTAAATTAAATGAGATGATAGGGTGAAAGATAAGTCTTAAACTTGTAAAAAACTTATTGGATGAGTGTATTTAGAAACCTTATATCCATATCCTAGAAATATATCCTTTTGGGACCTTTTCAATCTGAAAAAAAATTTATAATAAAGTAATATTTTATAACTTTCCAAGACTGCCCCTCCTCTCCTCTTATAAAAGGCCCCCACCTCTACCACCTTACACACACCTCTCAAACCTTTGGCTCGGCCAACCCCTGCTCATTTAATATCTCAACATCCCTCTATTCATCATGTATTCCTCACATTGGGCATAATTCTTTCCAAGGATTCCTTTGAGCTCAAATCAAAGAGAGTTACCTGATTTAAAGGCAATGTCATCCCTTGTGTTCTTTTGTCTTATTTTCCTTATCCAAACCCCAAAACACTTTTTATTGATTTTTTTGGTAAAAAACAGTATATTTAATATACTAGGATGTTGTTATAAGAAATATCTGAGCTACACTTTTACACACCTTCGTCTAATGTTTATAGAAAATATTGTTTCTGTGGATGGCGAATTACTGCCTCACGAAATAATGATTGTTCAATATTCTTTTAACACCTTCAAAGGTGGCCATTAATATGTCACTATATTTATATATGATATATAATATGATAATTTTTTCTTTAAGATTCTGTATTTTTCATTTATGGAATACCTTTTTGGGTTCCATTATCAGTAAACGTGATATCTTCATTTTAGGAAGTGCAGATTACCACCTCCTCAAAGTGATGTGATTTGTTAATGCCATATGTGGGATGTATAAGGGATGGAATTAATGATATTACATATGATATCCTAATGGAATTATAATATACCTTTATATCATTATTATTTCATTCCATTGTATACAAAAAATAATGAAATGAAAGTAGCGTTAATGCGTACGAACGGCCTACCGTCTCCATGAACGGTACATTTCATTTCTTATCTCCAAATGTTATGTACTACTATAAGTACATATATTTAATATATTACATCTAACTGATATATATCATTCTGTAATTATAATATATATATATATATATATCTCTCATTTTTTATTAATTCCATTAATATGACAAAAAATGAATGTAGCGTTCATGCGTACGTACGGCCTACCGTCTCCATGAATGGTGCTTTTAATTTTATTTCCAAATGCTATGGAATAGTATAAAATGAATATATAATGTATATATATGATATTTAAAACATAAATACTATTCATGATATGATGTATCTATAACTACATGGAAAATTCTTTTCCAACAAGTTCAATTTTTACTCATGTACCGAACATCGACAAAAACGTATGATATGAACTCACTTTATTAATAAATTATTATAACATTATAATATGTGATATGAACTGAATAATAATATTTAAAGGAGGTCCTTGAGAAATTATAAATTTACAAAATTTTATTATTCAGGAGAATAAAGAACGATCGAGTCATGTCGGACACGAGGCAAGGGATCCTACCCCTCTCTTTCTTTTTAAGAACTCTCTTTTATGTAATTTCTTTTATGCACATATTTATTATGTTTGGGGATGTTATTTTATATTCTTATTACTTTAATTTTTATGTTCATATGATGAGGGAAACTATTTGATCTCATCAAACCATTTTTGGAAGTTTTAAGTGGTGCCATTAGGCTGTCGAGTTTTCGTAAAGGATTTTTCATCTCCCTTTTATTCCTGTGACATTTACACCATGTTTTCCACCATTTACTTTGAGTGTTGTATGTAATTCAAATTATTATACTCTTTGTGTGGAATAATTTCAATTATGGGTATTTACATCTTCATGGTATGACCCTTCTTCCATGGGGTGTACGTTTTGAAAGGTACCTAAGTCGGTAAGGGAACCTTTCACTCCTCTTTTAAAAAAAGACTTCTTTTGTTATGTCTTCTAATTCACATACTATTATGTTGGGATTTGTAATTATATATACTTACTGATGTTAATTTTATGTCCATGTTATGAGATACCATTTTCTCTCTCATCAACTCATTTTCGGAATTTTTAAGTGACGTCGTTATGCTGTCGGATTTCTATAAGGGAACTTCTTAACCCACTTTCAATTCTTTGGGTTAAACCTCTACTTCTTGATTATATTATTACAAGATTATGTGTGGAATATCTATGTTTTAATTTACACAAACCATTGTGTGGATATACTATTTCTATACATAATCATCTATTTGATAAATTCGTACAAGCTTGTATGGGAAATCATAACTCAATCTCATTTCATTGAGTTAAATATCTATATCATTGGTTTTGTTTTTTCAAGATTATATCTGAATGCCCTATGATTGTATCACACTTAATATCAACTTATGTTGTGTGTATTTATATTTTTCGCACATAATTATGTGATATATTTATCCTTAATTTAAGGATACCATCTTTATAATTGATTTCATCTCAAATTACATTTTCATTGAGACTTCATTGTTGTTATCCACCAATTCACTCTTATATGGTGTGTATAATGTATTTTGACATATTATATCATGAATCCCTTTATTATCATGATATTATAAAGTTCGGATTAAATGTTATCCCGTAATTATTTGTATTCAAGAGACTCTCATTTTGTTAAAAACTCTTTAACAAAAATATCATTTTAAATGTTTTAAAGATTCATTATTCTGAATCTTTATCTATAATGTCCATTTTTATCAAAATATTTTTCCGTATTTATTTATATGGACATTAATATTTTAAAAATTATAATTACATTAAAATCTTCAAAGTGGTATTGGACACTTTGGTTCAAAAATCTCTTTAAAATGATATTCGAAAATGCATTGATTAATTCAATATCATGGAATTACTTATTGTGATTGGAAATGAAATTATGTTTTTGAAATTTTTATATTTTCAATATTTTTATGTGTAATGATGGTACTTGGACATTTTATGGGTGGTCACATGTTAATCCAAATGACGGGTGGTGCCGTGAATACCAGGACAGGTGGTTACGTTATAACCTCCAATGCATTGGGTATGGAAGTCGGCCGTATGGATATTCCATTAAGTGATATGTGTGGAAGCCGACCGTATGGTAATTCCATTTAAGTATGTTTATGTCCCATGTTACCTTTATATGTTATCTATATGGGTTTTATGGTTATCTTTTGTTTACAAAAGGGGTATGTAATGATCTTTTATTCAGTGAAGATTTTTTTTACTACTTCATAAAGGTGAAAAGTATTACTTTGATAAATTATTCTTGGTTTACTTGTTGTTTTGAAAAACTAACAGTTTTCCTTCTTTGTGTATCTTTTACTGGGATTTTTATGATCATCCCAAGATTTTGAAATTTTTTGCATAGGACTTAATGATGAATAGGGTCGTGTATGGGTTCAACAAAAGACATGTTATCTAAAACATGGAACTATAAATGTTTCTTTTTAAGAGTTTTTTTATTATTTTATGGAAACTTAGTAGAAGTGTCTACTATGTAATCATTTTAGATGTAATAGTTATGACCTAATTATTTAAAACTCTACACCTGAAAAGATCTTCTATGTGAATTATTCATTTAATTCATGATTAAGTTAGGTTTAAGGCTGAGGCCTTATATTAAGTATGTGAATTACCATCACAATATGATATGGTTGTTCATGATATTAAAACTAGATGATTTATTTTTTGGAAAATAGGAAATCCTTAAGATGCAATTCATGAATCAATGATTCAGTTTGTGAAATATTTCTTCATATTCAAGTCCATATCTTTCATATTTAATATATATATATAACCCATTATAATCATTAGGAAATATTTTGGTATATTCAAATATTCTATGGAACTCTAATTTATTCATTAATCATTGTATTGGTTGGTTTCTCCTGTATTTTAAAGTGAAATCATTATATCATCTTTATATTTCATTACAATGATAATTGGAAATGGTGTATGGATAATTTTATGGTATATTTAGAAATTAATTATTGTTTTAAAATTCTATATATCTTTTTTTTATCTTAGAGGCCAATTCTCATGTTTGTTGAGTTCTAGAACATTAGAATATTGAGATATGTGTTTAGCTAAAATCTTTAAAAACACTTTATATTACAAAAACATTATTATATGACATTAGAATCGATTTCTTGGACATCAGTTGTGGTTCTTATATCACTTATCATCTTAGAGTGGGTGGATCTCATATTTTTTTGCAACATCTTATGTTTAATGTTGGTGATTCCATCACTAGCCTATGATGAATGATCATTGAATGATCATTGTTTTTATAAGTATTTTCCTAAAAGAATAATCATGAATCATGATTGACTATTTCATTTCATCATGATCTCTATTTTATTTCACCGATATAACAATGTATAAAACTGGTGTTGTATTGAAAATTACAAATATAATAACAAATGGATCATTATGTTTGATTAAATAATTAAATTTTTATAAATATTAAAAATTGTATTTTCACTTATTTCTTATGGTTTCATTTTCGGTGGAGGGGATTTAGAGGGCCCAGGATAATGTTAAGGAAAACTTTCTAAACTGTACAAGAATCCCATAACATATATCAACTCAACTAAAAAATCATTCTAAATTTTAAATTTAATTGGGAGGATTTTTTGGTATGATCCAAAATTAATTTGGATAAAACTTTTTAAAGGACATCCAAACCAAATTCATTATCTATGGGGCCCAACTGTTCCAAACTGTCCATGAAAACGATTTTTCACGATGTAAAATGATTTATTATATATATCTTTAATTTATAGAATTTTATATATTATGTAGATTCTATATTTGATATGGATACATGTAGGGTTTTATCTATCATTTTAGTACATTTTTCCAGGTCATGATAAGGTAGTTTACAGGCCCAAAATCATAGTCCATGTTGTATCCTGAAATAAAGGTTCCCCCAAACAACCTCCCATTTTGCCTATAAAAGAGAAACATGGGGACCACATGTATAATTTCAACTACGTTGAGAAGTTTATCCATTTTGGAGACCGACTGGATTTATATCCTCATCCAAAATGATCTAGAGGCTGTGAGATGTTTTATTCCAACCTCTAGGGATTTATCCATGTTTCATGTAGTTATAAACTCCTTGTGATCACTAGGGAAGGAAAATCATGTAAATCTATAGCTACATAAGTGAAATATTTCAATGATATTTTTATTTCCTATTTTTTGTAGTCTTTATTCGACCCCTATTCATATTTAATTGACTTATATCATTGCATATCACAACTGAGTCATGTGACCATTTTAGGTTGTACATATTCATGTGATGTTTCCAACATTGTTATCAAATTATAATCCCTTTAAATATTTTCGTTCTTTTATAGTTGATATTTGTAAATTATTCTCTCATAAAAACATACATGTCCATTTAAATTAATTATATGATAAAAATATTACATAGTATACCAATTTAGACAATGCATAGTGTTTTCCTTCAGCTTCATTTGCGGTTCTCAATTATGATGCCCAACATAAATAACCCTATCATTGGTGGTAGTCAATGGATCATTTTTTGTTTATTATTGATCCATAAGAATTTTCCTGGAATATAATTAGTAAATTTATGGTTCTATTTTTTAAAATCCTTGTATTAAGTGAATTAGTAAATAACTTGTTCTATATTTTCTAAATACAATCTATAATATATTTGAAAAATAATTGGGTCATGGAATGATATATGATGAATCATTATAGATAATTTCATTACTACCACTCAAACTTCATCACTATGAAATAACATTTGCATCATTATGAAATCACAAAGAAATACTCTTCTTGAATATTTTGAGAGAATCGTTTTTTTATTTTCCCACACCACAAAATTAGTGAAAAATTTATAATTCAAAACTAATATGAGAGACTAGTATCCATGAATCATTTCATGATATATGATGTAGATATTAGTTCCTTACTAGATAAAACTCAGGTCACCTCTCATGACATAACATCGAACATGGAATCAAAATGAAAAACAAATCTGTACATGATCAATCATACCCACCCTATGAGTTTATGATATAATTCATTCTTCTCTTGAAACAATTTGAACAATAATAATGAAGAGATGCGTACCCTAATATGATAAATTTTCAACTACATGGTAATTCACACTCACAACCCATTCAATTGAATATTTATATTAATTCCAATTATAGTAATTGATTGGTAATGTTCCTGTAACATCGTGATACATTTGAGTCTTGTATAGTAGTATTATATGGGAATCCTATTCATCAACTACCTTCCTTAATGTTAGAAAAAATTATACCAAATCAAAAACCCTGGTTTAAATCACAAACACAATATTGTCAAGGTGGAAATTGAAGGTATTCATAAAAATATTTTCTCAACAAGGATAATGGATGTAACATTATTATCATTCTCTAAAAAACCACTCAACATCCTCCAAAATTTAAAATTACCTCAAGTAGATAGAGATGAATATTTAATCCAAAAAATTATAGTTCCATCAAACCTCACAACTAGCTATTGAATACCTATGAACTCTTGTGGGGAATTGGAAAACAAATTTGCTGAGAAAATGATGTATGGTTGTTGAAAAAGACCGTCATAGCCTATTTCATATCCAAAAAACAATGATTTTTTTTTCAATAACACATCATAGTGGTAAATAATTTTCTTCTTTCAGAGATTCTACACAACTGGTAACACGCCAACCTGAAAACTCCACTTCTTTCCCAACAAAATTTTCTTACGAATGACATTTAAACAAAAGTGTAATGTTATAATTGGGGATACCCATGATTAATTCATTCCACATCCATTCACCCAAATAATCTATATACATAATAAAAATTCTGATATTGATATTGATAATGAAATAATGGATTCATAAAAAAAGTTGCAAGTTTAATTTCCTTAATTGGATATAGTTAAAAAATTGCCTCCACACACAAACTTTCACAAAGGGTTTTTCATCTATAAATGGTGAACAAATGAGAATGAGTGGTTCATCATGAAATAAATGTCATGAATTTTATATAACCATCAATTTAAACTAAATGAACAGATCCATGCATATTCATGAAAATATGAACCATAGGGAAGACCTTATTTTCTAATGAATTTATAGATTTGAGTGATTGTTGACTCTGTGTAAACATCTATATTGGTTGGAGAACATCACAAATGGGTAATCAATGTGTATAATTCAATCTACATAAGAAAACACCAACCAATAGTGATCGAGTATGTCTTCATAATATTGATGAATATCCTCTTCCTAGCAAGCATCTATATTCTGGTGATGGCATATTCTAGAGACCATGGACATTCCCCTCTCATACATGTAAGGTCATTCAATTAAATAGAAATTAAAATTTTATACATAAAAAGGAATTTTTACAATTGATGTTTTTGTTGAGAAGTTATGTTCCAACATACATGATGATTTGAACAACCCCATTGAAGACCACTCCACTCTTCCTTTCTTCAAGATAGAAGTTGTCTCCAATGGAAGACATAGACAAACAATTATTTCATCAATCAATACACTGAATAATTTTTAAATTATTCACCCTTGTATGATTTGAGTTAGGATCAGGTATTGATTATTTTATGGGTTATAAAAGTGTTAATATTATTATTTAATTGATTATTTTTTTCTTTATGTGGTACCCATGAATGATGATGATTTTGAAATTTTCATTTCCATTGATTACCATTACATTGAGAATAACCATGATAAAATATATAGTTTCATTTTCATAACTCACCAAAAATAATCTATCTATATCCAAAAACCATTAGTGTAGAAGCTAAAACCACTTCATTGTAATTTAATATACAATGAACTTCACAATATTGAAAAATTTTCCATCATTATTTGCAATATCATATCCCCACATCTGGAATCCAAAAAGATAGTAAATTTTGGAGATTTTATGATGTTGATATAATATACAATGGATAATATTCTAAATATTATCCTATAAATTACATTGAAACATATACATCTGTATGATTAGACTAAATATGTATATCAAGCTCAATGCCAGTTGAACCCCACCCTCCGTGAAGTTGTAAAAAATGAAGTCAAAAAAATTGATATTTATGGGTCCATCAATTAAAAATCTATATGTAAATGGGGTTTCCCAGTATAGGATTTGACAAAAAACTATAATAATTTTAGTGTCAAATTAATGGGTTGAATTTCTTCGAGCACATGTGAAAAATATTTGATGAGTTTTTATTGAAAATCGTATACTGAATCAAGCCATTCCTAAGGACCACTTTCCTCTACATGTCATTTAAAATATTATTGATATATCATTTAATATGTCCAGTTATTTTTTCCATGATGTCTAATTGAGTTATTTAGAAATAAATATATCCTTTATGTATCATTAAATTAAAACACATACATATACACCTGTAAAATTTTCAAAAATATGTATTCCTTTCAGTGTCTGTAATGATCTCGATACTTTTCAACAATGTTTGTTGAGTATTTTTTGAGTTTCAAGAGAATTGTATTAAAGTTTTTCTGAATGATTTTATCATTTATGGATCATTCATTGATGAATCATTGGTAAACCTATGTTTTTTCCAATACCATTACATTTAATAGATCTATAATAAAATTATTATAAATACTATTTCATGGTTTAGTATGGAATATTTATTGGTAAATTATTTCATATGATTGAAATCAACTGGATAAATAAAAATGAACTAATATCAAACCTTCAATATCAAAAATCTGTTCATGAGGTGTGATATTTCATGGGACATACTCATTTTTACCACTAATTCATTAATGTCAATAATAAGGTCACACATCCATTGTCTCATTTGTTGAAAAATGATTTTAAATTACTTTTTCATAAAAATGTGTTTGATTTCAATTCACTAAAAATGTGTATCACAATACATCCGAGTATCCAACAACTATTGTGGTATTTCCACTTAGTAGTTATTTTTGATACCTCTAAAATTCTTTTTCGGTTAGTTTTATCACATTCAATTGTGAAGTATCCTCATGTAATTGTGTATACCCAAGGTACCCATGACCATTCCCACAAAAACTAAAAGACCACTAAAAATGAATTTTTATATTAACTATTACTTGAATTAGTTTTTTCATATCAAATTAGTTAAAAATCAATTTTTTGGATCGTACTACATATTGATTTTAGAAAAATAACAGTGATGGTAGGCCACACCATATTTGGTTAAAGCTCCTAAACTATGTTTTTACATTCATATTTCAGATAAGAAAGTGTAAAATATAGTAGAAGGACACATTAGTAAGAATTCCAAAAATTTGGACTATAATGTTTAATCAAACCTCCCCATTGGATTATTCATTCCTTTGTAGAACCTTTTTCATGTTATAGACATTACCCCTGGTATGAAGACAAAATAAATTTTATTTCATAATATCAGTTCACCACTTATTTCCATCCTGCATAGTATAGAAGGCATTTTCATGATTCATAATGATGCATTTGGGATAACCCCTATTGGTGGAGAATTTTTTGTGGCCCAGTCATTTATCAGTGTGTCTCTGACAATGAGTTCAGCTTATTTTTTTTACTTATTCCAGAATTTTTCTTATGGAGAACACATTGTATCTCAACATATATATTAAAACGTTTTTTGACTTGTTACAATATTTTCCATAATTTTATAAGGATTTTAATTGGATTTGTATATCATTTACATGATTTTAATTAACAAGGATAATATCATAGAGGAATGAAATTCACTAACTAACCATGTTACTATGTGAAATCGTTGATTCAGGGGGGAAATTAATTCAGGGGTTCATATCGAAATTCATTAGGCATTGTGTGAATTATACTCGATGTTGAATATGTTTATAAATCGGTGAATGTAAAGGATACATGGACTGATGAACCTATAGTTATTGTGGATTATGTGAGATCTAATATATTTAGATGATTGTTTTCCTTGATTCAACATCATTGATCAATGATCACACTTTTTTAAGGTCAACATGTATTACATGCTATGTAACAATAGGGGTTTTCATGAATTATCCACTATATTCCTCTCGAAAACCAATGTAAAAGAAGAAATATGAAATTAGGAAGTTAAGTTAATAATGGGAAAAACTACATCCCAATAAAAAATTGTACAGTTTTATCATTGATGATTCACATTGGGTGTACCATAAATCATTTAAAACACCGGTTAGATCGTCACAATAAATGATGGTGCTTGTAGTGGGTTGTCACCTCCTAGTGGCGATTGTGAATGTTGCATATTGCACATTTAAAAAATTTAATTTGATTATTTCAGATTCCGATGAGCATATATTTAGGTCGATTCTGAAGGTGTACGATATTTTCAGTGGTGAATATGAAAACTCATGAAACAAAAAATATAATTAAAAGGATATCAATGATGACATGAATTATCATTGGACGGATCATATTATTGAGAAGGTCCTCATAGTAAGATCTCAGATCACCATGAGAGAAGAGGGGTGAATCAAGGTGTAAAATATATCTTCAAAAGTGGTGGATCATATTCCCAGGTTGGTAAGAAATCATTAAAACTATAAGATGGATTCAATTAGCAATCAATAATTCACATGTAGAGAGACAACACATCACTTTAACTTGGTTCACTCATAATAGCTACTTAATGGGGCATACATCGACTGTGTTTGGTAATGTCAAAATCCGCTAATCTTTATTAGTTATAGAATCCAATAGATCGGTCACATTCACTATATGTCAGGAATACTATCATTACATTATTTTAGGGAAGTGTCACTATGTCCCTTAGTAATCATCAATCGACTCTCTCTATCTCACTACTTTGAGGGATGTCTAAAATTGTATATCAACATGAATTTCACATCAATGGATTAGCGTTAATGTTTTTTTCCATAACAATTCAAGAGACTCTCCATTCAGCATATACATGATTTGATACTCTTCGAAAAACATTTCTACATAATCCTGAGGTTTAATAAAACCTTTCATGACACTCATTCACAAGGATAACTACCTTCATGAATCTCTTGGCCTATGCGGAACACACTACCTCCACAATGCTCATCTTCCTTTGTAGAAAAACATTCTTTCATGAATGCCACCGAGTCAACATGGAATACCCCATCCTCGTTGATCACGAATTAATAAAAAGCATTACCATTAGTTATCAATAATATAGTATGGTTGTGATTCTCAATATTTCATGGAATAATAATTTCAGAATGCACCATAGGTTATTCAAAATTAGATTGATTCTAGATTTTCCTAGGAACCTATTATATAGGGTAATGAAGTGTAGCCTCTTATATATTTTTCTCGATCGTTCACACAACACCACTGAATCTTGTGTGATTTTCATATCATTTAAAAACACCTTCATAGTACTCCTCCCTTACTAATGCTCTAATGAAATTCTATGTTTGTTATTCTCTTCATAGTTGTTGAGCCTTCCATCAAAAAATCTCCCAGTTATGATGGTCCTCTTATGATAATTATGTAGAAACACTATCTCTATTCTCGATTTTCCACTTCTTTGTGAAACTAATCATAGGCTTCACAAAATCCATTCCATTACCATTTTTGTGAATTTTTTTCTTGAAAAAAGCCATTCATGATGCTCATCATAATCAAGGAGAACACTATTAGAAATCACATATCCTTTTGAAAAAACAAATAATGTATCCATTCATTGCATAACTCATGCCTTTTCCATAATTTCAAAAGGCCTTCAAGGATGTCCAATTTTCATGATGCAACAAAAATACCAAATTTTATACACCAAAAATTGATAATCACTCAGAAATGAAACCTCCTTAATTACTAATATCTTCTTGAACTAGAAGATCCAGTTCCATCCAAACTCCTTGATCATCCATGTGAGGATTATAAAAAACCATATTATAATTTATATAAATTATACAATATCATTGAACAATTTCTCCTTTGGGTTTGTTAAAAATATAAAGATAAATTCAATGAATCACCAGCAACTATAAAAAACTAGTTATGCACCAAAAAACTCAGCCAACACTCTATGTCTATGTGAGAAATGATCAGTGTAGAAAAGAATAGTAGAAGGATGAATAGGGTTCTCATGACTATGATTACTTCAAAATATCCATGTAATGATCTAAATATTTTTTTTCTAAGATGGAATTGTTTTCTCCATTCTCATTTTTGAATTTCATTACACTCTATATTTCTTCATCCTATAATACTTTATCCAAAAAAAGATAATTCTCTTTTGTTGCTTCCTCTAATTTATCTATTCTCACCCATTATATATAATCCAAATTACTAAATTTTTCTTTTTTGGATCCTGAATGACTACCCTTGGATCATATATCTCGCATAAACCTTCATCATATCCAAAAGAATTAAAATAGTTAACATAACTTGGGAGGAAGGATTTTCATAACCTCTTAATTTATTGGGATTTTGAAGAATAAAAATGTTAAAAAAATTCATATCTAACATATTTGATGATAATATATTTCTCAGTATTTAATTCACATGATCATCAGTTCCAATAACAACCATTTTATTCATTCCTTGACTTACTTTTTCCTTGATGAAGTGATACATAATTTCAATATGTTTTTTTTATGAAAATGTAGTATAGGATGATTCATATGATCATTCATACTCTTGTTATAAAATTGATTTAACATTGGGTCTTTCACCTCATCCTCGATATTTACCACTTGAATCTTCATCCATAGTAGTTCAGTTAATAAATTTATAGCAGATATATACTCACCGTCAGACGTACTATGGGACGTGATTTGTTGATTCCTACTCAACCAGTACACAAATTTCTTTAAAATAAATAACTCTCCATCACTTATTTAATTTCTATCAAAAACATCACTAGAATAGTATGGATCATAAAATGCTAACTTTTCACTATCAGAAAAAATTTATAGATCCCTATCTCTTTCTATAGATGTATCGTAATCATTCTTCCCGAGTTTTGTTCCAACTAAAATTGGAATTGTAAAGGATCAGAACCATTCATATTGATTTTATTCAGTATTTCTCATCCATTCATATGTGGAGAAAATAATATGTAATCACTTTTATGTATCACCTAATACCTCATAAATTATGAGAGATAAACAAAACTAATCATTTCATGTTCTGATTTCTGGTGATAAATCAATTTCCACTACTATCTTCTGGCTTCCACCAAGAATGATATCATCTAGATAAACCAGCACCATAAATTTATTAGCTTAACTATTCTTCACTTATATATTATAATTTATAATATTTTTCTGAAATTGGAATTCATCATAAAAGCTTCGTGTTGAGGATACCATATTTGTATCCTCAGTTTCATACCATTGAGATAAACTCATGAAGTTTCTAGGATGTTTCTTCAGTAATTCTTTCCTCTTATAATTCATCATAAAATTTATATTCCGTGGGTTAACAAAAATTTATTTAGAAGCCTTCCACCATATATGAATTTGAATCTATCTATTTACTAATGATCATTATCCCTAAAACCCCTTCCCAATGAAATATTATTTATGAATTTTTTAGAAATATATTGATAGATGACAATAAAAAAATTATTCATGAAGCTTCTTCATCAGTCTATATTTTTCTTTCCCTTTATGGAATTAATTTTCAGCATCTTCTTAATGGTGGATATAATCATGAATTGATTCCATGATATTTTAGTATCGATATAAAATAGAATCGTTATTTATCTGGTGATGGTTTGTATTGTAAATCATTCACATCGTCCACATAGATATTCTTCTTGGACAATTATTCTTGAAAGATACAATATATATGATCAATTAGTGATATTTCCTTCCTCAGCAGTTCTATCATGAATTGAAAGCCCTATCAACCTATTAGGTTCTACCCTTGAGAACATGCATCTACTTCCATTCCCAACATTTTATGGAACAATATAATAATTTAATTTTTAATGGAATAAGGGTTTTCTTTCTTTCTTCTTAAATATGATCTACAATGCTCATATGATCATCGTAATCATGATTCCACATTCCTTCCAGTCTTCATTCTTGAACATCTGATCATATGTTCAAATTTATGTTGTCATCGAAATGATATATTCATATTACCATCTTATTTTTGTGAAGACTATTTATTTTTAAAATCCATAATTAATGATACAGTATTATAGCTCTTATGAACTAGTTTATGATCTAGTATTATGAATAATATTAATTTTACTATGTGTCCAGGCTACAAACATCTCTATGAAAAAGCTTCTTTAAAATATGAGTAAACTTTTTGGCAAACTCGCATGACCATTTTTCTCATAACATTGAAGGTTCCCATTTACTTTTGCACCATCCTTGGTTTGTGAGTCCTCAAATTTCCTCATTATTTAAAAATATTATGGCCAAATATGTTGCATGTCATTAGGAAATGTTGCAGTATATTTTGATCTTCTACATGGTTTTGTTTGAGAGTCTTCCACCTTAGTGGTTTTCATCGATGTACTACCCTTCATCTTAATGGATTTAGAAACCATGTAATTCTCACGAAACATCCTCAATACCCTCTGGGGTGGATTTCTATTCACATGAATCTTATAATTCTTTCCAAGGATTATTATTCATTCTTAGGTCGATTTTATTGTGTTATTTCCTTATCATATATGGATAAATGCTGAGATGAACATGTACCAACTCTATGAACACTTACATTGCAATCCTGACATATGTTTTATAGCCTACTAAATATGTTTATAGAAAATTGATTCTTCTGGACCGATGTATGTTGGTTTTTTATATTGGTCTTTCTCCCCTATGAGATGTTATTACTTTGTGCACTCACATTTTGAGGACTGTACTAGATAATTAATGAACAAATACAAAATCTGTTTCAACACCAACATTAACGAATGAATATTGATCTTCTTATTTTATTATATGGTTCACTGATATTCATAGTGACTTTTATTAATCTTTTTGGTAACCCTAATTCCAAATTTTTTTTATTATCATCCCTAGTCATGGTATCATGATTCTTATTACTTTTATTCATCTATACTTGTCCAATATTGTTTCATAAAACATACACCCTTTGTCATAATTGGATTAGATACATTAACCCAAGTTAGAGTAGATGGAACAAGTTTCTTCTCAGCTGCTTAAGATAGATCATCAAATGACATCATGATGTTCTTATCACATGTTGTAGGTCATTATGCTTTAAAACCCCCTAGTAAACATTGTGTAGTTACACCAATTATTTTTTTATTTGGTAATGTCTCAATAAATGTCTTCTCTAGATTTCCAAACTGAGATTTCAAATCTAGAAATTTCACATTGAGGAAGATTTTCTAATCATCACTAATAATAATCTGTTCATTAAATTACTTATTAAGTATCACTAATTCTTTTTCATAAAAATAACATTATTCTAAATAAAGGAATCATGTTGTTAGATCTTTATAGTTATTTCATACAATTTTAAACCCTTTACATCCATGATATTTTTAGAATATTCATTATGTGCATATATAATTTCATCAAGAATATTTTTTACTCTCTCTTTGTCATAAAATTAATTGAGGTATTTCAGGGAACTTATTATATGTTCCGCCTTTATTTCATCAAATGTTACAATCTATTTGGAGAGATTTAAACAATATAAAACTATTAAATCGAATAATTTATTAATTTAATCAGATTCTCTTTCAAACTTCTTGATCAATACCTATATAAATTGTATTATTCTACAAATAATGATGTATCTTTATTAAAGAATATCATATAGTTAAATTCAGGATTTTATAATAGAAAGTTCATGTGAGGCTACAAATTTTTCAACATCACCACATGTTCTGGGATCATTATTTTTTGGACCATTTTCACAGTTACAAAAATAATACCTCCTGATCACATGAAATTTTTTATTTACATGAGGTAGATGTGTCATCCTTTTATCTGTTGGAAACATTATCCACATGATCCTTACATTTCAAGCCTAATATATCTCCATTATCAGAATTTCATAGAGAAGAATATACCACCTCTTCTTCAGATAATAGGGAATTCTCTAACTTTTGTTTCCCTTATTTTCCATTTTTGTAATAGTATGGGAGGATTTATTCTTCCTCTCAGAGATAACTAAATATTCATAAAAACTACAATTTAGTGTTGACCTATGACAGAAAAAACTCATATATTCAAATATTTATTGAATTATTATTGTGTAGTCAACTAACTTAAACCATCCCTTTGGTAGAAGTTTTAGGATCTTGAAACGCCCTAAGAAGGGAGGGGTGAATCAGGGTGTCAACGTTTTCATATAATGTGATTGATCTCGTTCAAATGCTGGTAGGAAATAGAAAAAACTTTATGATGGATTCATCATCAATCATATATTCATATAAAAAGATACAACACAACACTTTTACTTGGTTCACAACATAGGTCTAGTCCATGGAGTATACGCAAATAGTGTGTCGGTCATACCTAATTCACCAAATATTAAGTTGTTGTGGAATAAAGAATTTCACTCACAGTCACTATAGGTCAAGTAGACATTTTTACAATATTTTTTAGAAAAATAACTATTTCCCTCAAAATAATTCTGTTGACTCCCCAAGCTCACTACTATTAGGGATGTCTAACAGAGTATGTCGAATTAAATGTTGCTTCAATTGATTAACATTAATGTATATTAGCCTTAGTTAGCATGAGAAACTTTCATTTAATGCCTGATTTGATTCTCTTTTAAATACATGTCTACTAAAACATGATGTTCAATGCTTTCTTTCGTGAATCTTATTTTGAATTTTACTACCTCTGTGAAGCTCCATTCCATCACGAAACACAATGCCTATCGAAGAACCTCTACCTTCAAAGAACAAACTTCATTCATATAGCTCACTAAGTAAACGTGGAACACTACATCATCATGATATGAAAATTAATCAAATCTATTTTAATTAGATAATACTAACATAGTCATTTTTCATTTCACATGTTCATATTGAATATTAATTTTACAGAGATCCCCAATATTTACAAAATAAATGTGATTCCAAATTTTCCTTGTAATTTTTCGTACATAGTGAAGAGGGTTATATTCTTATTTATTGCCTTGATCATTCACAAAGCTCCAACACCTCTAATGTGATTTCCTAATCATTTAAAAGCATCATCACAACACTCATCCCTTAGTAATGTTCTATGGGAATTCCCAATTTGGGATTCTCTTTATAGTCGCAGAACCCTCCTTCAAAACATCACACAATCATGATGATACTCTTCTCGTAGCCATGTAGAAACATCTTCTATATTTAAAATTCTCCTTTTATTTTTGAACATAATCCTAGGCATTATCAAATTCATTTCTTGAAATTATTTATGAAATTTTGATTCTAGAAAAATACCTTTCATTTTTCTCATCATAATCAAGGAGCACAATACCAAAAATAACAAGTCCTTTGAGAAAAAAAACTCATGTATCCATTATTCTTGAATCTCATGAAATTTCAATATTTTCATAATTACTATAGGTTATTCACTATTGATGATGCGATAAAACTTCTTAATTTTGGACCCCAAAACTTTTGAATACATTTTTCAATTATTACACCTTCAATGCTATTCTCTGTATGAACTATAAGATCTCATTCCTCCCTAACTCTCTGATCATCGATTTGAGGATTGAAGAAAATCACAAAATGTAATCCATTTCATACAAATAACATCATTTGTTCCAGCACAAATTTAATATTCCATGGTAAAGATCCATAATAGTAATTGTGTTCTTGATGGATTGATTAAAACAATATTACTAATTTTTTCATCTTCAGAGAAATAAAGGATTTTATGAGGATAGTAGAATATTTACCATCGTCAATGAGTTGATACGTAAACACTTTTAGAATGATTTTTAAAATAATTTTTTTTGATGCAATCCACCTTAATGAGGAAACATACTAGGGAAACCATCCTTTTTTATAAATCCTTCCTATAATATGTTATATTAAATTGTGGAAACTTGACACTCTAGTTGTGGCAGTGTGTATTATCTTATTTTAATTGGGATTTTTATTTTACATCTTTATTCATACAATTTATAGCTGAATAATTATTATTTCTATTTATTCAACCTTATTGAATTCAATTTGATTTTTTTCATCTTCCTTCATTATTATCTTTTTATCTTTTTGAATTGAAATTTTACCTCTCCCTCTAAAATTATATATATAATATCAGAATTTATTTTAATGCATAATTCAATTAGGTATAAAATTCCATTTAGTTTTTGAAATTTTTTTATATTAATTTGGATGTGAAATATTTTCCTTGAATGTCATTTTTTGTAAATATTTTGATTTTATTGAATTCCTTACACACGTGACTCATTAGTACTATATAATATTATACATATATAACCTTATTGACATTATAATACATTTGTTTCATATTATTATATTCAATAACTTTCTTGAGAGTCTGAGGTCATGTATAGAAACAAGATATTCCATTTATTCTATATGAATATATAAGATTCTAGTTCATACCTTCTGAATAATGGGAATTGTTCATTGAAGAGTCCATTGTATAAGTTACCTAAAATTTAGTCCACCATGATATTTTACCCTTATAAAGCTATATAGAAGAAAAGATATCTATTAATTAGTGACATAATAGTATAATTTACCCCTACCCACACATCTCCCAAGTAAATTCTTGATTTATTTTTAAAATTTGTATGGAGAGGTTGTTCCAATTGAAATTCTAAGGAAATATCAATTATAATGGATGAGTTAATGGTTCCTATATTATTTATAGTTTGTAAATTATCCATATTATATAATTCTTTTATAATTGTTTCCCTATTTTCCCAAAAAATATAAAAAATAATAATTTTTAAATTGCTGAAAACTGATCAAAAGAAAAAAAATGCAGAAAATATGAAGTATACGAATTAATAGTCACTACTTGGTTGTGAACCAAAGGAACAATGTTGAGAGTGAGTATGATGTTATGAAGTCTTTGTGTGGTTGGGTTTATGAATTAGTTTTGAGGACTTGATGAATTTTGAAACTCTTTATAAACAATATATTAGTCACTCCTCTTATAACTTCTTTTATTAAAAAAATTGTTCCAACCCTTAAACATCTGAATAACCAGTTAGAAGTCCTTTTGAGTAGTACTTTAGTTTTAATGATATAGAACATGTAATATTGAGATTTATATGATTATATTAAATTATAATTGAGAAATGATCATAAATATACATTTATATTATCAATGAGGGAAGTATGAATATTTCTAAATGAGGTAGGTTTCAACATGGTTCACTGGTGGATAAATGAATTTTGACAAATTCTAATGTTAAAAAATACGAATTATAGTAAATATTATTCTATAGGAAAGATAAGAGGTTTAATTTTTATAGGAGTATTCAATTTTTTCTAGTATTTTAATAAGGAATGTTATTTAATTTGGATATATGAAATCCCAGGAGAGAAAACGTTTAGGTATGGGTTTTAATCACCACAGGATCCATAGCTTTATTTCCCCCTAATATGAATATATTAAATTGGGTTTGTATTGAAATATAATAATATATCAACAACTATCATATCATTTTTATTCAGTAATTCTATTTTTAAAATTTTTAAAAAGTATAATTTCACTTGCTTACCATTTAATTTTAGGGGGATGGGATTTGGAGGCCTGGTTATAAGATGAATAATAATAAACCAATATATACACAAATCTAACCGCATCAATGGAAACAACCAAAAAGAATAGAAAATCCCATAATTATATTAAAATTATATTTTTATTTATAATCATCTATTTCATGGGATACACTTTTTAGAATATATCTAATCCTAATTCATTAATTAAGGGGCCCAATCCAATTGATATTTTGAAGAAAATTATTATGCATGATGTCAAATTTATATTGTTTTATTTAAATATGTCTCCCATTTTATACATTATCTAGATGATGTCAGTGAGATATACATATATAGGATGTCTCTCAAAAAAAATTCGTTCTTCCCTCTCATGATAAGTCAATTTATATTCCCAAATAAAAAGTCATGTTTATATCTGTAAGTCTAGTTTCCCAATACCACAACAAATTTTGACATTAAAGGGGAACCGTTCCACCTAATTTAAAAGTACAAACAAGAAGAAATAAACTACAAATTTTGAGAACTAGATGATTAATATTATCATGTTAGATGTTTTTAGGAAATATGATGTGATATTTCAACATCTATGGATTCTTGCATTTCATTGATATTCTAAACTCCTTTTGTTCAGCTTAGAAGGAAATGATGTTAATACATTGATTATTGCTCACAGTATATGCATAATAATTTTCATTCCATTTTTATATGATAGATTTTGTTTCATCCTATATTCTTATTAAATTGAGTTATGTATTAGTAGGACTTACTAAACACATATGATTTGATTGTGAGTATTCATTCATGTTTTTTAGACAATGTTCATCACTTCTTCTACCCCCTATCAATTACGGTGTATCTTTATTTCATTTTGGCCAATTGATCTCTTATAAGTAGTTACATAGCCATTTAAATTCATTTAATTGTATGTAATTAATATTATATACAACCTTGGTGATCACATTTTGTTTTTTGTGTGATTCACTGATGATTTTTAGTTATGATGTTAGAAAAAAAACGCAAAATCATTTGTGGTAGTCAGTGAATCATGTTTGTGTTTCTGACTGAACCCTAGAGGGTATCATAGTACAAAATTTTTTAACATACTAGTTACAAATTTTACAAACCATGTAATAAAATATCTACACCTGATATCTTAACGTGTTTAAGGATTAGAATCAAGAGAATCCCCATATTGATAATGAATAATTCGTTATATTATTGTTTTTATTTGTTTAATGACCTTCCTATTTCAATTGGATTTATAAATGAGAAAACAAAATATTTTATAACATCAAATTCACCATTTAATTTAATAGTAGAATATATTTTCATTAATAAATGATATATGGATAAGACGATTGATTATATAGGGATCCTTATATACTGTAGAAATTCTAGTACAAATCTATTTGTACATACCAGAAATCATGATGACTAATTTTTTTGTCTAAATAATTTTTTGATAGAAGATGGATTTTACCTCATTTTAGTTAATGAAATGGTATTTTCAAACCATTGTGAAATATATTTATAAATGGTAATTAGAATAATGTATTTAAATATGAAGCAGTTTTTTTGTATTTTTTATTATATGTGATGTCCCTCTATGATTAATTTGATATATGCCACTCATAGTAGCCTTTGGTACATAGGGGGATGTTGTAGTACCAGGAAACCTCAAATGATATTATACGTGCAATAACTTTATATAGTTTTCTAATTTTCTCATATCAAATATTTATAGGCTCTATGTCTTAATTAATTTTTAGGCATTCACTATTTGGGGCATTCTTATATTCCATAGACTTTGATTAATTGGTTCAGGGGACTTGAGTACACACTAATATTCAATTGATATTAAGGTTTTGAATAACCTAGATGGAATGAATACATGTTATCAAAGATTCATTTACCATATTTTTTTGTATTTATATATATTGGATTTTGGTTTATGTGATAAATTCGTTGATAAATGAACATAGTTATTTGAAAATTTATTTGAGAGTATTTTTACAATAATGTTTTGGAACTATTATAAAAGGGAAATCTCTGTACCTTGCTTATAAGATATAGTAGATTAATATTACTTTTATGCTTTATTTTAATAAGATAATATTGGAATTTTTTATTGGTTCATGGTATGGAACAATTTGATGGGGACCTAGTAGTATAATTTTTTAGAAACTATGTCCACTCTATTAGGGGTCTGTTGATAGTGTCGTGTCTCTTGATTTACAAAAGTGAAAGGCACCATAGTTAGGTGTAATGATTTCAATGAGGTGGTTTTCTATAGAAGGTTGTTATTTTTTTGGATATGGTCTTTACATATCCCATAGAGTATCTATTTTCATATTTTTTTATCATTTTTGTTTTTTAAACATGTTCATTTGGTTTTAATGTACTATTATTTGGGTTTATGTTACTAATATAAAACATTGTTTTTAGGAGAATTATTCATTATTTATTCAATCCACATGTTTATATGCTATTCACCTTGTCTCATGTTGTGAGATATTTTTCCCACATGTCTTTGTTTAATGCCTAGGTTCTAGTCTCGAGCCTGTTGGGATTGAGAACGCTTGTAATGACTTATCGTAGTCCATTTCAAAGCCTATATAGATTGGTTTTCAAAAAAAAAGTCACGAATGCATTTTTTGACACATAATCAAACATTCCAATTTATATCCCAATATTCCACATAGGTAAATAACATTTCATCTACATTTAATTTTTAATAAAATTAGGAATTTTTTTTTTACAATAATTTATAGAACGTAATTTTTACAGTTTTTGGGAATATTATAAGAATATTCTAACCCATTCGAATTCTGATATTTTATCAAGATTATCAACTGTGAAAAATATTGTCCGATAGATTAATATTCATTATATAAAATTCATATAGATATGAAATATTTATTGTTTCTTAGTTAAGAGTTACATGAACCACCGTGAAATAATAAATATTACGAAGCTGAATCCTGGACATCCACCAAACAAGGACAATTATCATCCATATAACCTAATATTTTAATTTATGAATATTTATAATAAAACATCCCAAACATGATCATGTGGAAAAAATAATTAAATATTATCTATATAGACTTAAAATTTAGTTCTTTTAGAAACGTAGATAGAGTAAAACATATAGATTATAAAAAATGTTATTTGGTATTTTGAAGTTCAGTATAGTAAACTCACAATAATATAAATATAATGTCTCACATCAAAAATTTTTTGCCACAACCATTGATAATTTAATATAATTCTCCATTAACGTTATCATGAAATTTATATTATAAAGATCAATCCTTTTGATAAACTATTTAAAAAATTATTTTTAAAATAAATTTTACTTTCAACACATAAACCACCAAGTAGTAAAGGAAGGATATTAGTTAACCAATCATAGTCCTCTCAAATTCACATCAATGCTATTCTGAAAAAACACATTCTTATCTTCATTTGAGCATCTAAAAATTATTTCATCGAAAAATTAAAAAAATATTTTATTCTTTTGTTATTGATGCATAAGTAGTGATAAATGTTTCCAATTCAAAATCCATGATTTCTTAAAAATTTATAATGAGGGGAATAACATGAAATTTGTGGTTATATAAGCCCATAAAATAACTTCTTCCACTGGAATAATATATATTCAATCATACTAGGAATAAATTACATGTGTTTTTCTATGTAAAACATTTATTTATGAATTCATTTCAAAAATTTCTATTTAATATACATCATATAGACAATAAAGCTCATTTCCCCATCATAGACAAGAATATTATTATATTTAAAAATTAGTCCTCTAATGAAAACATTTAATCCTCACTAACTAATTATATTTTGAAATTGATATTTCAAATTTCACCTTAATTTATCCTTACACCTACATCATATTCATTTAGTTTGATTGGGAGGAATCAATTTTTATAGAGGGTGTTTTCTATACATTTTATATATAAATACATCACATGTGTAGTTATTTTCAAATTGTTAAATGTTATAGAGGAATATGATTTACCCATATAATATCTATAGTATCATGTTGAAAATTTTTACATTGTACCTCTGATCAATAAAATTATTTTTATTCTTGTAGCATTACAATGTAAATTTGTGTTAGACAATCATGAAAAATATAATGTTATCTAATTTATAACCTATTGGATTGTTAGTTTTTACTATTTATTGATACAATAATGGATTTTATCATTTGAACTTTCATATAAGACTATTATAGACTCTTTTACTCACCCTATTTCACTAACATTTAAATAACTTTATTTTATATTTTCTAATATTTAAAATTTGAAACTTTTACGTCCAATTTAAAAAAAAATTATTCATTAAAAAAACGATTCCAATTATATTTCCCTAATTTTCCACTGAAGATTATATAGAATTTATATTACATGATTTTGGATGAGTAACAATGGGAAATAACTTTATCCCATTGAACATATATCATTTTATGATTCCCATTTACGTGAATAATATATTTCAGTTTTATCTCTATTAATTACATGTTAATTAGATTTTAATAGACAAGATCTCTTATACGATCTTCAACTCATTATGATATGAAAAGGACCTAATGGAGAAGATCAATAATATGGAAATTAATAAATTATAATAATTTACTAGTGGATTCACCAAAAAAATCATTTACCATGGAAAGTTGTTTATTATTTACATCCTACTATCAATGAATCTATTTTTTATGAATCCTTACGCCTAAAACATAATATCAAATTCGATGATTTTCATGATACACATCGAAATATGTATTTATAAAAACATTACTTATATCAGTTAAAAAATATAAATTTTTTAGCAAATCGTTTCTTTTGTAATATCCTATAGAATGAGATACACCAGAACAGATCATATTTGTGAGAAATCACCATAATGTTTTCCATCCTATAGTAGTCTATATTGAATAAACCATAATATATTTTTTAATTATTATCTATTAAGTATCATAGAATATATGAATCAATTATAACTATATAATGAAACCTCATGGAATTCAAATAATATTTTAGTTCACCCAAAAGAATATACATTTTTGTTAATTATCACACACATTATTATGATCATTTGAGATTTTTAAAATAAATGGGCCTCTTTATAGTATTCCATATTGATAATGATCTTTTTGATATTACTCCCAGTATATTTGTCAAATAATTTAATTTCCTATTATTTTAAATATGTGTACCAATATTATAACTGAATATATAAATATTAACTTTAGTACATTTTCCTTAAAGAATAATTGATTAATTTCACCTTTCTAATTTTATGCCTTTTGTTGAATTTCACTGAGTTTCACGAATCAACATACTAGTTTTGACCCTGTGGATTATTTATAATACCTTTTTCATGGAAAAAATGAGGCGTTAATAAGTCGTTCTCATGAACATTAGAGTTTCATATCCCATAATTATTAGAATGTTTACATTTTCAAAATAAAAATAAAATCAATGTTTTATTTCATATATATGTTAATTTATTGATTAAAATTATTGATGGATGTGAACCAAAAATCTAGAATCCATGTTATCGAACTATAAATTAGACATTTGGTTATTTCAGCAATATTTCACTTTCAATATCTTCAATTCATGATATGTTACTTCTCAGATTCATTCATCTCTAAATCAGAATGGTTCTCTACCAATAACTCATCACTATCATAATAATATATCAAAAAACTCAAATATATTTTCATATTTCAGTTTCTTATTGATTGTTATTATTATTCTTAATCTTATTTGATATATTTAGGATTGTATCTTTTTTTTCATTGCATAAAATATTATCTATCTTGTAAAAAAACCATTATTATTAATACCAATTTATTTAAAATAATACGATGAAAATAAAAAATATTCATACTTTTAACTTGATTATTGTATGAACTATCATCTAGTGATGGCTAAATCCTATTTAGTGTATTGATACCATATGTGGTAATAATAACAAATATTTTGTGTATTATTTTCTTATGTAATGTTAATAGTTTTTATTTGACTATCATGTAGCACAATTCTCTCTGATATATTGGTACTTATGACATTGAATTGACTATAACATCCTCCATTTTTCGATGAAACACTATATCTGACATTCCATTATCACTAACCCACATGACTCGTGGAATTAAAACATCATATTCAATGAACCCCCAATGATAATTCTCGACGGAGAATGAACATGTTCCCATTTTAATATACAAGAGTGTGGGATACCACACTTGATATTAATACAAACCTCTCTATGTCAAGACATATACTTCAAGTTGTTCAATTTTTTAAAAGTTCCCCATTAAAATGTTAGTCTTCCAATAATTGATTCCAACTTTATCTTTAATGTTAATCATCAACTAAATTTCATTTTATGCTATTATAAATAATAAATTTGTGTTTTTTAGTTACCTCTTTCTGTTCTAAATTCTAATCATCCTATTCTAGAATATAATGCATATAGTCATGTAGAGAATCATTATATTTATTTATTTTAGCTATCCATATTTCTATTTCCTCTCATTATAAATCATTTTCATCAACAAGATTGTCTCTTCTATTTATTACCGTATATTCATTTTAACTATATTCATATTTTTATCGTCTACAATAAACATGATGACTTATTCTATAAGGACCCGACCTTAAACCTTACTTAATATTGAATTAAATGAATAATTCACATTAAGAATATTTTCATGATTAGAGTTTTATAGAATTAGAACATAACAATTACATCTCAAAAGATTACAAAGTAGACACTTCTAATAAGCTTCCATAAATTAAAAACTCTTAAAAATAAACATGTTTACTTCCATGTTTTAGATAGCATGACTATCCCTTAATCCCATCCTTGACCCTATTTCACATTAAGTCCTATGAAAAACATTTCAAAAAACATGGGGTGAGCATAAAAAGCTCTGTAAGGGATACACAAATAATGAAAACTATTAGTTTATCAAAACAACAATTAAACCATGTATACTTTATCGAATTAATACTTTTCACCTTTATGAAGTAGTAAAAACTCTTCATGAAATAAAAGATCATTACTAACCTTTTTGTAACCAAAATGTTAACATAAAACCCATAAAAACATCACATAACATTTAAAGGTAACTTTTGACATAAACATACTTAAGTGGAATAACCATACGGTCGACTTCCACACATATCACTTAATGGAATAGCTATTCGGCCAACTTCCATTCATACTTAAGGGAATAGCCATACGACCGACTTCCATACCCAATGTATTGGAGTTTATAACATAACCACTCGTCTTGGTATTCACGGCACCACCCGTCATATGGTTCATCGCATAACCACCCATCAAATATCCAATTACCATTATAAAATCATAATACCTAAAACAAATATAATGGAAAGAAAACATTTCTACACTTCGATCACAATATCTCACATAAACATATTGACATAAAAAAACCCATTATAAAAACCATTTTCTATACCAAAATACATAAAAGCATATATGGTACTTATATCATTTAGAAAAACATTACTGCTTGTTGAGGAAGCCATAGACCAAATAATACTTACGGTGGTAGAAAAGGTCGTTATCACCGCATACGTTAAAAAAACTTTTCTTTTTGTCATTTTGTAAAACGCTTCATAGGAAAATATTTCTTTTGTATAAAAGGATAATTCAATGGGGATTATATACCCTATAAAATAATGTTGTGTATAAAACAAAATATTCCTCAATGAAAGGAGATTGAGACGAAGTCCCTTACAAAGACGGTATCCTTGGATTAAGGATAAATCAGTTACATAATTATGTGTGACAAATGAGTACAGGAAATATAAGTGGGTATTATGTGTATAAAAATTAGAGGACATTCACACATAATCATAGAACGACATATTAAAGGTGAATAAGTTTATCCCAAAGAATCAAAATTGGGTTAAGAAGTTCTCTTGCAAAAATTCGACAGCCTAACAGCGTCATTTCAAAATTTAGAAAAAGAGTTGATGAGAGATAAAAAGGGTATCTCATCACTTGGTCATAAAATTTACATTAATAAGGATATATAAGAACATATACCAACATAATATTATGTGAATTAAAAGACATAACAAAATAAGTCTTTTAAAAAGAGGAGGGTGAATGGTTCCCTTACCGACTTGGGTAACTTTCGAACCGTACACCTCATTGAAGAGGGGTCATATAATGAATATGTAAATACCCATAAATGAAATTATATTACAAAAATAGTATAATAATGGGAATTACATACACCACTCAAAGGAAATGGTGGAAAATATAGCATAAATCTCACGGGACTAAAAGTGAGATGAAAAATATCTTCCGAAAACTCGGCAGCCTAACGGCGCCACTTAAAACTTCCAAAATGGATTGATGAGAGAAAATAGGGTCTGTCATCATATGAATATAAGAAGTATAGTATTATTAATATAAAAGAATATCCCAATTATAAGAAATATTATCTTTAAAAGGAATGACATAAAGGAGTGTACTTAAAAAGAAAGAGAGGAGTAGGATCCCTTACCTCGGGTCCGACTTGACTCGATCGTTCTTTATTCTCCTGAATAATCAACTTGAGTTAATTTCTACTTCCTTAAGAACCTTTTTCAAGTTCATTATTCCTTTTACATCACTTATTACCATGTCATCAGCACAATGTTATTATTTAAGTTAATAATGTTCGTTTTAATGATCATTGGTACTTGAGTCAAAAATAAACTCTTTATAATTACAAGTTGTTCATGTGGTAAAATATCCATTATATCCAGAATTGTATTCATGATTTATATATCATATATATCATATATATCTTTTATATTCATGTATTTATAATATTACATAACATTTATAGGTAAGAAATGAAATGCACCGTTCATGGAGACGGTAAGCCGTACGTACGCATGAACACTGCTTCCATTTCTATTTCATATTTAATGGAATTAAAACTTAATGATACATAATAGTATTTTAATTCCAGTATGGTATCATATATAATATCATTAAATATATCCTTTATACGTACCACATATGGTATTAACGAATCAAATCACTTTGAGGGGGCGGTAGTCCGCACTTCCAAAAATGAAGATATCGTGTATACCAATAATGGAAACCATAATGGTATGCCATAAATGAAAAATACAAAATCAAGGAAACCATAAACATATTATATATCATATATAAATTTAGTAAAATCATAACGTACACCATTAATGGTGTTAAAAGAATATTGAACAATCATCGTTTCATGAGGCAGAAAATCGCCAACCACGGAAACAATATGTTCTTTAACAATTAGGTGAAGGTGTGTGTAAGTGTAGCTCAAATCCTTCTTATAACAACATCCTAGTATATTTAATATACTGGAGGTGTTACAAAATTAATAAATATAAATAGTTTAGGGGGTTGGAGAAGCAATATAAAACAAAAGGACTCAAGTGAAGACATTACCTTAAAATCGGGTAACTCCCATTGGTTTGAGCTCAAAGGTGTCCTTTGGAAGGCATCTGCCCAAAGTGAGGGTCAAGGAGTTATAGAGGGATATGGAGAGTCTAAATGGGTCGGGGTTGGCTGAGGCAAAGGCTTTGGAAGTGTTGGTAAGCAGGTAGAGGTGGGGGCCTTTTATAAGGGGAGGGGAGGGGCACTCTTGGAATGTAAGGAAATGTTACTTTATTTTAGAATGTGTTTCGGATTTTAATGGTCCCACATTGATGTTTTTCGAGGATATGGTGATAAGTGTTAGAACTCCACCCTTACAATAGGTTTTTTACATGTGTAGGTCTTAGATTTTACATTATCATTCCATTTTATTTAAATTGATAAATAATGAGGTCATCGTTGCATCATCATGATGTCATAAATAATTTAATTTATTTAATGTATAAAAATTATATAAAAAATAATATGATCTAGGAAATATATTTATCTTTATAATTAATATTTATAATAAATAATCTGACTTTTATAACCCCATGTTAAATTTTTTTTAGTAAAACATTTCATGTTTGTGTCATTTTTACTTTGACATTAAAGAAAAAGTTATTTATGTCATTTCCCAACCAAAGTTTCTCCATGGGGTCCCCAAGATGACCCATGGATTGTTTTGGTCGGCCATGACACATCCAATGAGGGTATTACTTGTTTCAAGCTCATCTCATATTATTAAAACATTATTTTTACCTTTAACTACACTAATTACCTCTAATCGCGATTAAAAACAAAAAAAATTACTATTCACCAAAAAAATATTTTAATCCCATTGGACCACATTTTACTTCTTAATGAAAACCATGTATATCTGATTTTTTAAATTCAAAACACAAAGGCGGAAAATTTTCATTAAAATGGAAAATCAGTTTTTATAAGTACCACTTAGTGGTTTCACTATTCATAAAAATTTGATGTTTTTCAGAAAATTACCAAAAATTCACCCTAAGCTATATTTGATATTCCAAATTCAAAAATGATGTCCATTTTAAAAAATTTCAAAACATATATGTTTCATTAATTAATTTAATAACTTATTCCCGTTGTCAAAACAAATAGCGCGTTTTTATGAAACAAAATGTATCAAAAGATTGACACTAGTTTAAGTCCGATTTCAAAGTGAAATTAATTCCAATGACTAATATTGGATTAAATAGTAAAAATATATTCTAATTTCACTTTAAAACCAATTCAAAAGATAATATAATAATATAAATACATTATATTAAAAAGTGGATTTGAATTAAAATACAACATTTTTCACTATTCATTAAAAAAATGAACTTTATCCGAAAAATACCAAAAATTTACACAAAGTAAATTTTAATGTCCCGATTTTAAATAATAATTTTATTCTGCCAAATGTAACACATAAATTTGTCAAAAAGTGGATTTAAAAGAGGTTCGCCATAAAAAGGTCGTTAATCGACCCTTTAGAGAATATTAGAATGTTTACGCTTAAAATAGGATTCATTCGCATTTTTAATCCTCTAACATTTATTGTAAAAAGTAAAATTATTTGACAAACATATGTATTCATTTTGTAGTTAGTTATATCCATTCCCTCCATCACAATATCTAGGCATTAACTACCATTTAAAATAATATTATTTTATTATTAGAGTGCAACATAAGATTCCCAAGAAACTCGTTGTTGTGTGTTGGGTACGCCATCGAGCATAGCATCCCCTTTAAAGTAATATTAATATTTTATTCAAAAATATGGATAAATGTGAAAATGTCATACTCTTTATTTACCTGGTGTGTTAGATCCTTCCCCCCTTTTGGGAATTGCATCCACGCAATTTTAAAATTGGGCCTGGAAACTTCATTGAAAATCCGACATCGGAACAAGTGTCAGCAAAACAATCACTTTAAAATAAAGAAAGATAAGTATAGAGGTCACCCGTATTAACCGATACTAGGATTCCATGTAGGAAAACATGGACATGGAGGAGAAAACATTGGGTCATGTTCTGATAGAGAGTTATAGAAAACATGTTTAGGAGAAAGTTAACAACAAGAAAATCACAAACTTGTGATGGGTTAAACGGTATTCGATTCCCCAGTAGGAAAAGTTAATAAACAACATTTTTGTTTTATGTAACTTTTTATTGAGGAATTTATTCATAAGGAAACATAATTACTTATCATGTTGACTTTCAACTTTTATTATATTCCTTAATCAAACTCATAGTTTCTCCAAAAGACAAGTTTTTAGGATGTCTTGTTCACATTAAGAGTACTATAATCAGCTTCGTGAGAATCACCTAATCCACAAAAGAGAACTATATACTTCCCATGTATTTAGACTTTAACCAATACTAAAACCAAAAAGGTTAGTACATGATTATATAATCTAGAAAAGTATAACCCTTTAAAAAAAGAAAACCTATTCTTAATCTCCAAAATTTGTCCAACAAAACCCAAAGTTCAATGAGGACCATTCGATAAACAATTTTTCCATTAAACTCATCAAAGCAAACTAAACTAGGATTGAAACCCAAATATTTAAAGGATTCAGTCACATAGTCTTCCAAGTTAAATCGTAACATTTATCTCCAAACAACATCAGTTGCTCTTAATGTCTCGTATTGAAAAGTAATTAACCTAATCACATATCTTCTAAGAGAGGTTAATAAATTTCCATAGATAACCCAAAATCAACTTACTCTTGATTCATAAAATCATCTAACTAAAAAGAATCAGTCAAACTAACTAGGTACTTCACATAGTCCAGTGGTAGGCAATCAATACCGGTCACACATTTGTTTTGGGTTTGATTCCCACAGCTTTGTCTGACGTGACAGGTTGTCACTTGGTCTACGTGTTTTCCTTTTTATAAATCTCCAATAATAACCCTAACATTTTTTAACCTCAATAGTTTCATTATACATCTCATTTTCATCCAAATTCGTTATGATCTCAACATCTAAATTCTTGAAGTCTTATTTCACCACCATAAGATAAAATAAAACGATTCCCAAAATGAATAACATCATACCTTGATCATGGTGTCCACTCGGTTTCATCGTCATCTTGCTCACGTTGGTAGAAGTCCCACACATTACAACAATTATTTAGAGATCCTTCAAAATCATTTTCTTCCTCCATCCAAAAACACATTGTACAACATGGGTTATATGGATGTTCACAGAAAAATAGTTTTGGAAAATAATCATGTATGACATATAATTCCAAAACATCTGATAAAACATTATTTCTATAAATTAGTCGGATAGAATTTGAGTTGAAAATTTCTATTATTGGTCCTTTTAAAATACCATAAGAATGTGTTTTGAGAATATATTTTAAAAGAAAATATAAATAGGTTGCACAAGGGTCTCCTTCCTCAGCACCATTTCATAAATCATAATATGCTTCAAATTCTTTTGATAAGGTAAAATATTTGAAAATACCTTGATAATATTTACCTTTCTTGAAAATATGAGAATATTTTGAAAATAGTATTTGTCTAAATACAACCCATCATCCACGATGATAACGAGGTATAGTGGAGGTGTTTGATATCACAAACAACTGCTTGCAAGTGAGTTGTATGCTAGAAAAATTTTACAATCTTACGAACACGTATTTGCAATAATTATTGCAAGCATGTCATCAGGAAGAGATAGGAATATCGTTTGAGATCCCTCTCCTTCCATTCATAACCGACTTTTCTTGACCTGAACAAAGTTATAAAACAAGGATTTAATTGAAAAAATAGATATAGGGAATAATCATGTGTCTAACAAAAACTCATAATCCCTAAAGTTGTCTAAACCGACCTCTGATACCAACTATAAGGCCCCTTCCTTAAACCTTACTTAATATTGAATTAAATGAATAATTCACATTGAGGATCTTTTTTGGTTTAGAGTTTTATAGAATTAGAACATAAATATTACATCTCAAAAGATTACAAAGTAGACCCATCTACTAAGTTTCCATAAAATAAAAACTCTTAAAAAATAAACATGTCTAGTTCCATGTTTTAGATAGCATTACTTTCCCTTGATCTCATCCTTGACACTATTCCACATTAAGTCCTGTGAAAAAAATTTCAAAAAACGTGGGGTGAGCATAAAAAATCTAGGTAATGGATACACAAATAATGAAAACTGTTAGTTTATCAAAACAACAAGTATACCATGTATACTATATCAAGGTAATACTTTTCACCTTTATGAAGTGGTAAAAACTCTTCACTAAATAATAGATCATTACTTACCCTTTTGTAACCAAAAAATTTCCATAAAACCCATAAAAAGATCACATAATATATAAAGGTAACTTGAGACATAAACATACTTAAGTGGAATAACCATACGGTCGACTTCCACACATATCACTTAATGTAATAGCAATTCGGCCAACTTCCATTCATACTTAATGGAACATCCATACGACCGACTTCTATACCCAATGCATTGGAGGTTATAACGTAACCACCCGTCCTAGTATTCACGGAACCACCCGTCATATGGTTCATCATATAACCACCCGTCAAATGTCCAAGTAACATTATAAAATCATAAGACATAAAACAAATATAATGGAAAAAAACATTTCCACACATTGATCACAATATTTCACATAAAAATATTGACATAACAAAACCATTATAAAAACCATTTTCAATAGAAAAATACAGAAAATCGTGTATGGTATTTATTTCATTTAAAAAAACATTACGGCTTGTTGAGGTAGCCAAAGACCAAATAATACCCGCGGCGGCGTAAAAGGTCGTTGTCACCGCATACGTTAAAATAAACATTCCTTTTTTTCGTTTTTTAAAATGTTTCTTCGAAAAAGATTCCTTTTTTATAAAAGTAAAAGTCAACGGGGTTTATATACCATATAAAAGAAAGTTGTGTATAAAACGAAATATGCCTCAATGAAAGGAGATTGAGGCAAAGTCCCTTACAAAGAGAATATCCATGGATTAAGGATAAATCAGTTACATAATTATGTGTGACAAATGAGTACACAAAATATAAGTGGGTATTAAGTGTATAACAATCATAGGACATTCAATATAATCATATAATGACATATTCAAGGTGTACAAGTTTATCAAAAAGAATCAAAATTGGGTTAAGAAGTTCCCTTGCAAAAATTCGACAGCCTAACGACGTTACTTCAAAATTCAGAAAAAGAGTTGATGAGAGATAAAATGGGTATCTCGTCACTTGGTCATAAAATTTACATCAATAAGGATATATAAGAAAATATACCAACATAATATTATGTGAATTAAAAGACATAACAAAATATGTCTTTTAAAAAGTGGAGGGTGAAAGGATCCCTTACCGACATAGGTAACTTTGGAAATGTACACCCCATTGAAGAAGGGTCATAGAATGAATATGTAAATACCAATAAATGAAATTATAGTACACAAAGAGTATAATAATGGGAATTAAATACACCACTCAAAGGAAATAATGGAAAATGTAGCATAATCTCACGGGACTAAAAGTGAGATGAAAAATCCCTTCTGAAAACTCGGCAGCCTAACGGTGCCACTTAAAACATCCAAAATGGATTGATGAGAGAAAATAGGGTATCTCATCATATGAACATAAAAATTAAATTAGGAGTAATATATAATAAAATCCCAATCATAAGAAAGATTAGCTTTAAAAGAAATGACATAAAAGAGTGTACTTAAAAAGAAAGAGAGGAGTATGATCCCTTACCTCATGTCCGACTTGACTCGATCGTTCTTTAATCACCTGAATAATAAAATTGAGTTAATGTCTACTTACTTAAGTACCTTTTTCATGTTCATTATTCCTTTTACATCACTTATTACCATGTCATGAACACTATGTTATTATTTATGTTTATAACGGTCATTTTAACGATCATTGGTACTTGAGTCAAAAATAAACTCTTTATAATTTCAAGTTGTTCATGTGGTAAAATATCCATTATATCCAGAATTTTATTCATGATGTATATATCATATATATCATATATATCCAGTATATTCATGTATTTATAATATTACATAACATTTAGAGGTAAGAAATGAAATGCACCATTCATGGAGACGGTAATCCCTACGCACACATGAACGCTACTTGCATTTCTCCTTCATATTTAATGGAATTAAAACATTATGATCCAGAATAGTATTTTAATTCCAGTATGGTATCATATATAATATCATTAAATATATCCTTTATACGTGCCACATTTTTTATTAATGAATCAAATCACATTGAGGGGGCGGTAGTCCGCACTTCCTAAAATGAAGATATCGCGTATACCCATAATGGAAGCCATAATGGTATTCCATAAATGAAAAATACAGGAGCTTAAAAAAACATAAACATATTATATATCATATATAAATTTAGTGACATCATAACAGCCACCATGAAATGGGTTAAAAGAATATTGAACAATCATCGTTTCGTGAGGCAGAAAATCGCGAACCACAGAAACAATATGTTCTTTAATGATTAGATAAAGGTGTGTGTAAGTGTAGCTCGAATACTTATTATAACAGCATCCTAGTATATTGAAGATACTAGAGTTGTTACAAAATAAATGAATAAAAATAATTTAGTTGGTTGGAGAAGCAAAATAAAACAAAAGGACTCAAGTGAAGACATTACCTTAAAATCGGGTAACTCCCTTTGGTTTGAGAGCAAAGGCGTCCATTAGAAGAATTATTCCCAAAGTGATGCTTCAAAGAGTTATAGAGGAATATGGAGATTCAAAATGGGCAGTGGGATGCTGATCCAAAGTCTTTGGAAGTGTTGGTAAGGAGGTAGAGGTGGGTGCCTTTTATAAGAGGAGGGGAGGGGCACTCTTTGAAAGTAAGGAAATGTTACTTTATTTTAGAATGAGTTTCAGATTTTAATGGTCCCACATTGATGTTTTTCTAGGATAAGGTGATAAGGTTTCGAAATCCACCCATCCAATAGGTTTTGGACATGTGTAGGTCTTAGATTTTACATTATCATTCCATTTTATTTAAATCATTAAATAATGAGGTCATCGCTGCGTCGTCATGATGTCGTAAATAATTTAATTTATTTAATGTATAAAAATTATAAAACAAATACGATGATGTAGGAAACATTTTTATCTTTCTAATTAATATTTATAGTAAAAAATATGACTTGTATAACCCCATGTAATAATTGTTTTAGTAAAATATTTCATGTTTGTGTCATTTTTACTTTAACATTAAATAAAATGTTATTTATGTCATTTCCCAACCAAAGTGGCTCCATGGGGTCCCCAATATGACCCATGGATTTCCTTGGTGGTCCATGACACATAAAATGAGGTTAGGACATGTTTCAAGATCATCTCGTATTATTAAAACATTATTTTTACCTTAAACTACACTAATTACCTCTAATCGCGATTAAAAACATAAAAGATACTATTCACCAAAAAATTAATTTAATCCCATTGAACAACATTTTACTTCTTAATGACAACAATGTATGTCGGATTTTTGAAATTCAAAACACAAAGGTGGAAAATTTTCATTTAAATGGAAAATCAGTTTTTATAAGTACCACTTAGTGGTTTCACTATTCATCAAAAATTGAGGTTTTTCAGAAAATTACCAAAAATTCACCCTAAGCTATATTTGATATTCCAAATTCAAAAATTTTGTCTATTTTACAAAATTCAAAACATACAAGTTGAAATAATTAATTTAATAATTAATTCCTGCTGTCAAAACAAATAGCGTGTTTTTATGAAACAAAATGTATCAAACGATTGACACTAGTATAAGTCTGATTTCAAAGTGAAATTAATTCCAACGACCACTATTTGATTATATGGTAAAAGTATATTCTAATTTCACTTTAAAACCAATTCAAAATATAATCTAATCATATAAATAAATTAGATTAAAAAGTGGTTTTGAATTAAAATACAACATTTTTCAATATTAATTAAAAAAGTGAACTTTATCGGAAAAATACCAAAAAATTACAGATAGTTAATTTTGATGACTCGATTTTAAAGAAGAATTTTATTTTTTCAAATATAACACATAAAATTTTCAAAATGTGGATTTAAAAGTGGTTCTCCATCAAAATGCAGTTAATCGACCCTTTAAAGAATATTAGAATGTTTACGCTTAAAATTGGATTCATTCGCATTTTTGATCCTCTAACATTTATTGTAAAAAGTAAAATTATTTGACAAACATATATAATAATTTTGTATTTAGTTCTATTCATTCCCCCCATCACAACAGCTAGGCGTTAACTACCATTTAAAATAATATTATTTTATTATTAGAGTGCAACGTAAGATTTCAAAGAAACTCATTGTTGTGTGTTGGGTACACTATCGAGCATAGCCTCCCCTTTAAAGTAATATTAATATTTTATTCACATATATGGATAAATGTGAAAATGTCATACTCTTTATTTACCTGGTGTGTTACATCCCTCCCCCTTTTGGGAATTGCGTCCTCACAATTTTAAAATTGGGCTTGGAATCTTCATTGAAAATCTGACATTGGAACAAGAGTCAGTAAAACAATCACTTTAAAATAAATAAAGATAAGTATAGAGGTAACCCGAGTTATCCCATACTTGGATACCATGTAGGAAAACATGTACATGGAAAATAAAACATTGGGTCATGTTCTGATGGAGAGTGATAGAAAACATGTTTAGGAGAATGTTAACCACAAGAAAATCACAAACTTGTTATGGGTTAAACGATATTTGATTCCCCAGTAAGAAAAGTTAATAAAAAACATTTTTGTTTTATGTTAATTTCTATTGAGGAATTTATTCATAAGGAAACATAATTACTTATCATGTTGACTTTCAACTTTTATTATATTCCTTAATCAATCTCATATTTTCTCCAAAAGACGAGTTTTTAGAAAGTCTTGTTTACATTAACAGTACTATAATCAACTTCTTGAGAATCACCTAATCCACAAAAGAGAACTATATACTTCCCATGTCTTTATAAATTAACCAAAACTAAAACCAAAAAGGTTAGTACAAGATTAGATAATCCAGAAAAGGGTAACCCTTTAAAAAAAGAAAATCTATTCTTAATCTCCAAAATTTGTCCAACAAAACCCAAAGTTCAACGAGGACCATTCGATAAAAAATTTGTCCATAAAATAATTCAAGGTATACAAAACTAGGATTGAAATCCAAATATTTGAATGATTTAGTCACATAGTCTTCCAAGTTAAATCGTAACATTTATCTCCAAACAACATCAGTTGCTCTTAGTGTCTCGTATTGAAAATGTAATTAACCTAATCACATATCTTCCATGACAGGTTAATAAATTTCCATAGATAAACCAAAATCATCTTATTCTTAATTCATAAAATCATCTATCTAAAATGATTCAGTCAAACTAACCAGGGACTTCACATAGTCCAATGGTAGGCGATAAATACCGGTCACACATTGGTTGTGGGTTCGATTCCCGCAGCTTCTTCCAACACGACGGGTTGTCACACGGTCTGTGTGATGTCCTTTTTATAACAATCCAAAAATAACCCTAACATGTTTTAACCTCAATAGTTTTTTTATACCTCTCATTTTCATCCAAATTCATTACGATCTCAACATCTTAATTCTTGATGTCTTATTTCACCACCATAAGATAAAATAAAACGATTCCCAAAATGAATAACATAATACCTTGATCATGGCGTCCACTCAGTTTCATCTCCAACTTGATCATGTAGGTATAAGTCCCATGCATTACTAAAATGATTTATAGATCCTTCAAAATCATTTGCTTCCTCTATCCAAATACACCTTTTACAACATGGGTTATATGGGTGTTCATAGAAAAACAGTTTTGGAAATAATCATGTATAACATATACTTCCAAAACATCTTATAAAATATGATATGTATAAAATAGTCGTACAAAATTTGAGTTGAAACTTTCTATTAATGGTCTTTTTAAAATACCATAAGTATGTGTTGTGAGACTATATTTTAAAAGAAAATATAATTAGGTTGTGCAAGGGTCCCCTTCCTTAGAACCATTTCTAAAATCATAATATGCTTCAAATTCTTGTGACAGGGTAAAATATTTGAAAATACCTTGATCATATTTATCTTTCTTGAAAATATGATAATATTTTGAAAATAGTATTTGTTTAAAAACAACCAATGATCCACGATGATAACGAGGTATAGTGGAGGTGTTTGATATCTCAAACAACTACTTTCAAGTGAGTTGTGTGCTAGAAAAAGTTTCACAATCTTCCGAACATGACTTTGCAATAATTGTTGCAAGCATGTCATAAGGAAGATATAGGAATGTCATTTGAGATCCTTCTCCATCCATTTGTAACCAACTTTTATTGACCTGAAAAAAGTTATACAACACGGATTTAACTGAAAAAATATATATAGGGACTAATCATGTGTCTAACAAAAACTCTTAATCCCTAAAGTTTTCTAAACCAACCTCTGATACAAACTATAAGGCCCCGACCTTAAACCTTAATTAATATTGAATTAAATGAAGAATTCACATTGAGCATCTTTTCAGGTTTAGAGTTTTAGAGAATTATAACATAACTATTACATCTCAAAAGATTACAAAGTAGACACTTCTAATATGTTTTCAAAAAATAAAAACTCTTAAAAATAAACATGTCTAGTTCTATGTTTTAGATAGCATGACTTTCCCTTGATCCCATCCATGACCATATTCCACATTAAGTCCTATGAAAAACATTTCAAAAAACAATGGGTGAGCATAAAAATCTTAGTAAGGGATACAAAAATAATGAAAACTGTTAGTTTATCAAAACAACAAGTAAACCATGTATACTTTATCAAAGTAATACTTTTCACCTTTATGAAGTAGTAAAAACTCTTCACTGAATAAAATATCATTACATACCCTTTTATAACCAAATGATTAACATAAAACCCATAAAAATATCACATAAAATTTAAAGGAAACTTGGGCCATAAACATACTTAAGTAGAATAACCATACGGTTGACTTCGACACATCTCACTTAATAGAATAGCCATTCGGCCAGCTTCCATTCATACTTAATGGAATAGACATACGGCCAACATCCATACCCAATGCATTGGAGGTTATAACGTAACCACCCTTCCTGGTATTCATGGCACCATCCGTCATATGGTTCACCACGTAACAACCAATAAAATGTCCACGTACCATTATAAAATCATAAGACATAAAACAAATATAAGAGAAAGAAAACATTTCCACACTTTGATCACAATATATCACTTAAAAATATTGACATAAAAAACCATTATAAAAACCATTTTCAATACCAAAATACATAAAAGTGTATATGGTATTTATTTCATTTAACAAAACATTACAGATTGTTGAGGAATCCAAAGACCAAATAATACTTGTGGTGGCGGAAATGGTCATTGTCACCGCATACGTTAAACTAAACATTCCTTTTCATAGTTTTGTAAAATTTCTCGTAGAAAAAGATTCCTTTTGTATAAAAGTAAAATTCAACGGGGTTTATATACTGTATAAAAGAAAGTTGTGTATAAAACAAAATATGCCTCAATGAAAGGAGATTGAGACGATGTCCCTTACAAAGATGGTATCCTTGGATTAAGGATAAATCAGTTACATAATTATGTGTAACAAATGAGTACACAAAATATAAGTGGGTATTTAGTGTATAAAAATCATAGGACATTCAGAAATAATTATATAATGACATATTCAAGGTGTAAAAGTTTATCCCAAAGAATCAAAATTGGGTTAAGGAGTTCCCTTGCAAAAATTCGATAACCTAACGACGTCAATCCAAAATTTAGAAAAAAAAATTGATGAGAGATAAAAAAGGTATCTCATCACGTGGTCATACAATTTACATCAATAATGATATATAAGAACATATACCAACATAATAGTATGTGAATTAAAAGACATAAAAAAATAAGTCTTTTAAAAAGATGAGGGTGAAAGGTTCCCTTACCGACTTGGGTAACTTTCAAAACGTACACCACATTGAAGAAGGGTCATAAAATGAATATGTAAATACCCATAAATGAAGTTATATTACACAGAGAGTATAATAATTGGAATTACATACACCACTCGAAGGAAACAGTGGCAAATGTAGCATAAATCTCACGGGACTAAAAGTGAGATGAAAAATCCCTTGGGAAAACTGGGCAGTGTAATGGTGCCACATAAAACTTCGAAAATGAATTGATGAGAGAAAATAGGGTCTCTTATAATATGAACATAAAAAATTACAGTATGAGTAATATAAAAGAACATCCCATTCATAAGAAAGATGAGCTTTAAAAGGAATGACATAAAAGAGTGTACTTCAAAAGAAAGAGAGGAGTAGGATCCCTTACCTCGGGTCCGACTTGACTCGACCGTTCTTTAATCTCCTGAATAATAAACTTGAGTTAATTTTTATTTCCTTAATAACCTTTTTCAAGTTCATTATTCCTTTTACATCACTTATTACCATGTCATGAACACTATGTTATTATTTAAGTTAATAACGGTCGGTTTAACTATCATTGGTACTTGAGTCAAAAATAAACTCTTTATAATTACAAGTTGTTCATGGGGTAAAATATCGATTATATCCAGATTTTTATTCATGATGTATATATAATATATATAATATATATCCATTATATTCATGTATTTATAATATTATATAACATTTAGAGGTAAGAAATGAAATGCACCTTTCATGGAGACGGTAATCCGTATGTACACATGAACTCTACTTCCATTTCTATTTCATATTTAATGGAATTAAAACATAATTATACATAATAGTATTTTAATTCAAGTATGGAATCATATATAATATCATTATATATATACTTTATACGTACCACATATGGTATTAATGAATCAAATCACTTTGAGGGGACAGTAGTCCGCACTTCCTAAAATGAAGATATCGCGTATACCCATAATGGAAGCCATAAAGGTATGCCATAAATGAAAAATACATAAGATTAAGATAAATATAAACATATTATATATCATATATAAATTTAGTGACATCATTAAGGCCACCATGAAATGTGTTTAAAGAATATTGAACAATCATCATTTCGTGATGCAGAAAATCGTCAACCACAAAAACAATATGTTCTTTAACCATTAGATGAAGGTGTGTTTAAGTATAGATTGAATACTTCTTATAAAAAAATTCTTCTATATTAAAGATACTGTATTTTTTACAAAATAAATGAATAAATCTAGTTTAGGGGGTTGGAGAAGCAAAATAAAACAAAAGGACTCAAGTGAAGACATTACCTTAAAATCGGGTAACTCCCATTGGTTTGAGCTGAAAGGCGTCCTTTGGAAGACTTATGCCCAAAGTGAGGCTTCATGGAGTTAGAGAGGGATATGGAGAGAAAAACTGGGCATGGGTTGTCCGACCCAAAGGCTTTGGAAGTGTTGGTAAGGAGGTAGAGGTGGGGGCCTTTTATAAGAAGAGGGGAGGGGCACTCTTGTAAAGTAAGGAAATGTTACTTTATTTTAGAATGAGTTTCGGATTTTAATGGTCCCACATTGATGTTTTTCGAGGATAAGGTGATAAGGGTTCGAAATCCACCAATCAAATAAGTTTTGAGCATGTGTAGGTATTATATTTTACATTATCATTCCATTTTATTTAAATCGTTAAATAATGAGGTCATCGCCGCATCATCATGATGTCATAAATAATTTAATTTATCTAATGTATAAAAATTATAAAAAAACTACTATGATGTGGGAAATATTTTTAGCTTTATAATTAATATTTATATTCAAAAATATGACTTTTATAACCTCATTTAAAAATTGTTTTAGTAAAAAATATCATGTTTGTGTCTTTTTTACTTTAACATTAAATAAAAGGTTATTTATGTCATTTCCCATCCAAAGTGGCTCCATGGGGTCCCCAAGATGACGCATGGATTTTCTTGGTTGGCCATGACACATACAATGAGGGTAGGACATGTTTCAATCTCATCTCATATTATTAAAACATTATTTTAACCCTAAACTACACTAATTACCTTTAATCGTGATTAAAAACATAAAAGTTACTATACACCAAAAAAATTACTTTAATCCCATTGAACAACATTTTACTTCTTAATGAAAACCATGTATGTTGTATTTTGGAAATTCAAAACACAAAGGCGGAAAAATCTCATTTAAATGGAAAATTAGTTTTTATAAGTACCACTTAGTGGTTTCACTATTCATCAAAAAATGATGTTTTTCAGAAAATTACCAAAAATTCCCCCTAAGCTATATTTGATATTAGAAATTCAAAAATTATTTCTATTTTAAAAAATTCAAAACATATAAGTTGCATTAATTAATTTAATAATTAATTCCCGTTGTCAAAACTAATAGCGTGTTTTTATGAAACAAAATGTATCAAAAGATTGACACTAGTTTATGTCCGATTTCAAAGTGAAATTAATTCCAACGACCACTAATGGGTTAAATGATAAAAATATATTCTAATTTCACATTAAAACCAATTCACAAGATAATATAATCATATAAATAAATTAGATTAAAAAGTGGTTTTGAATTAAAATACAACATTTTTCACTATTCATTAAAAAAATGAACTTTATTGGAAAAATACCAATAATTTACACAAAGTAAACGTTGATGTCCCGATTTTAAAGAAGAATATTTTTTGTCAAATATAGCACATAAAATTTTCAAAATGTGGATTTAAAAGAGGTTCTCCATCAAAATGCGGTGAATCGGCCCTTTAAAGAATACTAGAATGTTTATGCTTAAAATTGCATTCAGTCGCATTTTTAATCCTCTAACATTTATTGTAAAAAGTAAAATTATATGACAAACATATATAATCATTTCTTAGTTAGTTCTATTCATTCCCGCCATCACAATAGTTAGGCGTTAACTACCATTTAAAATAATATTATTTTATTATTAGAGTGCAATGTAAGATCCCCAAGAAACTCGTTGTTGCGGGTTGGGTACGCCATCGAGCATAGCGTCCCATTTAAAGTAATATTAATATTTTATTCACAAATATGGATAAATGTGAAATTGTCATACTCTTTATTTACCTGGGGTGTTATATATTCACTATGGTATCTATTATCCTCAACTTCCTTTGCACATATTTCATTTGATTTCTTATTATAATTATTTATAAATTTTATTTTTATGAAGAATTTATATATGAGTTTTGAGAACATTTTCACAACAATCATTGATTTATTTTTTGGTTTTTCTTCCACATCACCATCATATAATTTATTCGGAAACCTATTTTCATGATGAACTACTTCTCTACATAAAAAATAAGAAATTGGTAGATTTTCATTGATCTTTTTATTTTACCCTTTTGAGATTAAATAATGGATATGAAATCAAGACTTCATTTTATTCTTCCTCTTAATTTCATTTTACTGATATTTTCATCATATCCTTGCATATTATCTATTATTAATTTTCTTTTGGTAAAAATTATATATCTTTTTATCTATTTTATTATTCTAAGAGTTTTATTTAATAGATTTTTAATGATACTTATTCAGTATTTTTAGAATAAATAAATTAATATTTTGTAATGAAATTTCAATGTATTATCATCAAAATTCCATTAAAATCATTGACATTATCTATGATCGATACATGTCTATAAATTTCTTAAAAAATAAAATTTTATTAAATATAAAATGAATTAATTTCTTCATTCATACTCATTTGAGTGTCTTCAAACATGTTCAATAAAGCATAAAAATGTTATTCTTATACATCGAAATATCAGTTTTTATATTAATGATTTATTCATACATATGATGAGATATTTTTTACAACATGAAATTTGCTTAGATGGGGTTGATTTATGCCCCCTCTATGGTATGAGTGGATTTATCATCTACCTCCATCTCATTCTGAATATTTCTTTTCAATTATCTATTTTCTATACATGATGATATGATGTTACTTATAGGTATATATATGTTACTACCTAATTAAGTTACTGAAGAAGAATATATATAAATATTTTATTATATTTAAATATTAATAATAACAATTATAATAATACATTCTCTTAAAACATAAATATTGAATTTATTTGATGAATATATATAAAATAAATTATTAATTTCCACATATTCAATAGATCAGATGATGTAATCATATTATCTTATCCTATTTATATAATTATTACTTGATACGTTTCCCCAAAAAAATTTAAAATGTAAACAAAATAATTGGTAGGTGTTAAAGCTAGTAAGATAAAACATTAAGGATATCAATTAATGATAAAAATCAGTTATAAGAAAATAATAAGTGTATGATGATCTTGATAATATCTAAAAAATTTCAACCCTAACAATTCATAGAACATATATCAGGAGTAATGAAATTATAATTATAATTATAAATACGTGAGTCATAAGAGTAATGAATAATCTTAAACTACTCATGGGAAATTAAGGTATATGATAAGAACATGTCATTATAAAGTTCAGAAAAATAATATGAATATAAAATAATTTCACATGTCCTATATCACTATAAGAGTATAATAGTTTATAAAGTCCCATATTGTATTTGGTTCACTAACTATTCAATTATATACATACTTATAGTTCACTCCTTAGTCTATCATAGTTGAAAATTCTCATTGATAATGTCTGTTCACATTCAATTCCATTATATATTATATCATGAAATATGAATCATTACCCAATGAATTGAATTGTTTTAAAACACCATCCAATCATATAATGTAAACTATTTATATGAGTTCAACAATATCATGGAAACATTCATCATTCCATTTTAACATAACTAGTGGAATAAATGGTTTTCTTTATAACTTCTACATCACATAATCCGAAATAATCTATATAATTTACATGCACAGTTACATCAGAACATATCCCTAATGATTCCATAGAATCATCATATTGTTTTGAAAATAGTAAATAATAAATTTAACGAGAATTTAAACATTTCATTGATAACAGAAACACATATAATTTTAATTCAGTATTTTAATATTAACTATTTATCAAATATTGAGTAAATATATATTTATAATAATTCAAAATGTAATATTTTAATGGAATAATCCACGAAAATAAATGTTATGATAGTGGAAAACCAAATTTATTTGATAAATATTAAGACCTATATTTATTTCATTCTTTTGAAAAAAAATTCTACATGTAACTATTTCAGAATATTTAGAAAACATTGATTTTAATTCATTATTAAGAAATAGAATTATATTTGAAAATAAAAAAATTTATTTTATAATTTAAAATGGTTAAAACCATATTAATGAACATTTATATTGATAAAAAGATCCTTGCTCAATGTATAAATAAAGAAAACTTTTCTTAAAAAAATTCTTAATAATATTATTTCCCAAGGAGTAAAAAATTGTAAAATAACATGGAAAACATATTAATTATCATAATAAAATAAATCATATGGGATTTATTGAATTAGATACATATAATCTCACAAAATGTAAAGTTATCGCTGGCAATGTTGAGTAGAAATAAAATGGTTACAAAATACTCTAACCTTGGTTTTGACATTCATCATATTCACTGTTGAGCTTATGTTATATGAATTAAAATTTATTATAACTATATAATTGAACCCTTTCCATGATTATCTTTTACTATATAATTAATTTATATTTTCTAATTATTTATTTATTAAAAAGGACATCATTATCATGGTTCAAGAGAAAACTAACTCATTTTCCATTTTGGTTTCGGTGTGATAGTTACAATCATTCAAACATGTTTATGAAATTTTGACTCCACTAATGATAATAGGGTTTTTACTTTATATAATTGGTAAAATATAAAAGTTATTTTACTATGATTTATCAATAAAATAATGAGACATAAAAAACTAGTTACACACATGTCATCAATATTACATTGGATTATAAAATCATAGAAAAAAATCATTCATCCATGAAAATAATATAATAATTACTTCCAAATATCGTGGTAATAGAAAAGAAAATAAAGGGTTAGATCAAAATCCCATAAGGGAGAGATTATAGTGGATGTTATCAAATATTAAATAAAACATTAGTAATATGAAAGAGATTAAAATCAATAAAATATTCCACATAACAATTATCTATATAAGTGAATATATATCTGTATGAAAAGGAAACATAAATAATCATGGATAAAAATATCCTATATCATAATGATATAATGCATGATGCAATACATCATAATATTCTAATCATGGAACAATTTCACGATATAATATATAAATAGGTAAGGCATATGCCATATCCCTATGCTTATTATTATCAAGTGAGATACCAACTCATCAAGATTTTTTCTAATTTAGGGGCCTAAATATTCAGTTTATATGTCAAATGTATTCTTTATATGAACAAAATTGATAACAATACAATACATCCTTAATATGAACATTCATATTAGACAACATTTATTTGATATTTCAATATTTCTCCTACAATATAAATAGAAAAATATGATTACATGTCATCCAAATAAATAAGAATGATGGTATCATTATGATATATCCTTATTAAACAATAATCAACATCACCAGATGTTGACATAAGATAAAATACCTTTAGAACATAATATAATTGTTTCTTAAAAATCATTAGAAAAACATCCTTTTACTTTTGATAACATTTTAAGAAAATAAGAAAATATTTGGAAAAATACATTCGTTGAAAATAATTATTTTTACATATACCCAAAACATCCAATAATATAACAATCATTGTAATGAAAAAACTATTTTTTTTATTAACATAAAAAAAAATTCTTTCAAATAGTATGTGAATTCTCAAAAGTACATCACTCAGAAAAATGTAATATCATTCCATTGAAACATTTAAAAGATTACAATGTATGGTTTAAAATAAAATTAAAAAATTATTGGATTGTATAAATGAACATTGTTGAAAACATTTTATAAAACACAAACATGTATGGAAAATTTAATCAACCAATGACTATATATGGTCTCCTTGTCATAAAAATGTTCTTACACATATTAAGTAAAAATTGAATTAAATGAATGTTAAACATGTAAAATCTATATATATTAATGATAGAAATATATATATATATTAAAAGTAAATTATCTTTTATTTTACATGGATGTGGATTTAATAAAAAATAATACTAAATAAAAATGAACATATAAAATAAACCCTTACCCATTTGATATAAATCTTATCAAAAGATAATTGAAGGTTATAATTCTTGAAATATTTTTAAAAAATTAAATTTACGATATAATTGATAAAATATATCAATGTTTTAGTTTATTATTCATCCAAAATATTACATGTGAAAAAAATAGCATATTTCTATAGGAAAGGGAATTGAGATGGGAAATCGCTTTCCTAAAAAATAAGCATTGATGAACATTCAGCAATACATTATATAATAAATTCTTGGATTTTATAAATTTATATAAAAAATATAATGTTATTTATCTTAATATATTTTATTTGGTTATAATTTGTTCTAACAATTTTATTAATATTTATTATTAAAAGAATAATTTAAGGTCAACCAACATGTTATCCATATGTTTTTAGGATTTATTGTTCTAGTCCTTGAACCTTGGTGACAGTTTCATCATCTCTAGATTCTAACAAATTTATAATTTTCATTTTAATATATTAAATATTGTTTTAGAATAATAAAATAAAAATTTTCATGAAAAATGTACTATATCTTACCATGTATATTATACTCTTTATATACACATGAGTGTTGTTTCCTTTTTTTCTTGTCGATGAAAAAATAAAATATAAAGTTTTAGTTATAATAAATAATTATTATAATATAAATATAAAAACTATTTATTATATAATTATATATATATATATATCTTTTAAAGGAAGAAAAAAAAATCACAAGGATTCGTGGTTATGGTGGTCTACACCTACACATGGCTGGCATTATCATCTTCCTATGAATGGAAGGGTAAGAAGATAGAAGGATTAATATAATTATAGAATCATTTTTATATAATATATATCTTTTATATACCTTAATTTCATGTCTATTATAGGTCATGTGTAGCGATTGTGAATACTAAAATACATAAATATGTCTAGAAGGTAAGCCACACATACACACAAGAGATGTTATAATTTTATAAAGGATTGAAAATGAATATAGGATTTTCAATAAAATTAGTAAATTTTTATTATATGTAAGATATGTATTTTATCATATTATAATGGTTATAATTTATTTAATGTATTTTGAATAATAAATATTAATCAACACACAAATTTAACAGATATACCTCTAGTTTCTAAACCCTATTCTGGCTGACACCCCAAGCCTTCTTAAAGTTGTATTTCGGTGATACGAGGTCATATAATATGTGGGTTGTGATGTTTGGTAGGTATTTGGGTAGAAAGTAGTCGATATAAAATATTTGAGTACTGTGAATATTATATGATAGGTGGTTCCCCTCAATATGTGAGGAGAGTGGATCAATTTTAATTATTCTCAAATATTAAATATCATAAGTGCATTTGTAATGGATATGTGGAACATGAAAAATTATATTTTTAACCTATGGATATTTGGGAAAAATGACCAAAATTTAAAATAATTATGATGATATTTCATAACCATATCACAATATTTTACCTTGGCTAACCCATAGACCCTTTGTCAATGGTGGTAATATATTAAACATGGTTACTATTTAATATTTAAAAAAAATAAATTGACCCCAATAAGAAATTTTATTCTATAGATTGGAAGTACAATATATAGTTGGTAAGATTCAATTTAAATTAGGGAATTAAATACATTTTAATAAAAATTAAATGAAAAAAATGTATTACAATATTTTTACTATAATGTACTTTTTAGCATAAAGAATTATTATACAAAAAAATAAAAAAATATATGATTCAAGTGGAATTAATTATATATTTACTATCCATAGGGAAATTATTATTCATTTAATCCAAATATCAAACATCCTATAACTTTTAAATTATTTACTTTAAAGAATATAAATTACAATTTTGTAAATAAAATGTGTGTATTATCACTATTCAATCAATAAAAACCAATTATATTTTACTTATTATATTTTTTCAAATAAATTTTATTTTAAAGAATAAAATTCCCAAAGGTAGAAAATATTTATTCTAATATCTCTGCATAAATTGTATAAAAATCATTTTTATAAAGATATATATTCAATGCACAAAATCATCGTATTCTAATTCTATTAATAATAGAACTACAAAGTTACTTTTAATTTATTATTATTATAGTTATATAACAAATTAGTTAACGTCATATTTTAATTTTGATTAATTTAATTTATTAATATAAAAAGAAATTCATAATTAAAACATTTTTTCTAATTTTTTTACCATCAAATGATATTATCATTATTTATTAAAAATTATAAAAATGTACTAATAATTATCAGTTTTTTAAAATTCTAAATAATATAGTTCAATAGTTTTAATGATTTAACTATGTGTATTTGTCTTTTAAATCAAACATATATAATAATATACTATTTTTAAATAAATATTTTTTTTCAAAAAATATCTTTAAATTAGTACATATTAATAGGTTATAAAAAATGGTAAAATTAATTATATTATAATATATTTAAATTTCAAATAAAAAATGTATTATTCACATAAGTTTTCTATTTCATGCATCACATGTTATTATACCCATTATAGTTTAATGGAAAAAATGTTGTAATATCCCGGGGTGTTATATTGGTTATAGTTCCATCAACTATATAATAATATTTATTATATAAGTATTGTGTATATTAATTAAAAACAATTTTTTTTCAACATATATGATTTTTTTAATAATTAAATAATGTCACACCATGGACAATGTAGTCCATTTGTATGCACCATTATTGTTTTCATTTTTCATTTAATTGATATAAAGTATATCAAAAAAATATCTTCATATTTTAACAAACATAATAATATGATAAATATCATATATATTATTTACATCAATACATGTGACCTGAAATGTATAGAAAACTTTTAAAAAAATGCATCTTTATATGGTGGTTGTATCCACATGTACACATGAATGATTCTTTATTTTTTATTGGTGGTAAAGAGTGTAGAAGATGGTTATAAAATTTAAACGAAGACATATCATCGTAGTATATAAAATTATTTAAAGTTTTGTTGAATGTTATATAATATTTATTGGTTGTTATGGTTGAAATAAACACAAACAATATTGATAATAATAATTACCGCATCATTTGGAAACCAATTTTTTAAATATATATTATTCCATATGTGGATAATATTTTTTAAACAGTTGAAGAAATATGCTATGGAGAAGGAGTTTTTGATGTTATATGGGATGGTAGGTGTTACAATATATTATAGTGACCCAATACTTTCATACATAAAATTATATCTTTTTCTCAGAATATTTAATACATAACATTATGATATAGAACATAACCATATCGTCTTACTGTTTTTAGAGGCTATATACACAAATATATAATATTGGGACATTATCCACCATCTCTCACAATTATCTCCAAGGATTTTACAATTATTCACATACCATACATATATTCATTCATCATAACATATTTAATGGAATCATAACAAATAGTAAACTTATTTACTCAATAGTGGTAATAAAGGGTGATATAAATTGATGACCATAAGTAAGATTAATATAAAAATAATGGATTGAGTTCATAATAAAGAAATGTCATGTTCATACCAAATCAATAATGGATTAAACTCATGATTCCATGAATAAAATTTTTTATTTCAAATTACATGAATAATACAAATGAGAAAATATCATAAATCAATGAAAAACTGTAGGATCATATTGTAATCACATTATAAATTTTTGACACTATAATAACTATAGTAATAATTTAATATGTTAGTTTTATCTACTAAGGCTATAAAATATTAATGTATCAGGATACTGTAAATATTTCCATTATCATAAAAGAACATAAATCATCACCTTTTCCTTCATAGTGGATAATCTATTTCCACCTATTTCCCATAGTGGATATAGAATCACTATATATTTCCCATAGTGGATTGAGTGCATCAATTCGCATCCCATAATTATATAATTAGATATAACACATTTATGGATTTAGGGGAGTGTAATATAATTTTGATGCCAACCATCACATTATTAAAACCATACATATATATACCAAAAGAACATACAATATTGATCATAAAATTATATATGGAATAGAAATGAATTTAATAAATATTTCATCATTTAAGCATACCATAGCAACTAAATAATAAAAGGAATTCAAAAATTATAACCTTCATTATAATAATGATCGTCGTAAATAATTATGACACCAGTATTAGAACATATCCCAAATAAATTATATTTAATATCACTAGATGTTATTTTATAATATTAAAATTTTATGAACATTTATTGACATCATTTTTGGGTACTCATATTCATTGTTTTGAGTTTATATTTTTTGGGTTTCTACATGGGGTGTTTTTGGGTAAAATTGGAGTCTTTTGCAAGGATGTGGGGTAGTGCATAGTTTGTTAATGGTTTACCAAAACTCTATGGCTATCCCAGCAAACCAGGTGAACCTAGGAAAAGAGGAATCATATGGCCAATACATGGTTTTTCTATCTATGTTCCATATTATGAGTTAAAATAATACCCACTCTCCTTGAATAGGAGTATTGTTTAGTATGTGTTGACACCCTGCCCATGAAACCATGCACGTGGGATTCAATCCTCTCAAAATTAGATTGAAGATTCCTAATCCCTTGGCCTTCACCCTAACACAACCAAAACTGATCCTAAATTATTAATGTCATTTTCAATGTCTCTATGAGGGATTATAAAGACTTTGAACAATTCTTATTTATTTTTTTATTCAATAATTGGAGGAATTCACTTATCCTCATTATAGAATATCATCATGTGTGGTTTCCTCTTTCTTTCACATATTTCACTCAACCATTAAAGGGGAGTTTTCCAAAATATTTTGTGGCTTGAGATCTAGGTTTGGTAGATATATTACATTTGACATTGTATCATGGGATTTCATATAGATCACATTTGTCATTGTGATATTAAATGTTTCACATCAATTTTGGATTTCTATTTGCAAGCATTCATCAACAATCATGAGGTAGGTGATCTATTATTCAAATCCCAATGCCCTTATTTTAGTTATATGTATCTATATATATTTATTTTTGATTATTTAGAAATTTAATTCTTTAAAATGAATGAATTAATTATGCAATTGTTATTATTGGGGATATAGAATTGGTCAATTAATGAAATGTGACTGTTTTTCAATTAGAAAAATCATATTAATTAATTATTAAAATTATTAATTAAATATTGGGATTGTGAAATAAATTGAAATTGATATTTTGTAATTTCTCTGTTTAAATGACTATGGATTAATTTTCAATGAAATTTATAGTGGATCACACAGACATAATTTGTTAATGGGTTATTAGTTTTCTTGATGAAAAATGGTTTATTTCTATTTTTTATATTAATTTATTTTATTAAAATGAACAACAAAATTATTTTGGGTTAAATTTTAATGGTATTACATGATGAGAAATGTTGATAAAATGATTTAATTTTGATTAACCTTGAATATGTGATATATTTGATATATGAATGATTGGTGATAAATATGTGTGAGACACAGACTGATGATATAAAAACCCATATGGGATGATTGGGGTTTGAGATATGGATAGATGCTCCAAATACTCATATGTGATAAATGAGGTGGGTAAAGGGGATTGATTCTATAAATATCCATATGAGATTGTGAGTATGGGAAAAGGACTACAGATCAATATACCGAAGTGATAATTATGTTTTGGGTTAAGGGTGTATGATTCTAATATCCATGGGGTGTTAGTCATGACATTCAACACCCTTGAAATGGAATTAGACTATGTTTAAAATTGCTCGTGATATGAGTTTATGATAAAGGATAAATGGAATTGATTTTTTTTGTTAATGGTTTAGACTCTAACATAGTTTGATGATTATATTAATGGTTCAAGTTTCTTTATCAACATTAGGTATTATGTTTATAATTAATGAATAATGAAGTGTTATAACTATTTCTTATACATTGAAAATTATTCCGTATACAAATACATGTACTATTATTTACATTATATTGATTTTGAAACCATTGATGGTGACCTAATAGGTTGTACTGACTCCCAACTCAGGGTTCCAGATTGTTTTCGAATTAGAATTGCAGTTTCATGATAAGATAAGGAACTATCCTTGTGTGATTTGGAAGACATGATATGGGGGATTGGTGAGGGAACTCAACATGGTATATGAAGCCACTCTGGAGTAATATGTGTCTTTATTTTTGTTTTTCATTTGGAACATAGAACATATTTTTCAAGACATGTCTACTCATTTTCATGGATATTTTATTTTTTATTTTATAAATAATGTGATAGTAGTTTCATTGGTTTATGACTATTATATAATGAATTTTAAAATATTTATTTTAAATTTTATAGTATTCTAATAATTTATGAATAGTATCTCCTAATCATCATTTGACCATCACTTCTAGTCAGCAGCCTCTAGAGTATGGGGAGGTGTGAATGATGTCACATGGAAAACCAGCTCAGGCACTGGTGTGTGGCACCTGGGTGGGGATGTCACATACTAGTATCTAACCTATTTTATTTTATATTATTTTCTATTTCTATTTAGGAAATATAGATTGCTGAAAATGAAGGATCATACATTGGAAATGAGATCACTCATGGGAGTAGCAATCACCTTTATTTGGGAAAAACAATGTACCGCGGGTTGGATTGTTGTAATTGATGTTTTTTGTGATTGATGAATGTTATTTTACCTTGAGTGATAAACTCAATGTGTGATGTGGTTACAATTTCTAATATTATCAAAGTATTAACTAATGGCATACTGTGGAATGATATTTTAGTATACATACATCATTTTAGGAATTACTAATTATTTATTTGCAATTATCATTTTACGAACCCACAAAATAGTATGTTTTGGGTATGATTTAATTTGAAATTTTTTCATCCATACATGTGTAATTTAAATGATAAGGTACCTAATATTAAATTCTAAAATTTTAATTGATGAAATTTTTTTAAAATTGGTGTCCAAAAAATTGAATGATGGTAATGATTTTACCATTTTTAAACTGTGAAATAGTTTTAGTATGATTAAGGGTATGATAACACCATACTTTTTAAAATGTAGTGGCGTATGGGGGAATGAGTTGTTATTGATTTTGTAAATGCCTCTTGTTAAATGATTTAAAGTGGTTTTATATGCCATAATACATGTTTTTATCATTGAAGAGATAATAATCAATGTAAAAATTGTTATGATGATGACATGAGGATATGGATTTAAATGATCCTCCTATAGTAGAACTCGAGGATTATATAATACAAGGGTAATTAGCTGGAAAGGAGTCTTGTAAAAACATTACATTCTTTATGAGATATATTAGAAGAAATCTAGAGTGGATTTTGATTAGTATTTCTGAACTAACATATGAGTCTTAGATACAGAATCCTCTGAATTTTATTATATATGGTGTCCCTGAGGTAAATTTGTTTTCGATTGAGTCCATCATGTCTATAATTTCCTATTTTCAGAATATTTTTTTATAAGAGGGTAATGTATTCATCTTAAATGTTATGTGGATAAGAAATGAAAGAGTGGGATTTTTAAGAGTGGATTTTGCATGATGATGTAATGGTATGGGATGAAATTTTGGAGATGTTCCTAGAGTACCATTATACAGATTCATTGAGATTAGAGAGGGAATATTTTTTCTGGTTGTCTAATTAGTGGAGTATGTCTTTGATGGACTATGAAGTTTTAATTTCTGACATGGAGTTATTATCTCTAGTCCTGGTAGGGGATGAAATATTTTTGGAAATGTATTTCTATGATGGAAATAAATGTGAAATTAAATGACATGATTATATATTCCAGAATAAAAAGTTTAATGATTTGGTGAATTAGGATCTCATAATAGAGGGGAACATAAAAGTGGCTTCTAATGGAGGATATGTAATTTTTTTAGATGATTAAGAGGTGAATATTCCCTAGGTAGGATCCTTTTTAATTAAACTTTTGACCAAGTAATGGGAATGAATATTTGGTAGGGAGAATGATCATTTAGTAAGAATATCTCCAGATTGATGTGACAATACTGTGGTTGGTCGGGTCTCTATCATGTCCCATTTTTCTAACCACTATTATTGTTCCAATATACTGGATGAATGGAAAATCTAGAGACGTTTTATATGATCCCATCACTAAAATTTAATAATGGACAATATGGGTTGAATCATATATTGGGAAGATGATATTATACATTATATCAATCCTATAGTTGGAGTTCTATATGCCTATGTGATAGAGGTAATAGAAATGGTTATTCATTGAAAGAGAACCATTATCAACAGAGTGGTGTATATCAAGGGACTACGAATAAATCACATGAATTTGGTGGTGGATAGATGGACACTATTTAGCCTACAGTTTGGGATAGTTGGGTTGGACCATTAACAGATAATGGAATTATTTTTATAGAATGGAAAAATGTTTGTTTCTTATTTTATATTGGATCATAAAATTATTTTTTATCTACAAAAATTTTGTATTTGTTAAATCTATCTATGTTTTTTTTGAGGTGGTTGATGATGATTGATGAACCATTGGGGGTATGATCGAGAGATATATATATGTGAAAATTGTAATCTCCATAGAATCGGGAGTATCATTCTTATTTGTTTCATTATGTCCTTTTTTCAAGATTTTATGTAACTATGGGTATGAAGTAATTATTATAATACTGATAACACATTCATTTCAACCAAAGGATGGAGAATTTTTCATCTCTGAAGGGAAAAAATTATTGTCAACTTCAAGAATGGCATATCAAGCTATTTCATTCATGACTATTTCAAAAGAAACTAGTGTATATCACTACAAATGTTACTAATATTATTCTAGATGATGGATATAAAAATAATTACATATTTCATCCTATATTTGATCTATATCAGAATTTGTTTCATGAAATATTTTTAACTTGAGAACCAGAGAGAGTTGTGGAATTTAGAATTGTACTCTTGTCAGAGGTTAAACTAGTTTCTATTCCACCATATTGAATAGATCCTACAAAACATAATGTGAGTATAACTCAACTACAAATGCTTATGGATAAGGGTTTTATTCATCTATGTACATCTACATGGGATTCTCTAGTTTTGTTTCCTATGATTGCTGAGAGGACTCAGTGCCTATTAGTTTATTACACAAAATTGAACCAAAAGACTATAAAGAAATTTTATCCCCTATTTTATATAGGTTACCTTATTTACTAGTTGAGCGTAACTTTAGTTATTTATAATATTTACATGAGATTGGGGTATCATCAATTTTGAGTTTTACCATTTGATATACTAATGACTTTAATCAAAGTAGCTATGACCATTATGATTTTATTAGATCGGTTCGGGTTGATGAATTCATACAAAATGATTCTTTCTATGATGAACATAGTATTCCACCTATACCTGTATGATTTTAGGTTTTGTTTGTGGATGATATCTTTGTGTAATACATGATACATGGTGAACATAACCATCTACTTGAAATTGTAAAATATACACTAATACATCATTAGATATATTCATATCTATCCATGTGTCAATTTTTTTGATCTGGTATGGTTATTTGGTCACATAGCCTCAATGGAATGTGTGTCAGTGGATCTAGGGAAAATTATTGAATTATTTTATTAAGAGCATCAGAAGAACATTTCTAAAATCCATTGCTTTATGGGTTATCAAGATATAATACAAGGTCTATCTAGTAATTATCCCATACGGAAGAACCATTTTCTGGATTTACCCAGAAGTATATAATGTATTAATGTATTGAATCCTGTGATATGTCATTCTAAAAGTTTAATAAGTAATTAAAAATGAAACCATTTTAGATCACACATGTACTAGAACTGATGTATATATAGTTCTATCTTGGACTCTTATGGGATCGATCATGGAACACTATTCATATCAGTAGATAAAGTTGTAGCATATGGGTCTTAGTAGTTGAGGTCACATAAATGGAAAAACCTTACAAAAAAATTTATGTTGAAAATAGTTTTTTATGAACTGATGTGTCGGTGGAATTATCTATTAGGGGAGAAGATTAATGTGTAATGTGATCAAAATTACTAAACATATATCTTTTCCACACTGATATTTGATGCTCTATTAATGGAGGTGGGATGAGTATATTAAATAATTTTACTTTTATCTAGAATATACATTCAGGAAAACATATAGTGTAACTAACACATTAAGCAAAAAAATTTAGTCTTATGAAATTTAGCAGTCTAGTGCTATGTGGATGATGATTACTTTACTGGCTAAGATTGAAGTTGGGGATTATGTGTTTCATGAAAAAATGATTTTCATTTCAGTTTTGGTGGATTCTAAACACATGAAATATATTATATAAATACATTATGAGAATCATGAGTGTTTTTATTTGAGGAAAATGATTGCATTTGAGGAGTAACCTTCAAATAGGACTATATATGAGGACGAGATCACCTATACTGGGAATCATGTTATTCTTCCTATGAGTATGTGGGAGGAGATAATTAATGAATTTCATACCATAAATTCCATGGTTGATATAATTTTTTGAAAAATTCACCATTACATAATAAGATATTTATTTTGGGAAAGCATGAAAAAGGTTATTTCTTGGTTTGTGACAAGATAATACACCATTCATATAGCGAGGGGTGAGCATCAATGAACAATTAATTTATGAAAAATGTTTACCATTCCCAAATGAAATTGGGATTATTTGATTTTGGTCATAGTGGTAGGTCTCCTGGTGATTCCACAAAAGAATTAATCTATTTGGATGATTGTATAAAAGAAAATTAATGTACCAGATTCCTTCCCTATAAGTGATATTTTCTCAATAGATCATTTGTGAAAATTGTACATTCTAGAGATAGTCAATCTTCATGGAGTGACGCATTGTATTTTTTCAGACAATGTCTCATACACAATGTTGTTACTCTAGTAGGTCTTCAATAATGTTTTTGGTATATAGTTTTAATTGAGTACAGATTTCCACCACCAACATGTGTGTAGTCTGAACATACTATACAATTACAATAAGTAGGGATAAAAGCATGTGTTATGGAATTAAATGGGTATTGGGAGAACCTCATATCAGTCAATATGTATGTAAACAATAATAGTATAAAATAAACTATACATATGGAACCATATGAGGCAATTTATTTTAGGTCCTGCAGATCACCACTATTTGGGATATAGTTGGGTGAGTAAGAGTTGTTGGGGACAAGTCTAATGTAGCAGATGTCAAGGTGGATTCAGCTTACACTGAAGATTTGGCCGTCCGCTCAATATAAAAAATTGTATTCTAAAAGATGATTATTATCAATGGTGATTATAACTGTTGATTGTGTAGTCATTAAAGTGTCACCTAGTTTGGGTAACCATAGGATTAGGAGATAGGGAAAGCTATAAGGATTGTTTGTTGGACCATTTGATGATGTAGTTAGAATATATTCATGTCATACCAATTATATCTTATATAGAGGTATAATTAAATATATGGTTATTTGCATATTCCACAACATCATCATTATCACCCCATCCCTTCTCATGTGGTTGATGTGGATTATGTGTATCATGAGACTGATGCATCCATTGAGGTGCATATGTTACACGTATTAGATCATAGTGATAATGTGTTATGGGGAACAACTGTGCTGATTAGTCATATATAACTGTAGCATGGGTGTGTTTAATAAGAAACATGTGATAAAAATCAGATATGTATGATTAATGGCCTGATATTTTTTACTCTGAATCATATAGTTGGATGTAAGTATTGTTCGTGGAAAGGATATTATAATGTTGTGTGATTTTAGGTTACATTTATTTTCTAAAAATATCAGAAGCTCATATTTAGTTACTCTTTTTACTTATTTAGAGTTTATATAGTTTTTCTTTTATCTAAGCGATACATCTAATTAAATTGTATAATTTTAGGAGGAATATGGGTAGTGATTTATTGGGGCATAGTTCCACTAAACCATTCATCCAAAATAATAAACAATATTAACCCCAAAAAAGATGATTAATAGGGTTCTCACATATTCTGTCAAACTGATCAACCTATTAGAAGAAAACATTCAACCCTTTGAAGAGAAAAATATTTATGGTTTGTTGAATGGAAAATTGTGTCCCATTTCATAGGAAATTGTGCCCATAAGATTTAATCTATTGAAAATTGGATAAAATTTTTCTCAGACCCAATTTTTTATTAACCTAGGTCAACTCCGTTCGACCCTAATAATTTTTTCTCATTTTAGAGTCTCTTAGATATATACCATGCCCTTCCAAACTATTTTCATGATTATAAAAATCTAGGAATAATTTTTTTACCACTCCATGTAAGATACTCACATTTCGTGTGATTTAATCTAATTATCGCATCTTTTTCTCATCCTTAGAATGGATATTATACACTTTTGGGGATGAAATATGATCGAGGGTTTTCATATTTATTATATTTTATATGAGATCTATATATCATTCCTCATTGTGAAATTGAACATTCCTATTGAATTAGGAATATTTGTTTGTGATTGTCCATCAACAATCATGATGTAGTTGGTCATTTATTTTAATCGTAATGTATTGATTTCAATTACATGTTAGTAATTTTAGAATTTATTCTTATCCAAAGTGAATACAATATATATCTTACCAAATTATAGTTTAAGCTCTAGTATTTTTGGTGGGATTATTATATAAAATCATTAATAATTGGTCTATCATATGTATTTTGGAAGACATAGTGTGTAACCGACTCATTAATCAAGAAGAATATGGAATTGGAAAATTCAGAAGACCAATGATGTGTGGATGATGATTAAATTATTGGCTGATAATCATGTTGTGGAAATAGAAGGTAATGACAAAATTTCTCTCAATTCAATTTTGTTGGTGTCTAAACATTTGATATAGATTAGATAAACGCAATATAAGAATCCTGATTTTTTTTTATTTAAGGGAAATCATTAAAGGTGATGAGTCACCTTCAAATTGGACTATATATGATGATAATATAAAATATATTGAGAATAAGGTTTTCTTCCTATGAGCATGAGGGAGGAGATAAATAATTAATTTTATAGTAGATATTGGTGTTTTAAAAATGTAACACGACATAGGAATATATTTTTTGTGACTAAGCATGAAAAAAAAAATATTCTGGTTTGTGACATGGTGGTACACCTATCATCTAGTGTGGGATTAGAATCAATGAAAATGTAATTTTTCACGGTTTCTACCCATTATGAAATAAATTTGGTATGATGTTATTATTGATATAGTGCTGGGTATCATGATTATTCCACAAAAAATGAATATATTTTGATGATTGTATATTGGAATATAAAAGTATCGCATTTCAAGCCTATAAGAAATATTTTCCCAATCGATCATTTATGAAACTTGTGCATTATAGAGATAGTCCATTTTCATGGAGTGACACATAGTTTTTTTAGACAGTGACTGACACACTATTTCATGCTATTTTAGGTCTTAAAGAAGGTTTTTGTTACACAGTTTTTATTGATTACGTATTTCCACACTCAATCATATGTGTTGTTGGAACATACTATACAATGACTATATGATAATCTATGAGCATGTGTTCTAGACATCAATGGGTATTGGGAGAATCACATAACACTATCTGAGTACCCAAATAATAACATTTTTAAGGAAACTATACAGATAGAGCCATATGAGACACTTTATAGTTGGTCATGAAAATCACCAATAATTATGATTGAGTTGGGTGAGAAAGAGTTATTGGGGCCGAGTCTCCTGTAGTAGATGTCGTGGAAGTTTTAGATTATTCAGAAGATTATGTCTTAAAATAAATGAAAAGAATATAATGATGATAGATGATCATTATCCATGTAGATTATAGTTGTATATTATGAGTTCTTTAATGTGTCACCTGGTTTGGGTCATAATAGTATTTGGAGATAGGGAAAGTTGTCACCCTAGTTTTTTGGATCATTTGATGTTGTTGATTGAATCTATTTATGTCATACAAAATGGATATTATATAGAGGCTTAATGATATTTATGGTTATTTTATTGTTCCAAAACATCATTGGTGTCACTCTATCCCTCATCATGTTATTGATTAAGGTTATGATGATCTTGATATATATTTTTCCATTATGGTGAATATTCTACATGTATTGAATCACAGTGAAAATGTGTTACGAGGAAATAATATGTCGATAGATCATATATTGTAGTATCATGGCAGTGATAAAGTGGAAACATGTGAGAGTGAATCTTATATGTAAGCTTAGTCACTTAGTCTTTTATGACTCATAATAATAAAGCTTCTTTTTATGTATTTTTTGAAGAAAATATATTATTATGTGGGGAGTTTTTAGGATAATTATAATTTCATAGGATATCAGAAGATCGTTGTTTTGTACTCTTTTTAGTTGAATTGAGTTCATCATATTTGGGTTTTATCCTATGGATTCATTCAATGAAATTAAAGAGTTTTAGGAGGAATATGGGTAGATCATGATTGGTGAACAGTTTCACTAAACCCTGCATCTATCCGAACAAACAGTACTATACCCCTAAAAGGTTATTTATAGGGCGGCCACATCTTCCATCAAACTGTTCAACCTCATAGGAGTAATTGTCAACCCCCTTAGAAGAGGAAAATAGTTATGGTTCAGAGTTCTTGAAAATTTTTCCACATTTCCTAGGATATTTTTCCCCCAAGATTTTATCCTCAAATATTTAGATAATAAATTTCTCTAACAATATATCCTTCAACCTAGGTCAACCCCAATCAACACATATCATTATGCCTCATTTTGGAGGCTCCCAGATAGATTCCACAACCTTCGAACCATTGTTCATAATGATTGAACTCCTTGATTAAAAATGTTCACCTCTCCATGAAAGATAATCTCATACCATGTGGTTTCCTCAATATCTACCATCTTTTTATGAAACGTTGAAGGGATATTCTACTCTTATGGTGATTTATGTTGATCATGGTTTTTATATTCTTATAATTTCATATGGGATATACATATCATCCATCATAGTGAAATTGAATGTTCCACTTAAATTATGTTTTTTCATTGGTGATCATCCATAAACCATAATTATATAGTTTGTCAACAATTTATATAATAACGTATTTATTTCAATTACATGTTTGTAATTTTATAATTTTTATGGAATATTTTTAAATTTAATTCCTTATAAGGATGAATATAATTTATTTCTTTAATTTTTTGGAAGGGATATGAAGTGGTTGATTATTGGGGTTATCGAGTTGGTCAATTAATGAAATTCTCTATATTTTCAATTATTCGAATGAGACAACTAAATGGGGTAATTTTTTAATGAAATGATTAGATTTTTAAATTGATGGTATATTGGAATTTTATAATTGTTCCATTAATTTGATTAAATATTAATAGACTATGATAATAATAGTTTTTTACTTTTACAAAATGGGATTGTGGGTTATATTATTTAATGATGAAAAATGGTTCAGTATTGATTTTTTTATATTATTCAACATGATTAATTTAATGAAACATTTTTGTTGTGAGGAATTAAAATATGAAATTAGGATGTGAAATATTTATACTAATGGATAACATTTATCAAAAATCAATGATTTGGTATAACTGATATATGTGTGATTGGTGATATATGGGTTTGGGACATTGACTCACACTACAAATACCTTCATGTGATAAATTTGTTTTGGGAGAGGGATTGATTCTATGAATGCCCATATCTAATAAACGATGTGTCTAAATGGAATGAAGATCCAAATACCCATATGAGATAGGGAGTATGTTACAATTATCTATGATCCAAATACCCTTGTGTTTAATAATGTGTGGAATAGAAACTAATGCTCAAAATACTCACATGCTTTATAAAATGACATTCAACACCCACTATTTGGCATTAGATTTTGGTCGTAATTGGATATAATGTGATTTGTACTGAAATGAAAAATGATAACTATGGTATTGTTATATGGTTTAGAATTTATCAGGGACAAAATTAGATTTTGAGGGTTGGAGTGTCCTTGCAATTCTGAGCCAATATATGGTTAATTAATGAACAATGAAATGTGATAACTATATATTTTATTTACTGTAATTTATTCTTTATAAAACCAAATGCACTATAATTCACTAGTTATTATTTTAGAAATAACTTTTGGTGGCATATTGAGTTTTACACATACCCTACACAAAATTTCTAATTTTTATTTGAATAGACATTGTGGTTGCATGAAATGATAATGGAAAGACCCATATGTTAAATGGATGGTATGGTATGAATAATGGATGAGGGAGCCATATATGGTATATGACCCTCTTAGGATATTCCAATGTCCTTATTTTAGGGTTTTCAATTCAAACATGGAACATTTTTGGAATGAAATATCTACAGTTGTGGTTGGATATCTTATTCTTGTATTAGTCATCATGTGATAATAGTTTTATTTTTTTATTTTTACTATGTCGTGATATTTTTATATTTATTTAAATTTTTCATTATTATAATAAACTCTGTGTATTAACCACATGATCTAAATTATACTCTCACTACTGCTCAAAAACCTCTAGTGTATGGGGAGGCACACTTGAGGTCACATGGAAATCCATCTTGGAGCATAGGTCTGTGGCACCCAGGTCATGATGTCAATGTTATCATAGAGAAAAATTATTATTAAATTTCTTTTTGAATATTTCTTTTAGGAAATAGTCATTCCATTTATTAAATCACATATATTAAATCAAACTATTTCTAAAATATTATGGAAAATAATTTATTGCATATAACCTTAGAAACATAAAATGGAATATTTAAATCATTGAGTTGGTATGGTCTTAGTAAATATTTTTCTAGCGGTGTATGTAAAAACAATATTCCATTGACATTTTTCATAAAATTTAAATGTACCAAATTCAAATAATTATAATAATATTCCCTTGTTTTATATAATTCAAAAAAACTATAAATGTGAAATTTATAATTTTTATGAGAATAATGAAGGAATAAAAATAATTTTCGACTACAGAGAGATATAATGATGGTTTTCATCCAATATATTGTTTCAATATCTTTAGTAGATTGAGATAAGATAATTAATATAAAATATTTATTTAAAAATAATAAAAAATAGAAAAAAATATAAATATATTTAATATAAATAGATTATTTATTTTTCTCATTTTATATTAATGCATAAATAATCTATAATAAAATGGAATTTATAGATTAATTATTTTCCTCATGTCTCATATTTCCTCATACAAATTCAATCATACTGTATACTAAATAAAAATTTATTATATGTTTATCATATAACATTACTCGAGTACATCATAAGTTATATTATTTACTTATAAAATAAAAAATAATTTATTAATAGTTATTTTTAATCCAATTTCCGGGAGATCACTACTTGATTTGTTATGAATTATTTTGTTAGGAAATATAAATAACAATACTTTCTTCATTTTCCCATAATCTCATAATTATTTAAAATGATATAAATATGATATATATTCTTTATAAATATTTTTATATTCTTCTATAATTTTAATATATTGAAATATTAATTACATCGCTACTGGAGACGGTAACTCCTGTGAACACATGAATAGTAATTTCACTTTTTAATTGATAGAGATAATGAAAAATAAATATTAAAAAATATTTTAAAAATATTTATTAATTTTTATATATTTTTCATATTAATTAAATATAACCTTATTACCAACCATGTAAATAAGAAATAAAAAATCAATCACATCTTTTCATAGAGGAGGTAGTCCACACGTATATACCAGCGGCGTTATCATTTTTCAAGGGATTGTAAGGTATGATAATAGATTTTATATTTTAATAATTGATTTATTGTAACATCATATACATAATATATAAATATTAGGCACACAATAATAACCTACCTTGAACGGTGACAGTTTAAAATAAATTATTTCTCTATGTGGATGTTTTATTCCACACATACACACTATCAATATTGTAACTCTTTATATGATAGAAATGAGTGTGGATAATGGTTTTAAAAAAATAAAAATAAAATTTTAGTATATTTGGGATAATTGTTTTTCTTATTAAATTATGAAAAAAATATTTTTTGAGGTGTAGAATAAGAATTAAATTGATAGATGTTGGCTGGGATTATTACCTCTCTTTTGAAAATCCTTTTTTAGATCCCTTCTAATGAATAGTTGGAATAGAATTTAAAGAGGTTTAGAAAATATAATTCATAGATATGAATGTGGTGATTACATATTTCCAGGGTCATATATATATAAATTTTATAATGTTATTTAAATAAATAATAATGGAGGTTTTCCGTTATAAGGGATGGAATGGACATACTAGGAATTACAAAATTAATAAATTTAAATAATGACTTTCTCTTATAAAATTCTTACAAATATCCAATAATTTGAATATTTATATCCAATTATTAAAATAAAAACATACAATAATATTTATATATTTTTTAGATTCATTTTTAACCTTATCACTATTCTTAAACCCTTTGTGATCTCATTTCAAACTTCACTATTTTAAAAAAAAATTAATTTTAAAGGGTTATAATTTTATATATAATGTAAATAATATATCATAAATGTCCATGGGATCATATTTAATAGAATATCTCTTCATAATTTTACAATTCTAATATTTTTACGTGTTTTAATCAATTTAGTAAAATTTAATTCTTCATAAGGATTCATTAATATAATTTTGTACACTATTCACACATTTGGTAATTGAAAATAATCTGAAAGAAATTGAAATTGAATATAAAAGTTCCCCACAAAACAAATTAATTTTAGAAATTAATATAATTCACCAAAAACTATAAATCACCAAAAAATTACATTTAGTGTTTTTCAAATGATTTATATTATTTTTACACTACTTGTACACGTGTTGTGGTTCTCTTGAAAATGAAATTAATGAAATTATTTAATAAAAAATTTAAAAAATTAAATTGAAAAATAATTACTAATATAATAAATTATAATTTAGAACTATATATATGTTTTTTCTATCCATTTTATAATATATTATAGATATTACAAGAATGAAAGTGACATTTATGACAATCATTTACTTAAATATTATAATGGTCAAAATTAATGTTAAATGAAATGAAATTGAAATAAATGTTTCATGGTGAAAAAATTATGGATGATGTAGAATCTTCTAAAGAAATAATGGATTTTTTTGAAATAATTATAAGATTTATCACATTACATTTTACAAAAATAAACATATTTTTACATTTAATATAGTAAATAAAATTATTGTTGTTGCACTAAAAAAATCATAAATAAAATGGATATACTAACAAAATTTCACTATGATATTTAATTATATGGAATCAATATTTTGATATTTCATTTATAAGATACGTAGAAATTAATTTATGATAAAAATAAAAAATTCAACGTAAATTATTTTTTTTGGAAAAATGACTTTTATATTATAATAATGTTTTTAAAAAATTCAATAATATAACTGATATTAAAAAATGTAATTGTATTATTAATGAAATAATGGAATAAATTTTATTTTTTAAATATTTTATTTTTTCAAATCTTGAAACATAAATATAGGTTTTTGTAAAAAATCAATGTTGTCACTATTCACTGTAAATTCAATAACGTAAAAAAATTCCCAAAAATTCAATCTAATTTATTTTTGATATGAGAAATTCCAAAATGAAATCATTTTTATAAAATTAAATTTCATATTTTTGAAAAATTAATTATATTATTCAACCACATACTGAAATAAAAATATTTTAGTTCAAACAAGTATTTTTAAAGAATGTAATCACATTACAAAAAATGATTTTTTATTTCCAAAGAATTTGTTCAAAAATTTATAGAGTGTGACGATTATATTTATTTAATAATTTTTTAAAATTATTAATTCATTCTAATTCAATGTGTAATAGTGGAATATCACATTAAATAATAATATTTTAATAGTATAACAAAGTTTATTTTATCACAATGTCACCCATACAACATTATATCTAATAAATATAATACATTTATAGAAAACTACATCACAAAAAATAATGGTGTTATATTATACACCACATTAGATGAATTTCCAGTCAAAATTAAATCCATATGATGAAAAAAATTATTGATAACTTTGTTTTATTGCATCCTTTTTTTCAAAAGATGATTCCTCTAATGTATGGTGTTTCCGCAAAAAATTTAATAAGTGTGTAGTATTATTTAAAATTTAATTATCTATAAAATCTACAATTAAAAAAAATCATCATGGGATAGACCATTCATCATCGGTGTCACCTCTGTGGTTAGTACATGTGAAGTATTAGGTATATACATTATCATGACAGATACGTGAAACACATCACATAACTGAGTGATATTCTGTGGATGTTCGAAATGATTATCTACCATATCAATACTGTCATAAATTTGAAATAGAACGACATATTTAGGGATCATATTTACCTTCTTCTAGATTCTCGTAACCTTAATCCATCGATAATTTCATGGGAATATCATTTCACCATCATTGAACATCGCATCTCATTGATGAATGTAAAAATAATAATTATAGTGAAAATTTGATTCCATTATAAAATTCTAAATGTCTCAAACTTTTTATTTAGTATTACTAACTAGTTTAGGTCCCAATATATTTATTTCATTAATTTCATCATACAGTGTTGGATTTGTGATATCCCTACTATGGACGCCTTTATAAGTGCAATCCAAATGCTGAAGAAAAAGATATTTTTGTGAGAATAGATTACTATTTAACGTTTTTAATTTAAAAAACCATTTAAATATATATAAAATGATAAAAAAAATTCTATAGGTCCGGAATGGTTCACTTGAAGTGATTTTATATAATAGGATGATATGAATTGTCAAAAAACCCTTAAATTATATCTTGTTGCTGAATTTTCCAAAACATTTGGGTAAACCATAGATCCCGATCCGATAGAAAATAATGTTACCCTATGGGTAATCATGACACATTTATAATATATAACATTTAATTACAATCATGGGATAAATAATATATTATTCTAATGAAGTATACTGACATTGATTTGAGATAAAAACAACTCAAATAATAGTTGTCCCTTTAGTTGGATTATATACTACGATAATGAAATACATGGTAATTTTTATCCATTTTCTTTATATTACAGATATTTTTTTTAACATCATTAAAGTATATTTTCACTCAGAAATAACTCTTGGACATCTTAGTCATTCACATACATTCCCTATAATGTCCCTTTTCATGTTGTCTCAATAGAAATATTCATCCGGATATCTCTTCATAATTTTCCTCCCATGATTTATAGAGAATGAAGAACTATGAGAATCATATAAGTATTCCTTATTTAATCTATGAATATCCATGACACATTCATTATTTCTAATCCTTATAATTATACCACTATTATCGTGAAACTTATGATGACTCCTTACATTCTTCTACAGTTAATGAATCCCTCTACACCCCTATAACCATCACCCTGATGGTTGTTCTGAAATTCATCTATGAAATATAGGATATATCTTCATTCTATAGGATTTAATTTTTAATCTTGTATAAATCAATAAATAATATCTCTCATTAAATAATCATCATGATCCTTGTTGAATGTTTCTTATATATCAAAGCACTATCCCCTTGTTATCCTTCCAAATGTAGTAATGATATGAGAAGTAGTAATCATTAATTAAACCCATCTATATTATATAGATCGTATTCAAACATTTATAAGAGAGTAAATAAATAATTAATTTATTATAAGTATATCTATAACCACATTCACTATGAGGATAACTCTTCCACATCTTCAATTCCAAAAAATTACCTCTTCCAGTTCCAAATCAATTTTTATATAATTTCTCTCACATATTTCACATCGAAGTTAGTCTTAGGCCATCACCATATCATTCCATATTATGAAACATAAAAAACCTTATTTCATTCATCTCTATATACATAAAAACTCTTCCAATACTATGAAATGTGAACAAAATTACACTAGCCAACCTTCTCTTTGTCAAATTAATTCGATAGATCTTAGTAACTGTGGTTGTTTTGGGTAATTTCCCAAAAAACATTCAACTTTGAATGGTCCCCCAAATTAAAATCACATTATATTATATAAATAAGGAATTATACATTCAGAACAAAAAAATAACCATTGGTATATGTTTCATACAACATATACTTCATTAGTGTCTTCATCCCAATACTAAGATGATCTCAATAGACTTCTGTACACATTGAATATAAAATAATATCATCTATATTACTTCCAAAAACGTGTCAATTTAATACCTAAATACTCCATTTTTATTAACTATAATGATATTAGGGGAATCATTATGTCTAAATGGAAATACAATAAATTGATAATTTTTTCCCATAACGAAAAAATCATTGCTATGTTATCCTTATAAACCATCAATTTATGATATCTAGAAAGGAGGTTAATCATGTATAATTATTGACCTCCATATAATTGATCAAATAAATCATTGATATAGGCTATATTATACTTTTTCGTAATATAAATCTTTGTATATTCCTAATAATCAAATAAATGATGAGTGGATCCATATATTCTATTAACAAAAATGATCATTTTCACCCTATTTTTTATTCTATGGAATATAAATAACAATTTAATATTCTCATAGAGTTAATTTAACAATTCTTGCTACTCAATCATATATTTTTTGTGAGGATTATTTAAAATATGTGCATCAATAAGAACGAGATATATCAAAAACTAAATTTCAAAATGTTGAGGTAGATTAGAAAATTCATTCAGAAAAGATAAAAAATTTCCCATACAATACAAATATCCTCAATTTTGATTTATCGACAACTATCTGAGATAAATTATGATCATGGATAGAAATTATGACACTAATAAAAAATTAATTTTCATTTTTTGTTCATATTTTTTCTCACTTTGATAATCAATAATAGTTTTAATTAGAATATGAAATTTCAATACACTTCAATAAAAAAATCAAATGGGATTCATTTTAAATAAATAAAATTCTTCAAAGAATCAAATAATATTCGACTAGTAAAAGAATCATATGATATTCTAGTTTAAAATTCATACATAATTATATCAATATGGAACTTCAGACATTAAATTCAATCATCTGAAGAAAAACAAATTACTACTAACACATCATTTAATTGCTGAGTATACAAATAAATTCTTGTAGGTGATTTTAATAATGAAAATAAATTCATATAAAAATAATAAAATAATTTACAAAAATATTTTATCGTACCAATCACCACCTCAACTTCATCATCCAAACTTAATTTACTTGATAAACCCACCATTCATTTCTTGTCTATTAAGCATTAATAATATGAATGATCATGAAAATAATGATGAGAAATATTTCAGAGGATTTTTAATCATGAAACATTCTTCAAAATAAATGGAACCATAGGTTTAACATAGGTTTTCCATGGTAATTAACAAAACTATATAATGTAATCATATACATAGACTTATTCATGAGTTTTTCAAATTTTTAACCTCAATATTTGAGGATTAACAAATTCAATCCCTTATAGAAACAATAGAGACTAAATATTTACATGTATATATATTATTTCTCTTTTAATGAATATTAAATAAATTACATTTTGAATCATGAGAAGAATTAATTTCTTAGTGTCTAAGGATAATAGATACATAAATATCATATTTATGTAAATTAATCAACATCACTCATAATTTTATTCTCACATTGTACCCCTATTGACATACCCTACATAAAAATCCTCCTTAAATCCTAGTAAAATAATATATAAGAATGGCTGATATCAACATATTATTAAGGAAAAGAATTAGATATATCAATCTATTTCCAAATACAAGAATATGAAAACAAAAAGGGTATTAGTTCATGAACATAATATACTGTGATCATACAAAATTAAACATGAATAAAAATTATGATTCATAGCATAAACCATTCTTATTTAAAAATGTCAAATTATAATAATGTGTAAAATCTTAAATCAATCATGAAATATAAGTTCATATCATTATAACGTCATTAAATTATGGAACCATTAGATATAGTGAATCCATTTCATATTCCAACATTAAATTCTGAGACCATATAATCATACAAAATTAAGAATGAACACCTATATCCCATATAAAATAAATCATTAGTAATCACATATTTCGAATAGTATATTATTAATTAACCCATTATTACTATAGTAGATAAGGAATCCCAACCCATTTACATGGTGGATTGGGGAAATAAACATGAATCCCCTAATTATATCATGAGATATAAAACATTATCCAATTAATTAGAGGGATATATAACTTTTATCCTAGAAATCTTAACATGAATTCCATGCATATTATACATCAATATCATAATAAGATTCTATATGATCATAACATTTCTCATGGAAATTAAATAGGCATCACAAACATTTAATAATTTCATCATATCGTATAATATAGAAAATAATTGGGTTTGAAAAAAAATATCACAATAATAAAATAATGAGAGAGAAAATGTATGGTATTGTTTTAATAGATCCCCAGAAAAACATAATTAATGTCAAAAATTTTTATCAAAATTTTTTATTTCATTAAAAATAAACCAAGAATATACCATAAGTAACATTTCATTTTTCTTTAGAGATAAATTATTTCATGATAATGTAATCATAAAAAAATAATTAAAAAATTTATTTTAATATAATTATAGATTAACATTATATATGCATCAAATATTAGAGAGGTCATACAGGTAACAAAAATTTGGTTCTTATTGTTTATGTTATATAAAAATCCTTTAATATATTTGGGTATATGTAAAAATTACCACATTTGATAAAAAATATTACATTGGTATATTTTAATAATAATAAAAATTTGTGTAATTTTTTAATAAAAAATAAGATCATAATAAAAAAAATATTGAAATTGTTTTGAAGAAAACATGGACATTGAAGGTCAGTAATTATTGATTTAAGATAAAAAGAGACATGTTTCATTAAAAATATTCTATTTATATCTTGAGTACCTAAAATAATAAAAAATAAAAGAAAAAATATATTCCCATAATGTAATCATAGTGTAATAATATTTAATGGGATTTATCATAATATGATCATATAATATCCTCAATGTAAAATCTTGTATTAATAATCTAGAATAAAATGGTGTTGAGATGTAAATCACTTGTCATTGAAATCATCTTGCTTCATATGGGATCAACAATCTATATAACAAAAATTGTGTTATTATAAATGTTTTCCAATAAGATAATTATATATATAATTGAATTGATGAATTATTTATAACATCTTACTACTCATTTATTAAAAATTTTGTATTAAATTCTTTGTTCATTGTGATAACAACTTTTTTTATCATGCATGACTCGGTTAGACATTCCTCACACTTGTAATTGGTTTATGAATTCATCACCAAAATAATATTAATTTTGATATAAATTTCTATATAATAAATATATATATTTATGTGTCTGTATTTAGATTCATCTGTAAATGTTTTATATAGAAAAATGAATTTCACTTTTAATGTATATAACAGCTCATATGAAGGCATGAATGTATTTTTCAATATTTTTTAGATGGAAATTATGAAATATTAATAATAAGTAACATTTAACTAACAATTTTTATATTATATTTATTATATATATTCATTAAATCTATCCGTATTTCCATCCACATAAATCAAGAATTAATAACCAATCCAATCACTTCGTGGAGGTGGAGGCCCACAGCTACGTACGAGTGAAGTTATCATATTCCAATGGATTCGAAGGTTATTTTTATAATTTTATATTATAATTATAAATAATAATTTTTTCATTTCTATCATATATGAAAATTAAAACCATTATATCAACCAACGATGAATGTTGTTGATAAAAAAATATGTGTATCTCTATATGGAGGTGGCACTCAACATGTATGAACAAGAAATAATTTTACTTCGCATTTGATATAAATAGGGAGGATAATATTATTTAATATGTCATAATAAAAATTTATTATATTTACAATACTAATTTTTTATAATTTAGGGAGAATCCCATAAATTAATATGGTGTAGAAGAAGAAATAAATCCAAAGAGGTCAGGTAGTATGATTTTCTCTTCTTGAGAATACCTCTATTAGATCCTTTCATAAAGATTATTGATATGATATTTTTATAAGAATATAACATATAAGTAATAAATATGTAAAAAATAACATGGCTAGCCATTTATGGATTCATTCTCTTATAGAGTGATCCCTCGATCAGACTCTCCATTCCCTTAGGGTTTCACAGTGGTGGTGTGACTCCTTCAGGCCAATTTTATTCATCTTCGTTGACTTGTCCCTCTATCACAACTCTCATGTCTCTGAGATCAGGACTGCACTACTATCGTAACATTAGGTTTTTCTTTTTTATATAGTCTATGATGTTCTAATTATCATTATTGATTTGTGATCCCCAAATATCGCTACCATGCTCTAGTCACTAGAACCTTAATGTCATACCCCATTAGGGTTTTACCCGAAGGTAACCTAATATTTTGGGATATGTTGGTATCTAAGATCTATGGATTTAACATTGACCCAAAGACCTATAACTTCTCTTTATTCACTTCCTGGTGGACTGAACACCATTTTGTCTTTTTATGAAGGTGTTTGTTGTGGTTTTGGAATTTTTTGGTTGTAGTGATCGACGTCAAGGGAGCATCTCAGTGGTGTAGCTTTGGTGCATGGTCTATGAAGTTGTGTCTTGTGTTTTCTATTCATTATTGGGTCCATTTTCCTTTTTTATTCTCATTATTAGGTTGGTTCATTGATCATGGGGGTGTAGTTTGGCCCTGACATGGCCTTGTTGGGATTGGATTATGGCAGAGCCTCTAATAGTTTTTCTATTCTCCTTGTTTTATTTTTTCAATATTGGCTATCTCTAGTTCACCATCCTATGGATTTTAATTAGATAGTTCTTGGTGATGTTGATGGATTATAGAGGTTCATGGTTCATTTTGTTCCCTAGCTAAAAACCTGTGATATGATGTTTAGAGTGGAGGATAACGATGATGTTGATGATGGTGATGGGATGGTGATGGTAGTGCACTGATGTTGGTGCCGACTATGTGGATTGTGGTGACATGACATGTTAGTGATTAGATGTTTCGGGAATTGAGTATTTGTGGTTATGTTTTCGATTCACATTGTGATCTTTTTTAATTTTGATACATTGACTTGGATGAAAGCGTTGTGGTTTCAGAAAACTAGTTACAATATTTTTTAATTTAAAATCTGATTTAGAGAGCTGTGATGGTTTTATGTTGATTGGAATTTTATGTGTGAATTCTACTAATTTGAAATTTTATAAATTTTAAAACTTATCATTAAATGTGATTTATGAAAATGAAAAATATGGATTTATAATTATTCCTTGTGTATTTTTTTGTTTAATTTTTAAGGGTTGGACTAGATAGATGGCTCTATGTGGTGTGATTAAAAGAGTGATGATGCTTCTACTAATAATGACGGGAAAGGAAAAACAAGGAATCAACAAACAGATTTAAATATAATTTATATATTAATCAATAATAACTCTTATAAAAATCCATGAATTAGTTGAAAATTTTAATATAGTTGAAATATCCTTAGGAAATAAAATTTTAATAGATTTTAAGTTGATGTTTAATCTTAACGTTTGGTTTAACACCTGCATAAACATACTGTAACACAACTATTGAAATTTTTTAAAGTTAATAATTATACTTATATGTTACATTTGGTTCTAAATTCATAATGGATAATTTTACAGAAACATAATCAATCATCCTAATATTCTGCAGAAAACAATTTGGTTTTTAATTTATTTAATAAAATTTAGTTTCTTATAAAGTACCATTAAGGTGATTGTTTACACTATTTACTATATTTGAATTATAAAACAATATTATTGTAATCGAATTTGAAAATTAAAATTTCAAACATCCCAAAAATGTAATATTTATATGTAAAATATGTGTGACACTGTAACACACTCATAAAAAAATTATTTTTTGATTTTATTTATTTAATTTAGATGATTTTCTAATATATGTACCGGAATTGTGTTTGTGTTTTGAAAAACATTTGAGGTAATAATTTAATTAATAATTAATAATTGTAAAATATTATTATAGAATTATGTTATATTTAAAAAAATTATTTATAATAGAATGAAAATATATTTTATCCCTACCACATATTATAATAGTAATTAAAATAACAAGAGCATCCATTTTGACATTAAATTTTAATTAAATTTGGTAATGATAATATATTATAATTCAGTATAAAATTATATTTTTTTATATATATTGAATGATTATTGATGAAATAATATCATATATTTAAATAAACAAAAGAATTTGATTAATATTGAAGCATTGTCACATTTTTTTATTCATAATTAAAACAAATTTTTTTACCAGGATAAAAAAATTACTATGGTTACAATTAATGTTGATCAAAAATAAAATGGAAATTTTTTCATAATTTGAACTTTATAACTCCAAATAATAAATCAATTTTAGTTCATTTAATTTTATAAAGTTAAATAATTTAATTTAATAAAAAAAAAACACACTGAATAACAATTTTTTTATGAAAAATATATTCTAAACTCTATGAATATTTTGGTAACAAATTAAACCATAAACTCTATTCCAATTAACATAATTTTATTATAAATAATATATGATAACTAATTTTACTTATTAAAAAATGATACATTAAAAATAATTCAAACAAAAGATATAGTTTTCAATATGAATATATCGTTTTCATTTAAATTAGAAAATCAATCATTTCTTAAATATACCTAAAAATGACACATTGATATTTTTAATATGATTATTTAGATATACATATCCAGTTTATAAAATATAATGTGTAATGTTTCCATAAATACAATATTATATTCACTAACAAAAAGAAATAAAAAAAAATTAAGTTAAAATATTTTTTCAATTATAAAATGTATTTTCTAAAATATTATTTTATATTTATTAATTATTAATAAATAAACATTTTTTGAGTATTTAATTTATATATATAACATAATTGATAATTATATTCATACATTCCAAATCATTGTCTATGTGATAACTATCACATTAAATAATATTATTTTAGTTGTATAATAATGTTTTCTTAAACTTGTTTTTCCATTTTAATCAATGTATCAAAGAGATAATTTTTTAATAAATAAATATATCAAAAATTAATATAGTGTTTCATTGATGAATCAATATATGTGAAAGAGTGAGGTGAGAGAACATTCTTGTGTAAATGAGGTGAGTGTCAATCACATACAATAATAAAACATTAACATATAATAATTTCATATTCTTGAGAAAGTGGAACCAGGTTCATAAAGGATAATTTTAAAGTTAGTGAAATGTGTAAATATCTTCAAATATTAAAATATACATAATTTTACATGATATTTTTAACCCTATGATTTACTTTAACCCCTATATTTAACTTTTTTAACCATAACCTAGGTAACAAATTTTAATCATGGTTACTGGTCATTATGACTGAAAATGATATTAAACTCATTGAAAATTAGTAAATTTGATTATATATATAGAGATCATATTATTAAAATCAATTTAAATATGTGGTTTAAATTAAATTTAAATTTACTATTCAAATATAATTTGATATTATTTTTTGAAAAATGTATTTTCATATATCAAAATTAATTTAATCCATTTATTTTCCCAGTATGGATAATTATATGTATTTTTAAATACATGATTTAATATATTATATAGGAAATATGAAAAATAATTCATAGTAGGTTATTAATTAAATTAATAATGATAAAAATAAATTTTCTTCCATAATTAGTTTTCATAAATAATATTATTGTTTTCATTCAGGTAATTTTAATTTGGCCTCTCAAAAAAATTGATAACCAATGAAATATTTTTATACACATGGAGAAATGATTTTTCATAATTTAGTTTCACCAATTCATATCCACAAATATAGTTGTTATTTTATGAAAGTCACATTGATTATTAATATTTCAATAGTATATCATGGTTTTTGTGAACTCGTTGAATCATTTAAAGAATGATATGGATGACATAAATTTTATTTAAATATAAATATATCATAATATCTCTTCGTGTATCAGTGAACCCCTTTATAACAATTTATCCCTAAATATTAAGTCACTCTTATACAAACAAACAAGGACTTAGGTACCCTTCAACAGTCTCTCATTCAGGCATATCTTCCTCAAATTTTTGATTCGCAAAGAAAATACTTACCAACTGTATTGTATATATTAAAATAAAATTATCCCAAAAATATAATATTTATAAACATTAATATTCATTAATAATTTATACTCTAGTAGTAATACCTATGATTTTATTAAAAGTGATGGATATAGTATATACTTCTTGGAAAGATATACAAAGAACACAACACGAACATTGGAGATATTCAGAGGAAGCACCGAGTGATTTGATACCATCACATTGTGATCAACAATATTATATGAAAAATATAAATGTTATTATTTTATATTTATTTTAAACATATCTTGATCTTCCAATGAGATATCTATAAGGAAAATTTATCACACACATTTAAATCAATCCTTCCCAAATTATTGAAATCAGATCATTTTTTCTCATTCTGAGCTAACTAGATGTGTTATTAAATGTCTCTAAACTTCTTATTCAATTCCAAAACTATCTCATGTCCTAGTAACACTTCTCCCCAATATCATTCAATAAGATTACATAACGAAACTTCTATACAAATATGTCCTGATAATGATCCATTATTTTGATTGTTTTTAAGATATTATTATATGAATTCAATAAAATATGTAGGTGTTGATGATAATATATTTTAAAATCCACAAAGAATTCATTCAGAAAATCATATAGTGTTCAAATGGACATCACATTATAAAAACATATATGATAATAATTATTTTACTATTTTGAACACTTTATATAAATAATATTGAATAATTCTCTATAAAATTGAGGTAAAATACTTATTAGGATAAAATGTTGTAGATATTGGTACTCTATGAAATCATACCGCTTCCATGACATATACCACGCTGATATAATCAAGAGATAAATTCAAAGGGAGATTAAAAAAATAAGCTATTTTTAATGGAGATTGACTACAACCCAAATAGAAATGTGTCATTTTGAGGCATTGGGGAGTCCCATGATGAAATACATAGTGATTTATTTCCATTTCCAATTACTTTTTAGAAATGGTTATAAATTTCAGTTATAATTATATATCTAAAAATTAAATTATTCTCAAACCAAATATCACTATAAATACACTATAGTATATATCGTCATGTGACTCCACAAAAATTTCTCATTATGATATCTATTCATCTTCATCCATATATGATTAATGGATAATGATGAACTCAGAGCTTCATATAACAAATTATTATATTATGATATTTATTGGACATATACAGTATTTTTGAACTATATAATTACATAAATATTATGTCTAAACATATAATCTTTCCTCACCTTTTTTGGATCTCCATATAATTATTTGGGGCCCCTTTAATTTTCAAATGAATATAAGGCTAATAATTAATCTTGGAAGGATTTTCACTCGGAACCATATTTAAACATAGAAAAAGATCCTCCAAATGACCATTGTATAAATAATTTTCTATTCAATATATTGAAATTATTGATGTTCCCTTTTAACAATGGTCATGTCAGTTAGGGTATTCAGTAAATTGGTATCTCAAAACTATATTTAAACGATGAAAATAATCCACCCAATGATCATGGTATGAATTATTCTCTATTCAATGCCTTGTAAATATCACTCACCCACTAATCACGCAATGGTCACAAATAAAATAGAAGATAAGACATTTGAGAGATAAATGATGGAGTAAAATACCTAATTAAATTATAATAAAAAATAAAATACATTAATATAATCAGTCCACAGTCATTTAAATTACTTTTCACTTGGGTCTACACAATTACTTCTATCATGTGGGCGTACGATAATAACAAACATATTTTCTACATCATGGAAGGGGAAATACAATATCCCAACAATGGATGCTAATATTTAATGAATTGGGTTGAGGCTTTACATCTTATATATTGACTCCATATGAGATCTCTTATTAAAGAGGATCACAATGAATTGAATGAAAGGTGGTTCAAGGTGTATCCCATGTTAATGGTTTTTTAAAAATTTGATGATATGGTGAATCAAGAAAGCTAAATGTAATCCTGACCATTTATATGATTATAATGTGTTTACAAGATCATTAATTTGATGATTTTATCTGCATGCAATGTATAAATGATTTTTAGTTTAACTATTTACCAAATATTTCATCCACAAAATTCAATATGTGTATAATAATTATATGATGTATAAATTTTCATCTTGAGTTTTCTAGCTTTTTTTCATCCTCATAAATTCAATGCCGCCAATTAGATCCAAAATCTAACTATTTTCATTCCTTTTTCAAATATTTGATTTTACAACCAAGAATCATAAAAAATCAATTTCTCTACAATTTAAAAATAATATTCAAATAAATACACAAATCAATAAATTAAAATATGATAAAATGTTTCCATGAAATACACTTATCAATACATATTATATATATCAAACCATTCTCTATAATCTTAATGCTTTATAATTTTAATGGAATTTTTTTCATTATGATCCAAATGATGATTCATTAATTTTTCTAATTAAACATCACTTTTTGGGAGGTCACATCCCATACCTGAAACCCATTTACCACAGTTCACAAAAAAAATTGAAAAGACCCAAAGGGGATTCTAGATCTGCGTGGGTTGGTGGCCAGATACTGAGAATCAAACAATAACCTCAATCAACTATTTAACCCAAAATAATATATATCAATATATAATATATAAAATTAATCAAGAGATTAAATATTCCACTACTGAATGAATTTAGTGGAATTTATACAACCATAATGGTGGAAATTAATCTCCAAGAGACTAGTCCAAACGAAAATGAAACCAATGATCCAAAACAACTACTCCAAAAATCATATTGTGTCATAATGTGAAAAATCCAACTATATCACCACTAGATACCCAAACGGGACGAAAGAAAAACATACCCCCTATCTTGGGAATCATTTCTTTTCAAAATCAATTGACATGCAAAGGTCAACACACAGTATATTGGTTTCAAAGGGTGTGCCATAATAAGTTCAATAAGATCCCATCCTAGGGATCTATTACATATATCTGTACAAATAATCCTTGAATTTTTAGATTTAATGAAAACATGGAATGATAAACAGTTTGAAATTTTTATGTCAAAATTTTTGAAAAGCATTAATTTCAATTTTTCAACATTTCTAAATAATAAAGGTAAATATGATTCAATACATTTAATATATCATTAATCCAAATTAAACAAATGTAATTATTCATCACATATCATATCAAAACATTAGATGTAAAACCATAATAGTTTCAGAAATTAATTCCAAATTAAAACAGTGTAGCATCTCTAAAAGATCAACTCTATATCAATATTTCATGGGAACTCTTACTCCAAAAAAATAATACATTGTTTCCATCAATCCCCGAGAAATATTCATTGAATATAATAATCATATGAACACCCTAAAAAATAATCCCTCTTAATTTCGTATATCTTATCTCCCAAACAATATGGGGAGGTTATATGGAAATACATAGTTTGGGAACACCTTACTAGTACTAACGAATATTGATTATTTCAACCACATACACCTAAGTAACCATGTGTTCTCATGTTCTATAATTTATTAACTCTTTCATAAAACTTCCTTCAACATCATCTATTTCTTAAATTCATTTCATTATACTTTGAAAACATATTTTCAATTATAAAATGCAAGGAAACACACATTTTATTAGAAAACTATTTCCACACAAATAAATCAATGATGCCATTTCACTTGTAAAACATTTTATCAAAACCAAATAAATATAATTTATCCCACATATGTTATATATAAAACTACATATGAAAAACTCATGTCACGCATGCCTATAATGGGATCCACTAATAAGTAAGAACCGTACGATGATAATAGAGGGCCTATAATCCATACGCTCATGTAAAAATTCATTAGATAAGAAAAAATATCCATAAAATAGGATAGATCACAACAGACATTAGATAACACTCATGCCTCACCATAACCAATATAGGGGCTAGTCTCAGGAGGAATAACACATAGTTCAATAAAATGAAATCTATAAAACATTACCATAAATAAATGTGCCCAATTTTTAATCAAAACGACACTACCATGATTGACATAAAATAATAAATAGAAGAAATAATCACCATGAAAAATTCACTATTTCATCTAAAAAAGCATTCACAAAAATTAAATGATTTTAAAGGGTTGAAATTCCCCAAATATTTTTGGGAAGAACTCCTGGTTCTGAGAGATGAGGAATGAATGTGAGTGAATAAGGAATCACTCATATGGATTCCTAAATACACACCTCATGAAATTTTAATTTCATGTAACCCCATTACATTTCATGTAATCAATGGGGTCCTTATGAGTATAAAAAATCCTGACTAATTTACAAAATATAGGTCCTTAACCATTATAAATTATGTAAACCCATTTTAAGGGATATATAGATTCATGTGGCATACTCCTCTCACCAGAAGATTCTAGATATAAATAAATGGTGTTTAATGAAATTTCATGTTTATTACATCTACATATGATGGTAAAAAATATTGTTCATAATATAAAACACCATACTACCTTGAGCATTCTCAGAACATGGGGAAAACCTTACTAAGCCACTAACACATTTATAATCAGACTCCATTAATTCAAATAATCATATGTACCTGAAAATTTTGTCACATTCAATCACAAATTATCTCTATACTCTATAGTTTGATGATGAATCCAAAAAAAGAGGAAAATGAATTATGGGAATGAAAATAATTAAATAAATGGAATCAATATGTTAGAAAACTCACCACTGTAGGACATTCTGTCACTAGTATGTCATGTGTACAAATGGTTTTTTTAAATTTGCGAGGCCAAAACTATAGAATCAATAAATCATTATTCCAAGACATTTTTGAATCATATTTTTCCACCATAACTCTCTGAACAATCAAATTTACATCACATGAAATGCATTCACATAAGATTCAATGATCTCTATATATTGCACCAGAAAAATTGCCTCATACTCATTAACTTCAAAACACGAAAAATGGAAGAGGTCAATAAGGAATTTCAATAGACGTTATATGTGGAAAACATCATGAATACCATTTGTTTGAATAAAAAATTGTGATATATGAGATACCTACATATTCTCTTAATTGACCATAAATGGTCCAAAATATCTCAAAGCCAACTATCCAAGTTTATAAAGATGATGGTAACCCCAATATAGAGAAACAATCCAGAAAACATCCTAACCTATATAAAAATCCCTAGGAATACTCTGCTAACTATATTAATATATATTGCATCTTTGAGCTATAAACATATGTCAATGTAAATCTACAATCCTCAGAAAATTTCTCTTGAAAAATATTTGATCACATTAATCCCCAAACATTACCTTTGAAAAAAGTGGTGATCTACATAGGTGACCATAACAATCCTTATTGGGATCTATTATGATCAATAACAGTTAAGTACTATTTTATGAATACTAAATCATTACCAGATGGAATTATAAGAATCCATATAATTCATTTTTCTATTATATAGAATATTCACCAAATCATTACCATCACAAACTATATTAACTTTTTATATGGATGGTATGTTTTACTAAATATACATGCATCCTCATTTTTTCTTGGAGACTCCTCAGGATCCATGACGTAATCTAAGCATCCTGATCTAAAAAAATTGTATGAGGAACCCGATGTATCCTCAAAATATTCTACACAAATATTACACATAGATCATCATCTTTATCTGTGTCCCTAAGTAGAATGAAGTGTAAAAAAAATTTCAAAAAATTATTCACCACCTAGATTGTAGTCCTCCACAGAAAATTACATCATAATATAGACAAATATGTGGACACCTCATTTAATTTTAAGATTAGCAGTAGAAGATTATTAATCAATCATGAAGGTTTAAAATGTTATGCCATTATCTATTAGTAAGTGTGACAATTAGAAACATAATATGAAATTTCTCTCTTCATACACCAGCACCTGAATCACCCTCACACGTCATAATACATCATTTTAATTATAACGACCCAATGTTTTTCCATGGATAATTCCATTCTTATATTTATGTCAAAAAAACACAAAATAATGAACTACTATGTGATATGTGACCTTTAAACATAATTTTGTCACCCCTATGTTTGGAATATTGAAAATCCGACATACACATAAATAAAAATAAATTTTTAGTGGATAGTAACCTACACTTATGAATATTAATATGAACCTTATTAATAGTAAATAAGATTATCATTACTTATGAATAATAAAATAAAATTTAGACATCTTGTAAAGTGATAATTTGACCTTATTAAACGTTTTTGGAATTTTATAAGTCATAAATAATTAATTATATTTAATTAATTAATTTAAAAGAATATGTATTTCCCTTAAATGTATTCATAAAGTATTGAATCAATGTATAATAGTTTTTAGATAATTATATTAGACCCTACATAATTTTTGAATGAACTATAAAATCAGTTTTAATCTTAAAAACTGTTTTTTAAGTAAATTATGATTTTATTTAAATATTAAATTAATAATTTTTTAATTTTTTTTTGAAAAATTGACATAACTTTTGGATTCAAAACATCAAAAAAAATTTGGTAAATTTATGGGATTTTCTGAGATACTTGAATTTTTGAGGAATAGTTCAATACCGTAATTTACAAAATATGCTAAATAAGTTAATTATAGGGTTATGTGTGATGTTCTGCTGATGTAAGCCCACTTGGATCAGGATTAAATTATAAAATTACTATTCTAAGTCTTTCAAGACTAAATATTCCTTTTCTTAGGTGAAATTAATAAAAAATTAAATTTTATATTAATAAACCCCTCTCCCCTCCACTATAAAAGCGATCCTTCACTCCCTCTTTTCCCCACACCTCTCAAGCTCCAAACCTTATCTAAACTCTGCCAAAAATCCCTACCTAGCCTCTCCCCAACGTTCAAAATCCCCATACTCATCAAAAGTCCAATACTAGCTTAGTTAAGGAGGATCTCAAGAGGAAGATTATAGAGGTAATTTCTCTCCCACTTCTCCTTTAATTTCCTTGATGTTCAAGTTCCTTTCTTGATCTCTCCGCAACTATAATCATCAAAATTGTTTTTTAACTTCAGTATTATAAATATACTATAATTTTATGATTCTAAGGCAATATAATATCACCCCACCGCCTTTCCCTCTGCCTTTAATTTTATTAAATAGAACGTTGTTCATGAGGTGTTAATTTATCACCTTCAAAAACGACATGCTCTCTTCTTCCATTCCTACCTTCAGATATGGTCATAAAACCATTTTTATGGTTGGACCAGAATATTTAATATGTATTATTTTCTATTTTATGTTATGGAGATAACGTATGGCCATATTACTAAGTGAAAAGTTAAAACAAATACGTTGTGATCCAAAAACCGCTCAAATTAACCAAAATAACCATCATTAAATTCTTATATAATGATTCATCCCCATGGATATAATATAATTCATCATAAAATCAATAAATGTCCTATAATATCATTAATAACATTTAATATCAGTTATGGATGTTTACCCATGATCTACCCAAACATCAATTTAAGAATACAAGTGAACCACTGAAGAAAACCATGAAAACGAGCATCCCCGAACAATGTTTTTAAACTCTATAAGTCATCCAAAGTAACATAATATTAAATAATGAAACCAGAATGAACCCTATTAATTTACCCATGGTTCTTTATTTCTAATTAATTAATATAGTTTCATTATACATGATATTAACGAGAAGAAATCATTCAGGTATAAGGTAAGGGGAAATTTTTTAAAAAAACTTTCATCCTTCGGGTTCTACCTCTTTCACTCCATTTTTGATATGGTCACTACTTAAAGGTCATTCTTTCTTCTTTTTATTTCCTTCTCTGGGATATAAATGTTATATACTGAAGTTTACGTCAATCCAAATGTTTTCTGAAAGAACTCTTCTCTTAATAACTCAACTTTTACCTCTCATTCAAGGTTGATGATTCTTGTATCAAGTATGTTGTTCCCTCTTTATTTTGGGAACCCAAAGTTAATGAATGAGTTATTATGATATGAAACCCATTCATTTTCATGGTTTAGTTATGTTTATTTATAATATATGTTCATTTTTGAATGCATGATAAATGATAATTTATGATGTGACGTGTGCGCCCGGAATTATATAGCGCTCCAATGCATTGGGTAAAGTGATGAATCTCATGGGTAAATGTGAAATGATGTGTGAAAAAAATGATAGCTTGGTTCACGAGTATGTGTCGTAGTTAACCACTAAGTCATGATGTTTCATTTTTATGCATTGCCACATTTCAAGTCTTTTATTTATGCTCCTCTCAGGTTCATGATCATTTTCCTATGTCATGATTATGCTCACCCCATGCTATATTGTTCTTATCTATCCTCTTACTGGGCTTCTAGCTCACCCCTTTTGAATTATATCCTCAGGTGGCTACATGTACTAAGGAGAGGACAAGTTCCACTAAGAAGCAAGTGAAGATGAAATTAAATAAATGTTTATGGTTGATGTTGTATTTTTTATGTGTGGTCCTATTTTTCCCAAGACACTAAACCTTTGGATCCTCTATGTGTAATAATATTATGTTGTTTATCTTTCAAATGATGTAATAGTAATGAAAGAAAAGGTTGGGTCGCTATAGTAGGTATCAGAGGTGGTACCCACCCTTATGTGCGGTGCACTGCCTGGGTTGAGATGTAAGGCCCACAACGGGGACATTGTGCTCTAAGGGGGGGGGTGATTGTAACATTCCTAAATGATAAAGGGTTAAATGAATAAATGATATGACTCATGGCCACATGGTGTACCTTCCATTTCAAGAGAATATCTGATTAGAACTCCAAAGTTAAGCGTGCTTGGCCTAGAATAGTGATCAGGATGGGTGACATTCTGGGAAGTTTTCCAGGGTGTCTGTGAGTGAGGACAAAGCACACTGGAAAGGACATGTGTTTTCCTGTGGGGACTATCATTTGTCAGATGACCCATTCATGCAATTGGGTGGACCCTGGGGTGGTCCCCACATGTCTGCGGGGCAACTGTGGTGGTACCTGGTGGGCCAGGACCCGACAGCCATGTTAAGGCGGGGTGTCTGTATTGTCACCGGGGCCAAGTCTTCACAGTTGGTATCAGAGAAAAGGTTTATAAAATTTCGGAATTAGGTTTAGTGAACCCTAAATAAAACCTCTAGCATGAAACTAAGTACAAAAATTCACACAAGAATATTTACCTAGGGATCCCATATGTTATATTTTTGGTATAATTGTTTAAATGAATAAGTTATTCATGACTTGTTTAATTATGATTTCTTCTAGCCTTTTATATTTTAGAAAATGGTGGGAACCAGGAGAAATCAGGCCGACAACTCTTGTGAAGGCCAATGCAACGATTGCCCGAACAACATCCCCAATGATTTCGGAGATGGAGATCAAAACTTCACGGTAATTTTTACACAATTATCTCAGGTTATGAATAATAACCATAATAGTGGGGAACGTCCTCCTTCACCAAAGAGGGAGCAACTGGAAATAGAATGTTTTATGTGGAAACGACCACTGACATTTTGTGGATCATCTGATCTACTCATTTCGGAATAGTGGGTCAACTCCATGGAAAAGATCTTTTCTGTTCTTCACTGTTTTGAGACAGAGAATGTGACTCTGGTTGTTTATCGTCTAGATGCAGAAGCCGATCAATGGTGGGATTTGATAAAGAACACCAAGCCAAGGGAGGAAATTGATGATATGGAATGGTAAGACATTAAGATAATGTTTCATAATAAGTACTTCCCACGAACTCTTCACACGAAGATGGATAGAGAATTCATAGAGCTCATGAAAAAACAAGGAGAATCTGTCACAACCTATGAAGAAAATTTCACAAGGCTCCCAAGGTGTGCTTCCGGTTTTGTTATCAACAATGATAGCAAAATTGATAGATTCTTTAGTGGATTAAAACCACATCTTCGAAAGGATCTTGCAATTACAGACTTTTGGAGTTATAAAGAAGTTGTTCGCTGTGCACTCAAAGTGGAGATGAAGTTTGGAGAATGGTCACATGGCTATGGTGATAAGAAAATAAATATGGGGTTTCAATACGGTGGATCTAGTGACAAGGGATGGAAGAAAAATCAATGACCCTCATGCCAAAACTGTGGGAAGTTGCACCATGGGAACTGCCTCAATGGTACGGGGAAAGGCATTATGTGTGGGAAAGAAGGACACCAAGCTCAAGAGTGTCAAAAAGAAAAGAAAAGGAAGGAGAATGTAGCTGATGAAAGGGTATAACCACTCATGGTTCAATGCTACAACTGTAGGGAGCTAGGGAACTATGAAAACTAGTGCACTAAACCTCGAGCTCTCGAGGGTAATCACCGTCAGTAGCCACCAAAGCCAAAGGAACAAGGGAAGGCTTATTATATAACTAATGCAGAGGTGGAGCATGATAATGAAGTCATACAAGGTACACTTCCTATTCAATCAAGAATGGGAAAAGTATTATTTGATTCTAGTTCTACGCATTCCTTTGTATCTTGCAGGTTTTCAAGTAATATAGAATCAAAGTCCTGAAATCTTGAAGTAGAGATATCTATAAAAACAACAAGTGGAGAAATCACTGCAACCAAAGTGTTTGACTCATCTCATGTTGGCATATGTTGGAAGATTCTTCTGGAAAATATCGTAACATTTCCCTTGGTGGAATTCGATGCTATAATGCGAATATCCTGGCTCTCATTATATAGAGTTAATATCAACTGTCAGGAAAAGGAAATATCTTTTCATATTCCGAAACATCCCATGCTCCTCTAAAAATACAAGGAAGATAATGAATCTCCTTTGAAAAATCCTTCAATAGTGTGGGTGTTGATTCCCTATGAAGAATCATACGTCGCCCAAATGTTCGAGTCGAAGGAGATTTCCATCCTTGAGGAAATTCCCATTGTGAGGGAATACAACGATTTATTTCCCAAAGAGTTACCAGGAAATCCCCCGGATCGGGAGGGAGAGTTCTCAACTGAACTCATACCTGGAGCTACACTTATCTCGAAGTGCCCATATAGGATAGATCCTATTGAAATGGACGAGTTAAAGAAGCAGCTGCAAGAGCATCTGGACAAAGGGTTCGTATGCCCTAGTGCATTACCATGGGGTGCGCCAGTGCTATTTGTGAAGAAGAAGGATGGAACAATGCGGATGTGTATCGATTATCAGGAACTCAACAAGATCACCATAAAGAACAAGTATCCTCTTCCAAGGATTGATGACTTGTTTGATCAGTTAAGAAGAGCTAAATACTTCTCAAAGGTTGATCTACATTCTGGATATCATTAGGTAAAGGTTAAGAAGGAAGATATTCAGAAGACTGCATTCTATACTAGGTATGGGCACTATGAGTTTTTAGTGATGCCCTTTGAATTTACTAATTCCCCTTCAATCTTCATGGATTTGATGAATAGAGTCTTTAGGCATTACTTGGAAAACATTGTGGTAGTGTTTATTAATGATATTCTCATATACTCCAAGAGCAAGGAGGAACATGAATAACATCTAAGACTTGTGTTGGCGACATTGAGAAAGGAGAAGTTGTACTCCATGTTTATAAAGTGTGAGGTTTGAATGAATCAAGTCATGTTCTTGGGACATGTGATCACATGTGAGGGAATTTCTGTCGACCCTTCAAAGACAACGACAATTGAGAAATGGCCCAAACCCTCTAGTGTCATAGAAATTCATAGTTTTCTTGGATTAGTTGGGTACTAATGACGTTTTGTGAGAAACATCTCACGATTATCAAGCCCACTAAATAATTTAACAAGTAATGGGGTAAAGTATGTATGGACGGAAGAATGTGATGGAAGCCTCAAGGAGCTAAAGAGAAGTTTGATCACTGCACCTGCACCCACACTACCGAGAAGTGGAGAATGTTTTGTGATATACCGTGATGTATCAAAGAAAGGCTTGGGTTTTTTAACCATTCAAAATGATAATGTGATAGCCTACGCCACATGACAGTTTAAGATCTATGAGCAGAACTACCTAACGCATGATCTAGAGCTGGTGGCCATGATTCTTGCGTTGAAAATCTAGTGGCACTACCATTATGGTGAGAAGTTTGACATATACACTAACCACAAGAGCCTAAAGTATATATTCACACAAAAGGAGCTCAACATGCATCAATGGAGGTAGTTAGAGTAAATCAAGGATTACGATTGTTCTATTCACTATCACCCGGGAAAGGCGAACAATGTAGTTGAAGCTCTAAGTAGAAAAGAACCTTCTACTCATTCCATGATGCCGATTGATAAAGACTCTGTCATCTTGGATATGAAAATGATGGATTTGGAAATCATAATGGAAGGGTATACATCCTACCTAGCCCAAATGATTGCGCAACCATCCATTCAATAGAAGATTAAGGAAGTACAAAGGGATGATGTGGAGATAAAAAGAGGGTGAATTTTGTAATGGATGGAAAGCTGCAAGAGTTCCATATCAACGATAATGGTGTGATTCTGTTAGGAATGCGGATTTGTGCGCCTTCATCAGCCGGGATAAAGAAGGAGCTATTGGATAATTCACATAGCTCAACTTTCTCTATCCATCCTAGGAGTACCAAGATGTACCGTGATCTCCGAGAACACTTCTGGTGGGATAACATGAAGAAAGAGATTGCGGAATATATATCATGGTGCTTGGTATGTCAGCAAGTTAAAGATGAGCGACAAAAGTCCAAAGGTATGATGCAGCCATTGCCTATACCCATGTGGAAATGGGAAAATGTTACTATGGACTTTGTCACAGGCCTCCCGAATATGTCAATGGGAAATAATGCGATATGGGTTGTGGTTGACCGACTCACCAAGACTTCCCATTTTATCGCTATTTGGGAAGATATCTCACTTGGTCAAGGTTCACATCTATATTCTGGATGAGACTTCAACATGATTTGAGTACTGAATTAAATTTTTGCACTGCCTATCACCCCCAAACCGATGGCCAATCTAAAAGGACTATTCAGACGCTTGAAGATATGCTATGAGCCTTCTCTCTTGAATTAAAAGGTGTTTGGGATCAGTATCTCCCATTGATTGAGTTCTCATACAACAGTAGCATCCACTCAAGTATTCAGATGGCTCCGTATGAAGCTCATTATGGGAAGCATTGTAGAACTCCAACCAGTTGGGACGAACTTGGAGAAAGAATGCAGCTTGGACCTGATCTTGTTCAAGAGATGACAGATAAGGTACAAGTCATCCAGAAACACATCGAAGCTTCTCAAAGTCGGTAAAATAGAAATGCTGACAACCATCGAAGGGACTTGGACTTCAATGTAGGAGATAAAGTCTTCCTTTGAATATCTCAATGGAAGAGCGTCATGCGATTTGTGAAGAAAGGGAAGTTAAGTCCAAGCTATATTGGCCCCTTTGAGGTCCTTGACTGCATAAGAGTTGTGGCCTATTGTCTAGGACTTCCACTAAATATGGGTCAAGTCTATGATGTGTTTCATGTATCACTGCTGAGGAAGTACATACCAGACCCCTCACATGTACTAAACTCAGAGGTGGTGTAGCTGGAAGATGATCTCTCCTATGAGGAGTAGCTATTAACGATTATTGACTGAAGTGATAAGGTTCTACTCAACAAGACAACCCATCTGGAAAAAGTGTTTTGGAGGATCCAATAGTTTGAGGAAGCAACTTGGGAACCAGAAGAGGTAATGAAGGAGAAGTACCCTCACCGTTGTGTTTAAAGTGAATTTTCGGGGGCGAAATTTTTTTAAGGGGGGGAAGAATGTAACGACCCAATTTTTTTCAATGCAAAATTCCCTTCTTATATTTATGTCATAAAAACACAAAATAAAGAACTATTAAGATATAAGTGACCTTTAAACATAATTTTGTCACCCCTCTGTTTGGAATTTTGAAAATCTGACATACACGGAAACAAAAATAATTTTTGGTGAATAGTAACCTAGATTTATGAATAGTAATATGACCCTTGTAAATAGTAAATTAGAGTAACATTACATATGAATAATAAAATAAAATTTAGTCATCTTAGAAAGTGATAATTTGACCTTAGTAAACATTTATGGTATTTTATAAGTCAGAAATAATTAATTATAATTAATCAATTAATTGAAAATAATATATATTCCCCTGAAATGTATTCATAAAGTATTGAATCAATGTATAATAGTTTTTTTTGATAATTTTTAATACCCTACATAATTTTTTAAAGAACAATAAAATCAGTTTTAATCTTAAGAAATGTTTTTTAAGTAAATTGTGATTTCAATTAAATATTAAATTAATAATATTTAGAAAATTATTTTTCAAATATGGACTTCATTTTTGGATTCTAAATATCAAAAAATGGTTGTGGTAATTTTTGGGATTTTTCTGAGATACATGAATTTTTTATGAATAGTGAAATACAGTAATTTAAAAAATAAGTTAAATAAGATAATTATAGGATCATTTGTGACGTTCTACTGATGTAATCCCACTTGGTTCGGGATTAAATTATAAAATTACTATTCTTGGTAATTAGAGACTCACTATACCTTGTATTAGGTTAAACTAATAAACTAATCAATTTTATATTAAGGAAACCCCTCTCCCCTCCACTATAAAATCCACCCTTCACTCCCTCTTTTCCTCACACCTCTCAAACTCCAAACCTTCCCTAAACTCTTCCCAAACACCTTCCCTATCCCCTCCCCCTCGTCCAAAATCTTCTGGTCTCATCAAATGTCCATGACTAGCTTCCTTAAGGAGGATCTCAAGAGGAAGATTCTAGGGGTAATTTCACTCCCACTTCTCCTTTAATTTCTTTTCAAGTTCAAGTTCCTTTCTTGATCTCTCCCCAGCAATATTCCTCAAAATTGTTTTTTTAACTTTGTTATTATACATATAATATAATTTTATTATTATAAGGGGATATTATATCACCCCACCCCCATTCCCTCTTCCTTTTATTTTATTAAAGAAAACGTTGTTCATGAGGTGTTAATTTATCACCTTCAAAAACAACATGCTATCTTCTTCCATTTCTACCTTCATATCTGGTCTTGAAACCATTATTATGGTTGAACTAGAATAGTTTATATGTATTAAATTCTATTTTATGTTCTGGAGATTACCTATGGCCATATTACTAAGTGAAAAGTTAAAAAAAAATTCATTGTGATCCAAAAATCGCTCAGATAAACACGAATAACCATCATTAAATTCTCATCTAATGATTCGTCCAAGTGTATCTAATATAATTAATTATAAAATCATTAAATATCCTGTAATATAATTAATAACATGTAATATCAGTTTTGGATGTTTTCCCAGGATCTTCCAAACATCAATTTAAAAATACAAGTGAACCACTCAAGAAAACCATGAAAACGAACATCCCAAACAATGTTTTTAACACTCTATAAGTCATCTAAAGGAACATAATATGAAATAATGAAACCAGAATGAAACTTATTAATGTAAACATGGTTATATATTTCTAATTAATTAATATAATGTCATTATATAGGACATTAATGGGAAGGAAGCATTCATGTACAACGTAAGGGGAAATTCTCGAACCCAACATTCATCCTTCGCGTTCTACCTCATTCAGTCCATTTTTGATATGGTCACTCCATAAAGATCATTTGTTCATAATTGTATTTAATTTCTTGGTATATACATGTTTGATTATGAAGTTTATGTCAATCCAAATTTTTTCCGAAAGAACTCTTCTTTTAAGAACTCATCTTTAACCTCTCATTCATGGTTGATGATTCTTGTATCAAGTATGGTGTTCCCACTTTATTTTGAGAACACAAAGTTTTTGAATGTTTTATTATGATATGAACCCCATTACTTTTCATGGGTTATTTATGCTAATTTATTTTATATGTTCATTGTGGCATGCATGAAAAATGATAATGTTATGATGTGACAGGTATGCCCAGAATTATATAGCGCAATTGGAATGTTTAAATGTGACGGGTGCGCCCGGAATTATATAGCACTCCAATGCATTGGGTAAAGTGATAAATCTCATGATTAAATGTGAAATAATGTGTCAATTAGATTTTATCTTTGTTCACGAGTATGTGTGGTAGTTATCCACTAAGACATGATGTTTCATTTTTATGCATTGACACATTTCAAGTCGTTTATTTATGCTCCTCTCATGTTCATTTTAATTTTCCAATGACATGATTATGCTCACCAAATGATATATTGTTCTTATCTATCCTCTTACTGGGCTTCTATCTCACTCCTTTTGATGTATATCCTCAGTTGGCTACATTCAATAAGGAGAGGACAAGTGCCACTAAGAAGCTGGTGAAGAAGAAATTAAATAAATGTTTATGGTTGATGTCGTATTTGTTATGTGTGATACTAGTTTTACCAAGACACTAAAACTTTGGATCTTCTATGTGTAATACTATTATGTTTTTTATCTTTGAAATGATGTAATATTAATGAATGAAATGGATGTGTTTCTATAGTTGGTATCAGAGGTGGTACCCAGCCTTAAGTGCGGTGCACTGCCTGGGTTGAGATGTAGGGCCCACAACGGGGACGTTGTGCTCTAAAGGGGGGGTGATTGTAACATCCCTGAATGATAAAGGGTTAAATGACTAAATGATATGAATCATGTCAACAATGTTCACCTTCCTTTTTTGGTGTCTGTCGGATTAGAAGTCCACAGTTAAGTGTGCTTGTCCTGTGGTAGTGATCAGGATTGGTGACCTTTTTGGATGTTTCCCAGAGTGTGTGTGAGTGAGGAAAAATCACACCGGAAGGACATGTGTTGTACTATGGGGATTATCATTAGTTAGAAGACCCATTAAAGAATTTGGGTTGACCCTGGGGTGGGCCCCACATGTCTGTGGGGCAACTATGGTGGTACCTGGTGGGTCAGGACCCGACGACCATGTTAAGGTAGGGTGTCTGTGTTGTCACTGGGGCCATGTTGTCACATTAATTCTCTTGTGAATGGTCCATGATGAACTATGAAATTCCAAAAAAACTGAGCTCTGCATAGAAATTGGGTTTCCATACCATTAATAATGTGGAGAATCCCATGATAAAGGTGATACAAACTAGAAACAGTCTCACATCTATATTTGGTTTCTCAAATTCTATTGAACTCACCATAATGCTGCAAACCTTGCACAATTTAATCAATGGGATATGATGATGACTGAACACTAACTATAACAAATACTAAAACATATTATCTAGCATCAATGTTTAATATCACATAGATACCCAAAAGATCAAATCCCCCTTCTATTATATAAAAAACTATGATCGAACATTTATTCTAATATCAAATGTAATGACATTCCTCTATCCTATAATGAAGGCAATGTCAAATTAAATTTTTTTGATCTTATTTAATATCAGAATAAGATATAATTTTGGAATCTATTTGATGTTGTTGAAAGAATATTGAAATATTTCATCGAATATGAATTTTACCCATTTCATGGTAAGTGATTTCAAACATGAAAACAATACAAATCCATGGAAAAACATCAGTAATATCCAGAATGACCATGGATGCTCTGAATCTCAAAGTAATTGTGTTGTTTTTCCCTTCATAGGATAGCCTTAAACTCATCTAGGTCACCAAATAATATCACATATTGAATCACATGTCCCATGAAATTCAATACTTTAATCAAAAAACTACATTTAAATATGATTATATTTAAAAATAAAATCCGAGTGATTATTTGATCATAATTCAAATGGTTTAATTTTTCAGGCTTGGATCAGGAATAACCCAAAATAGCAGCAACAAAAATTACAACATATGAGTCTAGAATGTTATGGAATATATAATTCATTAATTAAATTTAAGATACAATAGATTTAGTCAAATTAAACAACATCACATTATATTTGTTTTGCCCACACATAATCATGAATTTTCACTTCATTATAATAGAATCCAAAAATCTATGTTGATGACATCTTGACCTAATATCGATCTTTCATACCCACATTGACCTAGTTAACATCCAAAATAATTTTTCCAAATGATAAAAGGGTACATATTATTCTATGTTACCTAGTTTATCTTTGTATTGTCTAAATATTACAAGAGTAAATCATCTCCCTTCATAGAAAAGTAAACAAGGGATTCCCAAGGTGAATCTCTAGGGTGAATGAATCAATTTTCTATTAGGTCATCCAACATAGTATTGAAATAATTTATCTCCACTATGTAACACCCCATGCTTCCACAATATGTTTCTCTTTGAATAATACAATAGTGTTTGTTTTATGCATCTTCGTGTTCTAACACTCCACAACCAATAAAACTAGCCATTATTAATAGTAATAAAAACTTTTTGAATTTTTATAAATTTTATTTTTCAAAATGTACTTCATTTTTGGATTTAGAATAATTAAATTAACTGTGGGTGAATTTTTGGTATTTTTATGAAAACATTCAATTTTTGATCAATAGTGAAAAATGCTGAGTTATAGTATAAAACCAAATTTGTATTTAAATAATTATTAATTATATTTTAATTCATTTTATGTAAAAATAGATACATAATACCTATATATGTTCAATATAATTCATTGGTTTCAGTTTATAATAATTTTAGATATATAAAAATTTTAATGAACTTTTTACCTTCTTTTACCCACCTCCTAGGAGCATTTAAAAATTTATAGAAAATATAATTTTACCGCTCATGTAAGTTGAATTTCAAAAATCCTAGAGACATTTTTTGTAGCTGTAAGTAAAATATTTTTAATAATATGAAAATAATATTTGGTGAATAGTAACTTTTTAACATTTATTTACCGCAGTTCAAAGTAAATAGGGTAATTAAGGGTAAAAACGATATTATTATTACCCTATCACTTGTCCTAATTCTATTGGATAAGTATAATTCGACCAAAAACTACCTTATAAATAAAATATGAATCTATTTGGTCCACATTGATTAGATTAGAACATTTATTATTATTTAATTTAAAGAATAGTTAAAACTGTTAAATTCCATGTTTAATAATTAAACCATAATTAATATAGGGGTAATCATAAGATAAAATCGACTATAAATATTCAATAGAAATATAAAACAATTTCCTACAAAAATTTAATTTATTTATATTTTTTAGAGATTAAATAATTTATTTAATTTATGACACAATGACGATGTAGTAATTAACTAATTATTTAAATATTAAAATAACTGATATTATAAATATCCATATAAATGAAATATGAGACATTTTATAAATTTCAATAATTTTATAAGTTAATGTTCCATGTTTGGGATGGATAGATGGTTTTTTTCGAAGTAATAATGCTGTTATGATTTTAGATAAAATAAAATACCAAATATTGTCAAAATTGACATAAAAGAGTTTTTAAAAGAGATATTATATTATTAATTGATATTATTTTCTTAAAAATCTATTCTTTGGTCAAAATACTGATATAATGATGGGAGTATCATTAATGAACCACTTGGGGTTCACATTGAAGTATATAGTAAGTTTATTAACCATGTAATATAAAAATACAAAGGGATATGGTAATGTCAAACTATTTAACTAATTGATAAATATAAATCATAAGGTTAATATAGTGACCCAAACATGTCTAAAACATACTTGTTTAGAGGGTTTCGACCCATCCCCACCATATACTTTAAATAATTCATTTTTTATCCATTATAAACCAATAATTATTTTATTATAAAATAATATTTCATGAATTTTCTAAGGTGCCCCCTCACCCCTCTTTTATAAGGGCACTCACCCGTCTTTCTAATTCACTCCTTCAAAGGCATTTGGATCGGTCAACCCCTTTCCAAATACCCTTTCAGCTGTCCTCCCTTCATCATATAGGCCTTAATTTAGTCATAAATCCATCCCAATATCCCTTTTGATCAAATCAAATGGAAGAACCAGAAGAAGAGATAAATATTTCATCAACTCTTCCATGTTTCTTTCTTCTTCCAAATCCTCTTTCATTGTTTTTTCCATTAAAAAATAATAATTGTAGCATCTTCTATATAAAATGATGTTCTTGTAAATATGGTACAACCAAATTCATTACTCTATCCATCCATTGAATTATATATCCTCGTACATGCGTACGTATATATTGTCGTCTCCACATTGTGGTGTAATTGTTATTCAATACATTATTATATGGATGGGTATAATAATGATGTGTAATTGATGTAAATAATAAATATAACATGATAATGATTAAATATTTATGATATACCATCTAATTATATATTATTTTAATATAAAAAATATGATATTTTCACTCGTGCGTACGTACGGATTACCGTATCCATGAACACGATGACATTCATTCCCCATCGTATCCATTCATGAATAATTTTAATTATATGATTAAAAATAATGAATATTGACATAATATCATTCTGAATATTAATAAGATAATTCCTGTCCATTACATTCATTACTTATGTAACCAAGCATATAGAGTAAAACGAATCATTTAACACCCAAAATGATGATAATACTATGATATTATTATCAAAGTAATGTTAAAAGATCATATATGAAATCATATTAATGTATATGATTTATTAATAATTTAATAACAGTTATTTCACCATTATACAAGAGGTTAACCTAACATCTATCATGGAAAAGTACAATGTAAGGGTTAATTTCACAATCTCTTTATTATCTGAGGTTGTTTATACGTAATTATCTACTGGGAACTCTTTATCATCTACATCTATATTTCTTAAAAATGTATTTCAAAACATTTTTACTATTTGATAGACAAAGTGGTAAATTCATCTATACACTTATTTGACCTTATATGTTTTTAAAGGAATCATTTTGTCTTTTTCCAAACAATGTACATTATGACCTTTTCGACAAAATTTAGGTAAGAATGGTTTTTTAACATATACAAAGTGTGTGACTATTTTTTGTCATTATAACATCATCTATGTTTCCCTTAAAAACTTATAATAATATTTTCAAAATAGTTTTTTTCTTTTATAATTACATGAATTTTAAATTATTTCTAAATAGATAGAGAAATTTCTCTAAGAAAACGTTTTAATTTCATCTATTTCAACATCCTTTGATGGATTTAATGATTATTTGAAGTGGATTTATTATGATACAAAACTTCCATATTGTATTGAAAATTTATTGATATGTTTGACTATGGATGTGTTATTTTCATACCATTCATGTTTTATGGATAAAGTATTGAAATTTTTTCTGCTAGTTTTAATACGAATATTTATGTTATATTTAAACAATTTCATAAGAGGAATGCATTGGTCTTATTAAGTTACAGGTGGAGACCGTTATAGCTCCACGATGCATCGATAAGCCTCATTAGAAAAACTAGTGTCTTGACACAATTCCTTTACAAAATATTACTTTTAGTCTTGGTACAAGGCCTTGATTATGTGGTTATAAAAGTATGGAATTATGCATTCCCTCATTATTAATGTGGTTGTTGATATTTCATGTGATTATTCCACTAGTATAATATCTATGTGAGTTTGTAAATGGAATTATTTTGATTTATATTTCCTATATTATGATTAATTTTATGTTGATATGGCTTGTGTTTATGTTTAATACATTTCTTTAAATGTTTATGATTATTTATGAAAGAATATTCTATATTGATATCCTTACTGAGAATATAATCTCACCCATTTATATTATTTATTTTTTCACGAATGCGAAGAAGTATATTATGACTGACCTGCAAGAATAGTCTATGAGATCTCAGTTTTGTCTATGGAAACAATTTTGTTGTTGTTTTTGATTTTATGATGTAATGTAAACCTTATGAATATATCTAGTAATTCCAAGGCAACTAAACTAATCCATCTTGTGAGACATGATCTTTTTTGATCATGATAATGATATGTAATAATGCACCGACTCTGGTTAACTAGGGTTAGGCATTACTGTTGGTATGAGAGCGAGGTTTTGATTATCTGAACTGTGTGTTATGGGCCCATAGGTCGGAGGATCAAAACCTCCCTATGATACCAACTGTAACTCCCAAACCCAAGTTACCCTGAGTTGGAGAATTATTAAATAACATTGTCAAGGTCACAAAAAATATCATGTCTCGAAAGACTGATTAGTTTAGTTTCCTTGGATGTATTAGACACTTTCATAATGTTTACATTACATCATAAAATGGAAAACATCAACAACATTATTTCCATAAACAACACTAAGATTCCATAGACTATCCATGCAGGTCATTCATAATATACTTATTCACATCCTGGGATAAATAAAACATAGAAAGGGGTGAGCGCAGATGCTCATTAAGGATAACAATATAGTAGAGTCTTTCATAAATAAGCATAAACATTTACGGCATTGTATAAAACTAAAACAAAATCTTTTTCAATATAAACATCATTGTAATATGAAAAATATAAATCAAAATAATGTCATTTACATACTCACATGGACATTATATTAGTTGAGTAACCACATGAAATATCAATAGAGACTTTCATAATGATGGAATGCATAATGCCTTACATTCATAACCACATTGTCAAGGCCTTGTGCCAAGACTACACATAATATTTTTTTAAGGCCTTGTTCCAAGACACTAGTTTGACTCATGAGACCTACCTATGCATCAAGGAGATATAGTGGGCTCCATCCTTTGAATGACTTGTCACTATACATGCGTTTGTACGACTTACCGTCTCCATGTCATGGTGTAATTGTTATAAATTCATTATTATATGGATGGGTATAATAATGATGTCTAATTGATTTAAATAATAATTATAACATGTTAATTATTATATATATATAATATACCATCCAATTATATATTATTTTAATATAAAAATGATGAAAACGTCACTCGTGCGTTCGTACAGATTTCCGTCTCCACGAACACGATGCCATTCATTCCCCATCGTATCCATTCAAGAATAATTTTCACTAGATGATTTAAAATAATTTTTCAAGACTAAATATCATTGTAAATATGAATAAGTTAGGTCCTATACATAAAAATCATTACTCATGTAACAAAGCATATAAAGGAATACAAATCAGTTAACACATGAAACAACAATAATACTAAGATATTATTAAAAATGCAATGTTAAATGATCATACATGATATCATATTAATGTATATGATTCTGGAATAATTTAATAATAATTATATTTCCTTTATACAGGTGGTTAACCTACACTCGACCAAAGAAAAATAAAAGGTAATGGTTAATTGCACAATCTCTTTATTATCTGAGGTTGTTTATACATAATTATCTACCTCGACCCCTTTATCATCTAAATCCATGTTTCTTTAAAATGTATTTCAGAACATTTTTACTATTTACTAGAAAATGGGGTAAAGTCATATATACCCTTATTTGACCATATATGTTTTGAATGAAATCTTTCCATCATTTTCCAAACAAGTCACTGTATGACCTTTTCAACAAAATTAATGTAATAATTTATTTAACATATATGGTGGGTGAAACTTTTTTCTTCCATTATAATATTGTCGAAGCATCCCCTACAAGATTATATGAATATTTCCAGAATAAATGTTTTCTTTTTTAGTTATATGAATTTTAAATTATTTCAAAATAGATTGATATTTTAATCAAAAAAATGTTTTGATTTCATCTATGTCAATATCCTTTGATGTATTTTAACCTTATTTGAAGATGACTTATTATGATAAAAAACTTTCGTATTGTATTGAAGGTTTTCTGATATTTTTGAATGTGGATGTGTTATTTTCATACCATTAATGGTTTATTGATTATGTATTGACATTTCTTATGCTAGTTTTAATAAAATGATTATGTTTTGTTTAAAACCATTCATATAATAAATGGATTGTAATTATATGTGATGCATGGAGATCGCAATATCTTCATCGATGAATCGGTAGGTATCATGAGACAAAATAGTGTCCTGTCACAAAGCCTAGATAAAATCTTATTTGTAGTCTTCGCTCAATCCCTTGATTATGTGGTTATAAAAGTATTTAATTATGAATTCCATCAATATGAATGTGTTTATTGATATTGCATGTGATTATTTGACTATTAAAATATACATATGAGCATGTAAATGACATTATTTTGATTTATATTTTCCTTATTATGAAAAAGATTATGTTGAAAAGGATTTTTTTGGAATATATAATTCCTTAAATGATTATTCTTATTAATGAATACTTCCCCTATATTATTATCCTTAATGAGAATTTGAGCTCATCCCATTCATTGTTTTATTTTTCCCAGGATGCGGAGATGTATATAATGACTGACCGGCAGGGATAGTCTATGGGATCTCAATGTTGTATATCGAAACAAATTTGTTGTATTTTTCCATTTTATGATGTAATGCAATCCTTTTGAATGTATCTAGTACTTCCAAGGCTACTAAACAATTAGGAATTTTCAGACATGTTATTTTGTGATCATGCCAATGTAATGTAATAATGCACCAACTCTGGGTAACGAGGGTCAGGAAATTAAACACTATTTTCTTATGATAAGAGTATATTGTAATATATTGTGTACCTGACACCATGTGAATAAAAATAATACCCCCCATATTCTATATTGAATTTACAGTGAACTGTCTAGGAAAACATTTGTAAATTCCCAAACCACAGTGTGGATATTGTAAACTAATGAAATTTCATCATTCATAACTTCTACACCAGGTAACAAACTCATATACAGTGGATGGGAGGGTCCTTCCTGGAATAACATTATATTCTAATCTCCATTAAACACCCCTGTTATCTTATAAACTCTTGGAAACATGTAATTATAAATATTAAGATTGACCTAATAATAATTATTGACAAAAAAACATATCCTAATAATGACGTCAAATAATCCCTTATCAAGAACACACAATTCAGATACTTGATAAACATAATCTATCCATAGTGAACAATAAACATACTAAAACCCACTCTCCTTCCACATTCCCAGAGATGAAAAAACACCATAATAATGTTCATGAGATCTGTTTCATGATTATTCACATCAAAAAATTGATATATATATATATATATATATTTATAAGTGTGTGTTTTTGTGTTGCTGGGAAGCACTGGTAAAAAATAAAAAACCTTTTAATGAATATTTAATAATGATTGTAAATCTTATAATCACTAGATTCAAATATACCCTCTCTGTAAACATTTATCTTCATGGAGGTACATCAATCGAAAGGAGTATGGTTGGATACTTATCGAATTTTATGTATTTGAATTTATCATTGTAGCCTTTGGAGATGAATATCCTTTTATGTAAAGGGCTATCAACATATCCATACTGAAATATTATAGATTACCATAATTTCAACAACTTTTGGTCGTCTTTTTAGATGTGGAATAAGAGAACTGTGTATGACAAAACATTACAAAACTATTATATAATCACAAGAAAACAACTATCTTTCACTAGAGCGGTTGAAGAGTGTGGATCCCAAGACCCACCTCCAACAATCATGTGACTCCCATGTACATCCTCTTCTTTCAACGTGTACCCCTGATGTTGTGACTGGGTGGATGATAGGGGACAGAATCGAAAATCATAACTACAGTATAAATCTATTCCATGTAATCCCTATCTACCATCTACACATTGGACGAAATATTCATCATAAATATTTATTATTTGATATTTTTTCCAATCCCTGCATGAAATTATATTCATTCAAATTATCATTAATTACATCCTCTTTGGAAAAAAGAATTACATTTACAAAATGATCAATGTATGTCAACATTTATATCTCTCCCTTCTTAAAATAGAGGAACTCCAAAGATTCTCAATATTCAGTGACTCTAGGAAAACATTTGTTAATAATATCATCTCAAAATTATTCCATTTTGATGCCCACGTGAGTGTTCATTCGTAAAACTAATATACACCATTTCTTAATTGGATTCTCAAGTTTGAACATTTTTCACATTAACTCGATGATTATTGGGTGGTCCATGAGGTAAAATATCAAATTGATCTTATAAATATAGTTTTATGCCTCTTATGATTCATTTTTACCTTTAATAGTTGATGGATTCTCACACAACAACTCTAGTGATTGATGTATTTCACCAACAACTCGAGGCTATTCCTCAACACATCCATCCTAAAAATTGAATCATATATAGTTTTAAAGAATAATCAATATTCATTATAGAATCAATAAAAATCTTATTCTCGAGTCTATTCCATTGAAAATAATTAGATCCACTCTCTTATGTAACTATTGGAAGATGTCTTAGTGGTATAATACTTCACATCGTATAAGAAAAAATGATTAGAAAACGAGATAATATCAATTGAAAATTAAAAACCCATAATAAAAAAATAATGAAATGATCATGAACTAAAAATATAGATAAATAATTCTTAATAACCAATGGAAACATTAGTCTCATTATAGGAATAGATGTCTTGGAACACAGTATAACTGGCCACTCCATTATCAAAAATAATATATATAATCTACTAAATTTTGAAAAATAAGGTCAACCTAAACCCTAATACTCAGTTGTCTTATCTATTTTTGGATATCCATTAGCATGGGTACTAAACATGAATGTTTAACTACACAATGATCATTTATGATTACCACATTATAGAGACTATCAAATGGGAAAAATGATGGATTTTTATTTTGACACCTGATACAACAACATGGAACACACACACACAAAAACACATATATATAAATATTTGTGTGTGTGTAATTGAAAATAGTGATGGAGATGACATATTAGTTTTTAAAATAATACATAAAATATGTTACAACTATTGAGGTAAAAAAACATAAAATAGACTAATCAAAAGGAAAGGGAAAACCAAATACCAAAAAAAGTACTCTGACAATATCCATGAAATAGCATGGGAGAACTCCCACCATATAACAACTAGCTACCCAATATAACTGACTGATAATATATTCACCTCACTATGAAAAAATTACTTTTCCTACTTCTAAATACATAAAATGGTCTATATACCACACAAGGGGTCCACAATGTTTGTGCTAATATGTTCAATATGATCAAGACCCAGTGATTCATGATAAATATATTTACAAATAATCAATGAATTATCAACATTAATAATTAAAATTATTATAAAATATTCTTATAAAAAATGATGAAAAAATTTTACTTACGGGTAATCTACATTTCCATATAATAATTTTTTCAAACAATTTATTATACCAAGCATTCAAATCAAACCAGTCAAATAGACAAATCACAAATCATATTAAATTCACCGTAGTAAAATATAAATAGTACAAGCAAAATTATCCAAATAAAAGAACAGATGACACCCCATAATGGATCAACACTATAATATTGTAGTTATTGCACTACTAAACTTAATATAGGAAGTCTCATATGTATTAATCCACTTACATACACATAAAATTTATTATGATAACGAACACCCTTGAAAGTGAACCCTCTTAGTAGTTTCTATCATGTACCTAGAATAATAGGCATAGGGATATAAGGAATACCACATGAAAAAACCCCATGATTGAATTAATAGATGAGGAATACTACCACTCCTTCAGCCAAAATAACTAAAGATTTCCATTTGTTTTTATTTTCCTAGATACTTCATCAAATCCATGAAGTGATTACCTTTTCATATTTTTATTTAAAAATTTATCGAAAACTAATATATTTTACCAGAATTATAGGAAGACTAAATTTTTATCAAAAACCCATTTACACATTCAAAATTCAATCAATCGTTGTATTTAATTTAATAAAATTTTTCAAACAACAGAGAAATTTACTTCAGACAATAGAGTTTAAAGAGGGAACCAATAAACTAATACATGGTTCTTATATTACCATTCTAGTATCGAAAACAACTATGTATAATATAGATAAAAATGCTTCCCCTAAAATCAGTCTCCCCATCATTAAATCATTGAAAACCCAAAATTTTTTAGCAAAAAAGTCAAATAACAACATAACATAAATAACACTGATATACACATATAACTAAAAGAAATTATACTCTAGAAGAAGAATTCATAATAAATATAGAAGGAATCTATAGAAATATCCTATGATTTACATGGATTTTAATCCCCTTACATGTTTTGTAATACATAATCTTCATATATGCGGAAAACCCATCACCTTATCAAAAAAACCCATTATTGAATCATTTCATGTCATGTGAACTCTTTTAATGGTATATATACATTCACATTATGTGATCAGTTCATTAATTGTGTCAGGAAAACATTATTCTATGTGTAATGAAATTATTCAATTTTTAACTATTATGTAGATAGTGAAAACATATCTTTTCTATAGAAAAAACCAAACCACCATTGTTATTATCTAAACGCTCATATAACCATAAAAATTAATTAACAAATTTATAGTCTAAATCCATTAATTATAACAAACCCATATCCAAAATATTTATTACATTTTCTATAATGAATCACTACATCCTCTATAATACTAAGATGCACTCAAAAAAAGAATTAAATAAATTTTGAGATGGAAAAATTATAATGGAATATTAATGGGAAATTACATTTGTTTAAAAAGATTCTAGCAGGTAATTTTTCTTTAGAAAACCACTCAGTCCATTATTATTCATTCATATAGAATAGAATCATTTCTCTACAATAGTGTCATGTTATGATAGTTTCATTGAAGAAGCATTTATATAGTTCTTCAAAATTTCATTTTTATATATATGTGTAAAGAAACCTAGTACTATTTGAGGTCAAACTGGTTAATGGATTTGGTAGCAATGTAAAATTTCTCACAAAGTATGGATATTAACATTATATTATATAGATACTGTAGATTTTATTCATTGTACTTGATCTTGTACAATTTTTAAAAACTACTCTCATAATGGGATTCACTGATATACCATTACTAATAATTTCATGACCCAAAAATGACACTTTATAAATCCAAAAATCTCATTATAAAAAATTTGGAATATATCATATCATTCCTGCATTTCATCAATATATTACCAGAACAATTTCAATTACCTTCATAATTCATAGAATATATAAGTATATCATTTCTTTATACAAACACAAACTAACCAACTTAATCACTATGAAATCTATTAATTACATACATGAAAATATAATTGTCATTTATATGTATCAATAGATTCAGAAAAAATTCAAAGAATTCATAGCTAAAATTGATTGTTTTCTTTTATATGTCATAATTTTTGACACACAACTGATGATATCCGAATTAGATATAAATCTTCAAGAATTTCTGGGAACCTCAACGTTGATCAAAATAATCATTAATATACATTATATAATACTTGTTATATTCTTATAAAATATTCTGATCATTATTAAAATGTAAAATTCACATTAAACCATCATTATTCTTATAATAAATAATTACTGATAATCATGGTGATGTATATAGTTGAATGAATCCGCTTTCACAATTCTCTTGGAGTCATTACTATAATTATTTTAACTCAATTGGGATAATTCCTAAAGAGGGATTTCAAATTACTATAATAGAGGTTTTGAGATTTATGGATAAATGAACTTCATTATTTGGTGGAATGGTAGAATAATATTTGGTTTTTATAACATCATATTCCAATAAAATATTAATAGCATAAATTTCGAGTTTCTCCTAAAACATTTTGGAATGATAACCCCCATGAATAGGAAACAAAACTCATATAATAGAAATAGTTTCCATGATTATCATATCCTTCCACACACAAGTATACATTCATTAGTTTATCTCATATATAAAATGTGACTAAATGTACTTAGAATTACATATGGTATCTCTATAGATATATAACATGAATTCCATATGTCAAGAAATCATCTCTATTAAGAATCACATCATTTATAGGATCAACATTAGAAAAAACCTAAATTTTTGATGAGCTATATAATTTAAATGTTATCATTGTACACAAAGATACATTCACTTCTAATTCAACATATATTCAGTTACATGGTGATATAATACCCATATATAATTATTCAGAAAATATTGGGTGGAAGAATTGTCAAAAAACACATTTTTATTTATAATATGGATTTTATTTGTACCTCTCACAACATAATATTTATGACCCATATTGGAGATTTTTATAGTATGATATTCCCCTTTATCTCTTATATTATATGGTTATTGACATTGACTATCATCATTAACCCATGGATTAAATCACCATTTTTAATATTTCACATGATCCCTACAATTATATCCTTGGTTTATAGGTTTGAAACAAGTTTACCACTCACAAAATTCGTAATATTTCAATTCCTCATTACGTCATTTGGGATTCAAATTAGTAATGAAATTATTTTTCTCATGTTAAAAATTTAACCATTCCCTTAATAATATTTCAACATTCTTCTTTCGATGCTCCTAACATAAATAATGATTCATTTAATTCTTCCATGATCATTATTTTTAGAATGTAATCAAAAATACATATTTATATATATAAATATATATATTCCAATAAAAATCATTAGAATGGAGGGAATATAAAAATTCTATTTTTACCATGAGAACACATAGAATAATTTCTTTTTAACTAATATAATACATTAAGGACATTATATTTTAATTTTGTGGTTGAGAGACACCAATGCACCATCAAATTTTAATTATTGTGTATGTGAAAAAATACATCAGTACCTCCCATAATGGGGCGTGGGACCTCTATTGTATCATTATGAAGGAAAATATGATGAATATCATGAGATAATGATTTTATAGTAGATGCAGTTATTTCATACTGAATATCATGTTATTCAGTTTACATAGAGAAAAATCATTCAATTGTCCACCATATTCATTATTAATTTTATTTATTTTGGTTTTATACATGGAATAAAATTATGAAACTAATATTCTATGAATAATTAAATAATAATAAGTGTTATGAATCATATAATCAGGTAATTATTTCATGATAATTGAAAAATTATGACATTTTTTTCAATACGTAACACTTTATGTCTATCATAAATCACTATTCCTTTTCATAGTTTGTAAATAATCATACCTTATCATTAAAAATAATTGTTTATTAAGTTAATTTGAAATATCCAAATCATATCTATAATAATCTAATATTTAATAATAAGATTGTGTTTGATAACATATAAGACACAAATTAATGATCTTAAATGCCAAAAAATATTATTTCTTTAATATGTTAGACATAACATTGCCATGGATTTTTGGAATACGAATTTTAGAAAACGAATAAGTAAATATATATATATATATAACAAATATTCATAGTCAATAAAAATTTATTGATTAATACTTTTTAAATAAGAACTCAATATTTTATAAAGTAATTTTTTTATTAAAGAATAATTTTTTTCTACATCATTTTCTTATTATTTTTTATGAAATCATTATAACTAATTCCCACCATATTTATAAAAAATATATTTAAAAAATATTTATATTATATTATCATATAAAATTAAGTATAAGGTAAAATTTGGGGATTTCAATAAAAGACTAATTTTTCTGTGAAGATTTCAAAAAATCATATTATATAAAAACAATGTTCTCCCACCCTGATTTTAGAAAAAACTAATATTATTTTGTATGAATATTAAATATTATAATTTAATTTTGATTTTAAAAATCCATTTTATTTTTGAATTATTTATATTATACATACGATTGGTAAGAAAAAAAAATATACTTGAAATGAAATTATCTAGAAAACCATTGTCTTTCATCTTTTGCAGGTTTTCAGAAAATAAATTTTCTTCGTTTATAGAGATTTAATTTGATAAAATGGAATATACATTAGAAATCATGAAGTTCCAATTTGATATAATATTATACTTTATTAAACATAATGATGAATAGTAACTTTTGTAAATATAGCTCACCTCTATAGGAGTAAAATTAATATATATTGTTAAAAATAGTTAAATATGGTTTTAAATAAATATATATATATAATATTTATATTGAATGAGATTCTTTTGAAAATAACAATATAATATTTTATGATATAGCATGTTAGGGCATTTCACTTTTATAATGACCATAATATTTAAGTAAAGAATAATTACAAAATGTCACTCTCTTTTAATATCTAGAATGTATTTTAATAATGATTAAAAGAGGTTATGTTATGTTAGAAATAGTTTTTTTTAAATGAATTAATTATATTTATAATATTAATTTTAAAAATCAAATACGAATGCACTAATTACTTCAATTTTTACACAATGATGACATGATTCTTGTTTAAGTTATAGAAAACAGAGGTATAAGATTTTAAAAACCATAAACATAATAAAACTTTGACAAATTATTAGGATCCATGAATTTTTTAGAAAACAATACATAAAACTGATCTTTTGGAAGTTAATATTTGATTTCCTTAAGAATATTTATGTTATTAAATTATAAAAGAATTGATATTACAAAAAAAGAATTAATGGTATTTTATGTTAAATAATTTTTTATTTAATGTTCCGAAATTCATAAACAAAGTATACTAATAAATATTAAATGTATGCATATCATATATCAAAAATTGAGAAAATATTATTCAACTTCATTTTTATTTAATATTTATTGACTCTTAAACAGTAAATGAAATTGATATCACAATAATCATGAAAAGAGTTAATAGGGGTTAAAACTAATATATAAGGTTAAAACATAACAAAAACATGTATAAATTTTATTTTATTGTATTATTTAGACTCATACCTATCCGATATTATAAATTTAACTATTTTTACCAATTTTATATGAAAAATAATTTATATTATGTTAATACATCAAGTTATTCAAATTTTTCTTATATCTGCAATTATAAAAGAGATATTATTCTCCTCTACTCCTCTTATTTTATTGGAATTATAGTTCATAAAATACCAAAAATAATTCTCCCAAAAACCTAACACATATACTATAGTACATTGTCTCTCTAAATGTCAAAAATCATAGGGATTATTTTTTTTCCAAACAAGTTAACTGAGGAGATGTTATAAGTCATGATAGACCTATTTAGATTTTATTTATTCATCTTACTCATTAATTTTTTCTTTATATAGGCTGAAATTATTAACACTTTATATTTAGTGAAATTAAAATATCTTATTACTATGTTTCAATCATTTTTATATCATTTTCTATCCATGTGTAAATGGAAACCTCGATCGTGTGTATGTACAAAATATTTCTTCCACAACAAAATGAATCTTTTTTTCTTAACCACATCATAAGGAATGTTGTTTCATGGATTTACTAAATTTATATGATATTAATAACATAATTTTGATTGTGTAAATATATTTTATTACATATTTATTAACCATTGACCAATTAATAAAATGATAACATCGCACATGAATCTGTGTGGAATACTACCTACACGAAGGGATGTGAATCATTTTTTACATGATCCTTTCATATGTAATTAAAAATGGTATTTTATGATTAAGATTTAAAATTATTTAATTATTATAAATCAATATATTATCGTAAATTTTCTTCTTCAAAAATGATCAACCTACCAATGTCATTTCTTCATTTATGAGCAGAGTATCCTGAAAACACCTCATGTGGACTTAACCAATTATGAACATAAATATATCATTAAAATAAATGAACTATATATTTTTATAAAAAAACAATAATCCATTATATGTTTATTAAAAAATTAAATTTATAATATATTTTTATTATATTGTTTTTAATGGACATACATAGCATGTTAGAAATCAAGTTAAGGGGCTTATTTACTCATTTTCTATTCATTGGGTTATAATAATTCTTTATGAAAATAATATGAAATTATTATGTTTAATATGAAATTTTATTATATTATTTTTTGAGTCCATTTGTTTTATGTGGTATTTCAATTGTCACACTAAATCTCCTCATTGATAAATCCTCACCTCAGTGATACAATAATTGTAATGATTATTAATCATTATATAGTTTATTAGATGCATGATTCATATAATACACCTATATCATTTTATAAGGTTTATATTACTACATTAGTTATATTATAACACAAATCACACTATTAACTTGATATTTTATGTTGATTTGATTTTATGACGATCTGGATAAATAGATTCAAATGTTATAAAAGTTCCATGGATTTTCACAATATTATTTTCTAATCATTCACACTTATTTCCTGTTATACACTATGTTTTATTTTATATTCATTATATAATACATGGATTATATTTTTACATATTATTTTATATAAACAATGGTATATATAGATTCATTTTAATGTCATTTATTTAATTGATTTTTGAATCAATCATTATATGGTTTTTAAAGGTTTCTCATCTCAACATTCTTTTTTTGTGATATTATATGATTATTACAAATATATTAAGATATATGGTTCATATAATAACACATTAAATATAATATCATGGGTTATTTTATAATAATTTTTTATTTTACCCTTATTTTCAATAAATTATTTTCTTTCATTTTAAAATATTGTAATCAGTTTTTCATTAAATGAATTATTATAAATTTTTTATGAATTTTATCAAAACTATTCTTTATCATTATTTAAAATATTTAAATAATGTTCATTTAAAAAAAAACTTTTCCCTACTTTTATTTTCCTTGATCATTGAACATCATTTATAATTAATAAAATAAATCATTTTACTTTCGTAACATCCCACCCATTATCATTGGATTTAGATGGTGGTGGAATGCCACTTGGTCATATGTGATATTTCCAAGGTGATAATGGATATAAATAATTTTTGAGGGATTCAATAATATTCAAGGAATGGTTTTCACTTTTTATTGAATGAAAAAATGAAACAATATTCTATCAACAATGACTTACTAAATAGATGATGCATGTCAAGAAAAATGTTACATAATACATAAATACAATATGAACGATATAAAAAAACCATAATAAACTATAATCATAATACGGAGTGGAAGAACAAATAATAAAAAACAATATTTTCTGACATAACCCCTTAGTTCCTACATGATTTATATTGAATATACCAAAATATCATCCGAGCATCACAATTTACTACTAAAGAAATCAGATTCCATAACATTAACTATGTCCTTGAGTAAAAGATTTTCTAAATCCCCAAATTTTCTAGTAAATTAGTGAATAAAAATAATTTTTATTATAATCACAAATTAATTACCTACAAACATCACTAGGTTAAAATATTTAGAAAATTTATGTAAAATCAATAAGTAAAGAAATGAGTTCATGCTGGACAAACTCACCCATGTCAAACCATTTTTTACGCAAACCACACATCCTGTAGGAAAACAACTAAAAAAGACATTCTCATTTGTCCCATTTCATTCTTCATAACCCTTATAATCTTGTGAAGATGAATTAATATTATAATAATATTCACAAAATCCAAAACATAACCAATCATGCATGATCACATGTAACTATCTATACTTGTGTGTCGGGAGTCATCTGTTTACTAAAAACTCCCCGAGTGAACAATCATTGATGGGAGAGTGTCATGGGTGTTATCAATCCCACTAAAGATATGAGATACTCTTTAACCATACCTTTCATGATTTTGTGGGTCTAAATCCTTGACCCGTGTCCATCCAATAAGAATAAGGGTCACTTCTTACCCAATAATGCCAATGCACATGCACTCATGCCAACTACATTTAACAAAATCACCAAAACATATCAATCCACAATTTCAAACATAAAAAGGAAATTACGATCTATAGTACCCAATAATTTCCCTAACTAAAATTCCCTTTATGATAGTTAACAATTCCATCCAAAATCCAAAAACCACTTCATTTATTCTCTCATTTATTGAAAGCACCCTTAATCCATTATCCATTCCAAACAACACTTCAATAAAAGAAATATTTTTACTTAAATTTTATTTTCAAAAATCATTTTCCATAAAATATCCATTAATTATATTTATAAAGCCAACAATAAATAAAATGTAACTACAATATCCATTTATACCAATAATTTACAACTCAACACAAACATGGTTTTAGTAAAACATTACAGAACACGTCACAATCACATTCAAGAATAAAAATTAAATTGAAATTAAATATTTCTAGTTTCATAACTATTAAGTCGAGATACAATATATCTATCTTAGGGTTTCTATGAAATCAATAAACACACAACTGCACCTCAAAATAAATTGAAATCTCCACAAAACCACCTTTGATCCATTTTACGAACATTAATAAGATAAAAAATCATCATTTTAGATAACTAAAACACTTTATCTAAATGAAATGGAAGTATATCTTTAAAACTGTGAGAGAGTGAACTAGATCTATAGAAAACATAGAAAACACAAAGTATAGGTACATACCATGGGAGTTTCACCTTCTATTAATATTAAAAACCCTATAATTTTTAATCAAAATGAGTGGGATAACCTCTCTTAACAATGTGAGGATAAAATATTGATCTGGGTTTTAGTGGGAGGGGACATGAGAGATTTAGTAAAAATTACAAACTATTTAGTTTGTTTTAAATGCCCTTTTAATTTTATATATTGTTTATGAGAAATTATAGGAAAACTATACACTAACAGTGTGACTCGTACAACCTCAATCAAGTTCCACACATTTTTTGTTCAAGTGGTTTGAAAAATCATTCCCCAACTGTGTGGAAGTCCAAAATATAAATATGCATGGTTTACTAGTGGATCCTCGTAGATTGTGACCATGATTCCAAATCGTGTGCCTTATCACATCCCTCTGCCTCCACATTCATAGTTTCATGGAAAATTTTCACATTTTTCTTAAATTGTGCATAAACCATGCTCCAATAAAAATGCCCCAAAACAAACCAAACCGATGTAAACTCACCCAAGCATTACAAAACCACATTATACATATAAAACAATATAAAAATGTTTTCATACATCAAATCATTTGAGAAATATTTACCCCACTATTTTTATTTCCATCCTCATAAATTATAGAACCATTGATTTTCCAAAATATCGCTTTCCATTTTTCATCCATATCAATCTCCTTCTTCCATGACTCTTACAAAATAAGATCTTATTGACACAAAACATGAATTCGACTAAAGATTTTACCATGAATGAATTTGTCTTCTCCGTCCACAATATGCACCAGCATTTGGCCTAACGAAGAATCTGGATCTATCTCAACAAGAAATCATCAAATCACTCAGTCATGATTTTGATGCTACTTCATCATATGATAATCATTATACATAATATGAAAAATACTAAACCATGGTGGAAAATTAAAAATATATTCCACCTCTCCGACCCTCTCTATTATCTCTAATTTCACAATACACCTCAATATTAAATTACCATACCTTATAAACATATTTCTTTCTGAACAATAGAGAGATTCTCAGTGATATATTATCATCCACATAAAATGACAATGAACATCGATTATGGTCCACAAATGATATCTTAAGACTCTTAGACATTTTTATTCTCGTACTGATCATATTAATATTATATATTTTCTCCTTTACATAGAATAGCCCAAACAATGGCGTTTCACCTGTTTCCAGTAAAATAATTGGAGATCTACAAGGATTAATATACTCTAATAACCCATGATTTTGTGATATTATTTATTAAAATTAATCTTTTTATATTTTTTATTTCACAGCACTCTTAAAATATAATATTTTTTGTTAAAGAATGATATTTGGATTGCATTGTATAGAAACAAAATTTAATTATCCACTTCAAAGAACATAAATTTTATCATTATGGACACAATACACTAATCCTAGCTTGTGTTATTTGAAACAATGAATTACCTCGATGGCTTGCATAGGATTCATGACCAATTTTCTTATATAAAAAATTATATATCATTAATTATTATTATATTAAATAATAAGTTATATCCTAGTTGATAAATTATTTTCATGAATATTATTAACTAATTTATGAAAATATATGGTTTAACAATATATAATATGAATTCAAAGAATACCAATAAATTAATAATGAGTATGAAACCGATTAAATTTAATGAAAATATTATTATTTATACGGTCAAAAAATTGTTTAATCCAAATAAATTTAATTATTTAAAATTATTTTCAGATATTAATGTATTATATATTTTATATATTCAATAAATTATTTTATATATTTTTTAAATATATTTTATTTACATATGATGATAACTAACACAATTTTATGCCTAAATTTGTTTTTTCTAAAAAGTTGTTTTAACTCCTTTTAACTGGAAACCCATTTTAAATAAAAATTTAATAAATTTGAGATATTTAATTTTTCAAAATAAATAAAAAAAATTAATTATAAGAATACAGTGAATTTTGGGAGAATTTGTTTTATTTCATTTAAGGATTTATATTTTAATGAATGGTTAAATATACTGAATTTTAATTCAGAATTTAATTTTCATTTAATTTATTTATTGAGATAAATTATATTTTTAATTGGTATAAAATATGAATTATATAATAATATTAGTTATTAATCCAATTTTGGTCATTGTAACTTATTTCACAATGAAATTGGATATAAAGACATAGATTCTTATGATTATTTTTACTTCAAAAGCCCACAGTGTCGTCCCTTCAACATGATTACTTTCAAATAAATTTCATCCACTTATGGGATTGGAGTGTGGAAAATGGATTCAATATTTTGAATCAAAATAAGATATAATTTCTAATAAGGTTGAATTAGTTATTTTACAAAATCATAAGTGAATGTTATTAAATTATTTACATTGATTATGGTAACTTATTCTTAATATGGGACTAAACCATATCCTTAAGCAACAAAAAGACCTATAAAGTTGTCAAAAAGATATTTTTTGCGTATATTTGGACTAGATCATCCATTTTTCTATATTGTAAATTTTATTTGATCCTCTTGTTACATGAAATTGTTGGTGGATTTATCTCTTCAAATATTTACTAGTGTCCCACTACTCTTTACCAATAAACGGCCACCAACTCTCCATCTTTATAACCCCTTGTATACCGTAAAAGTTCATCCATGATCTACCCAATACAGTTCCAAACACCTATCACATAATTTGAGAATAATCTTCTTTGGTATAAAGGTATACATGGAATCATTTTGGATCAATCAAAAAGGATTTACCCAATTTACAAGTAACACCTTCTCTCAAGAACCTTTATTTTTTTTTTCTTCTCCAACCAATGAATTCTATTTATTCCTTTAATGAATAAAAAACCAATAAAATCAATATAATATGATTTTTATATGTTTTTTTGACCTAATATTATACAAACATACATCTAATATATAACTAACATTTTGTTTATGTGTACGGTGATCGTCCGACTCACCAAACGACGATTGTTCAATTTTACTAACCAGTTATCATCGTAGATATTATGATCAAAAAATTTGTTATAAAAATTATATATTATATTCATAATGTATTTACACTTATTTATTACTTATTCAACACATATATTTACCCTTTATATTTGGTTTAAATATGATAACTTCGTTTGAGGTATTGTGGACAACTGCCCCATCAATGCGATGTGATTCGTTCACACACTACATTGAATTTTTTAATGATTATATTAGTGAAAATATATGATATATATAATATATATATAATAATATAATGATATATTATACATATATGAATATATTTATTTATCTTTATTTCTTTCAACACGATAATAAAAATTAAAATAACCTTTATGCGTACGTATAACTTACCGCCTCCATGAAGTAGTATTTCATTTCATACATATATATTATAAATATTATTATATTAATAAAATAATGAATATAATTATATTTATATCATGGTTTATATTTTTGAATCATTATATTATCATAACTACAAATTATATAACAAATTAAGACACGTAAGAAGAACAATGTAAATATTATCTAATGTTAATCCTTAACATAAGATGGATAATGAATGGTTAATATAAGGTAATAATAAAAATGAATATAGTATTATATATAAGAATATAATTCTCCATAATATGTTTTATAAATTTATATTTATTATATATATGGATTGAACGTGTACAACAATAGTAAATACACAATGTAATGGGAGTTCAACTCAATTTTTATTTCCATGAGATACATATTATGTTCACCGCTCTTAGATTATTAATGGTGTATGTAATGACCAGGATTTTATTTTATGTATGATATAAAATATTTATTAAGTATTCACATTTCCAATTTATCATATTAATTTCATGTGGTTTACGTTTAAATAGGTACCAAATTGGGGGATCATTTTCATTCTCAATTTGTCTTCTTTGAGACTCTTGTTTAGTTATGCACCTAAATTCTCTAACAAGGTGTACATACATTCATTTTAAATGATATATCAATAATGTATTTCATTTATTTATTTATTAATCATATTTTAATATCCTATTATAACATTTATAGTATGATCATATGTAACTTTGTTATAAGTGTATATTGAGACAATCTCATCGGTTTCTAGAATATTTAATGTTTATGCTTATTTTAATAAAATAATATAAACCATATCTCAAGAACACTCATTAATATTATTATCATCCTGTAATGAATGATTTATTCATATTTTTGTTACATTATTTCTAATCTATTGAACAAATGATTGTTATGAATAGGTTTTTTATGAAATCCCAACCTTACCATCTCTATGATTGAAATCACTGATAATTTAAAACCATTCCTTCATAAAAGGCTCCCAATAATATTCTACTAATATACAATGATAATTAAAATATATTTATACCAATTTTATATTTAAAAATATGTTTTTATGAATTCATCTTGTCACATTCTGAAGGAGGAATTCTTAAATCATTTTTACCATGAAAAATGAATGTTCATTTTACCTCATATGATAAGTACAGATTTATTTGCAATCAATAAAATAAATCATTCCTTTCATTATTAATTTTTAATTTCTAAATGAACGTTTTTAGAATATATTTTCAATGTAAGTGTTTTTCATAATGTTTTCATGATCCTTTTATATGTTTTTAAGGATAATTATTTCCATAATGTTTCTAAGATAAATTTATTAGAATTAATAGAAAATTGATTTCAAAATGAATTCAAGCATCATATATTGGTATGAAATGAATTTTAATATAAATGGTTTTTAAAAAAATATAATTACCTTTTAAAAAATTATAAGGATAATGAATAATAAGTTTTTTAATGTTTAATTACTAGACGTTAATAGTGTTTTCAATGTAAAGGGGTTATAAAATATATTGAATCCTATTTTATATGTTTTATAGTAATTTTTTTGAAATGATTTCAACACATCTTAAAATGTATTAAATTATTTCAATTAGAAGATTATATCCATATTTTGTTATGTATTAAAATACTATTTTCAAAGAAAAATCAATATTTTCAGAAAAAATATTTCTGAACGATATTTCAAAATTATTGCCTATTTATGATGACATCCGTTAATGTTTTAACTCCATTATAGGATATAATTTAATGGATCACCTTATATTTTTCATATTAATGACTTATGATTAATTTTATATTATTTATAAAAATCAATTCCTATTAATGGGTTTTATGTTTATGAAATCAATTTCTATTTCAAGGGTAATGTTTTTATGAAATCCATTTCCCCTTTACAGTTGATTATTTTGATGAAATGATTATGAAACATGTCTTTTGACATAGGTAATGAATTGATTACATGTTTATAACTCACATTTAATATCATGGGTTATTATATGATTATTTATGATCTTGAGGAACACATGTTTAAGATTTTATTATGATATGGGTGGGACTAATATTTCCCTCCAATGTATTGGGTAAATATTTATATCTCCCAAGATATTCTAACATAGACTTGGTAATTATCCTTGACTACAAATTTTTCGATGGGAGTGAACCACTGCTACAAACATGGTATGAGGAGTGAACTCATTATATTCTGATGGCCCTGGGGGTTAACCATTAATACCTAGATGGTATGAAGAGTAAACCTATACTTCCAAGATAGTCTTGGTATTGATCCCTCATATACTATTGAAATAATATTATATGCTTAAGTGTTTTACACAATTTTATGTATTATTCAATTTTTATGCTTTCATGACATATGATTTTAATTATATTATAATATATATCTTATGAAATGTTAATCATTATTTCAATATCTAATATAGTGTTTATGATCACCAAATTTTATGATCGTGTTTTATACCTTTTTTCATGTAATACATATGCATTTTCTGTATTTACCCATAGTAATCATCTGAGTTCACCCATTATAATGTTTATATTCTACATGTTATGAAGAAATTTTTTTCTGTGAGTACATAAGGTGTAGATATTTTTTAGATATTTTTAATATCATTCAACTATAAATTAGATTTTGTTTCCATGTTTCCATATACAGTTACCAATTATGGTAGTCAACCATGTATTATTCAAATGATCATAATATTAATCTAAAATGATATAATATCTATTAACATAATTCCTAGGTCGATATAGTTGCTATTAAATCATGGTTTTACTAAACCTTTTGAAACTAAATGGTAAACATTAGTGATATAAGTTTGGATATTTATAAGGATATATCATGGTATTTCTCTAATGATAATTATAAGTAGAATTCAACTTGTAGGAAAATGATTTTTATGTTTTGAAAATGATAGAGTGTGTTGTTTTCTATAAATAAATATCTTTCAGGAAAATACAACTGGATATGGCTTTGAAAAATAATTACATTATTGTAACAACTATGACTACTTGTTATCGGCCTAACTTGGGGTAATCTGGTACCCAACTACTGGCCTTAGTTCACACATGGTTTGAAACTCTTGGGGTATATGTTTTTTGAATTAACAAACTCTTCAGAAACGATTATGAGGGATTTAAATATAATTAATCTCTGAAGACTCTAGGATAATTATACTATGTCATATTTTAAGGATGTTTTAATAATTTATACAATCTATAATTAATTAATTTAATAACTATGTGGTTAATTTCCATTATATGCAATACTCACACTATGATTCTAATTTTGGTCAATAATGGGATCTTTAAGAATATGATTAAAGTAGAATGTGATGGATTATTTTTTGATGAAACTTCAAGTGCTATGATCAATGGGGTGGGAGATATTATGGTCAAGCGTAATTATTTTTCATAGAACATGATTAAAAACATGTACCTTAGCCAACTCTCGAACTCACTAATGAATATAATGATGATGTTTACTATGATTTCAGGTATTAGAGACCATGAAGTAATGATGAATCAGTTTCCTTTATGTAATGAATATGTAAGTAATATCTTATGTGAATATATTATATTATCAAAAAATATGTTTTAACTATGGTAAATAATGACACAAATTAAGTGAATGTAATGGAAAAATGATGACTTCAGTTAATTAAGTGGATGAAACTATTGGACTCCCTATGACACCATCAATGCTTATGATTTATAAGTGTGTAATAAATAGTCATTATGATGCTCAACATGCAAATAGGTAATATCATAATGTTGGTTAGATGTTTTGTATGAAAAAATGTTACATTGCGGATGATGAAGTGACCATAAATTAAATGTGAATAGAAAGAGGTATTTTTTAATAGGATGAGGTAGTGTTTCTAATGTGATAAGTATTATAAAGAATAAAAAATAATTTTATTTATTTGGATTCAATACATATATTCTATAAAAGAAGATATATATATATATTGATCATCATATGATTTTCTCAACAGATTTATATAATAATGTTGATTGATTCCAATGGCGTTGAAAAGTGATAAAATGGAAATGTGATTTACAAAATATGAAACCTGATTAATGGAATGAGAACCCTTAATATGTTTATTATGTTATTGTAGTTTTTATTGAATAATGATATGAATTTTATGAATATGTAAATTGGATAGTACTTATTAACAAGAGACAAGTGAAGGACTTTTTGAGATTTAGATTATGTTTTCTTGTATGAAGATTACAACTTCATCGATTTATGGAATACATCCCATAATATATAGAATATAGAAGAATTACAATTTTCTAGATGTATTTATTATAATTCAGTTTGTTATTATATTCCCAAAAAATTTACTTGAGGATATTCACATGTTTAAAATGTGTCAACCAAAAGCAACTTTATGATATATGAGGGATTAATGAAGTACATAAGAATATTTTCCTCTTTAAGATATCATGGAAGGTCATGTGTTTTATATTTGGAAGAAATAGTAATTATCCATATAATTATCCCACATAGAAAGCTCCTAATGTGGTTAAAAATAGTGGTATTAGTAGTGTTTACATTTTTGATGTGGAAGAGACTAAAAATGATATTTTAATAGAAAAGATGTATTATGTAATAGGATGAGGCAACCATACTAATGGAATAATTATAAAGTAGTATAATAAAATCTATTATGAATTTGAATTCAATTGTTATTTTATATGAATGTTAAAATATATAAGGATTGTTTAGTGTTGATTTTCGCTACAAATTTAAATCAACACGTTTAATGGGATTCATGGAATTGAAATGTGATATACTTGAATGTTGATTAAAATAGAAAACATGTGATTAAAAGTAAGAAAAGACTTAATATGGTCCATATATTATGATAATGTTGTATGGATAATGTTATGTAGGTTATGAATCAGTAAATTGTACGGTAACAATTAACATGGATCAAATTATGGACTTTCCTACAAGCAGTTTATTTTATTAGGGTTGAATTTTACAACATGGATATATGGGATATATCCCATAATATATTGAATGTGTTAGAATTCATGTCTTACAAATGAATTTTTTGTAATTCAGGTTGTTACCATGATCTATGAAAATTAATCACGAGAGTATTGATGTGTTTTGAATAAGACAACAAATAGGTACATTGTGATATATGGGGGATCAATGTTATGCATATTTCAAGACACTCTTTCTAATTATTTGGATTTTCATCATTATGAAAGGGTATAATGTAAACACTAAATGAAATGTTTAAATAAGTAATAAGAGGATGTTTTTATGCATTGAGTTTATATTGAAAAACTATTTTAAATGACTACCATGTGATTAACCTTATAGCTTGGATTTCCATATTATTTATTTCTAAAATTATATTATTATGGTTCTAGAAAAGGAAATCATGTTTGTCAGTGGAAACCCATTAATGTATGGTGTGGCCATGGGTCTTGAACTTATAATTGATGGGCGATAAGATTTTCAAGCCTACCAGTAGACTACGTGATGTCCTAGTTAATTTTGATGAATGATGATGATTCACCACATTATGAGACTTTTGACAATACTAATTCCATTCATGTGATACATTATTCCTTTTCAAATATTTCATCAGTGATAATAATTTTGAGAATCGTAACCATTGAATCTATAATACCTATCTTCACCAAGGATAATTGGTATCTAAAAAACATTATTCAGTGGATGGAAATAGATAGTGGCCTATGTCATTTTTTAGTCCACTTAAAACCCCTTTTCCGAAATAACATGTCAAAGATAACGTACTACCTATATCAAAAAGTAACAAATCGGTTCTTTTACATAAAACAAATGATCTCCCAAGAACCCCAAAAATATCATTATGTGTTTCTCATTCTCATCCATTCTCGATGAATATGTCAATATATCATTGTCAAACACCACCATGATGGAATCCAAATACCACTGATATATTAGATTAATCAATTCCATGAAAACATCAGGTATATTATTAGATCAAAGGAATAACCACATACTCATAATGGTTATATACATCTGGATGGTATTTTTAAAATATCCATCATTTTATGATATTTTGACCACAAGTCAATTTTTGAGTACCACTAATCTCCCCTCATATGATGGAATGGATCATCGAAGTTTGGGAGAGCATATCATGTCATTACCATATTATGGTTAAGCATTAGATAGTTAACACACAATTTTAGTGTTCCATATTCCTTTATAAAAAACATCACTAATGATTCCCTTGAAGACCTGATTGTATAGATAAATCTTTTTTTTTCTAGATCCTTTAACTGTTATTTCAATTAACTTATTTATTCTTGTGCCATCTGGTAAATTTAACGTGAGATAGCAGTAGTCCGTAGAAGGATATCAATCATAAAATCCACTTTTATTATGTGTGAAAACCCATTCAATTGATTAGGAAATAAACATAGAAACTTATCAAAAATAGATGAAAAAAATGATCTTCTTGATTTCATCAATTGATACCCATGAAAATGATTCAAACTAATATGATATTTTCCCAACCTCTAGTACCAACAAGACAATTTCAGCCACCCTTGCATTTGTCTCTCCTATAATGAGATGTTCAATGCCACACCCATCATGAAACTAATAGTCCACATATAAAAATCAATATGGGAATTAAAAATTATCCAGAAATCCACACTCAGGATTATATGATAAAATACATCTCATGAACTGGGAATGACCACATCAACTCAACACCATCAAATTCTATACAACATGTTCTAAATATAATTTATTGACAATATCATTGACCACAAAGAGTTTTATATTTCAATATTCATAGCATAATTTCTATATTTAAAACAAAAAAATAAATGGAACATGTAGAAATAAATGAATATGATTCACCCATATCAAACAAATCTAAAATAAATTTCAAATTTAATAGAATAATTCCTCTAATATTGGATGGTATATACTGATCATAGACCACAACCTGTTGAGCTCCAAAAAGCTGAATATTCCACACATTTCTCTTTACCTTTTTTTATCCCTTGTGGAGGAGTCTCCATATTCTGAGAATAACCCTGGAAAACACTACCCTATGGTTGAGGAGTATACTTCATCCCTTGAAACATCAAGGAATACTCTTACAACCACTAATAATAACAATTAATTACTGACCACTAAGAATTATGACAATAATGTTAAGGATTCTCTATATTTGGGTTATTATGAAATACTACGGAATTTATCATACAATCCAAATTATTTTAATCAAATGAACCTCCTTTAAATAATCCCATATAACTTTTCAAATCCATAGGAGGATTCACAGACCCTATCTTTGAATTTAGACCAATAATTCCATAGTATAAATAAGATTCCATCAGGTGTTTGTTTTCTATGTTAGCGTTCTCACAATTTCATATAGGCATCGCCATGCTTCTCCTACTTGTGGCACCCATGATGGCCTCTTCAGCCATTGATTCAATGTTTACCATATCTATATATTCAATTACTCATCGAACCACAATTTTTATGAATATATCATAACTTAACAGCTTAAAATTTGTACACCATCAAAGATGCACAAGACACCAACTCATGTGAAAACCACACTATGTTCATAAACATAGATTTATATTCAACCGGTGAGATGTTTTCCTACATCAATCTGAGGAAATCCATTTACAAAAAATTTTAAACATCTGAGGATATAATTATTTGTTAAAATGGTCTTCATAACACCCTTTGTCCTACCATAGTATGTTTCAGCTGGTACCACCAACTTGCACCACATTCGGGCAAAATAATTTAACATGTATGTTTCCAAAATAAAATTTTATTATGCCAATGTTCCCATGAAATTGAATATTAATTTCATCATATATAACAAATCAAACTTCCTTTCTTTATTATAATCATTGTTAAAAATTGGGGAGGTTTTTCTTCTAAAACACAAAAGGGTGTTCTACAAGCCTTGTATCATCCCTTATATACCTACTTCACATAAATTGGAAATCATACAAAATAAAAAAAACAGATGCTAGTTCACTATACTACTTATGTGAAACAACATTTTCAAAACCATCCTCGGGTTAGTCTCTTCGATGCCTACCCTGTATAATTTCAATCAACATAAGAACAACCATCAGTCACACACCCTAATAACTAAAATATTTAAATTTCAAATTTAATTAAATAGGAAATATAAAATCCATTCTTTACCAAATACATCATTTCCAATATTCAGTAATTTTTTAAATACCACCATTTTTTGAAAATCAGCCATTTTCAAAATAACCCAGCCATTATCTTTTTTCAAATCACACATTTGAGAAAAAATTAATATTATTCAAAAAATCAATAAACTCCAAAATATAAATCATTATATAAAATGAAATATGAAATAAAATTGGGATTACATTTCTATCATGCATTCCATGATCAAAGCATTCAATAATTTCAAAACAATTAGATTTCCAATGCAGGTTATTGTCTCCAAAACACTTATGTTACTGAGTCCCTAGTAAAATAACGTTCAGTATATAAGGTTTAGTTATGTACTTTTATGTTATACATATAATTTTCTAAAAATAACAATCATTTGTATAATTTTAAATAAAATAATAATACCAGAATGAGTAAAAACAACATGAACACTAATGAAAAGCAAGGTAACCAACTGACCACATTCACTTTATTGTCAAGGAACGAAAATTCTATTGAAAATTGTAATTTCTAAACCCTTTCAGGGTCTTGTAAATTTTATGGAATGCCACATGTCCTTATGAAAGATTCCCAACATCCCAATTGATGTCAATAAATGATGAGGGATTCAAGAATAGTTAGGGAATTATTTTACCTATGAATAAAAATATTCAACCATGTGACCCTTTATCACCAACTACTAGCCAAATACAAGATTCATGTCTAGGAAAAAATAACACAATAAGGAAGTATAATATGATCCAAACAACCAAACCACAATAATCCAGAATTAATGTACATAGTTTAATAGAGAATAATAAAAACATGGTACTGTGATAGAACTCTATATGTACAACATGCTATGTGCTCCGAGAATAACAAGACTGCCCGAACATCATAATGAACCACAAATGAAATCATATGACTTAACATTACATATGTACGTGAGTAAAACATCTTCAAAATCCCCAATGTACGAAAATATGGGGTGAGTAAAAATAATCAGTAGGATGTCTAGAAATGACTTCCTAAGCTTCCATGTGCTTGCTACAGTCCCAAGAAGTTTCCTCGCTTGGTTTAACCTCATGATTGGACAAACATTATGCTGACCATATGAAAACCCACTCTCTCAACATTCACACTTTACCTAGGGTGGATCAATGGTTTAAAAAATGTTCTCCTTATCTAGGTTCCTTATCATCTCCACTTCATCCACATGATCAATTATCTAGTGAAGATATATAATTTTCTAAACCATGCTCAAACTGTGCACCCATCAAAAATTCCACTAAACATTCACAAAACCCTTAAAAACCCTCCCAAAATAAGCCAACCACATTAAACTCATATAAAGTCATAAAATTTGTTTCATAACTCATATAAGGGTTGAAGAAATGGTTTCCACTCTGGTTCATTTAGATGCTCTTCATAGAAGTATAATAATGAATGATTATTTTTAACATTTCATAAATGATTAGAGTTTTATGTTAACACGAACATTAATTTAACTTCATATTACTTTATAGTTATAATTATTTTAAAATAAATTAATTTCCACATGATTTTTATAAGATATATTATTCAAATTCACTGAAGGAAAAGGGTAGCTTTTCCCATATTCCAATAAGCATTTCAAATAATTTTTTTCGTTATACTTTCATCAATGTGAACATCATTTTATGATTTTTATTTAACTTGGTATATTATATTATGAAAAAAATCATTAATTTTTGTAAATTTTTTGTGATGTTGTTTTTAATAACTTTTCAGGAAAGTGGTATCTTTCTCATTGGTAAATGAATTTATATTAGTTTTTATTAAATGAAATCATGTGTGTATTTTGTTTTATGATATGGTATATATATAATATTGATAAATATATGTTTGTGGAGTGTTCCAATATCATTTTGGGTTATTTTATTATATGTGATTTTTGGTACCATTATATCCATCCAATTAATTGTTAAATGGGGTGGAGTTAACCAGTTGGATTGTACTCATAGAGATGATTGAATTATTTTACTCTAAAAACGAAATGGTGTTACCTGGTTTTATTATAATTTTATAGGATAGAAAGTCATTCCAATTATATGTTAATTCATATATATATGAAAATTATAACATTATGTGATTCCATAATGAATATTTTTTATTCAAATAAAACTACAAATATTTTTATTTACTTCTATGAGTTATAATGAAAACTTTTATAAAGGATTGTTTTCTCATGACAAATGATTTTTTATTATTATGAATATTGTCATATGTTAAATCATTATTTCATGAATCACGACTTATGACCCCATTTTTTATTATTTATAAATTTCTTTAGATTTCCTAATGATCATTTATTAATTAGTTATTCCCCTTTTCCTATTTTACGTGAACTGATCACATTCAATTTTTAATTTGTAAGTTTAACCATTCTGATTGATTTATCTCACACTTATTAGTTTTTAAATTTCTATTGGTTTTGAAAAATTATGTTAAATTAACTATGCGTAGTTATTTTTTATGATTGGACAATTTTATGGTAAATGTTGAAGACATGATATAAAAATGAAAATATGTGTACAATAGGAAAACTAGTCACAAGAAGACATAGGTAGTTTTATAAAAGTGGTTATCCTAATTCTATAACACTATAAACAAAAAATGTTCTTGTATATGAACGTTATCAATTGTTTTGATTGATTTTTACATATATAATGTATAAAATTTTATCATGTTTTTCAATATAGAACCCAATAATATAAATATTGTTTTTAACATCAGATTCGGCAGTACATGTTCGATCATATTATTATTGCTATCATAGAAGGGATTATATGTGATTAGATGTTATAAAGGTTTCATGTAAGGGTAACATAATATTTATGTATCCAATAAAGGGATTATAATTTATGGGTTTATGGTATGAAAAAATTCATGGACACCCCTTTTTTAAACACATAATGATGGGATTTAATGGTTATTTAGTATAGATTAGAAGAAAGCTAGTTTGGTTGAGGTACCAGTAACAACATTTTGTATAATTTGAATTAACATAAATTATTATTTGGGAAGAAATTAATTTCATTTTATTTGGATTTATGTAATAAGAAAACATTGAGGATAAAACATTATTTAATATTTTTTATGTAATGGATAATTAGAATAAAAGTTATTTATTTATGGAATGATCATTGTTGAACCTTAAATATTATTCTTGAAATATTAGAAATTAATTTAATATTTATTCATATAAATGTTTATACGTTTTGGGTTTTATATTGTCAGGTACTAGATATTTTTTAGTATACATCATAAGACTATCATTTTATCCTTTTCTTTATCCTATATTATTTTAAAATATGACGATTTTGTGAGTTTAATTATTCTTAATAGATACTCATATATTGGAATACCATATGTGATATAGGAGGGATATTTCTTGAATAGAAAACCAAATGATAGAACTGAATTTATGGACATGTAATAAATAATGTAAATTTTCCCAATTTCACTATCATGATGATAAGTGAACCATTTAACTCTGTGAAATGGATGTTGAAAATAATATGTTATGATGTTATGATCATTTTGGAATAATCAAATATCAAATATCTTCTAAAAATCATTATGTGATCTCTTGAATAATTCTTCATACAACATCCATGTTTTAAATAACAGTCATTTTTTTCTTATATGGACACCAATTCTAGTGTTATTTGAGTTGAGTTTCATATTTAAAATTCACCCTTGTCAATGGGTTATTTTATGTACCAATTTTATGATTTGGGATTTCAACAAAAGAATGTAAATATAAACACCATGAATAAAAATGACTAAGGAAGCATTTTAATGTCAAATTTTCTCTAATGGGGTAGAATTTAATAACATACAATTCTTAAATAACACTATGTTTTTTAAAGAGTATGACCCATAACACTGATCATTAATTAATATAAAGGATTAGTATTGAAATATGATTGTTATAATGAGGACATTAAATTTGATGACATGAAAAAAGAGGTAAATTTTTTTTATATTTATTTATATAATGTTATTACATTGTATGACCACAAGATTTTCTGATATATTTAAATATATATAATTTTTTTTATATTATATCGTATTTTACATGAAACACTTAGTTTCAATGAACCATGATATACTAGTAAATTATTATTTTTTAATGTGATAGTTATTTCTCTGTCATTAGATGTGAGAGTATGAATGAAAATAACTAAATTATGAAAAATATATTATAAACAAGTAATTAATTAATTAATTTTTTAAAAATATGTTTGATATGAATATGAAATCATTTTAATGTAAATATAAGTGTTTTTTTAAATACCAATTTTTCAGTTCATGATGTGTTTAATAAAAAAAAATTTAAAAAGTATCTTTAGATGAATTATTGTTGTGATATATATATATATATATATTAATAAAAAATAATATTCATCTAAAGGGTTTTTTGAATAATATTATAATAATAAATATTGACTCATTAAAAAATGAATTTTTCTAAAACTATTTTCACTTTTTTTATATGAAAGTTTTTAAATAAAATTATACAAATTTTTTAAATTGAATCTAATTAAATGGATTCCATATTTGGAATCAATATATGTTATGTTTGTTAATATAGTGAACATAATTTATTTTTTAAATATAATAGTAGAAATAGTAAAATGTTATAATAAGTTTTATCAATAAAAATGGTTTACCTTGTATTAATATAAGGGGTATAGTTTAAAAACTCACAAAATAATAAAACTATTTTTCCTTTTTTATGTTTATTTTGACTCAAACATCCTCTCTTTTATTTCTTTTAATGGTTTATCCACTTGTATTAAGTAAGAAATTATTATATTTTAATATTTTTAAAATTTTCAAGTCTGTCCTCTCCATTCCTTGTAAAATTAAAACCCATATCATCTTTATCTCCCACTTAATTATCCCTCAATATTAGACAATAACAACACTAATCCACTCATAAAATCCCTCCAAATTTCATAAATTGCATTATTTATCATTAAATAGTCCTTTTATGGAATAAGGTGTAATCCAAAATAGTTTTCACAAAGAGCATTTATAACTCTTAAATATGAAATATCAATTATTTTTTTTATTATGCAACCACTAAATTTATGGTTTCAATTTTAAAATAATGTATGATATCCTGAAATATAATTATAGTTTTTAATGACTATGGATAAATGTCTCAATGATGTTATATTAATAACTTCATATCACTACCTCATATAATTGTATATTATGAAGGATTTAACGTATATAGATGTTATTGAAGAGAAAATTATGATTTTGAAAGTATAATATCTTATCTTGTTGATTACATTTTAATTCAATGTAAAATGATTATGTTTCTCTTGTTTACACAGGGACTACCACCACCAAAGCTGGATTTGTTATGATTTTCATCTACAACTTATATAAATAATTATAAAAGAGTATATTTTAAACAAATATGATGCATAATTTTTTGTAATGTTATTTATATGATCAAACCATGACCTAGGTTCAAGTACCAACACAATTAATCAAAAAAATGGATTTAACATAGACCTTTTTTTCTCAAATATTCATTTTAATTAAGAAATGGTAAATAAAAGGATAATTTGAAATATAATGGAATTACACATATTAATTTATTTATGAATATAGTTCTACAATATAGTTAAAATAAATTATTATTTATTATAAATAGTGCTAAAAATGTAAAAATAAAGACATGACTTAAGGTAAGGGTCTATGTTACAATCGTTTTTCATTTTGTCATTTTCTATAGTAAATATAAATTAGGGTTAATTAATATTTCTAACCCTTTCAAACACATATATTTTATTAATAGACTTTTTTTTATAATTTTTTTATATTATTACCATTTAGTTCTATTTTGGAAATATAATAATTTAAAAAATTATTTTTAATAAAATAAATACCTTATTTCCTAAATTGTTGATAAAAATTTCATCCATTTCCACACTCTTCAAAAATATTTTATAAGTATTGTTAAAAATTCGTGAATTACTCTAAAAATGTTAATTTTAGTGTCTTTGAATTTATTTATAATGTAATAGTAATTAATCTTCTTAAATAATTGTTTTTCAAAACATGTTTTTTCTCATTACAATGTTTTAAATGGAATGTTTTTATTTAATATATATAACATGAATGGATTTCACTACCACTATGAACATTAACATGTTTAAAATTACTTTAAAATATTACTTATTTATTTAAAATGAAATTTATGTTCCCAATAATATGGTACTTTTTAGTTAATAATTTATAAGAATAAATTACTAATATCTGATATTTTCTAAAATTTTCAACAAAAGGTTGAAAATACATTTTGAATGTATTTTCCATCTATATCAAAATCTTCTATGGTTTTTTTGTTTCACTATAGACATGATCTTATGGTTAAATAATAATTATATATCTTGATGGATTATATAGAATACGATCTAATGACGATTTTACAAAAACATAATATTAATAAATAGTTAATAAAGAAATTATGAAATATTTAAAGAACTCATTTCATTTCCACTGGTTATGCTATACTGAAATTATGAAATTTTTTGGATTAAAGATTCATTTATAGTGGAAATTATATAGCAATATAATAATTTTTTATTGATTTTTTGGCACACTAATATATGGTTTTCATTATGTGATGGGTGCGCCTATAATTATATACCCCAATTATGAATTTGGTGACGAAAACATTGTTTATAATATCATAATGGATGGTGGAGTTAAGTTAATAAAATGATATGATGATTCTAACAAGATTAATGTTACAGTAATGAGATTATTGAAAATAACCTGGTAGCAATTTCAATTGATGTACATTTCCAAAAATTATATTCTATAGAGTGAACCATCATATATGAAGTGATTTTTGGTTTCTATGTGTATGGGATAAACATATTTATTTTCTTTATGATATTTTATGATCAATTAGGGTTAATTAATGATGATTATACATATATTGAAATTGTGACATTTTTTAATAAAAAAATTTATCTTCTCTTATTTACGATTAATGATATTTAACTGTTTGTGAATAATAATTTTGAATTATGATATTCTTATCCTATCCATATACTTTTATTATCCTCACATATTTTCATATTCAACATTGTAAATTTGTTCCACATTCCCTTGGATATATCTCTTTCTCTCTCTATGTTCATTCCAATAAGATTCATACTATAATATCTTCATGTATACATTAGTGGTGCATCTGAAAATTTCACTATCATGTAATTATATTCCTATTATTATGAAAATCATGTTTAGATTTTGTATTAATCCCTAATTCCATCTACATTTTGGTTTTTCCCTTTCATCTCAATGGCAGCAATGATATTATTATGTTTTTAATGGTAACAAATGCTTCCTCCCTTCTTTTATCACCATATCTACCATGCAGAACAAGAATTCATTTTGATATGGTAGTAATATGGAGTTTTATGAATTGTTTTTGATTATTTTTGGTTATGTCTCCCATACATTCTATTATATTCATTTAGTGGGATTTAGGTCATCTAATATTGTGTTCTCTAATCTAAACACCCCAAGCATTAAATCAATTTCAAATACTATATATTCATTATAGTTCATTGGATGTTTTGGGTTTTTTCAAATATGGTGTCTGTATGTTCTTTCCTCATTTTATTTATATCTCATTCCTTTATTTGTGATATGAATCTCTTTATTCCATACCCTATTCACACTCTTGTATGAAGGAGTTTTTGGTGGTTTGGGACTATACTGTTTGTGTAAATTTATTCTTATAAGTGGTTCTAGCATCAGATGTATTGTCTCAGGAAATTATTTAGTGGAATATTCTTTTTTCTGCCTCATCATGGTGATATAATGAAATTTACATCGTTCTTAATCATTTTTATTGTTTTTTACTATTTTAGATGGTTATTTCCATGTTATTATTCAGTAATTACGTATATGCTAGAGATGCGATTTTTTTAATCTCTGATAAGTATATTATCTAATAATTATGATATGGATTTATTAATGTAAAATTCTCATTAATAGTTGTGTTTTAAGGATGTGATAATTAAGGTTTTCTCTAGTTTTTTGATGCCTGAATATTGATTATTTTGGTATAAATGAGTTTGGGATTCTAACTATTTCTGTTATCGGTATGGATTGTGATTCTAATAGTAGCTTGAACACCTTATCTGTAGCTCATGGTGGCTCACAGTCTTAGGTGGGGAAGTGTAATGTTCTTTCTAAAAATATAATTTGAATATTTAAAGGACCATAACAGAATATAAATAGTGTTAGTCAATTTGACATATAAATTTATGAGGATTTTTATCTTCATGTTTGGTTAGATTTTGTAATTGTTGGTATTTTCTTATGATATATGGTTTATGCTATTTTAGAATGTATGTAATTCATTCTTTGAACCACAATATTTATTTATTAAAAATTAAAAATTGTATTTTATTGTATTATTATTATCACTTATGATCAATGATTTATATCTCTTATGTTTAACCTTGTTCATTATGAGAAATCAAGATTTTTTAGGTCTCTTTTACAGTGGTTGTGATGAAATGTTTTATATAAGGTATTCTTATGAAGTGTAATATATGAGATGAACTATTTGGGATATATTGAAGGTCATTTATTAAATATTTTTAATATGTATATAGTCTCCAAAGATAATAATAATTTATGGTTATAGTTAGTGTATTGAATTGAAATCTATTGAATATTCCTTAAAGACATGTAATGTCTATGTATTAAATTTTTAAGTCACCTCTGTTTTAATCAAGGAAAGGCGTTGTTTTTTAAAGATTAGGGATCAAGAATATTTGTTAAAAGATGAGGGATAATACAAAGATATATAAATAATAATAATGAATTGGTAATGTGTATATTGTGTTCTTTTCCTAGAAAAAAACTCCTCCTTAAATACTGTAAAGTTGATGTGGTTTTGAAATAGATGAAACAAGTTGTAAAAATACTAAAAGGGGTGTATTGGGTGCTAAATTAATAATTCTTAGTGCATGATGAATGGTACTAAGACAAAACCCCTGATTTTATTATACCGAGGGATGTTTTGGGTTAATTCATATTTTATTTATGAACCATTATAAATTATTTGAATATATGATGACTATGAGTGGTCTACAATATATTTGAGGTGTTATATATATTATGGAATGTTTTATGATTTATAAATCCAATGAAATATCTTTCATGATTATAGGAATACACACTATGATGATTGTTTCTCGCACTATGATTTTTATTCTTTGTCAATGGATAGACCTTTAAGGAATAGTGATAATACTAAATCTGAAAGGAAATGTAATGACTATACTCATGAGGAACCAGAAATTAAATAGGGAATGTAATATGATATCATATAGATTTCCTCATCCAACTCTCTCATGATATTATTGGAATCAAGAATCATTTTGATATACCTAATGGAAATAGTTTGGAATAACTCATTATTTATTCGATTATTTAGAAACATCCACCATGTATTCGTGGTTCCTAAAATCAAAAAGTTTTTGGTCAAAATATATATTCCATAGAAAATTATTTTTTATTATATAGTGTCTAGAATAGGTATGACTAGTTTAGGAATTATTTCATTGGGAAGGAGAAGCAGATAAATTATGGACTCTTTACAAGAATATATTCCAATAATATGATGTTGAATCGATGACATGGGAAGAGTTTAAGAATTTATTTTTTTTATAATTAATTTCCAAAACTATATGTATGAAAATTTAAATGGTATTTATCATGGTATCACAAATTTATGGAGAATCCATTAGTATATATAAGGAAATTTTGAGAAAACACACAAGGTGTGCATTCAATTTTATCAAAAACCCATAAATAATAGTAGAAAAATTCATTACTACCATTAGACCATGTCTATGAAATACACTTCATATTATTATTTGATAGATATGAATAAATAATTTTTAATTCATAAAAGTGGAATATGAAAATCATAAAATATAAACATTCACATTGTTTTGGGGATAATTCTAAGGGATGTAATTTCAAAGAATATCTAATAATAATACCCATTGAAGAAAGATAATTAATCATTAGTCACATCATGAATTATTTGTTTTACATCAGAATAAATTTCTTTTTATGGTCTATAAAATCTATTAAGTGATGAGTAGAATTACATCACTCAAATTGATACCAATGTGATGTGAATTTGGTAGTAAATGATAGAAATAACGAAAATAACAATTTAATTTTACTCCCACATAGAAATTATATAATATTTTGGATTATATACATTTTTCTAAGCAATTTATGATGATTATGGTTAATGATGAAAATAAAAATCAAAAACCATTATTCGTAGTGACAATGTTTGGGAATGATGAAGTGGGTCATGAGAATGAAGTGTTGAATAATAAAAACAACATAAACATTAAAATATAAAATCTAGTATATGATTATGTATCTACCAACTATATTGTATTTGACATATTTTTGAAGGGTATCATGTTGATGACAAGTCAATTAGATGTTGAGTTAACAGAAGAAAAATCTAATTTTATAATGATCGCATCTAATGATCATATCTCTTCTTTGATAAATGATTATGTGAAATTGAATCTTTTAAATCTTGTCATTCCTCAAAATGTTTAATTTCATATTATTTTGGAATGGTTCTGCTCTCTCTACATTGATCTCATATACATTTTTTTGCTAGGTATGTCATGTATAATTTTCCTGATAAACCGTAAAATAATGTTTTGGGGTGATAATGAATGTCGACTTCTAGTTGATGTTACAAATCATATAACATCAGTAATTCCTATTCATGAGAGATATTTATCTAAAAAATTTAGGTTAAAACACAACCATAATGATAATACATTTTTTTGAATTCTTATAATGCTTTTCTTAAATAATTTCCATGTATTCCCCAAAATTGTTATATTTGTATTTTAATTTAAATCATACCCAATTATATTTATATTTCCATTACTATTTAAAATAGCCACAATTAATTTATCATAATTCAAAAGGAAACACTAGTAGAATCTTGAAAAGGGATTCATATACACAAGTGTGCCACCATTGGGGGAAACAAAGATAAAATATGGTTGAATCCATGTTTACATTAATTATTGAGAACATAAAAATATCCCCATAAATTCCAGGTATCCACTACCAAATATTTATTAGTTGTTAGTCAACTACAATATATGGTCATTTGTAATTTGTGGTTATCCAATTTGGACAAACCAATTCCCTCACTACCTTACAGTATTTAAAAAATAATGTATTTACAGATTGCCACGATCTATTTATAATATTATTTATGTAAAATACAATTAAATTTTATATGTGAATAGAAGAGGATGTATATACATTTTAAATTTTATTAAATACCATAGGGAAATATAACATTTATGAAAAATTTAGCATGATTGAATTTATGACATAAAATGTTTTTTAAGAACCCATGGCTTCGGTTTCCGGTACGAATATCTTTTACGGGCATTCTAAGGAATAATGGAGAATCTGGAAATTTTCAGAGTACATGTCATGTTTTTTATTAGTACACCCCGTGTACTCCTCGGCCACTCGAAGTCGTGTGTTGGCCAAGACCGGGCCACACACACGGTGTGTAGGGGTGACATGGAGGTCGATTCTGGAAGAGTACAGAAAAACCCATTGTACGCCATGTACTTTAAAAGTACACATCGTGAACTTTTTTTATTTCATTAATCGACCCGGGGACGCGCCTAATGACCGTAAACATATTCTTCTCCCCCAAATCCCATCCAGATCGTCCAAGAAGGCCGATTCTTCTTTGAGCCACCGATCTGACACTGGTTGTCCGAATCAAACTCCATCGGTTGCAGAAGAATCACAGCGGTGAGTTCTTGGTTCTTCTTTAGCCTCGTTTCCTGATTCGTCCCCTCATGTACGTTATCTGAGGTCGAACGTTTTAGAAGTTTTTCCAGATCTACTCAGTTCTTGGAAGATTCACGGGTAGAGGTTCAAGTATATCAATCTCTGAGAATGGAGGTAGGTGGTTTTTCCCCCTACGTTGATGTTCTTTCAGTTTTGGTTGCAAAAGTGCTAGATACCCATGTGTCGGGTATCCCGGGATTTGGATTTTGATCCTTTTGTTTATCTGACAAAGATTTCTTGTTAGATTATGATGAATTTATGCTCATTTATGCTTGGTTGCATGTTTGAGGATCACCCCTTGGGTGTTTACCTCCCCCGTTCGGCTGTTTATCGCTGTTTGGCACCGTTTTCATGAGGAAACCCTATTACAGTAGTTAGTTTCTTGTTATCACTGATTTCATGTGTTTCCTACTGTTGGAATGCATTTGAATATCGTAGCTATTATCCAAGTAGTTTTTTCACTTATATAGGGCTGCTAACTGTCGATTACGTACGACTGGACTGCTCAGGGCTATGATAACCTGGGCGGGATATCAAAGAGGGAATAGACGATTAAGTGCATCCTTAGAGGGTCTATTGGTTTTAGATTTTTATGTAGGACCTACAAGAATCGGACATTGTGCTTCTCAAGAGTTATCGTAGTTACCCACGCATCGAGACCATAGGAGGAATTAGACATATGTTCTTCCTCAGAGAGTTTATAGCTATCGTTTCAAGACCATAGTGGAATCAACATGAGAGCTTCCCAGAGTGTCTGTGCCTTGTTTGAATAATGGACAATAGGGGTATAATAGTTTAAGCCACCCAGAGAGTTAATGTAAATTTTTATGGTTGGTTGTGACGAGTCCCTCAAGACAAAGAACAATATTGGGTTTTGTACTTCTTGTGTTTAAGTAGTCTTTTTAGATACCTGCGGTGTTACTTGATTATCATGGAATAGAAAACATTGCTGGTTTTCCTTGGTTGTGTAATTAAATGAATGTGAATGGTATTTGGTAGAATTGTTTGCTGCATTAATTTACCATTACTTTTTCTATATCACTCACTGACAGTAGGGCACAAATCACGTGGCGGTTTTCTGTTGGGATTAGTCTCACACCCTTTGGGTCCTACGATCAACCCAAACTGATTATATGGTTATAGGTATAGGTAGGGATTGTGGCCCTTATACCTCAGGTACTTGATTGTTGGTCGGAGCTGGAGAGAATGGAACTGGGCCTTGGCCCTCGATGCTGATGGAGTTGTTGTTTACATTTAGTACATTGGTTTTAATTGTATTTCAGCACATTGTTTTTCTTACATATTTCCATAGATACATGTACCATTATGCATCATTATTATATCAGACATTGCTTTTACTTTCAGTTCAGTTGTTGCATGCTATTTACTGCTTCTGCTATTGTATATGCTTATTCTTCTACTGCATACTTTACCAAATGTGGGCATAGTTTCCCCACTGACTCACCAAGGCTCTCGCTGCTAGTTGGTAGCCTCTGGCATTTGGGGAAAAAAACTTGGGGTCATATGGAAAACCATGTACGGGGCACCAGTTATGCGGATTCGGACTCAGGTCATTACAATGTCGTAACAAATGAGTTTTTTTCATTACTATTACATACTGTATTGAGACAATAGCTAGGGATAAGGAGAAATGGGTATTTAGTACTTAACTGTGGTCTGGAGTAATTAACCCATGTATAGGGAAAAGCTATATTACCTCGTAATTTCAATTTTCTTTTTTTTTCAAGTGTTACAATTTTTTATATTTTATAGTTGGCTGATGCACATGTTTTTTGTTGTTACAATTTATGTAATTATGGTCCTATTTTGTTGCAACTCGTTGAGATGAGGGTGTGCCATATCATGCATCATATACGCACTCGGTAGGAAATCACTCACCATGAATTTTACCATGAAATCTAGGGTCAATTAGAATTTCATGATATTGTGATAGATGTCGTGATAGATTATGCATGTCGTTGTGGTAGTTGCTTTGATAGAAATACTTGTTGTGCTAATAGAGTATTACTTATTTTATAGCCTATTTAGCATGGGCACTATGCTTTGGTCTTGGAGGTGTTATGGGCCATCGAGGATTGTAATTTGGTGGATCATTGTTTTTTATGTCGTTTACTTGTTGTATGCATCATTATAAAGCCAAGCCTTGATTTTCCGGGAGTATCGGCCCCCACAGATCGGAATTTGAAACATAGCTAGTTGTTTTTCTATGTTTCTGGCGTTCAGAGCAGTTTTAGGGATACTGCCCGGAAAAACCAAGAATACATGGTGTTTACTTTATTGGTACACACCGTGTAGTTTTTAAACCATGTTGTTATCTGTGTGAACAAAAACACGGGGTGGCGAAAAATCTTTGGGGACACGCAGTGTACCATAATTACATGTTGTGTAGTAGTCAACCAGGTACCCATCCGTTTCACTAACAACACGGGTCGGGGAAACTCGTGTAGTACATGATGTTTGTTATAATAACACACCGTGTAGTTTCTTCTAGGTACTCGGCTGTGTCACGAATGACATGGGTCAGTGTTATATTCTCTGATACGTGTCATGTTTGTATGGAACACACCGTTTATGGGGTTAGCCATGTGGCCGACCCTGTAACATGCTACACGGGCCACCGAAGCCTGGCTTGTACACACCGTGTCCATAGTGCAGACGCCGTGTATTTTAGAATTAGGAGGACTCTGTTGGTTAGCATTGCAAAGGGACTCAGGAAGGGGAGTGGAGTTTAAGTACATGCCATTTTTTGGGACAACACGTCATGTAGTCTAGAACATTACACGACCAGTTGTGGAAAATTTTCACGCCCAAGTAAATTTCATTAACAAACACTTCGTGTAGTTTAAATACACGCCGTGTAGTTTAGTTTTCCAAATTTAAGCGTTTCTCTCTCATGTTCCCATTTTGTACTCTTGTGTTTTATATCTTTGTTGATCATAAATCAGAGGCATTCCTTTGATCATTTAGGGATATGGCACCAAGACGTCCTCTCATTGCATGTCAGAAACCAGGCGGTGACATACACTAGATACGGCAGACCCGGGACTACCATTAGTTACGCCGATTTTTCCAGATATGGCACTTGCAGTGATTCCAGACACTGGTGCAGATGCTCAGTTTAGAGAGTATTTAATGAGGTTCATGAAGACCTTATAGGGAGCTCAACATCCAGCCCCGTCTATGGAAGAGCTGACACGAGTCTTCCAGTAGCAGCATCCTCCCACTATTATGGGGTATGGAGGACCTCAGGTTGCATAGTCATGGCTAGAAACAATGATTTCCATCCTAGAGCATCTAGAGGCACCCCCTGACAGAAGGGTGAAGCTCGCAATATACATACTGCGAGATTCATCCAATAGATGATGGGATGTAGTCTAATAGGCAAGGCGCCTGTGGATGATGGCTTGGGCTGAATTCCAACATACGTTCTATGACTAATATATCCAGCGACGTTGAGGGTTGACAAGGCCTAAGAGTTCATGAACCTGCAATAGGGTACTCATTCAGTTATGGAGTATTCCTCCTACTTCATTGAGTTACATCATTTTGCTCCCATTCTGGGAAATGATGAGCTATTTTTGGAAAGTAAGTTTGAGGAAGTCCTCAAACCAACGATCAGACCTCATGTGAGCATTTCCAATTTGATTTCTATTACTCTGATAGTCATCCAGGCTCTGATCACTGAATGAAATCTGAGGAAGACTGGATCTGTTGACCAGGGCGGTTCAACATCCAAGGCTGATTCATTTGATACTGACAGTAGGAAGCACCACTGAGAGTCAACTCGAGGTTACTCGATGAAGCGAGGTATACCTTATGGTAGATGGGATATTCCTTCAGGAAACCTAGTGGTGTGCTATTAGTGTAGAATTAGTGGGCATATGAATCCTTAGTGCCTGAGAGATCTAGTGGAGTGTGGAGCTTGCGGCAAGATGGGTCATCTTCAGTGTTTTTGAAGAGTTCTTCTTCCAGCGGCTAGTGAAGGAGGATCTGTTTCTACCCCTCGTTCAGAAGCAGGATTACTAGTCCCACAGCAGACAGGTTTCATGTCATGCAGGCCAATGTAGAGGTCGTGGACGTGGTATTCATGCTGAAGGGGGATCAGCTCATGATATCAGGCCGCTACACAGGGCCATGGTACTGGCCAGATGTTTGTTGTAGTGCAGATCCATTGGGAGTAGGATCCTGGACCTTCCACAGTTCGAGGTATGATCTTAGTAGCCTCAGTTTTATCTTTATCTCTTTTTGATACTGGTTCTTCATATAGCATTATCATTGTTTATGTCATGGAAAGTATTGAGTTCTACGTCTTTTTGTCTGATGACATGTTTACTCTCGACACGCCCTTTGGAACAAGGACATCTAGTGTACGTCAGTGCAAGGAGTGCCCTCTCGAGGTTGAAGGGTATTGTTACCTATGGGACCTCTATGTCCTAGAGATGACTGGCTATGACATCATTATCGGTATGGAATTGTTGGTTCCCTTCCAGGCAGTCGTCGATTGCTATCGTTGCAGGGTGAGTTTTGTATCCCTAGTGGGTGAATTATTCATTCATAAGGGCGAGTAGGATGTTCAGGCAAGTCGAGCTGGACTCAAGCATCATGGGATAGGAGGAGTTACTGCCCAGAATTCTAGTCCTTATCTAGATGACCAGGTGACATCACGGTAAGATTTTCCTCCAGTGGTTGATCGCTTTCCAGATGTCTTTCCAAAAGAATTTTCATGTTTTTCTATGGAGGGTAAGGTAGACTTCATGATTGAGCTCATGCCAGGAGCAGTACCGGTGTCCATTACTCCTTATAGGATGGCTACACTTGAGTTACATGAGCTCAAAAAGTAGTTGGAGGTGTTTCAAACAAAGGGTTTCATCTGACCCAGTACTTCCCCTGGGGGTTCGCCTGTCCTATTCGCAATGAAGGCAGACGGTACCCTTAGGCTTTGCGTGGATTATCAGAAGTTGAACTAGTTGATATTCAAGAACCGATATCCCTTGCTGAGGATTGATGATCTCTTCGATCAGCTTTGAGGATATCAGGTGTTCTCAAAGATTGATTTCGGGTTTGGTTATCATCAGCTACGTGTTTGGCCTTTAGATATACCTCTAATAGCCTTCAGAAGCATTTATGGCCTCTACGAGTATACGGTTATATCGTTCAACCATACGAATGTGCCCGAAGTTTTCATGGCACTGATGAACTGAGTATTCCATCCTTACTTGGATTCTTTCATCGTGGTCTTCTTGGATGATATCCTGGTGTACTCTCACACTCGACGCGACCATTAAACACATCTTGAGATCGTTTTGAGTACACTGAAGGAGAATCAGCATTATGCTAAACTCTCAACGCGACACTATTGGATGGAATATATTCGCTTCCTTGGTCATGTCATCTCAAAAGACGATATTATCTGTAGTCAAAGAGAAGGTGATAGCAATAGTTACCTTGGAGCAGATGAAGAACGTCTTCGAGGTACGGAGCTTCTTGGGGCTAGCTGGTTACTACAGGCAGTTTATACAGGACTTCTCATGCCTAGCAGCACCATTGACGGGCTTGACTAAGAAGGGGGTGATGTTTGTTTGGTCAGAAGCATATGACTCAGTCTTCTAGGTGATGAAGGGGAGATTGAATTTAGCACCGATTAATGTTATTTTAGAGCTGGGAAAGTGCTATAATGTTTTTTGTGATGCATCTGGCATCGGGATTGGATCAGTACTTATGTAGGAATATCATGTTGTCACGTACGAATCTCGACAGTTGAGGCCACATGAGAAGAACTATCCTATGCATGACCAAGAGTAGGCTTCTTTTGATAATGCTTTTCATTGTTGGAGGCACTATCTCATGGTAGATAATTTCATGGTATATAATGACCACAAGAGCCTCAGGTACATCTTCACGCAACATGACATAAATTTGAGACAACAGAGGTGGGTCGAGTACCTACAATATTTCAACATCGAGTTTTCTTATACGCCTGGGAAAGGAAATACTCTGTAAGACACACTGAGTAGGAGGACTCAGTTGCAGATAGTTCAGGAGGCCAGAAGTGAGTGGCATCTCATGGATGTGCTCTCTGAGATGCATTTGGAGGTGCATGACAGACAGGGTCAGACGGTTCCTTCTTCTGTAGTTGTTACCTCTACCCTTTTTGATCGAGTTTGGATGAGGAAGCCATCAGACCCTGAAGGCCTAGTCCTACGGGAGGTTGTGTCAGATGAAAACCCTACACTGGGGTGGACAGTGTTTGATGATGAGGTGCTACATTTTCATGGTTGCGTATGGGTTTCAGCAGACATATGGGAGGAGCTGATGCGGGAGTTCCACGCTTCAGCTTGGGCAGTTCATCCGGGTGTCACCAAAATGTACCGAGATTTGCACCGCCAGTATTGGTGTCCAGGTATGAAGAAGTATGTGGGTGGTTTTGTTTTTCGATGTTCCACCTGTCAATAGTTGAAGGCATAGCATCAGCGACCAACAGGGCTTTTGCAGCAGTTACCAATTTCTGAGTGGAAATGGAATTATGTCGGGATGGGATTTTTGACAGGTTTACCGAAATCGCCTCGATAAAATGATGTCGTATGGGTTGTAGTATATTGGATCACAAAGGTTACATACTTCTTTCCAATCTAGGAGACCTTCAATGTTGATTATCTGGGATGGTTGTACATCCTAGAGATTGTACATCAACATTTAGTTCCACACTCTATTGTTTCAGACAGGGATGCGCATTTTAATTCGCACTTTTGGTAGAGGCTACAAAGGGAGTTGGGTACACAGGTAATTTTGAGTACATCATACCATCTCCATACTGATGGCCAGTCCAAGCATACAATCCAGGTGCTAGATGATATGATCTGAGCTTGCTTTCTAGACTATGGTGGTTCTTTGGAGAAGCATATTCCTCTGGGGTAGTTCGCCTACAACAGCAGTTTTCCAGCGACAATTCAGATGGAACCTTACGAGGCTCTGTATGGTAGGCCATAATGATCACCATTATGATGGCTAGAGGCAGGAGAGGTATATTTGCTGGGAACTCATCTTGTTCGGGAGACCTTATAAAAGATAGAGTTGTATCAGACGGGGATGACGACATCACAATCTCGGTAGAAGTCTTTTGCCGATCAGCGGAGACGACCTCTGGAGTTCGAGGTCGGGGATCAGATTTTCCTACGTATCGCACTGAGGTTGGGACACAATAGGATTATTATATAGTGTAATCTTTCACCGAGATACGTCGGTCCATTTGAGTTTCCAGAGAGAGTCGGGCTGGTTGCTTACAGGTTGCAGTTACCTTAGAGGTACTCGGCTATGCACGACGTCTTTCATATTTCTCAGCTTCGACAGTATTTCTCAGACCTGTCTCATTTTTTTCAACTTGAGTAGGTTGAGTTGGAGGTGGATTCATCTTTTGATGATCATCCTTTTAGGAACATTGATCGTAGGGAAAAAGAACATCGTGGCCAGTCTGTTCCTCTGGTACGGGTGCTATGGCAGCAGGTCCATATACAGGACGATACATGGGAGAGGGAGGCTAATATGCAATCACAGTGGCTAGTGTTGTTTGAGGTTTCTTCTTCTATGCCTTGCTAGGAAATTTTGGGGACGAATTTCTTTAAGTGGGGATGTTTGTAAGAACTATGAGCTTCGATTTCAGGTACAAATCTCTTTTATGAGCTTTTTAAGGAAAAATGGAGAATCTAGAAATTTTCATAGTACATGTTGTGTACATTATGAGTACATGTCATGTACTCCACGACCACTCGAATTCGTGTGTAGCCAATGACCGGGCCACACACACGTTGTGTAAGAGTGACGTGGAGTTCGATTTTTCCGAAGTATGGAAAACCCCACTACATGCGGTTTACTTTAAGAGTACACACCGTATAATTTTTATTTCATTAATTGACCCAGGGTCATCCCTAATGACTGTAAACATCTTCTTCTCCACCTAATCCCGTCCAGAACGTCCAAGAATCCTGATTCTTCTCCAAGCCACCGATCAGTCACCGGTTGTCTGAATCAAAGTACGTTGGTTGCAAAAGAATCGCAGTGGTGAGTTCTTGGTTCTTCTTAAGCCTCTTTTCCTGATTCTTCATCTCATGTAAGTTATCTGAGGTTGAACATTTTAGAGGATTTTGTAGATCTACTCTGTTATAGGCTCATTCATGGGCCTAGGTTCTGGTAGTTTGATCTCCGATGATCGAGGTACGTGTTTTGTTTCCCTGCGTTGATGTTCTTTGAGTTTTGGTTGCAAAGGTGCCGGATACCCATGTGTCGAGTATCTCGGGTTTCGGATGTTGATCCTATTTTTTATCTTCCCTAGATTTCATGTTAGATTATTATTAATTGCTGCTAATTTATGTTTGGTTGCATGATTGAGGATCACCCAATGGGTGTTTACCTCCCCGTTCAATAGTTTATCTATGTTTGGCACCATTGACATGAGGCAACCCTATTGCAATTGTTAGTTGCTTGTTATCACTGATTGTATGTGTTTCCTACAGTTAGAATGCTTTAGAAGTATGGTAGCTATTAGCCATGTAGGTCATTAACTTATATAGGTCTTCTAACAGTCGATTACGCAAGACTGGACTGCTCAGGGCTATCAGAACCTGGTACGAGAGTTCAAAGAGGGATTAGGCGATTATGTGATTCCCTAGAGGGTATGTTGGTTTTAGTTTTGCATGAAGGACCTACGGGAATAGGACATTGTGTACACCAAGAGTGTTCTTAGTTACCCTCATCGAGACCACAAGGGGAATTAGACGTATGTGCTTCCTTCGAGAGTTTCTTGCTATCGTTGCAAGACTATAGGGGAATTGACGTGAGATCTTCCCAGAGTGTCTATGCCTTGTTTGAATACTATACTATATGGGACCACTAGTTTAATCCACCCAGAGAGTCAGTGTGAATTTCGATGGTTGGTTGTGATGAGTCCGCCAAGGCAAAGAACAAGCCTTGGTTTTGTATTTCTTGTGATTAGGTAGTATTTTTAGATACCTGTCATGTTACTTTCTTATCATGGAATTGAAAACCTTGATGATTTTCCCTGGTTGTGTAATTATTTTAATGTGAATGGTAATTGGTAGAATTGTTTAATAGATTTATTTACGATTACTTTTTCTATATAACTCACTGACAGTAGGGCACAAGTCTTGTGGTTCTTACCTACTAGGATTAGTCCCACACCATGTTTGTGTCCTGCTTTCAGCCCAAATAGATTATATGGTTGCTGGTATAGGTAGGGAATTGGCCCTTCTACCTCAGGTACTTGATTGATGGTCAGAGCTGGAGAGCATGGCACCGGGCCTTGACCCGCGATGCTGCTGGAGTTTCTGTTTACATTTAGTACTTTGGTATTAGTTGTATTTTAGCACGTTGTTTAGCATACTGCTTTCCATAGATACATGTACCATTTTGCATCATTATTATATCAGAAATTTCTTTTACATTCAGTTCAGTTATTTCATGTTACTTACTGCTTCCGCTATTGTTTGTGCTTATTCTTCCGCTGCATACTTCACCAAATGTGGGCATAGTTTCCCCACTGACTTACCAAGGCCCTCGCTGCTAGCCGGCAGCATATGGCATTTGGGGAAATTCGCTTGATGTCATGTGGAGAACCGGGTATGGGGCACCAGTTATGCGGCTCCGGACTCGGGTCATTTCAGTTTTATTCATCAATCATATATACTTATGTGAGTATATTTTGGTGTATCACTCATGGATAGATTTTTTTGAAAAATATCAAATGCCAACTATAGCAATCAAGTTCCATTTTTTCACGGGTTTAATGAATATTAATGATTTATTTTTGGGGATTAATCACAACTATCTAATCTAATAACCATGTTTAAATGCAAGGGGGTCATGTTCCTTTTGATAGATTAATGAGAAAAACATTTCAAGACAAGAAAAGATTATTTTGTAGCACTGAAATTCATACACTACCAAATATAAGAGGATTATTATTGATCATTTTTTATACATCTATGAAGGGTATAATATGAATTATCTAAAATAATTATATGTGGATATATTATTACTCATTCTATTAAAAAAATTCATTAGAATCATTACTTGACACATGATTTGGAGTTTGTAGGAATAATGTTTTTGTTGAAAATATTGAGGAATTATATTTCTGTTGTGTGGTGTGATATATAAAATAATAATAAAAGATTCATCTAAATATTCACGATGAATGAGATGAATGTTCACCAAATAAGATTATATTAGTTTATTAATGACTGTCACTACTCAATACAACTTTAATCTAGGAATAATAAAAGGTTGTTGATGGTTTATCTAAGAAATAACATGTTATTTTTTATATGATGTGGAATTATATAGATCAAATTTTTGTGAATTTTTATAATATTGATCCTAATATCATCAGGAAGAGGGATAATGATTATCTTTATCATTTATATGTTCAAATATCCATCCATATGAGGATTAAGGGGTCAATAAAAGAAGACCTAGTACTACAAAAGAAGGATAGAAATGTTCATGAGTTCAACCATGATTATGATGGACTGAAAATGTTTAAGAACCATGTATTTTTTTCCATTAATACTATGAATTATGGAGGAGTTTTTGGATAAATTTCATAGTTCATAATTCTGAAATCATAATTTATGTATGAAAATGTTAGATGTTAATAAAGAGTATTTCTTCTAGGATAACATGAAAAATGATATTAGTGTGTATGTATCTTGATGTAGAGCATGTTCAAAACTTATGTTGAGAGATAATATTATAATGAGATTTTATATCCATTTCATATACTATAATGGAAATGGTAAAATTTTCCATGGATTGCATCATCTGAAATATAGATCAATTTTAATGGTGACATACTATTTTTTTATTAGTCATCCTATTTAGATAATTACGACATTTCATTTTCATCACATAATATTTCAATCAAGATCATATTTTTAGGATATAAATTGAGTATAAATTAGTATTCCACCAAGTACAAATTCTATGGTATCTACTCATGATATGATCTTTAGCTAAAATATATAGTGAATAATTTTACTGCCATTGAATACAAACAATATGTTTAGTGCTACTTTTCATCCTCAAATATAGGTTTAGTTTGGGAGACTAATTTAATTCATAGGGTAATATTTATACTACCTTATAGATATTCAAAAGTTAATTTGGATCAACACCATCACGTTATATAATTTTATTGCAAAAATAACCTTCACCATAGAATTCCTTTGGATCCTTATAAATCCATATATAAAAGGTTGGGAAAAATATAATATTTTATGATTTTGTTAATGATTTAATGCTATTAGGACCTAATTTTTCTTAGGAAATGGAAGATAATGTTATATTCATTCAACATCATAAAAAAAAACTCATTATCATAATAATAATTATACTGATAATCATCATAGACATCTAGAATAAAAATATGGAAAGACAATATTCTTATGAATTTCTTAATAGGGGAAGGTTTTGGTAGGTCTGAATATGTTAAATTTTATCCCAAGATATATCTTATACTCCAAAATTCAAGATCGTATCATGATAGTTTCTCATCATTTGGGAGTTCCACCAAATATCTTCCATGTTCATGATATATTCCAAGTATCTCTTCCAAGGATGTAAATAAATAATTATCTACATGAATTGATCTAAATGTTCATAACACTAGGTCATGATCTATATTATTATAATCATCTAATGGTGATTCTAGATCGAACATAGAAAGTTTTTTGAGAAATGACCACTAACATGGTCGATTTTTTGTTGAAACACTACATGTTTTAAGAAGTTGTTTGGGAATATAGTGATCAGATGAATTATAAGTATCATTGATTGATTATATAAGAGATACTAAAATTTCTAGGAGAAATACATATATGGTGAAAACATTTAATACCCCGATATTTTATTATATATTGATCTTTAAATGATTTTTTTCTATATATTTATTCACATGAAAAGCTATATTATGACATACTACGATATACAATTACAATAATATTATGTAATTATGAAGTTATCATTAGACAATTGGATTGGATAGTCTTTATAAGTAAAAATAATTACTATAAATTATTATATAAAATTTCATTAATTCATACATTTTTATCAATTACATTGAATCGAATATAATATTATTTTAATATAAATTGAGATATTTTTTTTGAAATATATGTATATCCAAAAAAATTTATTTAATATTCTCAATTAGAAACTATTTAATATTGAATTTAATGAAATTAATTTACTATTTAAAAAATAAAAATTTTAAAATTCAACTACTAATTTTTAATATAAATGTAAAAAAATAAATCTTGTTTAATGATTAAATAATATTTTTTCAAAAAACATATTGTTTTTCATTTTGGGAGAATATTTGAAAATGTATTTTAAAAACATAAAGAGGTATATTATTTTAAAATTAATTACATATTTTTCATCATAATAATAATTATTTTTTAATATAGGAAAAATAATGTTATTCATAATTCATTGTAAAAATAGATAAAAAAATTATCATTGTTCTAGTTAAGAATGGTTTATATGTAGTAAAAATAAGATAATAGATTTAAAATATATTAAAATAGATTCTTCAATATTACTGGTTTAAATAATTTCCACAACATGGTTACTATATTTAGTTCATTTTCATTTTGGATGTGATTTCTTTAAGATAGATATCATAATATTTTAATCTCTAGAAATATTACAAGTCGGTCCTCCCCATCCAATATAAAAGGACCACATTTCTCCTCTCTTCCTCACACATAATAAGATTTTTGTTTCAAAATAACCTATGATTATCCCTTATGTATATACGTATCCATATCCTAGATTTCCTTGTTACATCTTAATTACATCTTTCCTGGATAAATGTGTATCGAAGATGAGGCATGCTAAAGATGATTTATAACTCTCAAATGAGTACATTCAATTTTATTACTCATTATAACATCTATTAAAATATGGTATCTATTATAAAATAATTGGTTTATATAATTTAATATATTTAATTATTATTTATATTATTGATCAAGAATTTTCCACCTCCTAAAAAAATGGTTTAGGGAATTATTGCTTGTGCATATGTGGGGACTACCACCTCGTCATAATGATATTATAAATTTTACATTCGTACTTCAAAAATATGTTTACTATTATCTATTTATTGTTTATATATGTTATTTAACATATAATTATTTCTATGAACATATAATATCAAATATACAATCAAAAATTTATATCCATTGGAATAAGATAACGCCACTTGTGTGTCCATCTGGACTACCATCCACTGAAAGAATGTGATCCATTGGAGATCATAACATTTAATGAATATTTTAAAATAATAATATGATGAACTATTTTAATTATTATGTACATATTAAGTTTATATTGATAATTAAAACATAAATGTTGTTCATGTACTAAATCCATTAAATAAAAACATGTATTGAATATGGATAATTTGATACCTGGTAGTTCATTTTCAAAAGGAAATTTGTATTAAAATTATAATAGAAAATTTTAATGGAATAATAAATTTTATGTTATGAATAAATTTGGTTCAATATAATAATTAAACTAAATATTTATTTATTATATATTATTTTAACAATTAAAATGTGTGAGGAACCATGAGGTACAATTTTATGTTATAATCTATTTTATTTTAGAGATTATTTAGGAAACATTTCTCTTTGAGATGGAATATATTTAAATTAATCATTACACCACATATATTTTATTATAATACTGATATTTTTTTAGTTTTTATATACCAATACCACTGTTTACTTTTCTGTAAATAAAATGATCATGAAATTTTTTTAAACTAAAATAAAACCTTATTACATTTTTTGTCGATGAACATTATCTTCCATGTTCGTACACATAAATGTTAATTAATGAATAATATAATAAATATAAAAATTATTTTAAAAAGGAAATTATAATTTTTATTTAATTTATATAAAAGTGTAAAAAAAATTCATATAAAAAAAATTATTTTTAAACAATTGTTCTGAAATTTTTTTATGGCGTGAAAAGATTTTTTTATTTTCACATATACTTCATTAATGGATTATTTTTCCATCATGATTGTTATACAAATTTAATATATCTTGAATAATTTCCTGGGATATTTTTAAATAAATGGATTTCCAAGAAAATCCTGTCATTTTAGTTAAAATTTGTTTCAAAATAAAAGGATATTTTCTAATATCCTCAAAAAATTGTCTGAATGAATTTCTAAAGTCTCTTTAATTTTTGTCAGTATCCTTTATGTACAATTATTCTTACCTAGGGATATGATCTTATGAAATTATAAATTTTAATTATATATATTACTTATGATTAGGATAATTTATGTATGATTATATTATACATGTTCCATACCATTGAGATGATGACATTATGATTTTACTATAATGAAACAATTTTTTCAAGGTTTATGTTATATTGATATAATTGAAGTTATTTGAAAAATAATATCTTTAATTTGTTATGACATGATGATATGTTGAATTTTCATCATTTTGTGGAATATATATGTATGGCTTAAATTAGGAAACGTGTTTGTTTGGAATTATAAATCCCTCTAATCAACTGGATAATGATTAATGAATAGATAATATCTTAAGTGATTGAATATTTAATTAAACAATAATTGTTAAATGAGTTAACTAGATGTCTATTACACATAAGAGAATGCTGGAAAATATTTGTTATGGACATAAAATATGGGAATTTATCGACAATGATTTTCTTGTGAGTGAATGGAAGTCATTATATATTCTTATTTATAATACCAAATCATAATTATTATTCATATTATATGTTCTCATATAACATGGTCCATTATTTATGATTCTCCAATACTATTAATTATATATTTTGTTATGAAAAATCCTTATTCCATGATTTTTTATCAATAATATTTAACATATTTGGTATGATTATTTTAATTTGTAATCATGTTCTATTAAAATTATGACTTACTTATATTAACTTGTGATCATTGCATTAATTATTTTAGTTACCCTTATTAGGAAACTGATTACAAAATTTCTTATCTTTACATTCCCCATGTTATGAATAAATTTTTTAACTATGGTACATCTAGTAATTGATATATGTCAGAAGAACAGTGGTAGATATATTGAATATCATTCATTAATTAATAGGACAATATATGTACTCCCCATGGACTAAAAAACAATTCTTGTTATGGGTAATGTATTATTGGGAAAAAATCTTGAATATTTAATATCTATTTATGAAATTATTAGTTCACATCATAATCAGAAAAAAATTATTCATTAATTCTTAGTAAATAAGAACTCAATATTCCCCCTCTTTATATCACCTCACTCGCCTGGCATCCTCACATGGAATATAAAGTATTGATATTTCTCCTAGGTCATCGATCCATTCCTCATGGCGATAAATACTCTCTCCTTCACTTGATTCATCGACCTTCTTAATTTTAGGTCCATTCTCTTCTGTTTCTATAGAGGTCTCTCATCTTCTCCTCTCCCTCCACTCCTATACTGATATGATCTGACATTCTCATCACAATATAGGGTGGGGGTGTTTGTTTTTAAAATGGGTTTGGTATTTTGATAATGGGTGAAGTGGAAATCTGAGATTCTCCAATTATATGGATTACCCCGTCCTTCTCTCAATCATTTTGGTGTACTTAAAAGGTTTCAATATCCGTTTATTTTTTTGGATTAAGTCCTGTTTTTCCCATAACTTGATTAATATTATTTTAATTTTTCATTACATAAATTATTTTATGTTATTATTTTTTCATCCATTGGTCTCCCCTCTTTATTACTAGTTATCGTTTCTGATAGGGCTTCAACCCAATTTTTTTTTAGTTTCAAATCCTTTTGGTTTTATCATATTGTAGATTTTCCCCGGTTTAGTTTTCCTTATGTAGATTTATTCTTCTATACAGTTTGGTTTTATGCAGTATTCATTATTATTTTAATGACCTTGAAAATCCATGTAATTTTCTTTCTTAAATACAAGGGATTTATAGAAGTCTGTGAAAATTTACAATGCTTGATTCTGAAGCCCGGTGTGCCCAGATTCAATTTCTATCATTTTTTCGGGTACGATCGGTATACATATGAGAGGGATTTTATAAAATTTGAACCGATGCACAGAATTGAAATCCAATTGCACCATTGAACTCGCATCACCGGTATTCACTGAATAAGACTTTCACCTCAACAATAGATGGTCTAAAATAAATATTTGTTTTTGACTATTTATAAAAATATAGTAAAATAAAGTGTACAATAATTTATTTTATATTTAATATACCATGAAAGTGGTTGTTGGTTAAAACCTCCACATAAGAGTTCGATGTGGGACGGCCACACCCTAACCTTCCATGAGAAGTTATGGTGGTGGGGCCTACCTGAACATAACCTCTGGCAAGGGGTTACGATGTGGGGACAACCCGAGACCGCATAACCCATATTTTAAATAATATGGGTGGTGACTACCTAACCAATATTGATAGAGGAGGATAACACCTCCCAACTCACCCTCATTAATGAGGGAGAGCCTCTTGATTCTTCAACTCCCCAATTAAGTGGGTAGAAACCCCCTTGACCTCCCCTAATTAATCCATGAAAACTCTCATGAATTAATTAGGTGGAGGCACTTAATTTATTCTCCCTTTTTGAATTATATTCCAATGGAATAAGAGATAACAAATCTATTATAATTGTTGGTATGATTCATTTTTACGAAAAGGAAGAAGAGGAGATCTAGGGAGAGAAGCTCCAAATGAAGAATGAGGAACCTCATCTTCCAAGAGAGAACAAATAACACCAACAATATTCTTCGACTTCCTCCCTCAGATCCTACTGATGTGGATTGTCTTCCACAGCCAACGCAGCTCAGGATTTGAAGTGTGTGATGAACGCGGCGAATGACAAACTGCATCATCTTCTTTCTGCAACACAATCATCGAACAATGAATGTTTATTGAAGAATCAAAGGTAGGTGGTTTATATCGATTAATATCTGTTTTCATTTTCTCAACTTCAGTTAGAATAAAAATGTTGTGGAGATTTAAAATAACAATTGAAAATCATTTTTATACTTCTTGATGAGATTATTATTACCAACCTAAATGGGGAGGGTACGGGCCAAACCCACATGGCCTGACCCCTCCGCTGATATTGTTTATGATGAAACTTGTTATGATGATGAGGCGACCATGACAAAGGCAACAATGATGAAGGTCTCACTACCCGTGGCCTTCGTGAATCGCGCCGCCCCCTACGGCGCACCAATGCTTCCAGTCGAACACCGCTAACCCGAGCGGCGCCTGGCCTGCATACCCGCGGCCTCACGGCGCCATGCCAGGTGCCCGTCCTGCATGTTCGCATCCTCCTGGTGCCCTACATTTCACATGGAATTATTCCCTGTGGCCCTCCATCACAATGCCTGAATGCCTTCCAGCGCTGCCATGGCCAGCTTGGCACCCTCGTGGCCAACCCGATGCCCTCGCGGCCTGCTTGACCCCTATTATTCCCTACTCAGAACATCTGCGGCCATCCCACACTCTTCAAGGCATGCTCTTTGGTATCCCAACTGTCCCGGCCTCTTTGTCCTTATCACGCGAGAAGCTCCCATCGCAGTGTTGGCCGAACCGGCCCCGGCCTTCGGGTTGAGCCACCTAGGGTGAGACATCCGGGTTGAGCCACCCTCGCAGCCCTCTGGGCCGGGCCCTACAGACTAGGCGAAAACTCAGTGGGCTGAACTGCCCAATGGGCTATGTCAGACCTTGCGAGTCTTACTGGGTCAGCATAGACTGGTTTGGGCCGAGTCGGTCCTAAAAGGTTGAACCGGACATGGGCCCATTACTGAACCACTACCTTCTTGGGACATATCTTTAGAACCGAACGTCCATTTGAAAACCCGTTAGTGGTGCCGATATTCATGGAGCAAAGTCGTCCCTTTGAAAATATCCCACTGTAGTTTGGGGTATAGTTGAGATACAACCAGGTTGGATCGTACATGAATCCAATTGGGACCCCATGACTAAAAGGATGATAACTGACATGTCGGGTGTCCAATTGGCATGCTGTCTATTTCGTTGAGACCCCTTTGATGTGGAGGACCATTGATACACATCTACGTTGGACTTCATGATAGTTTATGTATTAAACCGTATATTATGGATCACAAATTCCAAAGACGAGTAGGCATTTCTGCGAAAACCTATTAGGTGGATGAAACTTGGAGACAGCTGACTGATTCGACTCTGAGTGATTCGACTAGCCAAGTGGGGAGCACCTATGTGTGAGCACGGAAGACCCACATTGGGGGGCACCTCTCTGTGATCATGGAATACCCACAGTACACGACATGTGGAGTACCTCAGCAGTCTACTAGGTGAGTGGCTCTATGTGAGAGCATCAGAACCACAATGTGGAGTGCCACTGTGTGAGTACAGTATATTGACTGTACTCGATAGGAGGAGTACCTTGGAATTCCATGATAGTGGGAAGTGCCTTTTTGTGACACGGAAGGCCCACTGTACTTGATAGGGGATCTGTTCTACTGCACCCGAGGGTTCAGATTAATAAAAATACCGATTTGAGCTTAGTCAATGACTTTTTTGTTTTCCTCATGATTGAGATGGGATTCTAGAAAACATAGGTATATGTTTGAGAATATGGCTAAAAAATTGTTATTCGTTGATTTTATACTTTGTGGATTCTCCTTGTTGGATGTTTTGAGTGCTTAAGGGTCTCGAGGACGCTACTTAGTATCGTTATACTCACCCCTACAGGGGTAATACATGCACCTTGTTGTGTTGGTTGCTGACAACAGACAGTGCTAACTGAGCCATAGAGTAGTAGGACATGACAGTATCTAGAGATGGACCACTCGGTGTGTTGGTATACCGAGAAGAAGAATGAAAGGGAGTGTTGAGGAGGCCATCTGTACCTAACCATTATTTAAGAACCCTGGAGGACAACCCAATAACTGCATTACTATTATTCAGTTGTACATTCTTTCATTTCTACATGTACATTCCTATTGGGCTTTTCATTCCAGCCCTTTTTACATTGAAGCACCTATTTTGTATACAGTTTTACTTATTTTTTTCTTCCATTTGTGTACTCTGATGTATTTGTTTTCATTTATATATTTAATTCCTTTCTAGTTTAGGGATTTATGCCTTTGCTGCCAGTTTACAGCCCCTTTCATATGGAAGGTGTGCTGGTGTAGTCGCGATACAGGCCCCTGGGGATGGGTAATGTCAAATTGACATCAGAGGAGTCAGTTCTACCATAGAACATAGAACTATGATCATTCTTTTCTGTGAAGAAATAGTGTTAAGGGTAGTAAGTGTGGTTTTTAGTTCTGGGAGTCCAGTGTTGGTTTGGGTGGCCTTCGTATCCATACACTAGGACCGTGACTTCTGATTTCTGACTCTGTGCATGAATACACTGAATGCGTGTGTCTTTTCAAAAGTTTTCTTCATGTCCGCTAAACTAGATCAGCTAACCGGGTATAACATTTTGACTGTGTTGCATCTGTTTCTTTCAAGATGCCTCCCTGCAGATGACCATCTAGAGCCCCGAGAGTCATATGTACCAATAGAACACTGAGTGACGAGGCATCAATGCAGGGTAGTTTTCCAGCGGAGGCACCATTGGTACTACTTCCCATTGGGCCACTGATGCCACCAAGCCCAGCAGTAGACGATGCACGTCGCTTAAGTGAATTTCATGAGTTCTAGCACCAAAGGACACCTAGGTTCAGAGGTGAGACGAACCCACAGGTGGAAGAGGATTGGATGGAGAGTGTGGTGAGAGTATTCATGCCAGTAGGGAAAATAGTTGACTTCGTGGTGATCCTTGTCACGAGTCTCCTTTAGACAGCGACAACAAAATAGTGGAGCCTGATGCTCCAGGTTCATGACATGGCAACACTACTCTCATCAGACATCGAGAGCCTATTCAAGATGGAGTTTATACAAGACACCCTCTGCGCAGTCAAATACATGAGCTACTTCATCAGCAGTAGGGAAGTTTGATAGTAGCACAGTACTCCGAGAGTTTCACCAGCCTCTCGTAGAACTCCACAGATATGGTATGGGGGCCATTCATCAGGTCCCGGACCTTCAAGTACGGTATTAGGAAATAGATTGGAGCTCCAATGATCTCACTTAGCATCCCGACAGAGATGGGGGTGCTAGAGAGATCCCTCTGGGTGGAGAGTTTCCTTGCTGAGTAGTCCCCACCAGTGAGACCCACTATTAGCCGACACACAGTAGTGTCTTCTACAGCTGGAAGTAGAAAGTTATCATGTAATTATAAGAGGACCAAACCTACATGTGGTCAGTTGCATGACTCAGAATCAGTTGTGCGGGGTACATAGATATGAGCCACACATTCCACTAGTAGGTAGTGTTAGTTATGCGGCGGGCAGGGTCACATGGATCGTGATGTCTGACCCACCGTAAAATGATCAACAGACTATTGAGGTTTCTCCTAAGTAGAGGAAAAGGATCAAATGAGGTGGTCTGGATAGAGGAGGCAGATGTGGAAGAGGAGCTGGACGTGCAGCTGGCAGTGGAAGATGTTATGATGTGTTACCACCACCACCACCAAGATGCCCACACTGACCACAGGGTCCGGGTTGATAGGGGAGAGGGAAACTTCCAGAAGCTGAGTCCTATGATCACGGTGCTCCAAATATGATTCAAGGTATGATCTATGTCTACTCCAGCTTAGCTATAGTTCATATAGACTCAGGTGCCGATCACTCTTTCATTGCCACTACCCTCATTCGGAGCTCAATGATACCAACATAGAAGTTTTCTTGATCCTTAGGGATAGAGACTCTTACGGGGGATGATTCCATGATTACTCACTAGTGCCGATAATGAGAGATTACTCTAGGAGACAAGTGCTTCAGTTGGGATATCCTAGTAGCAGCGTTGAAGCCTTACGATGTCATCTTTGGGATGGACTGGTTATCTATAGTACATGCTCAGATTGACAGTATTAGGCGAAAAGTGTGGTGTGTCTGCACGGATGGGACGAGGTTTACCTTCACCATCGAGAAGGGAGCCCTTGCAGCATAGGATAGACTTTCTCATAGGAGGGTGCATCTGATCACTCACCAGTTGTCTTGCCATACCCTCAGAGAAGTTTATGTGGAGAGTCTAGCTTATCCTGTAGTGTTGGAATAGTACGCGGATGTTTTCCATGACGATGTTTCACGAGTACCTCCTCACATAGAGGTGAACTTCTATATTGACATGTACCACAGGACGACACCGATATCTACTCCAGCATATTGGATGTCTCCCGCTGAGCTTTGTGAGCTGCATGTATAGCTGGAGGTCTTACATGAGACGAGATTCATCTGGCCCAGTGTTTCTCCCTAAGAACCCCCGATTATGTTCAACTAGAATGCGGATGAGAGCTTGAGGCATTGTGTTGACTACCGTTGCTAGAACCAGGTGGTTGTGAAGAAAAAGTACCCACTATCGATGATTGAATACCTATTTGATCATCTGATGGGAGAACGGCGGTTCTTGAAAATAGACCACAAATCAGGATATCCCCAACTCAGAGTTCGAGACAAGGATCTGCATATGATGGCCTTCAGGTGTTGTTATGACCACTATGAGTTCTTGGTTATACCATTCAGTGTAATCAACGCTCCATCAGTGTTCATGGGACTCGAGAAAAGGATCTTCCAGCCAAACCTCGACCACTTTGTCGTAGTCTTCATCAATGACATTCTGATCCACTCGACTACTATGGAGGCACATGCCTACCATTTTTAGGTTGTACTAGATACACTCTGAGAGCACCAGAGTTATGGTAAGGTCTCGCAGTTGCTGTTTTAAAATAGAGAGGTTCAATTATTGGGAAACATCATCTCAGAGGCTGGTTTTTATGTAGATATATCGAAGATCAAGGCAGTACATGCTTGGGAGCCACCCAAGAGTGTGATAAAGGTACATAGTTTCCTAGGTTGGGCAGGGTACTATCGGTGGTTCGTTCCAGACTTCTCTAGAGTTTTAGAACCACCTATCAGCATTGAAAAAGAATGGGTAACCCTTTGAGTTGTCAAAAATATGCCATTGGAGCTTTCAGGAGCAGAGGCAGAGGCTAACTAGTGCCCCTATCTAGAGGCTTCCAGAGGAAGGTGTAGAGTACATAATTTACTATGAAACAACCGGGACCGGACATGGGTGTGTCCTGTTGCAGCATCAAGATGTGATTACTTATGGTTCTCAGAAGCTGACACATCATGAGAAGAACTACGCTACCCAATACCTGGAGTTAACAGCAGTGGTCTTCTCCTTGATGATATGGTGTCACTATCTGATGTGTGGGCGTTTTACCGTTTACTCTGATCACAAGAGTCTCATGTATATCTTATCTCAAAAGGACCTAGACCTAAGAAAACAATGTTTTCTTGAGTTCCTTGAGGACTATGACTTCAAGATAGTTCATACTCTTGGAAAGGGGAACATTGTTGCAGATTCACTCGGCAAGAGGACTGGTATACAACTTCTAGGAGAGGCGATAATGTAGTTGGCTGCTTTACAGATATCCTTTGAGCATAGAGATAGAGCAGCCTTCCTTCATTTTCTTACCGTCACTCCCTCACATTTTCTGCAAGTTAGGGAGGCACAACATGGGGATGTTGACTGTGAGACACGACGTGCTCAGATATCCACAGGGCAGGCACCTGATGGATTTTATGAAGGTGGGGAGCACATCATCCTTTTGAGAGGACGTACCATGGTACTAGTGACACTATAGGGGGATGTATTAAGGGAGTCCCACATATACCATTTAGCGTTACATCTAGGAGTGGCGAATATGTACCGAGACCATCGACGACAGCACGGGTGGCCAGTTATGGAGAAGGAAATAACAGAGTTGGTCTCATGGTGCCTCACTTTCCAGCATGTGAAGGTAGATCACCAGATACCATCAGGCTTGGTTCAAACTTTAGAGGTCCTAGTGTGGAAGTGGGATGGATATCAAAGGGCTTCGTGATGGGACATCCACATACATCCAGGGGTCACGACTCGATTTGTGTGATCGTCGACCGAATCACCAAGTTGGCCCACTTCCTACTGATCAGAGACCAGGTTTTAGTAGAGAGCCTAGGAAAACTCTATGTGTTGGTGATTTTGAATTTACATGGATTACATTCCTCTATTGTCTCTGAATGTGATGAACTATTTACTTCCCAACTATAGAATGTGTTGCAAGAGGCTTTCGGGACAATGCTTTGCTTGGGCACCACCTTCCATACTAAAATAGATGGTCAGACTGAGCGGACCATTCGGAACCTCAAGGATATGCTACGTGAATGGGTCCTTGTCTTTGGTCAATGCTAGGAGGATCAATTGCCTTCGGTGGAGTTTTCTTACAACATTATGTATCACTCTAACATAGGGATTAAACCTTTTGAGGCACTGAATGAGTGACCTTGCAGATCACCTTTGTGCGGGACTAACCCTGTGGAGTCTGCACTAGTGGGACCAAAGATTGTACGAGCTACTATGAAGAATAATCACATCATCTATGTGTGAGTGAAGCTTGCACAGAGCAGGAAGAAGTCGTATGCTGATAGGAGGCAAAGACCACTGGTGTTCGAAGGTGGCGACCACATCTTTCTACGGGTCTCACCTCGACGAGGTCTATAGAGATTTGGCCTAGTTGACAAGTTATCTCCGATATTCATCGAACCTATCTAGGTCCTTAGCATAGTAGGTGAGGTGGATTACTTCATAGCTCTTCCACCTTAGTTGCACAGGGTGAGAAATGTCTTCCACATATCCCAGCCAAGGAGATACAGCACGAACCTTCCCACAACATCGGCCATGGAGAGATTGATGTCTACGATGGGGTGTCTTTTACAGAGGTTCTAGAAGAGATTGAGGATCGACAATAGAAGGTCCTATGTAGATATTAAATACCTCTGGTGGACCTTCACTGGTAGCACAAGAACCTCCAGAAGAGCACATGGGAGCGGGAGGCTTAGATGTTTGCCCAGTACCCCAATTTGATCCTATAGTTCGAGTTGTAGATTACAAGGACATAAAACCTAGAGGTGGGGATAATGTAAATAGTCGGAAATTCCATTTATTTTCTTCTTCATAAATACATGGTATTTTTACAAGTCCACAAAAATTTATGGCGCGTGATTCTGTGGCCCAGTGTTCCTAGAATCCATTTACGATGTTTTATTTGGTAACAATTTGTAATCGTACGAGCATGATTTTATAACTATTTAACCAGCTCTCAGAATTGAAATATGAGGACACCGTTGAACTCATAACACTGGTACTCGCTTATGAAGACGTTTACCTCGATGACAGATGGTCGAAAATAAAAGTTATTTTTTATCTTTTCATAAAAAATAATTAAATAATGTGTACAACACTTTATTTTATTTTTATGCTGCCATGCTAGTGGTTGTTGGTTAAAAACTCCACTTGGGTGTTACGGGAGGGAAACCACACCCTAACCTCCCATGAAATGTTATGGTGGTGGAGCACACCTAAACATAACCTCCCGTGAGAGGTTATGATTTGTGAACCACCCGAGACTGCCTAACCCCACTTTTAAATAATAGGGGAGGGGGCCACCCAACCCCAATTGATGGAGGAGGATAAAACCTCCAAACTCTCCCTCATTACTATGGGAGAGAATATTGATTCATCAACTCCCCAATTAAGTGGGTAGAAACCCCCTTGACCTCTCCTAATTAATCCATGACATCTCTCATTAATTAATTACGGGGAGAAACTTAATTTATTCACATTTCTTGAATTCTATTCCAATGGAATAATAGATTTCCAATCTATTATTTTTGTTGGAATGATTCATTTTGGCAGAAGGGAGGAAGAGGAGAGATAGGGAGAAAAGATCCCAATGATGAACACAGAACTTCATCTTCCAATGGAGAATGACAAATGCCAAAAACCTATTTCAACTTCCTCCCTCTGATCCTACTGATGTGGTGTGTCTTCTACGACTGACGTAGCTTGAGATTTGGAGTGTGTGACGAACACAGTGAATGATGAACTTCATCATCTTATTTCTGAAACACTGTCAACGAACGATGAATGTTGATCGAAAAATCAGAGGTTGGGGGTTTACGTTGAGTAATAAACGTTTTCTTTTTATCACCTTTGGTTGTAATGGAAACATTGCAGAGATTTAAAATAGAAATTTAAAATCATCTTCTTATTTTTTGATTAGCCTATTGTTACCAACCTAAATGCGGATGGTACGGACCTAACCAACATGGCCCGACCCCTCAATCATTATTGTTTATGATAAACCTTGGCATTGAGATTAGGCGACAATGACGAATGTGTCGATGATGAAGGATGTGTTACCCATTGCCTCCACGAATCCCACCACCCCATGGTGTACCGATGCTTGCAGTCGAACACTGCCGGCCCGAGCGGTGCCTAACCCGCCAACCTGCAACCTCCCAGCGCCATGCCCATCGAATGGCCCGCCATCCTGTGGCCACACGATGTCTGACCTTCCTGACCTTGACCCTACAATGCCATGTCCCTCCCTGTCGGAACCCCCGCGGCCTGCCTGATGCCCCTGCGCCCTAACCAGCGCCCCCACGGCCAGCTCGACGCCCTTCTGGCGCCCGAGAGGCTTGCCCGATACCCCTTCCACCTTCCCGGCTCTTGCTGCGGTCTAAACGGAACCCCCACCGCCTGCTCAGTGCCCTGCCGGTGGCCCCACATCCAACTCGGCCCATGTCATGCCCTACCCGGCACATCCACGACACACCTGCTCTGCGCGCGGCCTGCCCGCTGGTCTCCCAACTAGCCCAACCTCCCAAACGGCATCGCCCAAGCCACACCCCTCGCGGCGTTATGCGAGTCGCTCTATCTGTGCCCCTCAAGGCATGGGCCGGACTTGAACTGGCCTTCGAGCTGCGCCACCTATGTGGAAACCTCCGGGCCGAACATCCCTCACAGTCCGTTGGGTCGGGCCCAGTGGACTGGGCCCAAACTCAGTGAGTTGACCCCCCCAAGGGGCCGGGACAGACCCAGTGAGTATGACCGGGTCGACCCAGACCAGGTTGGCCTAGACTGGGTTGGGCTGAGTCGGTCTGACCGGTTCAGACCGGACCCAGGCCCATTACTGAACCATTAACTTCTAGAGCCATATCATTCCCACCGGACATCCATTTGATGAACCGTCAGTGGCACCGGTATTCTTGGAGAAAAGTCAGCCCTTTGAAAATACCCCAATGGAGTTCGGGTTATAGTTGATATATAGTCATGTATGATTATAAATGAATCCAACTGGGCCCTCGAGATAAAAAGGCTAATTACTAACAGACCAAGCATCCGATTGATGTCTCGACTATTTCGTTGAGACCCCTTTGACTTGGTGGAAATTTGATATACTTTTACGTGGGACTTCATGATAGTGGGAATATAGACAATTAGATTGTGGAGAAGATCTTCCAGAGACGAGCAGACATTTTTGCAGGAACGTATTAGCTGGATGAGACTTGACGACTCCTGAACGATTCGACTCGGAGTGATTAGAATAGCCCAGTGGTGAGCTCCTCTGTGTGAGCGCGACTAACCCACAATGGGGGCGCTTCTATGGGAGCATGAAAGAACCATGGTAATAGAAATTTGGATTACCTCAACAGGCTAACAATGTAGTGCCTCTATGTGAGAGCAGTAGACCCATAGTAGAGTGCTCCTATGTGTGAGCGCATCTGATCCACGGTACACGATAGGAGAAGTTCCTCAGCAGTCCATGTTAGTGGCAAGCACATCTACCTGATGTGGCATGCCCAATGTACTTGTTAGAGGAAGAGTTCTCCCATAGCCGAGGGTTCATATTAATAAAAATCATGGTTTGAGCTGAGTCAATGTCTTTTGTGTTTTCCTCATGATTGATATGGGATACTAGATATCATTGGTATATGCATGTGAATTTACATAATAACGGTTATCTATTGATTTCATACCTTGTGTTTTATACATGTAGGATTTTGTGAGACCTTTAGGGTCTCGGGGTCCCTACTGAGTATCATTATACTCACCCCTTTAGAGGATATGCCCGCACCTCATTCTGTTGGTTGCAGATGACGGATAGCGTAGACTGTGGCAGAGAGTAGCTGGACTAGATGGTACCGGGAGGTGTACCACTCGGTGTGACCGTACACGAAGGAAACAGATAGACGTGAGTGCTAAAGAGCCCATCTGTACCGACCCTTCAGGTAGGAACCCTAGAGGAAGACCTAGTATCTGCTTTACTTTTCATCAGTTGTACTTTCTTTTAGTTGTACTTGAACATTCATGTTGGGATTGTATTTTCGGCCCCTTTTTACATTCTTGCCCTACTTTTGTATACTGTTTTAAATTGTGTTTTTCATCCTTTTGTGTAATCTGTTGTGTTTGTTTACAGTTATAAAGTCAATGCCTTCCCAGTTTAGGGATTTACTCCATTGGTTCTTGGGTCCATCCCTTGGCCTATGGAAGGTGGGCTTGGTGTAGTCACGATAAGGGTCCCTGGGGATGGGTAGTGGCAATTATGGTTTTTGGGAGGAGTTTTTTTTCTGCATGATGTTGTGTCTGTATTTTTTCTATTCATTACTAGATTGAGGTTGAGGACTAGGTGACAGATTCATTGGGTGGATTACTGGTTTTGGATGGTTCACGACCATGCTGGTGGGTTTCGGTGGACATTTCATACATCACAGACATGTTGTTGGTTTGGTACTAAGTTGAATGGAATATAATGTTGTCTTTATCATAGTTCATTATAGAATATTCATATGATTCCATCTTATTTTGTGTCATTGTGAAATATAAAACATTGATGGTGGTGAGTTTCTGTGTCTCTTTGGTGATGTCAATTACTTCTCTAATGGCGATGACGGTTGTTGTCTCTCGACGATGATGTCAGTGTTCTGACCATCACCATTGAGACATTCTAGTAGTGATATATTGTGACAAATATTGTGATAATGGTTAAAATTGGGGTTTACATTGGATATATCTTAAAATAAATCATTTTGTCGATATCTTCTGTGTCAGAGAGAGCATCTCGAGGAAATTATGTGACTAAGGTGTGATGATTTTCTTAATATTTGTTTAATTTCAAAATTTAAAATGGTAATATCATATAGTTGGTGCCATTATGGAGATAAGTAAGGGGAATATTATGAGTCTATGGAAGTTGAATGTATTTATTGGGGCTATCTTATATGAGTTTGTTATTTGGATAACATTTGGACCGAGTATGGTTTTAGAATATTGAAATTGAATTTTAGTTTGATGGCATAGTTTTTTTGATTCTCAATATGATGGGTTATGGTGGTTTTAATTGCATGAAGTCATTATCTCATGAGAACATTGTTAAGGATCACAAATATCCTTTAAAATTATGGTACAAAAAATAAAAAATATGGATTCTGTGCATGAAAATACACCCTCAATTTTTACTAATGTCATATTATGGTTCAAAAATAATATTTTTTTTCATAAATTTATTTTAAATATTTTTTTGAGTGAAAATTTCTATTTTTATCTATAACTATTAAATATTATATTTTTTATAAAAATTATCAATTTTTAAATAATCATATCAAAATTATATTATGTTTATTAATTTGGGTTTTTTAGATTAATTTTTCTAAGAATATGGAAAAAGGACAAATTTTATATAAAATATCTTCATAATCAAGTATTTAAAAAGTAAATTTTTTTTGGTTTAATCATAAAATTTATTTAGTTAATATTTATTAAACATTAACCAATTAATTTCATTAGAATCAAAATTATCCTTGTTTTTTGTATAAAAAACATCAATACATGAAATTCATTTTTCTAGAATACTTTTTTTGTTATGTATAGTGATATTATTTTTAATGTAATTCATGTCATTTTTAGGAATAGAATATTTTGAATGTGATTCCAAAATTTGAATCACGTTATTGAAATTACATAAATATTTCAACCTATTTTCTCATAATGAATGCAAGTCATTGTAATTCATTTTAATCTTGTTATGGATAAATCATGTAATTAAATTTACAAAATATACAATTCTTTTGAAAATATATCAAATACCTATTAAAATTATAATATATTTGAATCATTTAACCATAATCATCCAATGTCTAATATAATGTTACTTGGGGGGATTTTTCATTGACGATTAAATTAATGTTATTTTAAGTGAAGAATAAATAAAAATGCCACTATATTTTTTTCATATTATTATTTTATCTAAATAATGATAAAAAGGTTATGTTTAATTATAAAATTTAATTTTAAATTTGAATGAATCTTTTTTATGATGTAAATTTTTTAATTTTTAGTAATGTAATAATTAACTAATGTGCTTAATCAAAGAAAACAAATTTCTCCATATAGTAAAAGAAAAATCAAGTAAATGGCTTAATAAAAAATAAAATAAATTTTTTTTCTTAATTATTATATTATAATAATTTCCTAGATAAATATAATGTGTTAGTTTTTTCAAAAAAAAATATTAATCATTCATTTCATTTTTTAGGACATTACAGTGAAACTATGTTAATAGTTCCAAAATTGTATTAATGATATATTATGTTAATTAATTTTTTATATTATGATTTAAATTTCATAAGAAAATTATATTTTTCCAATTTAAGGGTATGTACTATTTAATATCTTCAATTTCCACTTATGTTTGATTTTTTTATTGAAATTTTTTTAACCCCAAATGTTAAAAAACATGGATATTGTCGTAATCATCAAAAGGGTTAATGGGGGAGAACTAAATGATTAGGCTGAAAAAATAACCTAAACATATCAATATTATATTATTGGTGAATATAAACTCATAATAATATTGGATTGATAAATTTTAAATTTTTTCAATCAATATTAATTTATTATAATTTAATACATTATGTAATTTTAAGGGATCCTCTCCAATTAGTTATAAAATGGCCCCTCATATTCACTCTTCTTCAATACTTTTTAGAATTATAGTATGTAACAAACCTACCAAAATCTATGACAAAAATCCATAACCATTTCTTAACGTTCATGGCATGTCAAAATAAAAAACCTAGAAGGCTTAATGTTTAATCCAAATAGTTTATCCGAGGAGAAGGTATATGTTTTAGCTGGAAAATTTCAATCTTATTTCTTATATTAACTAAATAAAATATTTTTTAAAATGATTAAATGATAAAAAATATTATCTTCCATATACTAAAATGTTATTATGACTACGATTCATCCATTTTTCATCTACCTTTTCATATATGGTAAATTAAAACATTTTTTGTGAGTAGTTGAGGATTACCACCTCCATTATGAAATATGTTTTATTTTTCACCGAATCATCAACAGAATATTTATTTTTATGGATTTAATTAATATAAATTATCTTAATTACATAATTTTATTTCTTTTATTTATTATATCACATTTTTATTACCATTTCACATGTTAAAAATTGATAACATCTCTCATGCGTACATGTGGAATATTACCCTCATAAATGCATGTGATTCATTATTTACATCTTCCATTCCTGTGTGATTATTGAATTGTGTTTGATGTATAAATTAGATAATTGTATCATGATGGGTATTCTGTATTTTATATAGTAATTATGTCTTTGTCGACGATCATCCTATAGAATTCATATTTCATTAATCAATAGAACACCCTTAAAGCCTGATGTGGATTAGCTTATTAAGAACATAAATATATCATTAAAATAAATAAAATTATTGTTTTGATGATAAAACAATAAACCTGAAAAATATTTTTAGATAATAATATAATTAATATATATTAATTATAGATAATATAAAGGATATATATTCTATTTTGGGACTCAAGGTATGGGGTTTCATAACTAAATTTTCATTCCCTGGATTATACGTATAATTCATTGACATTATTATTCTAATATTAGTTAGAAATAACCTATTATTATAATATCCTTTCCATGTGTTGTGGTATATTTTATATTGAATAATGGGGTCATGTTTTTTTTGTAATGATAGAATTATGATGATTATATTTTTATTACAAGATCCATGAGTGTTTATTAGAGGGTATTATAATATCCTTTTAAGGTTTTTATCCAAGTTTGAAATCATAATCCCACTCATCTGAGAGAGAGAAATGTGTGTTTTCTAATTAATATATCCTTTTTGTGGTTTTGATCCTTTGGTGAATCACTTCAATAGTTGCATCCACATTCCAATATCTAAACAAAAAACTAATATCTATATAACCTCATAATCACTAACTTATCGAAATTTCATGATTTCATGCATTACAACAACTTATCACAAGGGCTTCCACTACTGTTCAAGAAACCTAATATATAATAATAATAAAAATTATCTATTACCAACTATATCGTGTTTAGGATAAAAAAATTATATATTGTGACGTTTCAGATGAGTATTGAATGAAAGTTTAATTAATTCTTTCCCCAAAACCATAAAGTAATATTATATTTTCAGATGATATATATAATAAACATATATAATGAATGGTCTTCAACATCTCATGTGCATGTATTCTCTCATATTACCCTTTATAGACATTACAAACATCATATGATTATTTATAACCTATTTTAAAAAACATGAAAAAAGGTTCGATCGGGTGCTCAGTAATGGTAAACATGGGAGATATCAATCGATGATCATATAGATAAATAATATAATAAAAATTGTGTTTTATTTTAATCATAAAATAAAAATTACATACCATAGGAATAATATATCATAAATCTTGAGTCATCGATTAAATATTTATCATTCTAATAGTTATGAATCATTAGTGAAGGAAATAATCATTAATAAATCATGATCCATGAGATCATATAATTTGAAATTTATATATTAATTTCATTGATAAATCCTAAAATAACATTTCATTTCATTATATAATAATATATGTTGATATTATTATCAGGGAAAAACAACTATAGTGGGTTGAGTTCGCTCCTCATTTCATTATTTCATTAGTAAAGGTACACTACCAAAACATTCAATGTAGATTGAGTGCTTTACTAAAATAGGATCAGTCCAATTTCTAGTATATCTTATATCATGAGATATAAATCATTACACAATTAATTCAATGGTTCTAATAGACCCATAAGGAATGATCATCCTGAATACCACTACGTGGTACCTGACATAGATTAAAGTGTAATGTGGGGGTTGAATCAGGGAGTCTCAATTAAAAATTATCATTTTGATGCTACTGTTATATATTTATTACTATATTTTTAATATATATAATTCATAAAAAAATAGATTATTGAAATTTTATATTATTCTGCACGATTGTGTATACAAAGAGAATTCACAAAATTATTTATATTTAGTAGAGATACTAAATCTCATAAAATTTTTTAAAAAAAGTTTGTATACATTTCACCAATTCTCTTAGATTAGTAAAATACACAAATGGATAGCGTAACGGTCTCCACATAGTGTGTAATGCACTACTCCTCTAGTGTCAAAATCTTTTTCCATTAACAGTGATGAGAACCACACCATGAATGGATCATCAAATATTCTCAACTTCCTCATATTATAATGATATCATATAATCCATTATAGATATTAAACGCCAGATAAACCACATCTCTTTAATCGAATTCCCTATTGTATACAATTTAGAATTCATTCTACTTCCCATGATGCACTATTTTCAATCATTATACTAGGAATTCAATTTACTCTTACCCTTTCCAACCGAATACTAAATGTTTCTGATATTATCATAATAAGAATAAATTACCAAAATCCTTCATATAATCAAAAAGATTCCCATATTTTGGTTAATAAGTACTCAATATTTTCATCCCCTTTACATCTTTTTAATTCATTTAACATTTTTTTAAAAATATTCTTTTTCCTCATAAAACATTTATTAAATTCAAAAAAATATCTTATTTAATATTAAATTTATAATAATGTTTCATAACAAAAATAATAATGATATCTGAAAATGGAATATATTTTAAAATAAATTAATCATGTATTTTAGTGCTCCCTATATCAAACATTTGGTTTCTATTAATTGTGAGGTGTTAATTGTGGTTCCTCGAGATAGACCTCTACTATCCTTAAGATAATTTTAAAAAATAAGGATTGATTCTACCTTAATTATGGTACTGATTCACCCATTGATTGTTGAAATAAATATTAATCATACATTATTTGATGTGAATTTTTTTTTAACTACCGTAAGCCCAAATACCTTGATAAATCATGATTGTACAACTATCGCAAAGATAATAATCTTGTTTGTCCAAATATGAAATGATAATTGTGGAAAATTTGAAAACATTTAAAAAATTCCAAAATTATGTTTACAAATTGAATATTCATTATTTTTGTAAAATTAAATGATTCTTATGAAAACCTAAAATGTATTCTACACATAAAATTATAATCTTAATACAACCCAATCATTGGAAAACATTACAAATACATCTAGGAAATGATCTTTCTAAACAACATCCCAAACACATTCATACATCATTTATCCTTCAATATTTGAACACTAATCACTATAATAAATACATTGAATTCTCTATCATCATCGTTTTCAAAAAAACATCCAAAATCACACAAGGAGGGGAATTTTACCATCAATATATATATAATAACATAGAGACCCCCATACATGAAAATATAAAAACTAATAATTGTTGATGTATACATTGAAGATTCCTTAAACATATTTTTCAACAAACACAACCCAAATAAGTCATAAATGTTATTTTAAAACACAAAATATATATATAATAAATAAATAAAATAATCCTCTTTATTACATTTTTAACAATTATTTAAAAAATAATAATATTCGCCCATTATGAAATATCCAAATCCCAATTCAATCCTTTATTATGAAACACATGTCATTATCTTTATTAGTACCACCAAAGAATATTTTTATCTACCTAAAATATCATTATACTCTATATAATCTTCATATTATTCTATGATTTTGATATTCACTAATAGAATCATAGAAAATTTATTTATATGATGTACTTATTATAATAACATGGTCTCAAAAAACCACATGATTTCCATAATAAAAATGAACTCGATCTGACACTAATATGACCTAATGAGAATTGTTGATCACACTGGTAATGATACTATATGTTGGGATAAATAAATGTTATTATATAATGATATCACTATACGAAGAAAAAACAAATGCATAACATTGGAAGATAAATTAATTAAATGTTTCTATTCTAAATAATACTCAATTAGATAGTACCACATTCACAATGATAATGTTCCAACAATACATCATACTAATAAAATAAAAATCATACATAAATAAAAATACTCAAAACCTTCATGAAATGAGTTTATCACAACAGCTCTATTCAATTCCATTATACAATGTCCCCCGAATGAATAACACATACCACCTGCAATTTGCACTTCTTCATTTACAATACATTAGAAAATAAAATCATAAATTTTCCAATGGAAATGGTATATAAAAAAAATTCATAAGTTAAAATTTTTATAAAATATAGAGGGCATGAAAATTAAATTTAATTTTAAAATTTTATATTATGTAATTTTTTTTAAAATAACCACTGTCAAAAGCATTGATGTTCAATAGTTTTTTGTTATAGAATCCTCTCAATAATCATTAAATTTATAATAGTATAGTGTGCATGTGTGAACATTCCTATAGTTAAATATGTTAAGATATAATCAATCAACACAACATTTGGTATTTCAAGGTAAACTTGGTATAGTTAAACTTATAATTGACAATACATTTACATGGAGTTAGAGTGCATGATTGATTTTCCAAATCACCCACAAAAAAACTATGAATCACTTGGGAATTAAATCAATTATTCTATAATTTGTTATAAAATCAATATTTAAAATTTAAATTATCATTCACAATTCAAATAATAATTTTCATGTCTTGACATGCAATTTAAATTTCAAATCCAAGTCATGCTAATGCTTTTAAATATCATAAATAATTTAAATCCATTTTTATCACGAATAATCATCAACTAAAATTAAATTTCAATACATCAATCAAAAAACCAATAAATGTTTTTCATCCCACTAGTAGTGGTTTATTATCACATATACTTGCCTCTTGAAGTAAATAATAATTGATTTTAAATTCATGAAAAACAATTGAAAATTTATTTCAAATAATTTTACTAATCACAGATAAATGTGTAGGAAAAAACCCTTCTATAATGACCTACCATTATAAAAAGATCAATACACCACATATCAAAATGGGAATCACCAGTATATATATATAGTAAATGAATATCAAATATGAATCCATAGATTCAAAATCAATTAAAAATTTTTTAGATCAACCAAAAAATTGGGGATTCATCACTCCAAAAAAGGGGAGATGATAAGAATTTGGTATTCCAAATCAAGGGAGATATACATACCAAAGAGTGATCAAGCACATCAATATAAAATTTTATTGGAGAGTAACATGGTTTAAGGAACCAAAAATATCTATTGATAGCCTCCAACATACAATTATTTGGATTATGTTTGATTAGGATTAGATTATAATTTATAACGTGAGTGTGTAACCTTAAATATAATTTTAGGGTACTAATACCCAATTTTAATTGTTTTGTAAGTTTGGTCGCATGGTTACTAGTAAAAATTTTCCACACCTAGTGAACTAATTGAGATTCTAGAAAGAGATACACAGTTTGACTATTTCGTGTGATAAATTGATCTCTAAATTTTTTCTCCCCCCTGAGCCATTGAAGAATTATATATGGATAGAAAACATTGTTAGAAAATTTTGTACCAAATATAAAATCTACAATATACCATTATGGATGCTTTAGAAGGTAGGCCATAAGGTTTTCACTAATCATGAACAACCCACTAGAGCTCCAAGAAAAAGCACACCTCTTCTTTTTCCAACCCACACTATTTTCTCAAATGATTTGAAAAACTTTTTAGAACCGTAAATATCATTATAATTCACAAGAAAATCCTGAATGATCAAAAATATAATAAAAATGTATGAAAAAGACAAGGGTCCAGATGTAGCCAAAATTTAGTAAAATGATGTAATAAATTCCCCACTATAAATTTATTCTACCCTCAAAAAATTATGTCACAATGTATCTACATGAAATAGATGAGGCATGTTTTATCTCATCATTGCCTCATGACCCCATGTCTCATTTGAATCAAATACCTGACACCAAGTCACTATATCCAATATTCTATAATTTATACAAACAAAATTAATCATATAATCAATTTTCTAAAATGGCTTCTTATTAAAGGAAATATATGGTTCCACATCATTTTCCTCCCATATAAAAATATAAGATGGATCAGAGATATACATCATGATATGTGAATGTTTAAAATGTTATGATGTGATGAAAATGAAAGTGGAAACCCTGATTTAATAACCACCATTACAATCCTATAAAAAACCTAAAATAGTAACACTTATCATGAATATAAAATCTGATGTTTACCAATCTTTTAGTGAACCAACAATGGTTAAACATTAAAAAACACCAAGCCACCAATTATATACTATGATGTAATTGGAAAATTATTATCATATGATTGATACTATAATTTCAACAGTAACATTATCAAACTAATCTATCAAATATTTTAAATTGTATCTTATAATAAACTAGGCCAAAATAAGGAAGCTTCAATAATCTATGATCAACATATATAGGTTTACCTAGTTACCCATAAATGGTTGTAATGTGTACCCTTCTAATAGAAGGATTATAAATATTGTAATAGAGAAAATCAATCATTTTCACTATGTTATTCCATGAACTAGATATTTCATTAATGAAAAATGGAAAATTTCTTTAATAATATGTTTATCTCATAATGTCTTTTCATTTGTTCGTCGCATATATATTGGGTTCAAAATAACCATACTTCACAAAACTTTCTAGAGGCCACTATAAAAATGATATATGAACCTAGGATCCATATCAAAAACTATATTATTTTAAACTCTATGAAATAAAATATTATCATCAACATACAGACTTTCCAATTACAAATATTTAGTTGTGTCATAAAATTTGATATCGTGATCTGATTTTTTCATTTTATTGGCTGCATTCAATTTTCTTTTTTAACTTGAGGGGTTTATTGAAACACGATGATTAAATCCGTAAAAATAGCATCCCACCTCGATGTTGATAACAAAATGGTATGATAAATACCTAATGGTTTATATATTTTTTTATATTTTCCAATAATAAGTATAATTAGGATAATCCTAATAAGAGATACCTCATGTCACACATGTCCACTATAATAGTCAGCACAAATCATAGAAGATATTCATTGTTAAATGTTGTAGCTCCTAATGGGAATTATAGAAATCTATAATTATTAGTATCCTTATCAAATTAGATACAATTTTCAATATTAAATATCTTAGGATTCCATTAGAGGATTATGAAAAATATCTTACTGATTCCTTTATATACATAGATTCCCAAATTTAATGGAATTTAACGTCGTTTTTGTTATTATGAAGATTCATATTGAATATATTGTAGATAAACTATAAGTAGATCAAAATGATCTTGGTCTCACTCTCCCTAAAACTGAAGAGATTACGAGAAAAGAGGGAATCAAATTACACTTGTTTGATAATTCAATCATGGAATGGATTAGATGATTAATTCTCAATGAATCCATGATTAAATTCCAATTTCATATTTAGAATATTTTAATCAAAATATTATAGGAAATCCACCCATTGCCTCTTATGGAGAATAAAATACATTTTGTAAAGATATATCTATGGGTTTTATAATCGAAATAAATAGTATTAGTTTCTATAAAATTTATATTACATAAACCCTTTTGTCTATGCATAAAAAATATGAATTCATAGACATGAGTAGGATAATTCTACTCATATACCCTAACCATTAAAGATCTATAAGGTACCATGTGTACACCCTTTATGAGAAAGACACGAAAACATGAACATGATGGGTCACAAAAGGCCACATCACCGTTAAAAACCTCTCATATATTCAAGATTAGAATAAAATTAAAAAAGATGAATAAAATTATCAAAATAATGATATCATTTCAAATACCATAATATTACTCAATTTTTAGTGAGAGTTGTCATTTTAAAATAGAATTATGAAAAATTATTAATGAACTAATGGTAAAAACCTGCTAAGACAAAGAATATATAAATCTCAAAAACAACATACATTATATCCACTGTCAAAATATACTTCATGTTGACTATATCTATTAAAATATTACATTATGAGAACATTTTTCCCATGAACATCACATCTTGAATCAAGAAATTGCATTTAATAAATTAATTGATGTCTCAATATTTATAAAAATTCTGTCAAATAATGCACATGGTTTTCCAGAGTTTCTTTTTAACCATTATTTCAACCAAAAATAGCACCATGAAAAATTATGATACATATAGAATATATTTTTCATCATTTTCATATAAATTATTGGAAAATTGTTCATACAAAAATTCATTTCTACGTACTTGTAATGGTGATACCATCTTAAGATGTTGGTTTTATGAATATATAACTATTTAATTATAATGTACAGATATTTAAAATAATGACCAATCATTAATATCCATTTATTACCTTTAAAATGAATAAAGTAAAAACTAATCATAGGAATTAGATACTTTTTCTTTAGCATGACCGGATTGAGCTTTTGGTAATCAACACATTGCTGAATGGTTTTAATATATTACATTTCAAAAAGAAAAATCATCTTCCAACGTGAAAAATGGTGATGAATGAAGCATTTGTCCAAAAAATAATAACACTGAGACTTTAATTATTTCAATTAAGTTGGGAATATATGGTAATATGGAATAGATATATGCAAGGTAGTTGGTACCAAGTCCATATAAAATTTCATCTCCCTTTACCAGTGGGAGGCTAAGATATTTCATATAGAAACACATTTGGAAACACAAAAACTAGTAAAGAAGGATAGAATATCAAAATTTTTTTATGTTTATCAAAATAAAACATATGTAAAATTCTACATACCACCTATATAGGTGGTCTTAATAACATCAATCTTCAGTCTCATTATCCAATAAAAACATGTCACACCACATCATGGTTCATAAAAGAAAATGAGTAATGATGATTTTAAATATGACAATTTTTGGAATTATTACAATCCATTATGATAATTAAATATAATGGTTTCTTATCAAAAACCCAAAAATTGAACGTGAGCATGATCTTGTATTAATAAATGTCACATGTGGGGAATCATATACTTTTCACACTCTTCATTCTGATGGGATTTGTAATAACCAACACATCTGATTTAATTTTCATGTGAAAATTTAGTTGATTAAAAATATGGGCCCACAGTAATGAATTATATTCAAAAAATAAAAAAATCATTCACTAAAGATGAAATTATAATGATAAGACCTCTCATTTTTGGGACCCACATCAACTTCCTTTGGAGACACATTCACTATATAAAGACACTTCATTTAGGATTATTAGATATTGAGCACCTTAGTTCAATTGGAATTAAATTTCAATAAATTAATTATGGATATGATGAGCCAATTTCATTGTGTATGGTAGAAATGGCATAACAAAACATCAAAATGTGGTGTGAGCGATAATATAATCCAATTTTTTGTCTCATATTAATAAAAACACTATGAATTCTAAATCATTATACATTGGATTTATGATAATGCAACTCTTCTATAAAGATTATAATTCATGTATGATATTTTATATTTAGTTACACTATGATATTAATCACTCTCCAACTTTCTATTGGTGGAACTAACAACACTAGTACTGGGGGTGGGAAAATCCAACCAACCCCAACTTACCATTATTTTCATGATCATCAATAAAATATCTAAATAGTACATATTAATATAAGGTTATGTTATTTATGAAAACCATAAATTGAATATCATAAGAAAACCCCATTTATAAATTATTATCTTTAATAAACTCATTCGAAACTACCTCATGAGACAACTGAACATGTACATCAAAATTATTTGTGTACTGAGCCTCAGCCAAATTTACTTTGTGGAGAATGTAAAATTTTATAGAAATTTATAAACTATTTGAAAATGGATATAATTTATCCATGATTACATCTGTTATATATTTACACTCCATGACAACTAATTTCAATGTTGTAACCATCGAATCACACCACCTTATGTTGGAATTTCAAAATTGATGATAATATATTTCATATTTATTTTATCAATATTTAATATAACAACAATATAATATCAATATTATTTAATCCTTACTCTACCTCTTAAGGATCATTCAAATCAATAGAATGATCGTGGTATCTGTATAATAAATCCAATATCACGATCTCTCATTTCATCCAATAGATAAATCTCTATTGTAGGATAAATAGGAACTTGTACGACTAACAAACTAAAAATTTTTAAATCACAAAATTTTATATCAATAATATTATGATCAGAATTATGTTTAACTATTCATGTTTTGTTGGAATATCCCTCCTTTGGTCTATCAAGAAAAATTCATAGAATCATTGTACTGTAGAATATCACCAATAAACACATAAATACCAGTAATGATACTCAGATCAACAACTCAATTAGAACATAGAGAAATATAAACATAATTTAATAAAATTAACATTTATATAGTTTGAGAAACTCACATCTCTCTTAGAGATGGTGTAAAATCATATAAATTTAGTGTTAAAATATTTTTACCTAAATACCCATGGAGACTCAAGGGTCTCTATGATCCCATCTATCAACACACTCACATGTATACATAAAAATACGTCTCAAAATTAAAACTTATAATTTACCTATAAATCCAAAAAAATATGCTAAAATATGAGAATGAAACATAACATTTTTTTGATAGTTTTTTCTTGGACTACCCTAAATAAAACGGTACACAAGTACATGTGTTGTCACTAACATGACTGAATGGGTGTTCCTATTCCCTGTGGGTTTGAAGATACTGTTTGGGAATCAATAATATTTTTTATGGAATAATTACATCCGATGAAAAAATAACCAATGAAGAAATGTTGAATATAAATAAATGAAAATTAAAAATTCCAAAACATATAAAGGAGAAATTAACATAGGAACAACAAAAAAATAATATAATAACTCATACGAATAAAAGATAATATAAAAATCTAGAAAAAACATAGGATATTCATGAAATGTGTATTTCTTATCTTGAGTAGTCACAATAATCACCATATATCCCATGAATTAAGAAAACTCACCACACCCTTGTGGAAATAGGCCATCTCCTAGTGCATAAATAACATAAACGATAATCTATAAAAGTTAAAGGTAAACTTTTATTAAGAATAGACATGTATGATTCCACCCAATGTTCCATATTTATTTTCATAACCACTAAACCCTTAATGATTTAATTAAAATAAAAACAAGAAATTGAAAATTATTTCTCATTTCTAATGAAATAAATTTTGAATCATATATTTGGAGAACACTAAAATATTATCTTAAAATAATAATTTTTTAAAAAATTAATTAAATTAGATGAGAAGAAAATAGAATATAAATCATCCATTTAAAAATTAATTTAAAACGTAATAAGTGATCATATTCCTATAAGTTTTTTTAGTTTTTGGTTATAGGATCATCACACTACTCAATCAATAAATCATTGCCTAGTGTTGGTTCACATATCCCCTTGTCTATGGATATCCTGATTGAATCTATCAACACCCAACCGAGGAGATCATTATAAACTTGGTTTAGTTAAATTGTTCATCATCATTTATTTGTAAAGGATTAAAATTCTCAGTCTTATTGTATTAATTACCCATTATCTTAATTAGATAACATGTGATATTAATCAATCAAAAAAATTCATGATTACATATTTATTTCAATTCATGTCATTATTCACAATTAAAATACAAAATATCATGTGTATGAAAAAATTTCAATTTTATACATTATCATAGGGTTTCATCAAGTTAATTCCTTTCAATTTGATATTTTAATTAAATATATTTTAATAAATAATCATCATCATATCATTTCTTGAAATCATTTTTAATATCAGGCTATACATTTTCAGAAAAGACAAAATATTTTCAAAACCAATGAGGAAAGGATTACTTTTTAAATTACATGTATCTTAATATCAGACATAAAATAAAATAATATCAAAAAAATAAATATGATATATATTTCAAAGAAATAATGAAATTAATTTTTCATATATATGGGAAATCGGTACGAAACTGCCAACCTTTTTCACATTACTAAAGACTAACACAAAATTAGAATTGTCAATGGGAAAAAAAATAAATTAAAGTTAGAAGAGGAATCCCATTAATTTCAGTCCTTAAAATTGGATTTTATATCATTCAAAACATGAGGATCCGCGAATATAATAAAAGGTGAGATGATCATAAAAGAGGATTCCAAATAAAAGTGATTGTACATACCAGAATGAGATTAATCACATAAAATGTAACATTGATCAATGTTGATAGTGGTAATACAATAAAAAACACTCTCTCTAGATACTCTAAAATATATAGGTTTATATTTTATTTAATTAAAAGGATGTCAGAATCTTTAATATGCGATTTGGTTCTTTATTAATTTTTTGAAAAAAAATCATTTTCATGGTTTCTTGGGATATGCGACATAGTTTTTGATAACAATATACATAATAATGTTCCATTATTATGACTCTAGAAAGTGTCTTCACATTTGGCAAAACGGTTGGATAATCATATTGCCTACCATCTGTACCCTCTTAGGACACAAGAGAATAGTGAATAGTTCATCCACATATGTAAGATATCATTTACCCACTATATGCTCCACATAATCTCAAGGAACATGTTTTTTAGGGGAATCAAGAAAGATTTCGCTTACTATTTTGCCTAATAGAACCTCATGAAAATTCACAAAGTTTCTTAGTCCAACATGATTTATTTTCTTAACCTTGTGCCAACTGTGAATAGATCCAAAACTTCTGAAAATTATCATTTGTATCCAAAATAACACATAAATAAGTGACAAAGGATGGTAAAGGGGTGTATATGTACATAATAACTTGTAAAAGGATGTTTTAACTTCTAAAAAATTACTTCCTTCAATATCCTATATATTAGAAATTAGAAAATATGAATTTATTGTTTTAGAATATAGTAAAACAATAGTCTGAACAAGTTGAAGTGGAAACATAAATATGAATTGATTCTAGATAATATCTTCATGGAACATGAACATTTATTCAAATAAAAATGTTAATTTTTGGGGTTTAGTGGGTAGTTTAATGTATCAATGATCATTTTACTGTCATAAATGATGATTATATTATGGTTGAAAAAATAAAACCAACTATCTTTTGTGGAAATTCACTATAAATATTCATGTAGGGTGACATTCACTAATTTTTTTTCTAATTGTTAATTTTTTATTAGAATATGATTTGTTGTTTTTGTAAAATTCTAGTTTTGTTTACAATTATTTTTACACATCTATTTTGGAACTTATAACTCGTTTCTATGACTGTTATATTTTATCTATTTTATTCATGTTTTTAATTTTTCACAGAGTAAAATGATTTCAAAGACATGTAAATTATTTTTTTTATGATTTTGTACATTTTCCATTACTCTTTGCTTATATATGGTTTTTTTTATACGTTCTATTCAGGTACCTCGACAGTGCATGGATATTCGAAAAGGCTTAATAGGTCTAAATAAATTTATTTATGGAAATTTATTTTTCTAACAATCAAACATACCTTGTTTTATATTATAGGTTCATGTTGGTTAGAACATTTCAAAAAAATAGTAATGAAAAATTATCTGTCTATGTTTTTTGCATTGATTTTTATTAAATCATTTATATATACACCTATAAAATTTGAATCTTTTTCATCTAAAAACTTTTGGTTTAGTTTTTATAATATATATTGTTATAATATCATTTTTATAATTAATGGTAATTTTATGGAATCTCTAAAAAATAAATTATATATTTTGGACGGTGTTAGTATGGGTTTATTTGTTGAAGAGATATTTTTAAGTTTGGTTTAGGTTTTCAATCTATAAGCAACATTAAATTAATATGGGGAATGTGTCAACTAAACGATATGTTTGACATTAATTGTGTTTTCCTAGAACATGGGATTTAGTATCCTTAAATTGAATAATATATTTTAATTAATATTTATTATTGAAAAATATATTAAATGACTTCGTCGATTAATATGGTTTTATTATTTCTTTAATTTTTATCATTATTTATTATAATAATGTATAGTTTTGCTTCATGTTCATGAATTGAACATTGTTTGGAGTCACCTAGTGTCTATTGCAGTGATTATTACAATAATCACATGGGAATGTATTCTTATTATTATATGATTTAGAATTAGTAGTTCTAATGTTTTCTTTTGTGATTAAATCCAGCAGCAAGAATGATATACTGTTTGTGATGATTTGAGATCTGATTTTGAATAAATGAATATATTGGAGAAGTATGTTTACTATATTATAGGAATTAATTTATGTCTAGATGAAATGGTATTTTTCCCATGAGGAATTCATAAAAACAATGGATAAGTCACAATATAATGGCATCATATAAATATAGGTTGTCCTATTTACTACACATGATGGCATTATAGAAAAAAGGTACAACTGCAAAATTTAGTTTTTGAAATATGACTAAACTCTAAACGATATGATTCAATTTCATATAAAAAATTTATAGGTAATAGGAATTAGTTATCTTTTGTTTAATCATACTTGATTTTTATGGGGTCTTTAATTCTTACTATAGAGATTCATTTAACTCGATTTAAAAGAAAGAGTGTATAAGAAATTATATATTAGTATGGTTTATAAAACATTAACTTTAGTATTTATAACCATTTGATATTATTGGTGTTGTTAACTTGGATATTACAAATTCATAAGTGATTCTTTTTTAACATATATGGTGTACCTAATCTCCTAGGATTTCAAAAGATCATAATTCATATTGGAAGAATTGATGATGTAAGATTATGTAAAAATTTATTAGATGGTGTGTGAATGATTAAACATGGTTATATAATGGTGTAACATGGTTCTAAGGATGGAAAATTATATATTTTAATGATTTAGGAATTTATAATACATCTTTGGATAAAATATTATAAAAAATTTATGTATATTTTTTGTATTTGGAATATTGGTGAGAATGGATTATAGACAATGGTTGTAATGGGATATTTGTTGATAAATTTAATCGAGTGAAATAAATATGTAAAGGATTTATCCTTTAGATTTATGTTATGTTTTCATTTGGGTATTTGGAAAATTTATATGTAAAATCCCCCATTCTCCTTATTGGTCTTTTAATACGGTAGAGTGTTACTATACCTTAACCTACTTCCCCAAGACACTAAAGGATGCTAATAAATGTCGAAGAGTTTCAAAACATGTGGGGGATGATTTACCCATTATGAATACAACAACTAATAAATTAAAATAAAACATAAACAACTATATAATTCATTTGAAAAATAATGAAATCTCAACCATTAATTTTAAATCGAAACCAATTAATTTGTACTAGAGTGGAAGACAAACATACATCAAAATAAATTGTGGAAGAAAACTCATAAAACATTAAGCTTAACAAAATTATACTTGATTCATAAGATCCATTCTACAACATCACCAAATTGCCCAATATTCATGAGGTAGTTCTAAAGACGTGTGATACTCTACCTTTTACCATATCCAGGTAGTTGAAACCCGCAGAAGAACAAAAATGACAAAAATTGGTGGGTAATAAAAGATAGTAGGTGTCCTGCAATGAATTTTCTACTCCTACCACATGGATAGAAGGGTTAACAACATTTATATAAAATAGTTTACATAAATCAATTTTCAAAAAAATTTATAACTATAAAGAATCAAATTCTAAAATCATCATATCATGAAATATAAACAACTTATATAACAAAATATTTTCAAACAATTTCAACAAAATAACCAATCAAAATCTAAAAACCATTTTGCAAGTTCCACATGGAATAACCATTCCATTCCACATAAAAATCCTTCAACTATGCATGGTTTATTATGACAATCCATAATCATTATAAGTATCTCATCAATTTTCTATTTCATCACATAATAATTATTTTCCATGTTCCATTACACATGTGGCACTGAGCACAATGTCATATTTCTATAAAATCTCATAAAAATGAAAAACAAATTTAAAAAAACAACATTTTTATTGAATATAAATATTCTAGTAAACCATTCCACAAATCTATACAAGATAAACATGAAAATTGACATTTTAATACCACGAAACTAAATCACAATTCAGAATAATTCATCATAATTTCATAGTTTCACCAAAAAAACATAAATCATAACTAAAGAGTATTTATACCATGCTTTGAATAACAATTTCAAAATATTTTTCATGAGAGTAAATCATCTTGAAACTTAGAAAATAAATTCATGTAAGGGGAGTTGAATTTGAAGCCCCCAACATTGAGTGTTTCAGAGAAAACTATAAACAGAAGAAAGATGCCAACAAAACCGGATTACATTTCTATGACCCAACTTTTGTTATATTGACCAATCATTACCAAGACCAAATCAAATCATATTAGGATTCCAAAACCACAGATCAACCCACATAGAGAATATATCTTTGAAACTATGAATAGGGGAAAAAAGATCTATGAAAAGTGTAATGAACAATGAATAACTAACACTTTCCCCGAAGGATCAGCATCAAATCACCATATAATACATTCAGATCGCCATCAAATAAACCTATATCCATACAAGACATATAGGGAAGAAAAATCCCACGTTAGGGATTCATAGAATGGAAATAAATATGAATAAAGGGAAAACACATTATATCCCTTTATTAGGATCTATATTTGTCCCTACACTTAGATTAGTCATAGAGTTAGGAAAATCATTCACAAATTTTGAATCGGCTACTACCTTAAGGATGACGCTTCATATGGCATCCTTTCATGTATCTATAACCTTGCATCAACTATGTCGAATCCACTGACTCAGAATACCTAATCCATATTCAAGTCACATGGTTTTTCAGAGGCTATCAAATAGTTAGGGAAAACCATGTGCTTCTTGTGCACCTTCCTATTAGTCCCAAAAACTCACATTAAGTTCAACAAAATCTTCTAAACATCACCCATAAAATTTATATAAATAAATGAATAAGAAAAATTGTTACATACCAGAACAATGGTTAAATCATTCTCCACACCATTGGACATTCTCTCCCCATAATGTAGAAACCATCGGTGTCTTGAATGAGTTATGGATATTTATATATTGTCACCTTCTCGAATTCCCATGCATCTTCCTAAAATTGTCCATTTTTTTAAAAATCTCATACATGATCAATGTTATTTCAACGAAATATATTATATTTATTATACAAAACATGAATAGGGATATGTACCAACAAAGAATATGGCACAAGGTCTATGTGATCCCATTTGATCACATTGTTTGAATCATGTTAATAGTTTTTCAACTGTGATACATGGAACACAATATGCACCACACTAAACCATAGTGAATATTATGACCAATATGCCCCTTCTTGATCCCGTTCGATTATTTGGAAAGGGCCTATATGTCAATGAGATTTTTTTCATAAGTTATCAAAATGATGATTTCCATAACGTGGATAAATTTTCAAGAACATATGATCACTCTCCTAAATCAAAAATTGATGTCAAAAATTGTCCTCATATGATTTCTAACAATATTTCACCATCTCTATTCTATTCTTAATCATTTGAATCAAATATATTTATTCTTTCACAAGGCTAAGGCCAACTATGGAAGTATCACCCGTTTCCACCCAATATAGTGGAGAACTACCCAGATGCATATATAATGCTTCAAAAGAATCCATATTTATCATTTCAGATAACTGTTGTTATACATGAATTCCACCAATGTCTGATCCATGCATGAGAGACCAAAATTAATTAAACGAGCCTATAACATGACATACAATATTTGTATCATCATTTAAAATCGCCCATCCATCTGACGATGACACACCATAGTCGTAGTCCACTAAGTCCCTAGGTTTTTTGTTATGTATTTCTAGAAATGAGATATGATCCTCATATATCAATATAAAACTTTCAAATAGTGTAATACATGTATCTTTACCACTTCATAGATGAATATTTTGGATAGATTCTCCGTCATATTTTTTTCATAAATAGGTATTAAATGAGCAAAAATTGATATCTGATCCACTATCACCTATATGTAGATGTGTTTCTAAATCATTTGTGGTAGACATGTATCAAAATACATTTCTATCGATTCCCACATCCACATAGCGATATGTAAGGATTGTAACATACCTTATGGTCAGTAATATGTTTCCTTAATATGCAGAGCATTTATGCACATTAAAAGAAACTCAACCACCATCCATTTCATTCAGTTCCCATAGAACTCTAATTTCAATGCCTTATATTTTTTTTATTCCTATATAAGTATCCCATCTATAATGATAGTAATTTATATGAACATGGTCTTAACAAAACATAGTTACAACCATCAGATTAAATAACGTCAACAACAAACTCCCTTATAGTTTCCATCCCTAAATGGTTTCCCAACCATCGAGTTGTTGATGTTATAACCAGTCATTCATCATCTTTTCATGTTCCTCCTTTACCCTATTTATCTAGTTAAGAACCATGGAAACTGAAAAGAAAACTAAAACAGAACATCAGTTTTTCAATTCCATGTGCAATTCAGCTAGGACCAACATCAATTTCCACTCATCTAAGTATTTTTTGATAAATGTGAATATGAATTTCTTCCTAACGCATCAGCTACCAAATTTTAATTTCCTAGTTTATAAATCATGTATAATTCAAACATCTGTAAGTACTACATCTATATAATTTTCCTCAAATTCAAATTCAATTGTGAGAAAATATGTTTCATGATCATATGATATATGAACAGAGTAAATTTCTCACCAAATAGTAAATTATTCTTTATCTTTAAGGCAAGGAAAACAGTAGCTGACTCCAAATCACATGTTGGGTAATTCTTCTCATTCATCATTAATTTCCATGATCCATCATACATAACATGTTATGATTTTCTGATAACACACCCAGCCCTATATCTTCATGAATCACAATACCCAAGATACCCATGTCCTGATTCAAGCAATATCAAGAATGGTTGTTATGAAAAAAAAATTAACTCTAGGAAAGTCACCGGGAATGCCTCAATCCATTCGAATACAACATTAATCTTATTTAAAATTATAATAGGAAATACTATTCATGATAAGTCAAGAACAAATCATTTATAATAACCAGTGAGACAAAGGAGACATCATATTTCAATAATATTTTTCATCAGTTTCCAATAGATAACTTCATCTATCTTCTCTGGGAGCACTAAAAAACCCTTTTCAGAAATTATATGGCTTTGAAAATGTACTTCTCATATCCAAAAATTAGTAATTAATGATTTTTTAATAAAATTGATTATAACTCAAGCTACTTAGTAATGTCTCCATGTGTTACTAGTGCTCAATCCCATGTCATTAATACATTAATACAACATCCAAAGACACCACAACAAAAGAATCCAGATATCTAAGAAATATCTGATTCATCAATACCATAAATCTAGTTGGTGAAATCCTAATAACAAATGGATTTACTAAATAATAATAATTTCCATATCTTCTTCTGAAAGATGTTTTTGAATTCCACCTTCCAAACCCCCAATAGGTGATATCCTTACCGCATGTCAATTTTAGAGAACCATTGAGGTAACATTAATTGGTAAAATAGTTCATAGATATGTGGAAGAGAATACCAATTCCTAATCGCATAATGGTTATGATTATGATAATTCAAGCATAGCTAATGAGTTCCATCTGCATTCATTAGCAATAAGACTCAGGTGTCCCATAGATATTTTCCCGATTGAATGAAACCTTTTCTTTCCTGATATTCGATCTACTATTTAAACACCCTTAATACTGTTAGTTTGATCCAATTATATTGAATGGAATTTGGAATGGTTTTAGAATGTAGATCAATCGTAAGCTCCACTTCCCTTATAGGTGGTTAACCTTAGTTGTTCTTGGGAAATTCATCTATAAATTGAACCACGATTACATGAAATATATTTCCTTTAATCTGCTACATCAATGTCAATGACTATTCCCAATGTGATATGTGATCATTCCAACCACTTGTTCCAACTAATCTATTTCACATATCATTATAACCCTTTCTCATATGAATTCTTATTAAACTAAATCCTCAGAAATGTAATTAATTGTTCTTTAATAATAGTCATTGAAAACTTTGATCATTTTCAAAAGTTCATTCCTGGTATTGAAACATAAAATTCAATCTATAATGTTAAAAATCCCTAATTTACATCGACTCTATCAATAGTTATTGATCATGTTCTACATAAAAAATATCAAAATTATCTTTTTCCTAGAGGTGTTCCACATTTAGTCACAAAATGAATCTTCCTGAATTTTAAATATAAGAAATAAAAATTAAAATATGCAATGAGGGAATAAAATACACAAGTTTCAAACAGTACTTTCATTAAGGTATAATTCAAAATAATCATACCTATCACCGTAGTTGGTCTATCCTAATCATCTATAATCATTTTGCCAACTCTATATTGTTGATTCATCATTGATTTCATCAACTTGTTTCCTCTCTGAGATTTCTCTCGTCGAGGAGTCATGGTTTTTATATAATCACTATTTTTAGATCTACTCTGCTGATGTGACTGATTTTGTTTGACCTTAGCACATCGATCATATGATTCTTGCGACAATCGATTAGTATCCAAACACATATTCATGGAGAACTGATACAATTTTTCAAGAAATTTACCATCTTGTTGCAATTATGATGTTCTCATAGTGTTGATGCCAACTCTCACATCTTGTGTACAATGGAACAACATTGGAAACATTCCTCTATTTACAAGGGTCATGGAGGAAGGTTCACTAAACCAATTTTTTGATTTTGATTTTTTCTCCCACACTAGAATTAGGAATCCCTATTACACATGCTCCTAGAAATAGATTTATGACTATATCACATATGTATCATTATACTTCTCCCCCCCATAGCCATTGAGATGTCCTATTTAGCCACTATCACTATATTCACCATCTCTATATAGTCCAAAAATCACATCACAATAATATTCCATAGAATATATTGTATCAACCCCAATTCAAAGTTGTGTGCCATCAAGGATATGCTTCTATCTACCTCTATTGTAAATCACAATAAATTCATGAATTTAGCCACATACATAATGAAATAGAAATTTTCCATCTCCAAGATAAAAATTATATTCTTCACTGATTCACAAACATGTAAGGACATATTAAACTATTGAAAAATTCCTCAAAATCTACCCAACAAATACATTGAGCCACATTTTCCTATATTGCAAGATCCCACCACCAACATGAAACATCATCTGGAATATTTTTTGTCATCACAACATTATCCTTGTAAGAGTTCCAATGAAAATAATTATGTTATTCGTTATATTAAGCCACACATATGCTCTTTCTGGTTTAGAATCACCATAGAAGATGGGTGGATTCACTTTATGGAACTGAATGTAATGAACCGCTTTTATTTTCTCATACCCCTGGTTCCCTATGTCCACAACATTCAATGATCATACAATACATAGAACTATATCTTGGTTCACTTATAGCTCAGGTGCAACCAAATTCTCCATAGCTTATTCTAGTTGGTTTCGATGGTGGATATTGTGTTACATTTCCAAAAAATCCATCAAATCCCATAAGTACCACTCTCTAGAAAGTAAAGGAATATATTTTAATATTTTACCATATCAACTATCACAACATTTATTTTAAAAAAATAAAACTTTCTAATGTTCAACCATTTTTACAAAATTGAGCTTGCTTTTAAAAAAATTGATATCCAAAATACCACAATCTTAAAATTTTTCAAAATCATTCATCTGAAAATAATTTAATTATTTTTCAAAAAGATACACATTGGACCAAATCATATATCATTACAAAAAATTAAATATGCATTTGTAGTGGTATGTCAGTACTCTAATGTATGTCATGCCCATGGCATTGGCTAAACCCATGAAAAGGGATTTCATTATACTTTAATTTTCACCAAAATAAATTTGTAACAAACTACCTGGTAAAATGATAATTAGAATAAAATGGCCATATATGTCTTTTTATTTTAACGTTGCAACACAAGTTACCAAGAGTCGATGCATTATTTTAATCCATTAGCATGATACAAGGAAATCATGTCCCGAAAGACCGACCAGTTTAGATTTTTTGCAAATAGATTACACACATTTATATCACATTACAATTTAGAACATAAAATAAATCATTGATAGTTAATTTAGAATGCCATTATTCCATTTTTTCATAACCCTACATATCAATCATAATACACTTCTTTGAAATCCTGGGAAAATAAAACATAAGAAAGGGGAGATCTCAGATGCTCATTAAGGGTAAAAAAATTAGCATAAGATAACATAAACAATAAAAATGTTGACTAATTTAAAACACATGCCTTTACGAATAATTAACATTATCACTTTATGGAACATATATGATATTGGTAAATAATTCCATAATAAAACACAATCATGAATGTTCTAATTGTATAATAACAACATGAACCATCAACATTACTTTCATAATGATGGAATGTATAATTCCTGACAATCTGAGACATTTTCTCAAGGCCTCGACCAAGAATTCTAAAAATGTTTAAGGCCTTGGAAAAACCCATATATCAAACTGGGAAAGTCCATGACCAATTCCATGTCTAATTGTTTCATGAGACATACTGGTTCATGGATGATCTATAGCAAGCTCTCCCCGTCACTTAGTATGTCTAATACATTTCCCATATGTAAAGGATAAAACATAACATAAAAAATCGTATTAGAACTAGCATACTAAATGCCAATACTTTAACCATAAACTATGAATGGTTTAAAAATAAAACATCTATAGTCAAACAAATAACAAAACCTTTAATAGAATATGTAAGATTTGTTCAATAATAAATCTACATCATACAAGTTTAAAATCCATCAATGGATATTGAAATAGATGAAAATGATTTGTAAAAATCATTGTGAGAAATTTCCATTTTTCATTAAAACATTTAAAAGTCACATAATTTATTGAGGATTACAATTGAAGACATTTTTGAATCAATGTTTGGCATACCAAATTGAAAGTTTTTAAACGAATTAACATTTTAAAAACATTCATGTCCATATAAATAAATCATTAAAACCAATTTTGAAAACATGCACATTAATGAGAGTGATTTAGAAGAATAAATATTTAAAACATTTAAAACAATGTTTTAATAAAATAAATCCTTAAATAGAATAAATTTGAAAACTCATTTCTGAAACCTGGACATGAATAATAATTATGTCCCAGTAAAAAAATTCCCATAAACAATCTGTAATAATAATGACATTGTGGAATTAACCCTTACCTTGAACATTCTATTGGTCGAGGGTACGTTTAACCTCCATTATAATGATAATAGTATGTTATTAAATTATACCAGAACCATATTCATATTTATTATATCATACATGATTCATTTATGACTTTATACTACCCATTCCATAATGATTTATTCGTTAAATTAACATTTTGGGTAATAATCACATTATTTATCATACATTTATTAACTTTTTATTCTCGATCATATCATTTATGAGAGGTCCAGTTTTGGATATTTCTAACACTGATAGAGGGTGAATCAGTGTTGGGGACTTTTTAAACCAATTCCATCTTTTATCCCTATACCTCATGACCTGTTAGGATCTTGATTCTCTTATTCTATTTTCCCTGTCGCATGCAACAATAGAAAGCAGCAAAAATATGCACACGATATTTTTACAAGGTTCACCACTCAATAAGAGTAGCTACATCCTTTCCATGCATGGGTATGACCACTGAATGGATTCTTCATTATAATGGGATATGCTTTTACAATAGAGTGTCTAGGAAAGCAATCCTCTAGCCCGTGTGAGTCCCTACACTTTATAGGTGGGTGGGAAACAATCCTCATCCCTGGACTGTGATGACCTAGCCCAACTTTCAGCATTTAGCTGGTTCTTTATACTGTCTATGGAGACAGTTTTCTTCCTTCTTCAAAAGGTAGGTTCTGCTCTTGATCTTCTTCAGTTCTCTTCACATGATTACTTGCAAAGCAGTATGCAAGCAATTATTCGTGTCTTCTTCTTTTCTTCTTCACTAGTGCAAAACCAGCTGCACTAGGACTTCTTCATCTTCTTTAGTGCAATAACAGAATGCACTAGGAATCTTTCTTTTTTAGTAAGAATCACATATACCAATGTGATTAATTAGGAAATGAAGACCAGATTACATGGCATCATCAGAGTGAGTTCTCCTCTTGTTTATAAATGCATGTGATCATGCATATGGAATGTAGTTGAACCGTTTTCCATGTTCTTATTTCCTCTCCAAAAGATGGAAAGAACTCCTAGAACAAAACAGCTTGCTCACCCACATCAACATGCACACCCTATACTTGCACGCCTATAACTTTCGCACCTCTTCTTGCACGCTGATACATGGATGCCACTACTTGCACGGCAAGACTTGCCCAAAATACTTGCGCGACAGATTTGCATAGCAACACTTGCACAGAAAACTTACGCGACAACACTTGTGCGGAAAACATGCGTGTCAACACTTGCGTGGCAGACTTGAGTGGCAACACTTACACGACAGACTTCTGCGACAATACTTGCACGCCGTATAAATAACACTCAGCTTGTGCGCCACTTCAGCTTGCACGCCGCTTTCTACACTTGCACGTTCAGAGCTCAAATTTTTCTCTTAAGTGTTGAGCCTTTACAAATGAAGAGGTGAGTCTGCTACTTATAGGCAATTTGGTGACTTGCGTTCCCATACACTTGTGCGCCCAGACTTGCGCGCCAAGACTTGCACCCCAATACATGCACGACACTCATTACTTGCGCGACACTTTCAAACGTGCGCACCACTTTATTTCCTTTGTCATATTTTGATTGGATGATCTTTGAAAAAAGACTTACGCGCCACTTGAACTTGCACGGCAACACTTGTGCGCCCCCACATGCGCGCTCAGAGCTCAAAATATTTCTCTAAGTCTCGAGCCTTAATAAATGAGGAGGCGAGTCGTCTATTTATAGTCATTTTTGTGACTTGCGCGCCACCACTTGCGCGCCACCACTTGCGTGCCACCACTTGCGCGCCACCAATTGCGTGACACCACTTGCGCACCATAACTTGCGCACCAAATACTTGCATGCCACTTTATTTTCATTGCCATATTTCTGAAATAATGCTCTTTTGAAATATGTCTTGTGCGCCTCTACATACTTGTGCGCCTACTACATACTTGCACGCCTACTTATTTCCTTTTCCATATTTTTGATCTGATGATATTTGTGATATAACTTTTCAAAAAAACCTTATTTGTCTCTCTCTTTCATTCATAAGGCTTGCATCACAAGTTTTCCAAACTTATGATATTTGTGAAATACAAATCATTAAAGCATCTTCTGGATTACAAGTCCTTTCCTTTTGGAATATGAATTCCATTGTACTTCTTCCTCCTCACCCCAAATCCAAAAATCCTTTTTGAGTGTTAATTCTGTTGGACTCCAATCAACTCTCTTTATCCAAAATTGGAGGCTTGAGGTTTCTTCAAACACCTTCAATGTTGCAGACAATGTATCACCTTTGATACATGTATTTGGAACTTTAAGACCAGTGCAACAATCATTTGATTTCAAGGAAATGTCAAATTCAAGACCTTCTTAGAATGCAAATCCTTCCATAATGTCTCTTCTTCTTCAGCCATCATTCTCTACTCCATGAAAATCATATGATTCTTTTTTTCAAGTAAGATCTTGCATGGTTCTCATGCAATCTTGAAGCATTGAATTATCTTCTTCAAATCCTCATTCTTCTTCAACCATCCTTAGATAGATGATACATCACCATTCTGCTCCAATCATCCCCAAATGGATGATACTTATCCATTCTTTATTGTTGTAAAAAATGTGTCACCTTTGACACAAGTTCTATGAACTTAGGATCAGTTCAAAAATCGTCTGAATTGATCTTCTTAGATAATTACTCAAGTATGACATCCAATGCTATGATTTCATAATAATTCTCAAAGAATCATCACTTCAGTCGATCTCCATTAACTTTGGAGTCCTTCTTTATCTCCTTCTTCATTTTGACCAGCATTGACAACTGTTGACAACAAATAAAATCTTCACACACAAAGTGGTCCCAACAATCTACCCCTTTATATTTTGTTGTCAATACCTTAAAGTATCATCATATGAATGTGTCAATGTCAAAATGAGAATCTTATCTCTCCCTTTTTCTTCTGTCTCTATCCATGATATTCATTTAATTTCTCTCCCCCTTATTGACAAGAAATTCAATGTTCATGGTAGAGAGGGTATCATTCTATACTTAAGTAATGTGCCATCAATCATTTCACTCTAAGTCTACTTGATCAATGCTCAGCGTAGAAAAGAAGAGGATTTTATTTAGACAACAATGTTGTCCATTACCAACATAATATGACACCTCATGATATGAGAACTCATACACTTGTCTTTAAGGGTTTTTCACATTCATTCCAGGCTGAAGGTATTGAGTGTGAAAGAAATAATCAACCTGAAATTCATGCACTCACTTCAACAAATGAATCAAAAACATTCATGTGCAATTGTCAGGATAAGTGGCCTTGGATCACATTCACTATTCTTATGTCATTGATTATCTTTGTTACTCCCCCCTTTGTAGAATGATCATTATTTTTTGTAACCATGGATGAAAGATTTAGAAATAACATACCATTTCCAATGACATGATCTTCAGACAATCTTCAGAGTAGTTGAATTTAGTACCAACTGAAATTGATACTTATTGAGATAATGACTCTGGAAGCATCTTCATGTGTATTACTCTATAGATAACACTGCTCATCAACGAATCTTAGGTTCTCCCCCTAAGATAACGACTCTGTCTCATCATAATAACCCAACGCAATTGACGGAACGTCCATCGGACGTCCGATCTGTGAGTTATTCACATTTTTGATCGAGGGGCTCATTTGGTTCTTAGGCTCAATCCAACCTAATCGTACCACAACCTCAAGAGGGTTATGCCAATATAATAACTTTTCTACCTAAATTCCTTCATTGTAGACAGTTCACCATTTGGACACCAGTAGCCCAAGATGCGATCTAAATGGTGTAAATGGTGGTAGCGGATCCGGGTCTGGTCCGACCCAATCGGACCAACCCGTCCTGACCCGGTCTGAACCAATGTCTAACCAGGTCCGCGAGTATGGCCCAACCAGAGTTGTAAGCCCAACCTGAAGGGGCAGATTGACCTTAGGGTGGCCCGGACTATGGGGTCCCGACCCGTGGCGGCCCGGCCGATGGGCGGCTAGGCTGTGGCGACCTGACCCGTGGCGGCCCGACCCGTGGCGGCTCGACCCGTGGCAGCCCAACCCATGGCGGCCCCGCCGAGGGTCGGCCAGGCCATGGTGTCCCTACCCATGGTGGCCCTGCCGAGGGATAGCTCGTCTATGGCGTCTCGGCTGAGGTAGGGCCCAGTCGTGGGGGGGCCTGGCCGTGGGGCGACCCAACCGTGACGGCTCGGCTATGGTGGCCTTGTCGAGTGGTGGCCCAACTGTGGTGGGCCAGCCGAGGGGTGGCCCGACCATGTGGTAGCCCGGTGATGGGGTGGCCCGTCCATCGCATCACGGGCGTGGGGCTACCTCGGGGCTACGCGATGGTGCCACACTGTCTTAATTTCTCGCATCTCGCAAGGTTGCGACCCCCTTCCTCCGCCACAGCTTGCCGATGCCATGCCTCTTCCGTCCGTTGTGGCCCACATGGTCGAGGCCCCCTTCCTCTGCTACTGTGTTACGGCATCGGGCTCTTCCAGCTCTGCCTCCATAGTCATCCAAACAAGAACCAACAAAGGGTTGTCTGTCCGTGTTTGTTTGGCTTGCGCCCTCTGCATTAGTTGATAACAAATGGCCGTCATAAAACATAAAATAAAAAATGATGAACAAGGGTTTAATTTATTCAAAACATACCACTACCTCATATTTTTCATTCATTGATGATGTGGGAAAATGCTCGGATGTTGATTCGTCGATTGCCGCATTCATCACACACTCCAAATTCTCACGTTCATCCGTCGAAAAGGAAGAAGGGTACGTATCATTAGCGGATGAGCGTTCAGAGGTGACATCGTCATTGGTGATGTTCTTTGCAGGTGACCTCTTATCCTTTAACACATATGAACATCGTTGGAGATGTAGTGGTGTACTCTTCCCTTTCCATTCCTTGGATGAAGAAAGTTGAAGAAGGAAGAAGATCAACTCGTCGTGCTTTGGAGGGGACATGCATTCTTTTTTGAGAGGATTTCATTCTAAGTTGAATAGGAAAGGATACACCAAGACACCAAAATAATAATAGAGGAGGAGTATATTACTTGTTGGCACAAAAACCCACAAGAGTTGTGTTTAATTAAATTAAACAACTCATTAAATTAAATGGGGTGGAAAGGATTCAAATGTTTTAAAAAAGATAATTAATTGAGAAATTAATCATCTTTTAGGTGTGTTGGAACCATTATGGGGGGTAGATCAAGAGTTTCCCCCATTAATGGGGAAGTCGAGGGGTTACACAGGGCTTGAGCTCATGTGGGCCCCACCAGATAATATCCTCCCAATGGAGGTTATGCAATGGTGGGCTCCACCTCCAACCTCCCCTCGGAGGATTATACCACCACTCAAATAATCATATTCTATGCTCTTTTTTAATTAATTTAATTAGAAACCCCAACAAAAATTAGCTTCCAATCTCCATAAAACACCACTGTAGTAAAGGAATCCTTAAGAGAATATCAGAACTGTGAGTTCAATGTTGCCCTTATATTTTGATTACAATCAACAATTTATAAGATATAAAATCTCGCTCGTACGTTTACTGAACATACCTGAACAAAAATTTAGAAATTGATTTTGAGCACACCCTGCCTCAGAATCATGCGTCGTCAGAAACCATGGACTCGTAAAATTACTATGTGTTAAAAAAAATCCACGAGAATTCTAGGTCATTACAAAAATAAATATTCTTTAATATATTTAGTCAAAATTATGTGGTCGTTCGAAACAATGTATTTATAAAATGGAATTAACAAATATTTTAGTATTAAAATGTTTTTTAATTATTTTCATGATTATTTTATATTTTTTCAAGGAACATATTTTTTAAAGAAAATCATCAAGGTTTTTTCTTAGGTTATCTAGGAAAATGTTTTAAAAAATTCAATCATTATTTATATGTTTTAAAAATTATTTTAAAATAAAATGGGTTTTAAAATATCTTAATGATTGCATTATATTTCCCAAATATGTCTTAAAGGTAAAATGTTTTGAAATAAAATCTCATTTTAAAAATATTTCATCAATTGGAAAAAGTTATTTTTCTTAGTAATTTTTTTAAATGAAAAATTATTGATTTATTATTAATAAAAGGATTCATAAAATGGTTTTATGAAATGGATTTTAAAGTAATATATATTTTTATTTTTAAAATGTTCCATTTCACCATTAAACTCTTTCTCTATATATGATAGTATTTTTATATTTTTTGTTTTCTTGGGATATGATCCAATAATACGATCCATATTATTTATTAATAATTTATGTTTTAATGGAATGATTTTTTCAATACCTGTTTCCTTCCATTGGTTATATTCTTTTGAAGACACTTCTTTCCACATGTTATGCATTTAATAATTGAGTAGGTAACTTGTATCATTTCCATAGGTAATTATTTGTTAAATATTTTATGATACCCTAATAATTTCATAGGTTGTTAAATGAATTTTACGAATCCCAAATATTTTTATGGGTCCTAATATGATAATGGTTTTATTATCATTTGGGACATTAGAAATATATCTTGTTATGTTATTGGTGTGACATATATTTTCCTCCATTTAATTGGATTATTATTTTTTTCTCATTAGATAATTATGGGAATAATGTATAAATGCATGATCCATAGAGGAATATGGTGAAACCAGATCCACTATTGGAAGTTGTAGAAACCCAATCCACTTTGGGATGATGTGGAAACCCCATCCACTATGTGAAGAAGGGTAAATATCATCTAATATTTGAAATTGGATACCCAATACATTATAATGAAAGGTCTATGTCATTGAATTGCGGTGTGTCCCTCCTATTAGGTTCAATCTCAAAAAAGTTCAATTTTTTCAAATGAATCTTTACTTTTATGGATTGATATTACACGATTATTTTACAACCAAAATTCAATTTATTATTTCTATCTAATAATTTCATGCCTTATGATCCTGATTATCTTATGATCGTTGTGTTTTTAAATACTAATATTTATTCCTTCATTCATCAATGTGCACTTTGATATGTGGGGTATGATCATCTAATGTTATAATCATGTCCTCATAGTCTTGTGATTTTTTTATGCAAGCATATATCCTTTTTTCCATTAATGAGAATCTAAGATCTAAATTTTATTAAGTTTACTTTTTTCAAAGATATAAAAAGTATTTATGTAGGATTAATAAATGAAAATATACTTAATAATGATATTTATCATTATTCACAAAGTTACAAGATTATTGTTCTTAGTTTCAAATGTTATTAAACATTTATGGACCTCACACAAATATATTTTCAGTGTGCTTAATATTCATCAAATATTATGTAATATAATTCTATGTTAATCCTAGGTGATTATAAAAATCAACCCAGAATACACACACAAACCCTTGGAATTTTTTTTCTTCCCTCTATTATCTATGGAATCTCAGTTATGGTTAGTGGAAGTATGGTCCTTTTAAGAAAATGGTTATGTTCGATGTGAAACAAATAGTATCAATTTGGTATTTTCCATACTCAATAATGATAAATGTGCTGATAGAATTATTCTTGAATTTATATTCATTGTATTAGTATGAATCGATATCAAACACATACTAAACAATATGATGCATGTCTGGTTCGAATATGAAGAGCATTTTGAATCACATATAGATATGAAATCTTCTCATTGTCTTGATTCTAACTATTCAGAGTATTGGATCATAAATATTTTAAGAGACTCCCCACTCAAGGTACATAATTCATATGGTTGTTGAGAATAAATCGTTTTTATGAATTTATAAGGAAAGATACTTGTTATATAAGTACTTAGTTTTTATGGATAAATTTATTTCAAAGGGTATAGAAGGTTGCCAAAAGTTAGAATACTTAGAAATACAAAACTGGACATTGGGGAAAATGGTGCAACATGAGGAACCCTATGTGATTTAAATGATGGTATGAAGCAATTTTTAGTCATTTTTAATTATAGAAAAAGTAAAACTACTTAAAAAAAACATCATTTGTATAACAAACTTGAACACCAATTGAAACCCTAAAAATAACTTTTAGTTATATGAGATCTCAATAAAAAGAATTGGTGGATTACCAAATGAATAGAATATTGGATTCCTGTTAAATTTTAAGTAGTATTAATGTTGATCTCAATTTATATATTCATGAGACTCATGAATGAAAATATTTTGATCTATCTATTATAGATACATTTGATCAAGTCCTCACATGGTATAAATTTTAGTAATTATTTTTTAAAACATTCTACCCCCATTCCTTCTGAGTGTTATGATTAATAATAATTTCTCCCACATTACTTATGAAAATAGTTAATCTATCTATTTTGGAATATGGTTTCCAATTAACATTCATTTATAAATTCATACTAGAAGTGGAAGATAGAAAATAAATCAATGAATGAATATTGAAATAGTTTCTATAATCCAATTATCATTATAGAATGGTGATGATTTATATTAAAAAGTATATTGACATGGTAGTAAAGGATGTGATGGTGGAGAATGAAATTATTGTAACACATTGCAAAGATAAATAATTTCACCTTCAAATCATAGGATGTTACTCTATTTCTAAAAATAATCATAGAAGGGAGAGTCAATCTGAGGGTATTAGATTACCATCGACCCAATCCAGTAGATCATTATATTTTTCTCATAATCATAGAATCTAGATAGGTTGACTCTAATATAGTTTATTTTATCATTTAAAGAGGGAATTTATAAAACCGTCAAAAGATAGTTATTACTATTCTCATATGGGAAATCTCTAGAACTGTTATTTAATGAGTATAAATGAAAAATATGGTAATTATTCTACTATGTTTCTAGATTATAATGCTCAAAATTGATTCTCATATCATGTATGTTATTTCATTCAAAATAAAAGTAATTATAAAGATATCAGTATTAATCTAGAACCCCATTATGAAGAACCATTTTATGGGTGTCACTGTCAATTAGGGGAAAGTAAAAAAAATATTTTTAGATCTACATGGTGTTCTGAATGAAAATACAGGTCACATGATGGGGTGAGGAACTATTCTCTTAGAATATACATTAATGATATTTTTTCTGTATCAGTTAAATTTATTATTTAATTTTATTTCATAGGGTAATATAATATGTCTTTCATATGTAAATGATTCCTCATGTTATGAGAAATAATACACCACACATACTAGGAGTCTTTGGGGGTTCAAATATTTTCGATTTTTTTACCATTAAATCAGTCCATGTTTTTTTAAAGTTCACTACAATTCATATAAATCAGGGATTTAATATTTGTTATGTATCTCTTAGTGGAATTCCATGATCATATTGACTACTATTCATGTTGATTTCCATTGATATTTCTTAAAGGAGTTGCTATGTTATGGAATAGGGAATAGGATGTGAATAATGAAAGAAAATTTCCTTAAAGATAGTTCTTTTGGAGTTCTTATATCAATTATAAACAACCAACTTAGTTCATTATTATATAACTAAACATATATATTTTCCTGGGTCGAGAAGATCAATAACCTGATGTTTTTCTATTAAATATCTATAGTCTACCACCTTAAATAGAAGTAGAATTTTACATTTCCCAACTAATTATAATGAACCCTATTTAACATCCACTATATATATTGACATCTATAATGTTTTTGTAACTAAATTTTGAATTAGAATAATTAGAAAGGGATTTATAAGAACATTTACATCAATATATGCACTAGTGGTTCTATTTTTAAATACAGAGGTTGTCACAATATTTTATTTTATTTTATTAAGCTTAATCAGGTAACAAAAAATTATTGATATCCTCTATCTTGATTTAATTATTGGTCTGATTAGCTTAATAGATTCAAGTTGTTCTCTTACATATATCATTGAACAGGATAACACATTCCCTAAATTAGAAAATGTGATATCTCTATAAATAGTTGTTAGATGAATTTACAGCCTCTATCACAAATTTCAGTCACACTAATAGACTAGTAGTCATCAAAAAGATGAGGAATTATATTATTCACATGTTCATGGATTTATTAAATATGGTTTTAATTTGAAACATCTTAGTTTATTCTAGTGGGAAGGATGACCATTAAATGAAAATTGAAATTATATTGGGTATATTACTTGACCATCACCGTAATGATAAATTCAAAATTTTTTACCAATACATATATAATTTTTTCCCTCCATGATCATTTTTTTCAATAAAGGCCATTTATTTTTGTTATGATAATATTATGGCTCTTATTTATTATGAATTACCTAATATTGTATTTGAGATGTGTTTTTTTATGAGTATGATATTATGATTGTTTTTTCGGGTAATATTTTCATATTACATCCCCCATAAATGCATTAGTATTGAAGCGTATTTTATTCCCATAGATAGATGATTATTAGATATCCTTCAAGGAACCCAAGGCTTGAAAATATTTGGAACCTATACATATATTAAAATAACAAGGAAATAACCATGTCTTTTTTGAATCATCATGACATGGATTGGGTTCAGTGACCATATTGGGAGATCATGTGTCAGCCTAAGTATCACAACAATTTAGGTTTCATGAATTACATATAATATCTCATATTTTTATAGGTAAATTACTCATTACATTCATTCCTTATTTATGTTATTGAGAGTTAATATTTTCTTGGGTGATGTTTTTGGTAGATTCTAGTTGGTTTTGGTTAATTTTGGAAGACATTAAACTAGTTCATGGGGATTGGTTTCATATGATGATATAATGATTGTTTCAAATTGAATTCATCCAAAAACACAAGATATTTATCTAAAATGTATTAATGTTAAAATATTATCACAAAATATTGTACGAAGAAAATGTTAGTTGTGGAATTGCCCTTGTATAACCGTTGATAGAGAGATCTTGAGGGATATCATGGGGAGAAGATAATGAACACACATCACAAGGATAAATAAATATTTAAGGGGTTATAAATCCTTTTTTTATGAACTGATAAATATTGTTTTAGGATTAAAAAAGATAATAAATTCCCATGAAAAGCACACACCAAAAACTATAGGGTAACATTCTCTTTTGTAGACAAATCCCAAGGCTCCCTCTTCACAATGCATCATATTTTTTAGTAATCATTATGTTTAACTCATTTAATATTTATTAATAAATATATGTAATTAATTATAAAAACTATTATATTGATTTAAAGAAATAATAATTATTTAGGGAGAGGGATGAGTAATATATATCATAAATATATTATATTCATTCATCTCAAACATGCAATATACTTGATATGAATTGGTTAAATACAGATGAAATATATACATTATCATATTATAATATATATACATCATAAAATAACTTCCTTTGCACACTCATCTTAGTCATGAATATTTTAGTGCATATCCAATAATATCCCACTTTCACTTGGATCCAAACATGGATTTATAAAAAAATCATAACTTATTCGTGGTGAACACATAAAATATTTTGAAAATTATTTTTCATCAAACTCTTCCTTTTTAAAATACACATTGACTAAAATTTAATCAATATCTAGGGGAATATCATTGGGGTCTTGTAAGGCTTATAAATTCTGAAAAGAAATATAAAATCCCAATTTCAGTTTTTTAATCAAATTGGGACCACAAGAATAGTAAATGTGTCACTCGAGCTATTAAGGTTTATTTTTTGTTAACCTTGAAACATACTCATGTCACTACACGAACATATCCAATAAAATGTGTATCTTATGCATCATATTTATAAATTTATAATCCTTTTTTCCATGACAATGAGTTACCATAGGATATGGTACATGTCATTCTAATATTGGCCTCTCACCATTACATTATTCTCCAAAATAGACTGACCGTGTTAAAAAAAATTTCTAGATAATCAATCTGGAAGGTATTATAAGGACCTGACCTTAAACATTACATAATATTGAATTAAGTTAATAATTCGCATTGAGTTTATTTTTAGGTTTAGAGTTTTAGAGAATTACGACATAACTATTACATCTCAAAAGACTACAAAGTAGACACTTCTACACAATTTCCATTTTTTCATAAAATAAAAACTCTTGAAAAAAAGAGTTTGTTCTAGTTACAGTTTTTGGATAGCATGAATTTTCCTTGATACCATCCTTTTCCCTATTCATCTTTAAGTCCTGTGAAAAAATTTCAAAACTTGGGATGAGCATATAAATCTTAGAATTGTTTATAAAAAAAATAGTGGAAACATTTGTTCATAATTATATACAAAACATGAGATCTTTTACTTATCTCATGAAATCATAATATTTTATGAATAACACATAGAAATCATAAATCGTAAAGGTAACTTGTAGAATCCATAACATACTTGTATTGTATTTATCATAGATACATTGGGAGTTACATTGGAATACCCATCACATTATATTCCTTAAATATCTTAAAAGAAACATTCATGTTTACCTCAGTCACATTACCCAACACATTGGAGAGCTATCATGGGATCACTCGCCCTATGTTTATCATGGAACCACCTGTATACATAAATAATTTCCATGAACCATAAGATGATCATAACACATAACATAAGCATAAAAGAAATATAACATTTCCACATCTCTATAAAAAAAATATCATTTCTTGATATTGAAATAATAAAAATATTCCTAAAATCATTTTAAATTCCAAAATACGTAAATGCGTATATGGTATTTATTTTTTCCTTTTAAAAGCATTATAGATTGTTAAGGATTCTAGAGATCAAATAATACTTGTGGTGTTGGAATGTTCATCGTCACCGCTTATGTTAAAAAACATGACTTTTTTTATTTAGTAAAACACTTCATATAAAAAGATTCCATTTGAATGAAATGAATTGTCAAAGGGGATTATACGCTGGATAAAATAATTTCTTGTAGAAAACTAAATATGCCTCAATGAAAGGATATTGAGATGAAGTCCCTTACCTCGTGTCTAACATGACATGATCGTTCTTTAATCTCATGAATATTAAACTAAAGTTAATTTATAGTTTCTTAAGAAACTTTTTAAATTATATTATTCCTTTTATATCACTTATTAACATGTTATAAACATTATTTAATCATTTAAGTTAATAACGTTTGTTTTGTCGATATTTGGTACTTGAGTAAAAAATGAACCCTTATATTTACAAGTTGTCCAGGCAGTCAATAGTCCATTATATCTAGAATTATATTAATTATTTATATATAATATATATAACCTATGTATCTAGTAAATATGTATATTTATAATAGTACATATCACTTGGAGATAAGAAATGAAATGCATCGTTCATGGAGATGGTAAGTTGTACGTATGCATGAACGCTACATTAATTTCAATTTCTTATTTTATTGGAATAAAAACAAAATGTTACGTTGTTATATTAAAATTACAGTATAATATCATATATAATATCATTAAATCCATCCTTTATACATCCCACATATGGCATTAACAAGTCATATCACTTTGAGGGGGAGGTAGTTTGCACTTCCTCAAATGAGATTGTCGTGTTTACCCATAATTGAAAACATAAAGGTATTATATAACAGAAAAATAAAGTAGAAAAAATAAAAAAAATTCATTATATACATCATATATAAATAGAGTTTCATCTTAATGTCCACCATGATAGGTGGTCAGAGAAAATTGAACAATCATCGTCTCGTGAGGCGTTATCTTGCTATCCACAGAAACGGTACGGTCTTCACCCATTAGATGGAGGTGTGTGTATGTACAGTTCTAAAAATTATCATAAAACCATCCAAGTATATTTAAGATACTAGTTTTGTTAAAAAATAATGGAATACAAAGAGTGTGGGGTTGTAGATGTAAAATAAAAGAAAATAAGTTAAGAAAAACTGTTATCATTAATTTGGGTAACATCCTTTGGTTGGAAACAAAAGAGCTTCCTCAATTTCATTCTGCCTAATGTAAGGCTTCTAGGAGGAGAAGAGGGATATAGGGAGCTTAATTGGGAAGAGTTTGGATGATCCAAAAGGCTTGAGAGGTGTGTGTAATTGGATATAATTGATGGAATTTTATAAGGGGGAGGAAGGCCTCTTTAGGAATGTGTGATAATATTTTTTTATTATATAATTATTTTCGGTTTCTAACAGTCCAAAACTAAATAATGTTGAAAATAAGATGACTCATGGTCAAAATAAAGTTAGACAATACAAATTGGACAAGTTTTGGATGTTAATTTATTATTTATAATCTTATTTATTTAAATTATTTATTAATGAGGTAAACACTGAATCATTATTTTGTCATAAATAATTTAATTTATTCGATATCTAAAAATTATAAAAAAATATACCGAAATGTAGGAAATATTTTTTTCCTTCCAATTAATATTTATAGTCAAAGCAATTACTTATATAACACAAAATAAAAATTAATTTACTAAAAGATTTTCGTTTATGACATTTTTGCCTTTACATTTAATTAATTAATCTAAAGTTACATTATCATTCATAAGTGGCTCACTAGGGTCCCCACAATTGAACCAATGATTCCCATGGTCAGCCATTAATCATCTAATATGTTTAGGGCAATTGTTATGGTAATTTTGAATTATTACAATATTCTTTTTAACTTGAATTACACTATTTACCTTTAAATGCGGTAACTAAAAGCCAAAAGATACAATTCACCAAAAATTATATTCATCTTATTGAACAAAATATTACTTACTAATAACTTACACATATGTCAGAACTTCTAAATTCAATTCCAAGAAGTCTTAAAATTTAATTTAAATGAAAAAGTATGTTTTTTTAACCACTACTAAGTGGTTTCACTATTATTTAATTTTTTTTTCAAAGAAATACAAAAAAATATGCCTAAGCTATATTTATATTTCGAATTCAATTTTTTTTCAATTTTACCAAATTCTAAAAATAGATGTTTAATTAACTAATTTAAACTTAATTCACATTGTTAAAACTAATAGCATGTTTTTAAGAAACAATAACTATCAAAAGATTGACACTTGTTTATGTCTACATTCAATGTGAAATAAATTTCAATGACCAAAATTAGATTAAATGGTAAAAACATATTCTAATTACACTCTAAAATAAATTAAAGAGATTATCTAACCATATAATTAAATTAGATTAAAACGATGTTTTTAATTAAAAAACAATATTTTTTACAATTAATTTAAAAATGAACATTATCAGAAAAAATACAAAATTTTTCAGAAATTAAATTTTGATATCCCCATTCTATAGAAGGATTTTATTTGGTACTTTAGATTGTATTAAAATGAAAAAAACTATATTTAATGTGGTATCACCATTAAAAGGTGGTAAATCAACCATTTCATGTAAATTAGGCTTAAAATTAGATTAATTCACATATTATGCCTCCAAATATTATTGGATAAATGTAAATACATTTAACAAACATGTTTAATCATATTCTAGTTTTCTTTTTTCATTCTCACTAATACAATGGATAGGATTTAACAACCATTTAAAATAATAATATTATATTAATAGTGTGAAACATAAGATTTCAAAAAAAACCCATGGTTGTGTATCTGGTACACTATCAAACATAGAAAATCCTTTTAAAGTAGAAATAATATTTAATTCAAAAATATTAATAAATATGAAAATATCGTATTCATCATTTACATGGGATGTTAGATATCTCCCCCTTTTGGAAATTGTGTCCTCACAAATTTTATTTACTTATTACAAAAAGTGGGGGTATTTATCCCTCATAGAATTTTTGGATTCACATGTTGCCTCTAAAAACATATGTTTTGTCCACATAACCTTTACCTAGTTATTTACCATATTCTGGAACACATTATCTCTTCAGTCATGAATCTGGATATGTTGTTCTTCAAAACAGAGACTCTCTGCAAACTGAACTATCTCTAGGCTCAAAACATGAGATGGATCTGGAATAGACTTTGTCAACATTGAATCATGAAAAAAATTGTGTACATTGGGTAAACATGGAGGTAAATCCACTATATATGAAACTGATCCAACTTTCTATAGAATTTCATAGGGTCCAATCAACCTCGGACACATCTTTCCCTTCTTAAAAAAACGCATCACACTTTTCCATGGAGAAACATTGAAAATACATTATCACCTTCCTCAAAAGAATGATCATTTCTCTGGTTATCTGCATAACTAATCTACCTAATCTGAGCTATTCTCATGTTCTTCTGAATCAACATAACTTTATATGCCATCTCTTCTACCAATCTGGTCCCATCATCTTGCTTTCACCTACTTGATCTCAAAAAGTTGATGTTCGACACCATTTTCTATATAATTCCTCAAATAGTGCCATCTGTATACTGAAATGAAATCTTTTGTTATACAAAAACTCTACCAAAGAAAAATGTCAGTCCCAACATCCCTGATAATCCATCGAGAAAAGAACGTAACATATTATCCAATGTATGAATTGTTCGTTTTGATTTCCCATCTTATTGAGGATGAATTGCTTTAATAAAATTTATTTTTGTACCCAACGTCTTCTGAAGGCCATTCCAAAATTTAGAAGTAAACATTGGATCATAATCAGATACAATGGAGTGAGGAACTCCATGCAACCTGACTATATATTTAAAATATACCTGAGAAAGTTTATTTATTGACAACGTTTCACGAATATCAAGTTAATGAGCATATTTTTTCAATTGATCAACAATAACCCATATTGGTTTATTATCCTGAGATATATTTGGTAATCACACAATGAAGTCTATTTATATATTTATCCATTTCTACTAGGGCATCGGTAAAGGCTGAAGCATCTATTTCTGTAACTGCCACCCAAATTTAACCTGATAACAAGTCAAACACTTCACAGTAAAATCCCCAATATCTTTTTTCATTCCATCCCACCTGTAATACTCCAAAAGACCTCTATACATCTATGTACTGCAAGGATGAACTGATAATGTGGAACTATGAGCTTCAAATTACAACACATTCTTCAACTATGAATCACAAGGCACACATAATCTCTTTCCAAATCTCAAAACAAAATCATTATCAATGTTAAATTGAAGAAACAGACCCTTCAGAACCATCTCTACCATTTTCTATAACTCAATGTCTTCCTCCCATGCTTGCTTAATTGTATCTGATAGAGATGATCTCACTGACACTTGATACAAAATAAAATAATTATCTACACCAAAAACTTCTATGAAAAAGTTTAACAAATAAAAAACCAAAGGATCTCATTCCAAAAGTAACATGGTTAATTGAGTGTCACATTTTCGACTCAAAGCATCAGACACTTTATTTTTTTTTTCTCAGATGGTAATGGATCATGAAATCATAAGCTTTGATTAATTCCAGCCATCTCCTCTATCTCGTGTTTAATTCATTTTGATTGAATATATACTTAAACCATTTGTGATCAATATATATTTCACATTTTACTCCATACAAATGATGCCTCAATATTTTTAATGCAAAAACAATAGCATCTAATTATAAATGATTTGTAGGGAAATTTAACTCATCTAGTTTCAACTAACGTAAAGTATATTAAATCACCAGATCATTCTAAATTAGTACATAACTATGTACTTTCAACAAAGAATCACTGCATATAAAAAACTCTCCAATTCTGGATAGCAGTTCCAAAACTGGAGTGTTCACCAATCTTCTTTTCAATTCCTTTAAACAATCTTCACATTCGTTTTTCCAGATGAACTTAACACCTTTTCGAGTTAACATAGTCATTGGACTAGATAACCATGAAAACATTTCAACAAACCTCTAGTAACAACCATCTAAACCAAGAAAACTTTGAATCTTGGTAATATTTGTGGGTCTTGGACATTCTTCAACAACATTTGTTTTTGCATTATCATCCTTTAGGAATTTTTTTTTTAAACAATGTGACCAAGGAAAGAAATTTTTAGAAACCAAAACCCACACTTTCTGAATTTCCCTTACTATTTCCTTTCATTTATGGTTTGAAATAAAACCCTTAAATGAATTTCATTTTCATATTTACTTTTAGAATAAACCAAAATATCACCAATGAACACAACCACAAACTTATCCAAGAACTCATGTAAAATTTTATTCATAAGATCCATGAATACAGCAGGTGCATTGGTTAAACAAAAATGCATTACTACAAATTCATAATGGCCATATCTTATATGAAATTTGGTCTTAGTAATGTCTACTTCCTTTACATTAAACTAATGGTACCCCGACCTTAAATCAATCTTCGAAAAATATTGAGCTCCCTAGAGATTATCAAACAAATCATCGATATGAGGAAAATGATACTTATTTTTAACAATTTTTTTAATCAATTCTCTATAATCAATGAAAAGTCTCATTGGACCATATTTCTATTTAATAAACAATATAGGAGAACCCCATGGTGATGTGATTGGTTGAATGAAACCATAATAAAATTAATCCTGTAATTGCTTCTTTAACTCTAAAAGTTCAATTTTTTCCTTTCAATAGGTGGTTTTGATATTGGATTAGCATCATGAACTAATTCAAATGTAAATTCAACATCTCGATTGGGTTTAATACAAGGGAACTCATCAGGAAAAACATTAACTTACTCAATTACTATTGGTGCATCATTAATCTGAATAGTTTCTTTGTTTTCAACAATATATGCATGGTGACATTCATTATAATCTATTATTAATTTCTCAGCTTCCTGATATGTTATCAAATGCGAGGGTTTATTCTTGTATACAATCGGAAAATTATTCTGAAAAAAACCACATTAGATCTGTAGTCAATCTTAGTATGATAAACAGAATGCCAATCCATACCCAAAATAACATCAAACTCTACTAGAGGCAAAGCAATAAGTTTTTCAGGTAGATTCTTTCCCCACAGAAGGACAAGAATGTTCTTATTTATTATTTTTGTCTCAAAATTTCCTCCAGGTTGTTTTACAATAAGTTTTGTATTCATATCTTGAGATGAAATTGCTAATTTAATAGAAAAATTCTCTGAAATTAAAGAGTGTATAGACCCTGAATCAAACAACACATTGGCATTATATGAACAAACAAAACATTACCTAATACAACATCGCTTGATGCCACAACATCTACTGAAGTAGTTGCAAAGGATTTCACAACCCATTTCTTCTTGTAATCTAGCTGCTTTCCTTCGGTTGAGTTTTTTGTTGGTCACTCTTTTGCATAATGAACAATTTCATTGTACATAAAACATTTTTCTCATAGTAAATTATATTTTGTCTTACCATTACCCAGATCATTTTCAATGCTATTACGAGCCTTATGTCCCATTTTACCACATCAGTAGAACATACCATCATTCAAAAGACATTCCCCGGTATTCTTTTTACAACAATTTTCCCAAATTGTAAACATAAGTTTCTTACCATCAGACTTTTTTGAAGTGTTCTTCCATTTCAGCTGCCAACTGGACCCCTTATATTGATACTTTTCAAAGAATACATGATAATCAAAAAACCCCACTTCCACCTTCTCCGTGCAATGAACTATTTATCCATAACTTTAAGTCTCATTAGTAGATAAATCAATTTGATACTTTGGTTTTAATCCTGATTAAAAAAAAGTTGATTTTACTATCAAGATCTCGTATGAAATTTAAAGCATACCTTGTCAGTCGAGTGAATTTTGTCTCATAAATAGCCACTGAGACATATTGCTACCTCAATTCAATGAATTTGTTTTCGATCCTATGATGAACCACCTTAAGAAAATAATTCTTAAGATACATACCTTTGAATTCATCCCAATAAAGAGAATCAATCTATTCACTATCCCTGATATTTTTCACCATCGACCACCACAGATCAGCTTCACCATCAAAATGATAAATAGAAAGACTAAGGTTTTGATGTTCTGAACACCCCATGACATAAAAAATATTCTCATGTGATTTAATCCACACTTCTACTAGCACAGTGTCAGATGATCCTCTGAATGATAGGGGATGTTGCGTCATGAAATGATTTACTACTGACATGTTCCAATGTGGTTTATTTTGCTGATCTCGTGAATGTATACAACCACCATTTATAGCCTGAGACCATTGTGTCATCACTACAACAAACTATTCCATTCTGATTTCGGCCATCTCAGGTTTCTGATTTGAAAGAATGTATTCCTCCTTATGTTATCCCAACATAGCCGCCATGTTTCCTCTATGGAAAACCATTCTGAACTCATAAATATCTTATGAGAAGAATCATGGTAATATGTAAATGTAATATGATTTCAATATTAACATAAATTACTTTATGTATATTAATTTAAAAATACCCTTACTCCAAAATTTATCTAAACGGTGCTCTGTTACCAACTATAAGGACCCATACTAAAACATTACTTAATATTGAATTAAATTAATAATTTACATTGAGGATCTTTTTAGGTTTAGAGTTTTTGAGAATTAGTACATAACTATTACATCTCAAAAGATTACAAAGTAGAAACTTCTACAAAGTTTCCATCTATTTCATAAAATAAAAAATCTTGAAAAAAAGAGTCAAGTCTAGTTCTAGGTTTTAACTGCATGACTTCTCCTTGATCCCATCCCTGACACTATTCATCTTTATTTCCTGTGAAAACATTTCAAAAACCTGAGATGAGCATAAAAATCCCAATAAGGGTTATAAAACAAAGAGATAACACATTTGATCATAAATACATACAAAACGTGAAATATTTTACTTTCCTCATGAAATCATATGATTTTATGAATAACGCATAGAAATCATAAATCATAAAGGTAACATGTGGCATCGAAAACATACTTAAATTATTTCTATCATAGCTACATAGAGAGTTAAATTTGAATACCCATCATAGTATATTCCTTAAATATCTTATGAGAAACATTCATGTTTACCTCTATCATGTTACGCAATTCATTGGGAAACTATCTCAGGCTCACCTGCCATAGGTTTATTATGAAACCACCCATATATGTAAATAATACTGATGAACCATAACATGATCAAAACACAAAACATAAGCATAAATGAAAGAAAAAATTTCCACATTTCAATAACAAAATATCATTTCAAGATATTTAAATAATAATCCATTCTAAAAATCATTTTCAATACCAAGATACATAAAAAGATTATATGGTATTTGTTACTTCCAAATAAAAACATTATGGATTGTTATGGATTCCAAAGATCAAATTATACTCGCAGCTGCGGAAAGGTCGGTGTCACCGCTTACGTTAAAAAACATTAATTTTTTTAATTTATTAAAACTCTTCATATAAAAAGATTCTCTTTGAATGAAATGAAAAGTAAAAGGGGTTTATACACAGTATAAAATAATTTTCTGTATAAAACTAAATATTCATCAATGAAAGGAGATTGAGACAAAGTCCCTTATCTCATGTCTGACATGACTTGATCGTTCCTTAATCTCCTGAATAATAAACTAATGATAATTTTTACATACATAAGAACCTATTTCAACTTTATTATTCTTTTTATATCACTTATTATCATGTTATAATCATTGTATAATAATTTAAGTTAATAACATTCATTTTGTCAATATTTGGTACTAGAGTAAAAAATAAACACCATATATTTACAAATTGTCCATGAATTCAATAGTCCATTATATCAAGAATGATATTCAATATTTATATATCATATATATATATATATATGTATATTAATAATAGTAAATATCATTTGGAGGTAATAAAGGAAATACACCGTTCATGGAGACGGTAAGCCTTACGTACACATGAACCGTACTATCTTTTCTGTTTCTTATTTTAATGTAATTAAAACATTTTGATACTTAGTTATATTATAATTTCAGTATAATATCCTATATTATATTATTAAATCCATTGGTTATATGTCCCACATATGGCATTAATGAGTCATATCACATTGAGTGGGTGGTAGTCCGCACTTTCTCAAATAAAATTATCACGTTTACCTATAATGGAAACCCTAAAGGTATTATATAAAAGAAAAATACAGAAGCATAAAGAAAACATAAACATAATATATATCATATATAAATATATTGTCATCTTAATTTTCACCATGATAGGCGGTAGAAGATAATCGAACAATCATCTTCTCGTGAGGCGTTAGCTTTCCATCAACAGAAACAGTATGTTCTTCATCCATTAGATGGAGGTGTGTGTAAGTATAGTTTTAATCCTACTCATAACAACATCCTTGTATATTGAGGATATTTGTTTTGTATAAAAAAGGTATAGGAAGAGTGTAGGGGTTGGAGAATTTAAATAAAAGAAAATAATTTAGAAAAAATGGTTACCTTCAATGTGGGTAACTTTCTTTGGTTTTAACCAAAAGGACTTCTTGAAGTGCCTTATGTAAAAGGTAAGGATTCTAGTAGGAGGATAGAGATGTAGAGAGATTACTTGGGAAGAGGTTGGATTTAAAAAATGTCTTGAGAGGGGTGTGGAATTGGTTAGATTTGAGGAAACTTTATAAGGGGTATGAGGGGCTCTTTAGGAATGTAGGATAATATTATTTTATTATATAATGATATTCGGTTTATAAAGTTCCATAAATGATTATATTAAATGATAAAATGAATTATGGTCGAAAAAAATCATCCAATAATAATTGTACAGGTTTTGGATGTTATTGTAATATTTATAATTTTATTTAATTAAATGATTTATTAATGAGGTAAACACTGCATCATTATTGTGTCAATAATAATTTATTTTATTTTATATCTAAAAATAAAAAAATTACATAATGTAGGACATTGGTTTCTCATTTAAATTAATATTTATAATAAAAAATATTACTTATATAAAACCATATAAAAATTAATTTACTGAAAGATATTTGTTTATGTTATTTTTGCATTTATATTAAATTAATTAATCTAAAGTGTCATTGTCATTCATTAGTGTCTCCATGGGGTCTCAAAACAAACCCAAGGATTCCCATGGTCAGACATTACTCATCCAATAAGGTTAGGACAAGTGTTAAGTTAATGTTGAATTAATACAATATTCTTTTTACAATGAATTTCCATATTTACCTTTAACCACGGTTAATAAATGTAAAAAGACACTATTCACCATAAATTATTTTCATCTTATTGAATCACATTTCACTTACCAATAACATCAATGATTGTTGGATTTTCGAAATTTATTTCACCTAAGTGGTAAAATTTCATTTAAATTAAAAAGACAGTTTTTTAACTACTACTACGTGGTTTCACTATTCATCAAAAAAATGATGTTTTTCTTAAAAATACAAAAAATTATCCAATTCTATATTTGATATTCTGAATTCAAAATTGATTTCTACTTTACTAAATTATAAAAATATAATTTTAATTATTTAATTTGTAATTAATTCTCATTGTGTAAATAAATACCATGTTTTTAAGAAACAATAACAATCAAAAGGATGACACTTGTCTGTGTCCACATTCAATGCAAAATTAATCTCAATGACCAAAATTGGATTAAATGGTTAAAATATTTCTTAATTAAAATTTAAATACAAATAAAATATAATCTATCCATAAAAATAAATTAGATTAAAATAGAGTTTTGAATTAAAATATAACATTTTTCCCTAAGGATTAAAAAATGAACTTTTTCGTAAAAATTCATAAAATTTACACTAAGTAAATTTTGATGTACCCATTATGAAGAAATATTTTATTTGTTCAATTTAAATGTATTAATTTGGAAAAAAAACTATATTTAATGAGTTTCTACAATTTAAAGGTGGAAAATCGACAATTTAATATAAATTATGCTTAAAATTATATTCATTCACATTTTAAGACTCTAACTAATATTGGATAAATGTAAATACATTTAACAAACATGTATAATCATATTGTAGTTAGTGTTTTTCATTCTTGTCAATACAATGGCTAAGGGATAACAACCATTTAATATAATAATTCTATATTATTAGTTTGCAACGTAAGATTTCAATGAAACCTTTTGTTGCATATTGGGTATGCTATCGAACATGGAATCTCTTTTAAAGTAAATTTAATATTTAATTCACAAATGTTAATAAATATGAAAATCTATTATTCTTAATTTACATAGGATGGTACATCATTCCATCTTTTGGAAATTGCATCCTCACAATTTTGATTCACTTATCTAAATAGATGGGGGTGGTTATACCTCATAGCATTTTCAGATTCCCAGGTAGCCTCTTTTACCATATGGTTATTCCACAAAACCATTACCTTGTGAATTACCTTATACCGAAAAACATTTGTGTCTTTAGTCAAGAATATGGACTGGTTGTTATTCAAAAGATTGATTCTCTTCCAACTGAACTACCTCTGGTCTCAAAACATGAGAGGGATCTGGCATATACTTTCTCAACATCGAAATTTGTAAAACATTGTGTACCTAGGATAAAATTGAAGGTAAAGCCACTATATAAACTATTGATCCAACATTCTCCAGAATTTCATAAGGTCCAATGATCCTCGAACTCTGCTTTCCATTCTTACCAAAACACATCACACATTTCCATGGAGAAACATTGAGAATGACAAGATCACCTATCTCAAAAGATAGATCATTTCTCTAGTAATCTGCCTAACTTATCTGCCTACTCTGGGTTGTTCTTATGTTCATCTGAATCAACTGAACATTCTCTTCCATCTCTTCTACCAATTCTAGTCCCATCAGCTTCCCTTCACAAACTTCATCCCAAAAAAGTTGTAGTTCGACAACGCTTTCCAAATAATGACCCAAATGGGGCAATCTGTATACTAGAATGATAACTATTATTATAATAAAATTTATCCAAAGAAAAATGTTGGTCCCATCTTCCCAGATAATCCATTGAGCAAGGACATAACATATCCTCCAATGTTTGAATTGTTCGTTCTGATTGCCCATCAGATTGAGGATGAAAATCTCTACTAAAATTTAATTCAGTACCCAATGACTTTGGAAGGCCTTTCCAATAGTAAAAAGTAAACCGGAATTCACGATCAGATAAAATGGAGAGGGTAACTCCATGATACCTAAATATTTCTTTAACATAAAATTGAGAAACATGATGTAGAGACAATGTATCTCGAATATGGATGAAATTAGAAGATTTAGTCAATCTATCCACAATAACCCAAACTGAATTTTTAATTCGAGATGTATTTGGTAATCCCAAAACGAAGTATATTAATATATTTTCCAATTTCCACTCTGACACTGGTAATGGCTGAAGCATCGCTTTTAGTAACTACCAATATTCTTAAACATGCTGAAAAGTCAAACACATCACAATAAAATCAGCAATATCTCTTTTTAGTCTAACCCGCCAATAATACTTCTTAATATCTCTGTACATATTAGTACTACCATGATGAACTGAACCATCTATATGATTTTCTGTAACTCACTATCTTCCTTATGTGCATGCTTAATTCTGTCTGATAGAGATGGTTTCACTGACACCTGATACAAAAAAAAGAATTTTCTGCACCAACAAATTATATTTCAAAGTTAATCAAATAAAAAACCAAAGGATATTGTTCCAAACGTAACATGGTTAATGAATCAATACTTTTCCTACTCAAAGAAGAAGCAACTTTATTTGATTTTCCATGATGGTTGTGGATCATGAAATAAAAATCCTTGATTAATTCCATCTATCTCCTCTATCTCATGTTTATTTCATTTTGAGTGAATATATTCTTTATTCTTTTGTGATCATTATATATTTCACATTTTAATCCATACAGATGATGACTCCATATTTTTTAAGAAAAAACAACCGTAGCTAATTTAAAATCATGTGTAGGTTAATTTAACTTTTGTGGTTTCAACTAAGAAGATGAAGATGCAATTAACGGATCATTCTGCATTAGGACACAACTATTACATTTCAACGAAGCATCACGGTATATAACAAACTCACCATTTATAGATGGAAGTTCCAAATCTGGAGCATTCACCAATCATCTTTTCAATTCATAAAAACAAACATCACATTTGTTTGTCCAGATAAACTTTACACCTTCTCAAGTTAACTTAGTCACTGGACTAGATAACTGTGAATCTTTTTCAACAAACCTCTTGTAATAACCTTCCAAACCATGAAAACTAATAATCTTGGTTATATTTTTTGGTCTTGGCCATTCTTCAACAACTTTTGTTTTAGAAGTATCAACCGTTATGCCATTTATTATAACAATGTGACCATGGAAAGAAATTTGGTGAACCCAAAACTCACACTTTCTGAATTTCCCATACAATTTCTTCTAATTTAATGATTTCAAGAAAACCCTTAAATTAATTTCATGTTCCTATTTACTTTTGGAATAATCCAAAGTATAATCAATTAATACAACCACAAACTTATCCATGAACTAAAAGAAAATTCTTTTCATAAGATCCATGAACACATCAGGTGAATTGGTTACACCAAAAATCATTACAACAAATTCATAATGGCCATATCTTATACAAAATTTGGTTTTTTAAATGTCTACTTCCATTACATTCAACTGATGGTACCCCATCCTCAAATCAATCTTCGAAAAATACTGAGCTCCCTAGAGCTGATCAATCAAATCATCGATATAAGGAAAAGGATTCTTATTTTTAATATTGATTTTATTCAATGATCAATAATCAATTAAATGTATCATTGAACTGTCTTTCTTTTTAAAAAACAATACAAGAGCACCCCATGGTGATGTGCTAGGTCGAATGAAACCTTTATTTAATAACTCTAAAAATTGATTATTTAACTCTAAAAGTTCAATTTGATCCATTCGATATGGGGTTTTGAAATTTTCTCAGCATCAGAAACTAAGTCAACAGTATATTCAACTTCCGGATCAGGTATAATATCAGGCAACTCATCAAGAAAAATCATCAGGTTACTCATTTACCACTGGCACATCATTAATCCGAACAGTTTATTTGTTTTTAATAATATGTTAAAGTTAACATTCATTTCCATCTTTTAATATTTTTCTGAGCTTCCTGGTATGTTATAAAAAACAAGGTTTCATTCTTCTATATAATATGAAAATCATTCTAAAAAGAAACATCTTTATATATGCAGTCAATCTTATCATGATAAACATAAATCAAATCCATACCCAAAATAACATCAAACTCTACTTGAGAAAAAACAATAAGGATTGCAGGTAGATTATTTCTACACATAAGGAAAATAATGTTCTTATGTTTTCTTTTTGTCTCAACATTTCCTCTATGTGTCTTTATTGTAAGCTCTATATTCATATCTTGAGATGGAATTTCCAATTTACTAGAATACTTCTAAAAAATGAAGAGTGTATAGACCCTGAATCAAAAAACACATTGGCAAAATCTCAAAAAACAAACACTATACCTAATACTACTTTATTTGATGGCCAAAAATCTGCTGAAGTAGTTTCAAAGGATTTCAACACCACTTTCTTCTTGTAGTCTTGATGCTTTCCTTTGGTTGAGTTATTTTTAGGACACTCATTTTCGTAATGACCCATTTAATTTCACTAAAATAATTTCGTGGATGTAAATCCGTTTTTGTCTTACCATTACCTGATCATTTTCAGTGCAATTATGAGCCTTATGTCCCATTTTACCATGTCGGTAGCACTAACCAGAATTCAAAAAACATTCCCCAACATACTTTTTACTACAATTTTCACAAACTGTAAACTAATGTTTGTTACCGTCATGCTTTTTTGAAGAGTCCTTCCATTTTTCCTACCACCTCACCCTCTTATTCTATTGCTTTTCAAATAATACATGATCATTGAAAAACTCCATTTCCCCCTTCTCCTCCCAACGAACAAGTTTTTCATAACATTTGAACTCACTAGAATCTAAATACCTTTTATACATTGGATTTAATTCTAAGTAATTTTTTTTGATTTTACTATCAATATCTCGTATGAAATTTAGAGAATAAATTTCTAGTCTAGTGTATTTTTCTTCATAAATAGACACAAAGTCATCTTCATGCCTCAATTGAAGGAATTTTTTTCCATCCTAAGATGAAAACCTTAGGAAAATATTTTTCAAGAAACATACCTTTGAATTCATCACAATAAAGTGAATCAATCTCCCCATTATCCCTAATATTTTTCACCATTGACCACCACTGATCAGTATCACCTTAAATATGGTAAATACAAATTCTAAAATTTTGATGTTCTGAACACCCAATGACATCAAAAACTTTCTCTAGTGCTTTAATCCAACATTTTTATAACACAGGGTCAGATGATCCTCTGAATGATGGGGGATTTTTCCTCATGAAAGGTTGTACTACTGAAATTTTATTCTGTGGATGATCTGGCTAATCTCTTGCATGGATACCACCACCATTTATAGCATGATTCTATTGTACCATCACTGCAACTAATTATTCGATTCCGATTCCAACCATATCAGGTTGCTGATTTCAAAGGCTATCTACCTCTTGATGTAATCCCAACATAGTTTCCCTATTTATATTGCAGAAAACCTTTCTAGACACAGAAATATCTTATGAGATGCAACATGGTAGTCTTTAAATGCTATATGATTTCAATATTATCACAAATTACATTATGGATATTAATTTAACAAATAATCTAACTCCTAATGAAATTTAAACCAACATATGATACAAACTATAATGGACCAACCTTAAACATTACATAATATTGAATTAAGATAAAAATTGACAATGAGGATCATTTCAGTTTTAGTGATTTAGCGAATTAAGACATAACTATTACATCTCCAAAGAATAAAAAGCAAACACTTCTACACTGTTTCCATTTTTTCAGAAAATAATAACTCTTGAAAAAAATAACAATTTCTAGTTCCAGGCTTAAGAAAACATGTCTTTTCCTTGATCACATCCTTGACTCTATTCATATTTAAGTCCTGTGAAAACATTTAAAAACATGGTATGAGCATAAAAATCTTAGTAAGGGTTATAAAACAAATATATAAAACATGTGTTCATAAATACTTAAAAAACATGAACTCTTTTACTTACCCAATGAAATCATATGATTTTATGAATAACACATAGGAATAATAAATCGTAAAGGTAACATGTGGTATTCATAACATACTTATATTGTAGCTATCACAGCTACATAGACAGTTACTTTGGAATAACCATCACAGTATATTCCCTAAATCTCTTAGGAGAAACATTCACATTTGTATCAGTTACATTATCAGTTTCATTAAAGATCTATCTCGGGCTCACACGCTCTAGGTTTATAACAGAACCACCTATATACGTAAATAATTCCCAAGAACCATAACATGATCATAACACATAACATGGCATTAAGGAAAGATAACATTTCCACATTTAAATAAAAAATATCATTTCAAGCTATTGATATAAAAATTCCATTACAAAAATCAACTTCAAAATAAAAAATATGTAAAAAAGAGTATCTGGTATTTATTTCTTCCTTTTAAAAACATTAAGACTTGTTATGGAAGCCATAGAACAAATAATACCCGTGGTGGCAGAATGTTTTTTGTCGCCGCATATGTTAAAAAAACATTTCTTTTTGTTATTTAGTAAAATGATTCATATAAAAATATTCCATTTGAATGAAATGAACAGTCAATGATGTTTATACACTGTATAAAATAAATTCTTTTATAAAACTAAATTTTCCTTAATGAATGAAGATTGAGACAAAGTCCTTTACCTCATGTCTGACTTGACTCGATCGTTCTTTAATATCCTGAATAATAATATAATTTTAATTTATAATTTCCTAAGAATTTTTTTCAAGTTTATTATTCCTTTTATATCACTTATTATCATGTTATCACCATTATGTAATCATTCATGTTAATAACGGTCATTTTGTCTATATTTGGTACTTGAGTAAAAAATGAACAACTTATATTTACAAGTTTTCCATACGGTCAATAGTCCATTATATCCAGAATGATATTCATTATTTATATATCATATATATCAAGTATATATGTATATTTACAAGAGTACATATCATTTGGAGGTAAGAAATGAAATGCACCGTTCATGGAGATGGTAAGTCGTACGTACACATGAACGCTACTTTAATTTCTATTTTTTATTTTAATGGAATTAAAAAATAATGACACATAGGTATATTATAATTCCAGTATAATATCATATATAATTTCATTAACAACAACATTTATACGACCCACATATTTCATTAACGAGTCATATCACTTTGAGGGAGCGGTAGTCCGCACATCCTCAAATGAAATTATCGCATTAACCAATACCGGAAAGCATAAGGGTATTATATAAAATAAAAATATAGAAGCATAAAGAAAACATAAACATAATATATATCATATATAAATATAGTGTCATCTTAATGGCCACCTTTATAGGCGGTAGGAGATAATTGATCAATCATCATCTCGTGTGGCGTTAGTTTGCTATCCACAAAAATAGTATGTTCTTTACCCATTAAATTGAGGTGTGTGTATGTGTAGTTCGAATATTTCTCATAAAAACATTATATTATATTTACAATAATTGTGTAGTTATAAAATAAAGGAATAAAAAGAGTTTAGTGGTTGGATAAGTAAAATAAATGAAATGAAGTTAAGAAAAATGATCACCTTTAATTTGGGTAACTTCCTTTGGTTAGAACCAAAATGACTTCTTGAAGTTTTTTATTCCTAGGATATGGTTTCTAGTAGGAGGATAGGGATATAGGAAGATAAATTGGGAAGAAGTGTGACGAACCAAAAGTCATGAGAGGTGTGTGTAATTGGTTAGATGTGAGGGTTTTTTGTAAGGGGGGGCATGGGTTCTTTAGGAAAGTGTGATAATATTATTTTATTATAAAATGATATTCGATTTCATAATGTCCAAAAAAAAATTAATTTGAATATATGATGAATAATGGTTGAATTAAAATCATCCAATAAGAATTTCACAAGTCTTCCATGTTATTTTAATATTTATAATCTTATTTATATAAAAGATTTATTAATTATGTAAACACTAAATCATTATTCTGTCATAAATAATTTAATTTACTCGATATATAAAAATTATAAAAAAATACCATGATGTAGGAAGTAATTCTAAATTTCCAATGAATTTGTATAGTCAATATTATTATTATATAACACCATATAAAAATTAATTTACTAAAGATTTTTGTTTGTGTCACTTTTGCCTTTACAGTAAATTAATTATTCTAATGTGTCATTGTCATTGATAAATGGCTCCATGAGGTCCCAAAATATACCAATGGATGAAAATTGTCAGATATTACTAATCTAATAAAGTTTGGACAAATGTTAATGTAATTTATAATTATTAAAATATTCTTTTTACCTAGAATTACTTTATTTACCGTTATCCGCAGTAAATAAATGTCAAAAGTTACTACTCACCAAAAATTATTTTCATCTTGTTGAAACACATTTTACATACTAATAACAATAATTTATGATTTATTTTAGAAATTAAATTCATATAAGTGGTTTCATTTAAATGAAAACTACTACTATGTGGTTTCATTATTCATTAATAATTGATGTTTTTAAGAAAAATACCAACAATTAAGCCTAAGCTATATTTGATATTCCAAATTCAAAAATAATGTCTATTTTACCAAATTATATACATATAATTTTAACTAATTAGTATAAAATTAATTACCATTGCTAAAAGAAATAGTGTGTTTTTAAGAAACAATAACTTTCCAATGATTGACACTTGTTTATGTCTAATTTCAAAGTGAAATTAATTTCAATGAATAGAATTGGATTAAATGGAAAAAATATATACTAATTACACATTAAAACCAATTAAAAAGATAATCTAACCATATATATAAATTAGATTAAAACATAGTTTTCAATTACAATACAATATTTTTAACAATTCATTAATAACTGATCTTTGTCGAAAAAATTCCAAAAAAAATTTACATATTAAATTTTTATGTACCCATTCTATAGAAGGATGTTATTCGGTAAATTTGAATGTATTAAAGTGAAAAAAATATATATTTAATGATGGATCTCTATTAAAAAGAGGTAAATCGGCCATTGAATATAAATTATTCTTAAAATTATATTCATTAACATTTTAATCCACTGACTATTATTGGATAAATGTAAATAAATTTAAAAAACATGTATAATAATATTATAGTTAGTTTTGTTCATTACTTCCAATACAATGGCTAGGAGTTAACTACCATATAAAATAATAATATTATATTATTAATGTGCAATATAAGATTTCAATAAAACCCGATGTTGCTTATCGGTTACGCTATCAAACATAGAAACCCTTTAAAAGTAAAATTAATATTTAATTCACAAAACATAATAAATTTAATAATATCTTATTCTTCACTTAACTGGGATGTTATAGGTATATCACATGTTAATAATAAAAAAACATGGACACATGATATGTGAGACAAATAATAATGGTAACATATTTCCCAATTTTATTTCAATCAAAAAACTATCTATCTTTAACATGTCATAAAAGTGGAAAAATATCATCATGGATATGCTCCAAATGAAGATATGACAATCATCAAGCCCAACCACACTGAGTTTAGCTAATTTAGCATTAATAATATCATTATTAGGGTATAAATGTATAAAGGTTCCATTATTATTATCTCAATAGTCACATGTATTAAGGATTGATAACATGAAAACACAACTAAGTGTATTGTTGATTGTATGACATTCTGAGTGATATACATTAGTATATCAATCTAATAAATAAACCTATACTTATTACCCTAGGATTATATTTCTGTTATTACATATATAAATCAATATAAGGAATAAAAAACTCTATTAAATATAAATATATTATATCATTAAAAAAGATACTACAACATAATTATCATTGATTCAGGATAAATCAATATCATATTTAATGTGATGTTATCATTCGACTGTTCAGCTAAAGTAAAATTGAAGAACACATTATTGAATAATAATTGGATAGTTACATTATTAGAATATTATTATTCATTTGAATGCATTCAACCAATATATCATGTGTTTGACACCTTTATATTCGATATACGATCATATTGTTGGTACGATAATGGTTATGTGATAAATTATGATACATTCTCATCTGTATCAACCTAACTAATCTTTTAATTTACCCCATTATTGATCTCTTATACGATATGACATTTATAATGATTTTTTATTCCTTTTAAATGACTATCATTCCTTATAAAATGAAACAATTCCATTGTATTTGAAATTTATATTGAATTCTCCCATTTTTCTATAAACAACACCATGATCAAAAATGAACAACTTGATCCAAGTTCATTCCATCACATTATCTGATGCAATGTTGTATTCTTCCTCTATTGTCACATTTTTCATAAAGGCAGATTTGGATCTACACAAATTATTTTCATTTTAATTAAATAAATAAATCAATATTGACATTTCTTATCATCATTTTCATTTATCGGAACCAACATTTGTATATTAATTATCAATTAGCTCATCATATACTTGAAGGACCAAGAACACAATCATAGTATATCTCCTAATAATAAGTATGGTACTAAAAGAAATCTAGTGACTCTCTCCATGATTGGATTCATGTCTAATTGATGTGCTCAAATCATATGAGACACCTAGTCATGAACATAACAAGGAATATATAATAGTCCGTATTGGGAATTCATAAAGAATCATACCCATACTTTATAAATTTTAAAAAAATCAAAAATATTCATAATTTATTCCCATTAAATATTGCTAAATACTGTGTCTTGGAGTACACTGGGAAAAACTACATCAGCAATTTAACAAAATACTTTCTCTCACTCAGTACAAGAAAAATATTATATATATTTATATATATCCACATAAATTGTATGTAATCTGCATCCACAATTTATTTCGTTGGATAAAATTTACCCTTCCACATCATCATGTAGTTAAATTTCATGATTTAATTTCCAATAGTATATATGTCATATAAATAGAGAATTAGAATACTACTATAATTCCATTTTGACACTTGTATATAAAAGATCCATATGAATTCCTGATAAAATTAAACTGGTTGATAGCATTATGAAACATTATATTCCAACTCTTAGAGGATTTATTTTTCCTTAAAAGTAAAATTGTTAAAAACCCATAATATTCTCATTTGGAACATAAAATCCCTCATGTGGAATAATATAATCACCCTCTAATAAATTCACAGTATGGAATATTGTTTATAAATTATTTTATATATCCCATAAATATAATGGGATAATAAGGACTGAAAATATAAATGGAAAATATCAATGAAACTGGAAAAAACTTCTCTTTATAGTAAATACCAAGATAATGTTGACCCTCTTCCACAGGGTATAATTTATATGTGGATGCTCTACCATCTATTTTATATTTATTATAGAAACCCCACATTTACCATATATTTTATTCCCCTTTATGTATATTTACATAGTTCTAAAGAAGGTTTTTTTTAAATGCAGTACATCTCCAATCCATGTTTTTTTTATTTTTCAATGATAAAAAATCTCAATGGACACTTATAAGAAAGAAGGTTCATATCCTATGATTTTTTTATGATCATCATTTGTAATGAAAAATCCATATCACATAGATTCTTCAAAAATCCTACCAACCTATGTGGTTTATGTGAAATATGATTTGGTTATTCATGTATAACACATAATAATACACAGTTAACTTCTATTTAAGGATCACTAATTTTTTTTAGACTTGAACATTTACATGATCTATAGTATTTTGAAAATATCCTTTATATAGGTATTACTTATCATGAAAAAGAAATGTTTAAGACACAAACCCTACGTTATAAGTATATTATTAGAAATAATATTAATTAATTTCTTTTGATAACCAATAAATAATAACTAATCTAATTTAGAGATATGATTTATAGAAGGATAACTTTTAAAAATGGATTAATTTGCCTAAAATATTCATAGAAGTCAATTTGGGATATTTTCCAGTCTATACCTAATATATGTTCTTTGTGACTAAATTACCTACAATGTTTCTTAGTAGTAATGTTGTAGTATTTAAAGAATCCCAAAAAAATGAGATAATTTGGCCACAAAATCTAATCATCAATCAACCAATGTGTGAATATATATTATTACTTCATTCACATACACAACCACATTATTTTTTTCTTTGAGTATTTAATTGTGAAAAAAAATCCACAAATGATCAAACAAGCTATGAATTATTGGGTCAATTTTTCATAACCTTGATTCGATCAGAGGAATATAGTTCTTTTTATTATTTATTTATATAATTCATTCTACAAATATTTTATATTTTCAATACCTTCATATTTATGTGTCTTCGTAAATACATACTAAACTAACTTAACTTAAAAATAAAAGTAATAAGTACATAAATACACCAATATCATGTTTAGTCATTGGCCTATAGTTGGTGGTTGTTTTATTATAACGATGTATATAAATGGGTTTAAATCACTAATGATCGACTATTTTATTAGTCTTCATGAACAGTATACATACAGGGTTCCATTATTACAATAATAATTAATCATAGAACATAAAAAAGGAAAATAAACTCCTTCCTTGATAGTTGTTTTATGATTCCATCTCTGTAATCAGGGAGGGAAAAAATAAATGGTTTACCTAAAACACTCAGTACAAATTACACAAATAAACAAGAAAATAAGAAAATTTAGGAATGTGAAATAATTATACCAAGGTAAATAACTAAAAAATAGATCCCACCAACAATGTGGGAATGAAAAATACACTAACACATTTTTTCAACATGAAAATATCATAAAATTTTATAAAGAATTATTTAATGGAGAAATTTTCTAATAATTGGATGGCATGTATCTACATCGTGATCCATTATACCATCACAATGGTACATATATATATGGGTATAAACACATCTATTTCTTGTTAGAAAAAACATGTAGGGTTGGTCACCAACTTGTTTGTCTTAAGAGATATGTCAATGCATTGAGTAGATATATATATTTGGGTCTCATCCATCATTGAACGTACAAATACTTATTAATAAATATATTTAATTCATGAACAATATTATTGTAAGAAATATCTGTATTGAGTATAAGGTAATGATTTATCAATATTTGTCCAATTGAAAAAACATTCAATGAAAACACTAAATGTAAAAATTGTATACATGTAAGTCAACAAATATATCCATAAAACATAATATATAAATATTCAATAAAATACTGAACAAATGATGATCAAAAATAATAATGGCAGGTGAACATTCCTCAAAAACAAACAATATGTGTTGAATAAGACATATCTCATAGAAATAAAATTGATATTATAATCCATTTAACTTATGTCCTAAAATGTTCTTCACATATTCTTAATTTCATTTACAATAAAATTAGATTCATTTATTACTTAACATATAACCTATTATACATTTATTTGATTAATTTTAAATGTTTTATCCTCATATATGGCATTTTTTATGAGATATAGGATCCAATTTTTTCATTCATAGATTGTTATTTTTCCTTGATTTTCATGATTGGTTCACTTGTTTTCAGCTATTAATGTTTGTTTAAAATGTGAAATGTTTTCCATAATTCGAATTATATATTAATAATGAACTATATTTTTTTAATTAATATAATATATCATTCATTTATATTTTTTGAGAATGATTCATTAGATAAAACATTATTGAAAATGATTTAGTTTTGTTTTGATGTTTTTACGACCATCATGATCGTATGTCATTTTATTTAATATCATGATAATATATTGGTTCTTGAAAATATTATAACGTATAATATGTATAATAAAATCTTATTTAACAATAATAATGGTTAAATGACTAGATATGAATGTGGTAATGGAAAATTAAAATGTAGAGTCCATGATAGGGGAAAATCGACACTACACAAACTGTATTGCATTTTTAGAATAAAAGGGAGAGTAGAAGTGGTATGATCAGGGATATTCCATTACTATAGTAACATTTCATTATATATATTAGATACATTATTAATCATGCATGTTTGGATATAATCTATAAGGAAAGGATAAGGAAACAAAAGACAATAAAATAAATTATATGAGAACAAAAGTGAATTTTACCTATATTATAGAATCTACATGATAACATCCATAGGGCACTTGGGATTGGACTTTCGGTGAGATATGGAATACCAGGATGTAGAAGATAGTGTCGGTAGAGGAATAAAAATGAATAAAAGGATTCTTTGAGTCCTAGAAGGTTTGAGGAGAAGGGGTAGTTAGAGGTGGTATTTATAGTTGTGAACGAGGGGTGTTTTTTGTTATTTAATTAATTTAATTATTATTATGAAGAAATATTATAAATACTAGTCATTTAAATGAATATATATAGTAAATAGATAATAATTTTTCTCGATAATTGTACTTTCATATTCCACAAAACCATAATGGACTCAAAAATTCAATTATTTACTTATCATGTTAAATACCATAAATTATTTTTCTTCACTACTCTCCAAAAAAATATTTGAAGAACAATATCATAAACCAACCTAAATATTTTTAAATATTTTTAAATAAAAATTGTACCCCAATTTTTTAAAATACATTTCTAATTATGTGGAATCTTATTTTAAATTAAAATCATAATTTAGTCGAGGAGTATTGATTTTAAAATTTTAACATAATTTATGACACATTGAAAAAATTAATAAGGACTCATAAAATAATATTTGAATAAAAAAGAAACCAAATATTAATTTATAAATATATTTTGTTAAAGTAAATTTTATTTTAAAGGTTTAAATTAATGAAAAATTTTAAATAAACATGTATTATTTATAAAAATTCAAACATTTAAATTACTATTTTTAAATAATTTATTTTCTTATTATATTTTATAATTAATTAATATTTTCATTTCTGAAATCCATAAATTTCATTTATAATTTTATATGTGAGATTATTATGTTAATGGAAATATTATTATTTAAAATGTTTTTATAAATAATTAATTGAATTTAAGGTTGGATGATAGAATGTAAACTATAAAATAAATTTAATTTACTAAATATGATATATTCCCAATATCATAGTGTGTTATATTCTGACCTCCTTAAGAAATTTTATAGTTGGGGTTTTTCAATGAATATTTCCATCTAAACTGATTATTGTGGTTCTTCTTCATAACTTCTTCAATTTCCAACATTGCTTCTCCCATTTTTTGGTTTCTCCAAATAACATATACTAATTGATTCATCCTGTTTTTTTGTAACATTTTCTCTACTATTAATAAAATTTATAGGCACTTCACAATTGTAACTATAAAGTTGAATTCATACTTCTTAATGGGTGAGTACATGTGTTATATATATAATGTACTATTTATACAATGATATACCAAACACATCATAAATATTGGAGATAATTGGAGGAATTTATAAATTGTAAGATATGTCTTTAATTTTTTCCATGATTTAAAATTGTTTGATGTACCTTAGGCTTGGTTTTCCATTCTTACCAAAACATATTACAAAATTACTTGGAAATAATGTCATAATGACCCAATATTCCACTTGAAAACCCAAATTCAGTCACTAGTTGTCACCATAACTCATTTGCATACATTAACGTGCTCTAATGTGAGCCAGAATAGTCTATACCATTATCATTGTCTCATCAATATCTCCTAGAGGTATTTTTTTCTCTCTCACCAACTCCACCCAGACGCCTTGATTTTTGACCTCAATTTCCATATAATTATTTATAAGGATAAAATTTAAAACTAGTATTTATTAAATAATTGTAGTAAAATTATAAAAAATAAAAAAATTGATACAATATACCATGAATGTCATGGTAGAGTGATTTCAACATTTCTTCTAATGTTTGAATAGTCTTTTCAGACTATCTGTTGGTTTGAGGGTGGTATAGAGTACTCAAATGAGGATTAGTAACCAAAGACTTTTAAATACTCTTCAAAACATTTGATGTAAAATGTGGATATTAAATAGATACAATTGATATAGGGGATCAAAGAAGTCATACAACATCATTAATATAGATTATTTATTGGTTATCAGGGGGTAAATCCATTTTTATAGGAAAAAAAAAGCAGTTATTTTAATTTTACAAACAATTTCCCATATTTTATCATTCTTTCTATGAATCTGGTCTAATATAATGATGAAATATATAGTAAAAACTTCCCACCTCCACCTTCTATTTGGTAAATATTCATGATCTCAATAGTGTGTTTTCAATAGGCTGTCACTAATTAACAAACTATAAATTTTTACATAGAGCCAGCAATTTCCCACTTCCTATTGTCTTAGAGAAAGTGATCCCTTAATTCATTATGCATATTGGAACTAATAGGGTGTATAATAATATTTGAGCTATGAGCATCATCCAGTTTTTCCTTTTCACATTTTTGTATTGATGGAATACATAACACCTTACCAAATTTTATAATTCCAACCTCATACATGAATCCTTCTAATATTCCATCAATAATGGCTTTTATTTTATTTCTAAAATTCTTATCATCGAATTGAGGTATCATTATCTTCTCAAATATGGATGGATCATAAATCATTTGAAAAATTAGTGATGTTTCTCCTTTCATAATTATTCCTAAATTCATCTTTATTAAATCCATCAATATATGATCTTTATGAATCCTTATTTAGGTCATAAAAATGTGATATTTACTGCTTAATTCGTCTTATCCGTTATATTCTTCTTTAGGGTGTTAATGATTTTAGAAATAAATATTTTTGAGTAACTCGAGCCCTCATAATTGATTCAGGATATGTTATTTCATTGTAAATATTTTTTTTAAAATCATTTGATCCTTATATATATCAAAAAAAACATATAGAGACAATGTTCTTATATCTAGGAAATATTATGAATGATAAATCAAGATCATTAATTCTTTAATTTTTTCCATTATTATTCTACAATTTTGATGCATATTCAACATCATTATAATTTTAAATAAGGTCGCGACCCAAATCCTTTCACTAATGTTTTTATGTATATTAAAAGCCCATCATTTTCTAATGGTGGAGTCAAAATCATATATTAGAATAGTATTCTTCAATTCATCAAAACAATCATCACATTATTTTCTCTGTTAAAATATAACCCCATAACATCTGATCTTCGTTAACGGGTTCTCCCATATTAAAACATTATGAATGAAATTATCAAAGTAATATTCTAAACCAATGAAACTTGGTAGATTTATTATGAACATTTTCATAAGAAATATTTGAATTTATTTGTATTTATAGGATTAAATTATAATTCATTATTTGAGATAATATTGACAAGGAAGGAACTTTCATAATTGATGAATTCACTTGTGTTATGTTTACCATATAACACATTCCATAATGGGTCTTAAAATGATCTTCAAGATATTCTAAGGGCCCCAATTTATTTTAGAATAAACCATATTATCATCAATGAACACTAAAAATATCATCACGATATTCATTGAATACTCTCTTCATAGTATCCCTAAAAATTGATGGTGCATTACATTATCCAAATAAAATTACGATATACAAGTAATTTCCATACCATATTTGAGAATCTGTCTTCTGAAAACATTCCTACTTTACTACCGATTGATGATACCTACAATGAAGGTAAATCATAAAAAAATGTTGAGCTTCATGATTTTTATCTAGTAAATCATCAATGTGAGGAAGATTATAGTTGTTCTTTATGGTAATAGAATTTATTTTCCTATAGTCAATTCATAGCCTCAAAGATCTCTATTTATTCAAAAAAAGGGGATATGGGCTCTATAGGGAGAAAAACTAGGGAGATTAATTCTCTTATTACTCAACTACTATATTTGTTTCCCTACAATAACTAATTAATTATTGTCCACTCTATAACGAGTATATGACATTCGTCTTGAATCCTCAATTAATTAAAAGGTGAACTTGACATCACACATTGGGTGGATGACCTTGTAATTCAATAGAAAATACATCAATGTATTCAAATAAATTTTTCAAATCATCAACATGAAGATTACATTACTCTTTTCTATATGTTGTTTTGAAATATTTACCAAAAAATAAATTTAATAGAGCTATTAAGGATAGATTTATATAAGAATATCATAATTGAGTTTGTTTTATAATGATATGGTATTATACATCTTCCTCACAATTCACGATTTCCCTCTTCTTGAAATAAATTACGGCATCATATCTTAATAGGTTGTCCATAATAATGATTATATCAACATAAACTATAGGTATGATGATACAGTAATCAATTAAATGGAATTTATGTTTCATTAATGGAATATTTTAAAAAAATATTGCAATGATACTTTCCTTATGAATTTTTACACATAACTTGATTACTAGAAAAAATTATAATCATATTATTTTCATAAAAAATTGTGTACAAAATACTGTGATGATTTATATTCAAATATTGAATTTGAAAATGTTTATGATAGGATTATTTTATCTTCAAAAACATTATCAGTCAAATATACTTAATTTTGGTGATCACATAAGCATGGAAAAACCCATGTTGCCTCATTTGTGGTATATACCTTTAAAGTTTTGGACAAGGATTTGAATAATAACACATTAAATTATAGTTTATGAATTGGAGATCATTTATTTATTCTTATTCTAACAAAAATTGAACCGATGACCCTTTTATATGCGCTTATAAATAACATCCATGACTTTATTGAATTTCCCAAGATGGATATTTCCATAGTTTTTCAATATAGAAATTACTTCATTACCATATTTTTCATTGATGCTTCACCTTTAACATGTTTATGAGAAGACCTCTTCTTTTTATTTCTATTGAACATATAAGATCTTGATAATTGATAATCGTTTTTAATGGAACTTGATACTATTTCATCATATATTGAAAATGTTTGAGAATCCAGTCCAATTCAGATTTGTCAAAAAAACCATAAATAAAATGATAAATTTTTTTCAAATCACATATACCTATCCAGTATTATGATATTATATTAATAATGTTGAACTATAACTTTATTCATTCTCTTTAAACTATAGAATTTTTTATATGTTTCAATTTGTTTCTAACAAGTTAAATATTTACTGAAGAATGTTTCTATAAATTCATTAACCACTATGTGTTTTATGTAATATTCCATATTATTATTCTATATAAATAACCACCATTGATGAGAAACTCTTTTGTTAAAGTAAACTTCATTGAAAACATTTTATATTCATTTCACTATATTTCATGAAAAAATCATTTCAAAGTACATATTCCACTTCTTGGAAACCATTGGATTAGATGTACCACTAAATGAAGGGGTATTATGTTGTAATAATAAATCCCACATAGAGGTCATATTGTTATTTTTCATAAACTATCTAATCTCTCCAAATTTATTTATGATCTTCTCAGCTCCATCACTAACAATGTTGAATTTCTAAGTGGGGTAATCCACATATTGATTATGTGAAATAATTCTCATTATTTCATTAGGCACTATAACTAAATAATGGAAAACACAATGGTAGATCATAATCATCATGATTAACATGGAAATTCATTATAATGAATAATTGGATTTTCAAGTGTATCTAACATCTAGATCTCAACATTTCTACAAAACCTTTCTCTAATGCCAACTATAAAAACCCGGACACCAGTATCTGATTATTCGAGGTAATATAATTAAAATTGCATAGATATAATATATCAAATCAACAATAAATGAACTGTTTAGTATTATTGATGAAGTATATACATACAAATTTCACTTATTTGATTGGAAAATAAATACAAAAAAATAAAACGGAAAGTAAACTATGTCATTGACCCTTATTATATAATTCCATCTTCATAACCTGGAGAAGGAAAAAAATAAAATGGTGAGATCAAATGCTCATTAAGAGTTATATGAATATATAAGACATGAATACAAGTAATTAAGCCCTTAAAATAATGGAAATATAAATAAATTTAAAATACATGACACTGATAAACAGATAAGGGAAATACATCCATATATTTTATCATAGTGATAATCCCATGGTATGTAACAAATGAGTACTAAATGAAGAAAATGATTAATCCTTGGATGTCTTGTATTTATAACATGAACCATCGAACAATGATTTCTATTTACTTCTACAGGATGAAACCCATATTATTTTTCGTGGAATCCAACATAAAGTGTTTGTTAGTAATGTTTTTTTTCAAATGAGACATATCGATGCATCAAGATGTTATCTATTACTAGGTCCAACTAATTACTCTAAATACAAATCATTATTCATATATATATTTAATTAATCAATAATATGACTTATCAAAAATATTTACATTGAGTTTAAGGTATTTATTAATCAACGATTCCTAGTAAAAACAACACTCAAATATAACATTGTTTGTAAAAATAGTATACTATTATGAAAATAGTCATATCATGATACAAAAAAATATGGATATTAGATTCAGTATTCATTGAGTGATGATAGAAAATAAAAATACGTAGTATTAATACACATAGGATAAGCAATACGTGGTCAATATGACATAACATAGAGAAATAAAATTTAGAATTCCATCCACATACCTATGTTTTAAATGTGTTCTGGACTTGTAAATAATTTCATGGATATTCCAATTAGATAAATTAATTACTTAAATAATATGCATTTCTTCTTGTATTTAATTTTATAAAATTTTATTATGTTCACTTACATCAATTTTAATGAGTCATAAGATTCAATTTCATCACTCCAGGATTGTTAGTTTTCAATGTTTTCATGATCGGTTCACTTGTATACAGACATGGAAGTTAATGTAAAATTGAAATAGTTTCTCTAGAATTAAAATTATAAGATTTTAATTAAATAAAATATGTTTTATTGATCTTATATATCATTTTTATATATGGTATGAAAATTTATAATTCAATAAATCATTAATTAAAATGATATTATTTTGTTCTAGAGATTTATACCACCATCCGAAACTTATATAATTTTATTTAATATCATGCGTATATATTGGTTATCGAAAATTATATAACATATATTATTTATAATAAAATATTATTTGACAATAATTTTGTTTTTATTACAATCCGTGAATGTTTTCCTTCAATATAAAATCACATCATCCATGAAGGTTGTAAATCGACACATCCCAAAAGATGTTTGCATTTTTTGAATAAAAGGAAGAAGAGAAGGGGAATGATAATTGATATTCCATTTGAATAATAACATTATAGTGTATATAATATAATTTTGATATCATTCATGTTTTTTAGTTGTTTTCACTAGAGGATAAGATAATAAAATGACTTAAAAAATACTAAAAGTGATCGAAAGAGGATTTTACCTATTGTATTTCGTCTCTTTGATAACCCCAATAATGTATTTTTGATTGGACTTTTAATAATACTAGAAATTATAAGACATGAGTGAGAGTCAATGGACATAAATTTGGCATAATATCCGAATTATAGAAGGATTATAAGTTGTGATGATAAGGGGTAATTGAGTTGAGGTATTTATTGTGGGGGCAGGGGTGTTTTTGATTATTTTATACATTTGATTATTATTTTGAATATAAAATATAATTAGTGATGAATAACATGAATAAAAAATGTAATCAGATAAGTATAGGAATATATAATGGATATTTCATCATCCACACATCATCAATTACCCATAAATTTAATTATTTACTTATAATGAAAAATTCTATAAATTATCGCATTTCACTATTCACCAAAAATTCAACCATTTTCAAAATAAATCAAAAATTCACCATAACAATTTAATCATGATTATAAATAAAAATGTACTCAATTTTCAAAAAAAATTCTTTGTATCATAAATTTTATTTTTAATAAAAATCATTATTTATTTTAAAATTAGTGATTTATAAAATACAACTGATTTTCTAAACATATGAAAATTTAATTAAAGACTTATAAGATTATATTATAATAACAAGTAAAAAATTTATTATTTTAAAAATATATTTCATGGTGATAAGTTTTATTTTATTATATTATGTTATTTATAATATTTTAAGTCCACATTAATGATTTACAAAAATTCAAACACATTATTTATTAATTTAAAAACATTTCTTTACATGTTATATGATATAAAAATATCATATATTATTTTATGAGATACCATAATTTAATTTATAATTTCATATCTGAGTGCTTAATACTATATCATTTTTTATTTTGTCAATGTCAACTATCGAATAATTAATATATAATTAATAATATACATTATATTAATTCATGCAGTGTTATATGATATATTTATTACATTCAGAATATAATAAATCATTTCATTATTATAAATACAATATCTATTTTTCTTAAAAATGAATGAAAATCCCATATTTTGCAAAAGAAAAAAAATCACATTCATGACTATATGGGAAACATATCTATAAAAATCCAAATATTGGATCAATACAAAAGGTAATATAAAATCGTAAATATTGATATCTGCTAGGAAAACTCCTCTCCATCACCAACATGAAGATATAATTCACCCTCCATCAACTCCCAAATATTTATTTTTATTATCGTAATTACAATTGTGTGACACATACCACGTATCTAATTCCACTAAGCTAGAGTTGGAGAATCTAATTTCTTAAATATTAACATTTAGGTACTCCAAATATTTCTATTATGAACACTTATCAAATCTATATAATAATATTTAATTTTTTATAGTTCATAAATATTATTGATGTAAATATTATTAATGTAATTTATACTATAATATACATTAATTAAATATCATCAGGTGAGTAGCATATATTAAAACATTTCATCATGTGCATTCAGTGAAATTCTTCCCACGGAAATGATCAACTCAGACATCATATAAAATTAGGGAAGTAAAACAATTTTTAAAAATTACCAAGTCAATTTAGCATTTTTCTATTTATTAGAAATTTATTTTGGGAATTTTCCCAATCATAAAAATTATGATTATTGGATGGTTGAGTGGATGACCACTCACACAATATAATTAAAGTGCACCCAACATTATCAATACATAACTAGTTTTACAATCACAGTCTCTACAAGTATCAATTTGGTAAGAATCTAAAAAATATAATTTAAGGGGATTTTAGAACCATCAATTTAAAAAACATCACATTCATATAATGTTCATAAATATTATAACATATGTGACATTTATCATTAAAATTTTTATTTTCATTTTTGTATACATGGCTCCAAAAAACGTTTCTAAATTCTAATTCAAGCAAACAAATTATTGTGTTTATGATATATTAATGTGTATCTCTTTACACAACTGAGAAGGGTCTATTATTCACACATATTCGGAATACATTATATTCATACATATCAAAACTCATCATAGTAACAAGGAAAATAAAATCATTTTTGTAATTCAAAGATTTATAATAGATTTCCACAATCCGCAAGAGTAATACCTAAGAGACAAATTACTAACCCCATTCACATTCCATGTCATTTTAATCATCCAATAATATATGTTATATGAAACAATTTCCCTCTACCTTCGGTTACATTAAAAAGGGGAGAAATCAATTCATAAAAACATTATCACCTAATATGAAAAAACAATTCCCAACATATATTCCCATTCTCATAAATAATATACAAAATGACTTCATGGAAGATGAAAATTAAATATTATTATATCAACACAAACATAATGTGAAAGGATCTATATGAAAAAGAATTAATCAAATAAATTGGAAAACATAACATTCTACTTTCATTACCAAAGTACTAACGATGAATATAAATCAAATTTATCAAATTAATAAAAAATTTATTTTTATAATTATATATTTATTATAATTTTTATTAAATATAAATTTTATATATTTATTTCAATATGTACCCCTTTATATTTGATACTGAATAAAATTTATGAGATATTTCATAAATTATAAACATTTTAAAATTTACTATCTAAAATATAATCATTATATATAATCTAAATGTAAAATATTTTTTAAATTATAAACAATTTATAAATCACCTATTACAATTTCTAAAGAAACCATTTATTTTATTTATGATATAATTAATTGTATTTAATTATTAAATATGTAATTTTAAATATTTCTTTTTAATATTTTGGAAAGAAAATTATCATAATAAATTATTAGATTATTTTTTATAAATATATAAAATATTTTTATTTATTAAATCCATAAAAATTAAAATATCACCAATTAGTTTTTTATGTGATTTATAATCATTTTATTGACCATAAATCCATTTAATATTCAAATAAAAGTTAAATATATTTTCCAATTACTGTTATAGAAATTCCCTATTATGTTTAGATGCATCATCCATTTTACCCATTATATAGAAGCTCTTTGTAAGGGTAACTAATGTTTAATGAAACCATCGTAAATGTAATAAGAAGATTACCTTTACAGAAGTCCCTCACAAAAAAAAATTCCCTTATATAAGTGCTTTATGTAATAGACCCCTAAATATTTCATACATGGACTACATAAAAACATCATGTACATTTAAATAATTCCACTAATAATCTTACACATAAGATTAATGTTCCAATGTTATGTTGGTAAAACACATGGTGTCACAGTAATACAATTACAAAACTCATTTCATAATGTTAACAAAGTGGTTCCCCTAATGATAGACATATGTATAAGGGTATCACATAAGGGAAAAATAATATCAACCGTTAATTAATAGATTGTGTAATAGTATTAACCTTACATATCCTACAAATTAAACATTATCTGATAATTGTGAAAAACTATTTTCATTTATTCATGGAATATATTTATATATAACAATTTTCTTAATTTTCTAGTTAAGATTTTTCTCAAAACAAGTTATCAAATAATGTTAATATTTAAAACAATCATGAACTAATTCCACTTATAGGTTTCATAAGACAATCTAATTATTATTTATACTGAAGGGTATCCCTAGTTATAAGTTATATATGTTTAAGAAATAAATGTGTTAGTATTATTTATAAAAAGAGTACCTAGAATGTTTGACTCATGGGAGTTTCTATATATAACCTTTGCAAGAGTGTTTTATAAGGAGATCTTGAGGACCAGTGAATAAAAAACACCCTTCGAATAAGGTCATACAAAATCCAATTGGATCCATTGTTTTATTTTATGGATTGAAGAATGTTGATGGGGTGATATTCAAATAATTTTTGAAATGATAAAAAATTATAGATTATACATGTTCAACATAGGCTCATGTACATTGCACACCAAATAGGATTGGATCTCATCCTTTTTTATAGAAAAATCCTAAGGCTCCCACTTTATAACACATCATATGAATTACATATTATTGTGTTAAATTCATTGAACACAATTCATTTTAAATTTACAAAATATTAAATGAAACAAAAATTTATTTTCATCAAATGAAAATTTATTGTGGATAGATATGAATAATATTAACATCATTTGCATATATTTCATTCTTGAAATGGATTCAGGAAAAATACATTAATCATTTGCATATATTATATAAAAAATATACATATAATACCATGTACTATATATATATATATCAATAATCATATTAATATGTACATGCAAATCAAACAAGAAAATTATAGTAAACATATAACATAAAACTGGTGAGCTTTTAAGGGAAAATATGTGGTTATCCCTTGGAAACCATGCATCCTTTTTGAAAAAGTATAAAATGAGATGAATGTTTGGAAAAAATCACTTCTAATAGTGTTTCATTCCTTAAAAGTATATTAAGCTTGAGATAGAGGTGAAATGATTTTTTTACATATTTTACCACACCATCTTACCAATCCATTTGGGTGTCTACAAGAGTTTGAAATTCACACATTGTTATTGTATTGTTTGGCTAAATCATGTTACAAAACCATGAATGGGGTTTTTATTAAAGAAAAAAAATATTTTATACATAATATATATTTTAATCCACATATTCTACCATATATTTTTACAACTTTCAAACATTCGGATTCCAATATTGATTCTGGGAATTTTCACATCCAATGTCCTCTAAATATGGTATATCTAGTTGATGGGCTCATGTGAATTAGATGTAAGATGTTTTTTTCATCGTACATTATTAATTTTTACAATATATGTCTTAATTCACAATTTATAATTATCATTTATCTAATCTATGATATCTAATGTAACATCATGAGTTTTTAAAATAGAAAACTTTGTTCAATAGTGTAACTGATATGCAACGGTGAACCCAAATGATTGATGATGATTTAAATATGTTCATCTTAAACATTCAATTGTGTTTTCTTATTTGAATAATACAAAATAAATTTTGAAACATATTTATTTCCAATTATAATTCATAGATTCCTATAAAATAATCAATATATTTTAGAGAATATCATTTTGTTCATAAAAATATGTTTTCATCAAAAATGAAATTTCATTAATTTTCATGAAAAAATATATTGTAATTATTCTCTATAATTTTTGGACATATTATATAAAAATATGACTCCCAATTCTGATATCATTATTTCATGAATAATATATGATGAATTTTTAGTTCTTTTGAAATATTGATTTATCTATGAATAGTAAAAAACAATTTTATGTACATTTGTCGATTATTTTGATAAATTATGTAGTATAAAAAAGATAAATATTTATTTTATTTTATTTAAATGTAAATTATATTTTATTTAGTTATATTTAATTAAATCAATTACATTAAAATAGTCTTTGTTTTATATGTTAATATTAGTTTATTTTTGGGATTAGAAACAGATTGTTTTAAAAATTGTTTTCAATTGGATCATGATTATCTATTATAAATAATTTAAATGAATACTTATTAATGACATAAGTTAAATTTCAATATTATATAAAATTATTTATTAATTTAAATTCATGTAATTAAATTTAATTATAATAGAGTTAAAGTAAAATTATTTATTCACCAAATGATTTTTCAAAACACTGCACACCATTATGCTTATTGGGATAAAATTAACATAAATTATTAAATATAGATGAATATATTTTTCTAAATATGGATTAAATATTCAAAATAATAATTATTAATATTAGTTAATAAGGTAAATTTTTCCAAAAAAGTTTAAATTTAAAATTTAGTAAATATTTATTAACATAGTAAAAGGAAAATAGTTCAATAATAGTTAAAATTAATTTATCAAAGACTATATAAAAAGTAACCCTAATAGTATTTATATTTATTTTACATTTTCATTTATATTATGGTCTTATTTATTCCTTATTTGTTTCACTTCAAAATTTATTAACCAATCAATTTGATAAAAATATATTATTAAATTATGAAGCAGTAATCGTATATTTAAGTAATGTGAACATTTAATTGAGAAAATACTTTTTATTTATTTATTCCTTTTTAAAATATGTAATATTTTATTAAAACATAATATTTAAATGATTTTATTTAAATATAAAAAATCCTATAATTTTTATGATGTCAAATGTAAGTTTTAGTTGGGCTTCAAAACTATTATTGTCAAAAAAGAAAGTATTTTGAATAAATATACTTTTACAATATAAATGTAAAAATTAAAATATTTTAAAAAAAAATTTCATAAAAGACATCTATTTTTTGGAATCATAATATTTATAATATCAAATATGGAAATATTTTATATATTTCTATGACAATCAAATTTTCTGGGTAAAAATTAAATACCATATAAATATATGATGTTTATTGTGACATCATAATAACCTAAAATTGATTTAATAAATAATATTACAGATATACATTAATAAATATATGTTTTTTTACTTTAATATAAAATAATTTTTATTGATTTTATAACTTTATTATGTATCCTTTAAAAACCATTAATATATGTTATGATTTTTAAATATTCTTTTATGAGTATTACTCAAATACACATCATTTTAGGTATTAAGTTTTTCTGTTTTTACAATGATATTATAAAATAATGACAACCAATCCCCTTTAGATGAAAAAATGGGAAATAATAATGGGAGGGTTTTTGGTTTCAGTTATTTTAATATAGATTCAAAATCTATTTTTGATAAATATAAAAGCATTACCCAAAAATTTCCATTATAATACCATGAAATATAAAATTTTTCATCACTAAAAATACATTTATCATGTCTATAATCTTACATAACATTTATAGATTCCACTAAATTGTCTGCCAGGCTTTCAAAAATCACCTCTGAATGATTTGGAATAACCATCTCAGGGAAATGGAAATTCTTCTCCTCCTTCATATTCATACACCTTCATTGCAATTAGTCATTTAAATTTGAATGGGGTATATTGAATTTAATTTGGAAATTATTTTAATGTCCAATTTATGTTATTTTAAATGAGATAACTATTTTCCCCTCTCATTTTTTACCTTAAATAGGCTGTTACTCTAGTGAAATTTATTAAGGGAATTCTATGTTCTTATTTTTATTCATGCACTACTTTTATTTTATAATTGTTAATTCTTTTATCATGTTGGGATAATTTATTTCATATCCCCATTTCTTTAAATTCTACTTATATAATATGAGATATCTATTTCATTCTCATTAATCCCTCTTATAATACTCTATGTACAACCGCCTTGCTAAAATTCATTAAGGAATCCTCCCATTCTCCTTAATAATAAAAATTCATTTTAAACATATGCCTCTCATTTCCACATAAATATTATGGTATATGTCTCTCCATGTACTTATTACTAACCATTTAATGTTTAAATTTTCATATAACACTTTTTCTTTCATCATCCCATTTCTTGAATTTTTCAGTGAATCTTTTTATATGTTGTAAATTTCAGCAATATTTTCCATGCTAAAAAAATTATTCCTAGAAAACAATAACCATTTCCTATCAAGGGATATCACTATTATACAATTGCAGATACTTGAATTGGGAAATAAATGTATATATTATACACTCCTTGAAAGGAAAAATCATCATGGGGAATGGATCCATGTTAAATGAACTATGTGTCATACTTAAGAATGAGAATGAAATAAGAGTGATAGGTCCAGCATGATTTATATAGTACTCTAATGTTTTGGATGATGTTTAGTCTCATGAGACATCAGATTGGAAAATGGAGTGAATTGGATTTTTATATAAGACTATTTACTTCATGATTTCTTGAATATAGCTATGATAATGATGCAATGATTTATGTTTATTCCATGTTTCCTAGGTTTTTATTATGATTATTATGTTATATCACGCCTCATGGTTCATGTTTATGATTGTAACTCCATTATTACAGAATTTATATTCCTATTGAATAATATTTATTACATTCCCCATGTTATTCTAGGTTTACTCTCATACTAATATTTAAATCTCACACCTTTTTAAGGTATATCCCTAAGTTACCACATGCAGTTTTAAGTACGATCTTGTTAATTGAGTTTTAATAAAGAAGATGTATTTCATGTATTATGTTGTTTTGTATTGTACCTAATTCATAATGAAATTAGGATTCCTAATTATTTGGGTTGTATTATCTATAAAATTATGTAATAAATCATTAATTAATATTCAATAAGGAGTAGTGTTGTTATCAGTGGTATAAATAGAAACGTATAGCTACTTTTTTTTATTTTGATTAGAAACCATAGGTGAAAGACTTTGGGTTAAGACTAAGTAAAAGAAAACATTCCTTACATTTGGTATGTTTAGATTAAGTGGATTATTAATTTAATACATTCCAATATGATTAATACAAGAGTATATGGATCTAATATATAAACACATATGGGTAAAACCAGAAGACACAATGTTGAGCCGGACTGGACTATGAACTAGTGCATGACAAAGGCCCTAGTTGTACACATGGTTTTACACTCCCAGGGGATATGATTTGGCAAATTGACAAACTCATTATGAACTATTTATAAAATACCAAAAAATTAAACTATTAGAATTTTTTAGGAAAAATAAAAACTATAGAAATTGATTTATGACAAGAAATTAATATGTAAAAGAAATACTTGTAATTTATAAGTCTTCAATTTATGTTAATTTTTAATGAAGTGATGTTATTCTCTAAAATCAAGGAGTTATTGTATTTTAGTTCATTAATTTTTCTTGAACATGTCCTCTGTCACACTGTATTAGTTAATTGGTTTTAGTTTTTATATCCATGATAATGTTTTCACTTCCCATTAATTTTTTCATATTGAGAAACCTTGTTTTTGGTTATCCTTGAAACATCGTTTTCCCACTTTTCAAGAAACTATTTTATTAAACCATTTACAACTTGTGTTTTCAATAAAGAAATTTTCAATTTTCAATCCATTACATACCATGTTCATGATTAATTCTGTAGGATGTAATTAATAAATTTGGTAAGAATATAGTGCTCGAGGTTTCTAAAATCAAAAACTATGTCTCATAGCATATGTGATATGCAACATCGAACCCAAAAACATTAATATTTTAATATGACTTTTTTGAACCATTTCATTAATAAGTTGATATAATGAAGATTAAATACTTTATTAAACAAAGAAACAAACAAACAAACACACACACACACACACACACACATATATATATATATATATGTTAAATGAATTTATAAATTCATTGTAAATAAATAATCCATTTTTTATTGTCTTTTTATTCACAAAAATATGTTTTCTTCAAAAATGAATCTTTATTAGTTTTTTAAATATCTTACACTAATATGTAATAAATTTTATAGGTTATATATATTAATAATATAACGCTTTTTTATATTATCATATAATGTGTATCAACGGACAAAATTTTACGATTTTTTGAATAAATGTTTATTCAATGAATAACGAAATATTGTTTTTAAGAAAAGTTTTCATTTATTTGAATTAATTATGCAACATAAAATGTAAATATATTATTTTAATATTATTCAGTGGTAAAACATAATTTCCTTAGTTATATTTAACTAAATTAATTACATTTCAATAATCATCACACATGATTTCAGTAAAATATTATTTTTATGATTAAAAACTCATTTTTCAAAATTATTTTTTCAAACGGGTAATGTTTATATATTATAATTAATTAAAATAACCCCTAATGATTAATTATATTAATTTAATTTCTATATAATATATTTATATTTATGAAATTAAATTTATGTAATGAATATTTAATTTTATAGAGTAATTGAAAAATCATATTTTCCATAAAAATGTACTTTTTGGAAAACTACATTCAATCATGGTTGCAGAAATCAGATTAAAATAAATTATTACTATTATAAAAATAAAATTTCTTAAAATGGATTATAAATTTAATATAATTTCAATTAATATTTTGTTATTAGTTAAAAATAATTCTTGGAATATATGAGTATTTATTATTGTAAGTATTTAATACCATGGTAAAAGGGAAATTGGTTAATTAAGGGTAAAAATAATTTAACAAATACAATACCAAAGTACAAATAATATAAAGAATATTTATATTATTTTTAAATTAAAACTATTATTATATTTATTCCTTATTTTTTCACATTCTATATGATTTTGTAATCAATTTGATTAAAATTAATTTATTATATGATAAAGCACAAATTGTATTTTATTATAATAGGAAAATTCGATTAAGACATTACTTTTGAATAACTAATATATTTCTTAAATAAATACTATTTTAAAATTTTTATATTATATATTTTTATTTAAATACAAATTAACATAAATTTTTAATAATGACAAAGGTAATTTTTTTAGGGTTCCAGAATTATTATTGTTAAAAAACATTATCATTTTCAATAAATGTCAGTTAGAAGTTTTCAAAGTGAATATTCATATATTAAGAAAACTATTTTATAATATGAATATTAGTTTTTGAATAAAAATTTTGATATTATAAAATGGTGAATGTTTCATAATTTTCTATGATAGTTGAATGTTTGGGTAAAAATTAAATACCACATAAATTAATGTTTTTTATTGTGACATTATAACGACCTAATAGTGAATTAAAAAAATAATCCACATTGAAAAAATTACCAAATATCTATTTTCTATTAAAAATAATGTGATTTTGTTTCTATTTGAATTGTTTTATAAAGACTCTAGTATTTTTCCAAATCCATTAATATTTTTCAATATTTTAAAATCATTTCAATAAGATTATGACTCACTTACGCACCATAATGGGTTTTAATTTATTGTTTTCATTCCTTTAAATTATCATTTAATTAAAACACACCACTTTTGAGGAAAAAATGGTAAAACCTTGGATATATTTCTATTTTATTTTAATTTATTATATAGACTCCAAATCATATGTTTGAGAAATAATAAATAATTCCCCACTCATTTCCCATATAAACCCACCGAATCTACCATTAATATTCATAAAGAATAAATTAACTATGTACATAATCATCCCTCCCATATATAGTTCCCTTATAGGATTACCCATTCTATCAAAAATCTCCTTCCAAGCATTTAGAATCATCATCTAAAGGTAAGGGACCATCTTCTCAGTTTAAACGAAGCACCTTCTATGAAATTAGTATTTTTATTATCAATAGGATATATTGATATTATTTTATAAACACTGCCATAGTAACCATTTAGTGTTATTTTAATGATATAACATTTATCCTCTCTTGTTTTGATCCTTATATGTGTCATTTCTATGTTGAAATTTAGTAATGTATTTGTCTATTCAAATTTCCCTTCAAGAACCTATATTGTATTATACATCTCAGTTTATATTTTTTAAATATGAGTTTTTTATAACTTATACCCTTAATATAAGTTTTATTTAAATATTATGAGATTCCCCTTCCACTCTCTTTATTCCATTATAGGAACCAATTTGTACACCCATTAACATGCTAAAATTTAGTAAGGTATCCTCCCATTCTCCAAATAATTAATGTTTCATTATTAGATTATAATATCCATTTCCAATTTTTAATGTTTGAATATGTATCTAATCTCCCTATTACTAGAAATTTCATATCAGAACATTTATATAGCATTTTCACCCAAATAATCCCATTTTATGAATTTTTATTTGATGGCCTTATGTTGCTAAAAAATCACCACAATTTCCCAGGTCAAAAAAATTGAATCTTGAATACCATACCAATTTTTTATCAATAGTATAAACCATTATACAAATAATAAAAATTGAATTTGTATGTAAATTTATTTATTCCAAATTTGTTTTACATGGAGTAAAATATGATGATCAATGAATCAATATTGTATGATATATTTGGAATACCTAAGTATGAGAATGAAATAAAAGTAAATGGTGTTCCAAAAATTATATATCACCCAAATGAATGGGGAAATGTTTTGTATCATGTTACGTCCTATTATGAAATTTAGTGAACCTGAATCATTTCTCGTAATTTTTCAATAATGATGTCTTTGATGTTATCCATGACCTAGGTTTATGATGTAGGTTTTAAAATTATTACCATATATCCCATGTATCAATTATTATTATCATGCAGTATCATGCCTCAAGTTTCATGTTTATGATTCCACTCCATTTATAAACAATTTATATTCTTGTTGTCTAAAATGTATTACATTCCTAATGTTATTTCATGTTTTTTTTAACTTACTAGACATTATATGTGAATCCTTTATTATATATGTTTGTGGATTATCCCATGTTGTATTTAGTATTATCAAGTTAATGATGTTTTCGATAAAGATGGTGTATTTATTATTAAAAGTTTTTAGTTAATGCACTTAATTTACAATGATAGTAGACTTATTGATCTTTTGGATTGTATTTTGTGTAACGTTATGTAAAGAAAAATGTATTTAAGTGTAATTAATAGCAAGTATTTTATAGATAGATAAACAGATTCTATCATTATATAATATATGATTATTAGTTTTTAGTTGGATAGAGACCCTATCTAAAAAATTTACATATCTTCATTGAAAAAATCTAGATCTATGATTGATGGATGATCAATTTTGGTTTTTTATGCCTAACTCATCTCTTGGAATGTAAATTATTTTAAATTCCATTCGTTGTATTTATATATTTATGGATTGGGTATATCTATAAGTAATTTAAGATAAGATACATGATCAAGGATTCATCCAACAGTAGATCATGTCATTTAAAATAAGCACACAGAATGTTGGAAGACAAAACTATCAAGGGACATTTTATGGAGTTTTTTGTAATTATTGGATTGTATGTTCCTTTTCTTATATATTAATATATGAGTTATTTATTAACTATAGAGTATTGGATACATATTGATTTTTAATTTCTATGTTTTTCCTTAATAATGTCATATTTTTAAATAGTGGAATAATTTTTTTCTTATAATTTTCAATTTCATTCATTTCTTTACAAGTGGTTTTTTGTTTTGCTAGAGTAAGATTAGTTTTTGTGTAGTACATATAGCTCCTGTAACCCATTTAAATTTTCAACATTATTAAACTGGAATAGGGTAAGAGATACCACATCATTAAGATTTTATCAGTTAAAGAGCATTTAGGAACTAGATACTGGAATTAATCCCATATTAAATTGAAAATATTAAAAATAAATGCATAAGAAAAATTCTCAAATCCATTATGATAACACTAAAATCCTTATTCATATAAACAATAATAGAAAACAATTGTAATCCTAAATGTTGATTAAGGGTTACATATAGTATAATATATCATTAATAAATATTGCATAATCAATATAAAAACTTAAATTTTGGAAAACATAATATATTTAATAAAAACCCCAGACAAGAACTGAATCTATTGATAATATCAATTATATAATGTCATGAAAAATAATATATGACTAGTCAATGAATCAAATTATCAATGATTGTCCCCATTTTCTTAGACATAAAAATAAGATTACCATCAAATCATTATTCAATGACAGTTTAATTGATAAATATGTTTTCAACCGAAATCCATTTAGTATTTTTAGACAACTGGATTTTCTCATGGGACATATTGATGCTTTGAAATGATATCTACAGTTGTTCCCACCCATCACTACATGTCCAATATATTTCTATAATATTTAGTTTTAAATTTAATTTAGAAACAACATTACTTACAGTAACAAATATGTATTTAGTAAAAAATATGGAAATTTTTTTTCCCAATGCAATAAAGCAATATCTATAGTATAACAGAATATGTAGAAGTGTAATAATTTTTAGAAATAATAAATTCCATGATATAAAGAATGCATATTTTTATGTGAAATGAAATTTCTAATGAAAACATAAAAAAATAAATTCACTATTTTAATAAAATGATAAACACAAAAAAAAATTATTTAGAGAGAAAATATGACTATAAATTGTTCATAAATATAGGTTTTCTAAATAATTCATGTTCTTTGACAAATAAATTAAAATTAATTGACCCATAAATATTTGATATAATTACATATTATTTTATATAGAACATTGAAAACATTTATAAATACATATAAAGTGGATGATGGTTGTGGTGGTGGTAAAATTCATTACTATCGTATACATTAAAAAGATACATTATTTTTTACTTTTTTAATGGATGTAAAAAATGACACTTTCAAAAAAAATTAGAATATTATTTTTTAAAATATTTAAAATTAAAAAGTGTATAAAATTTCATTAATAATTAATTTTAGTAAAAAAATGTACTTTTTTAATGTAGCATTTATAAATATGGATATCGATGAAAAAAACCTGATCAAAATAGAAATAAGATTTTATTTTTGGAAATAGTTCGTTTACTTCAGTAAAGTTACAATTTAAAAAATAAATAATAATTATATCATCCTTAAATATATAGCGGATAATATGACATATAATGTTAACAAAGAAAACATTAAATGGTTCCTTGAAGGAAAATAATATAAGTCCCTAGAAAATGAGTTTGTAATATAAATTCTTACGTTGTGGGTAACATTTAAATTATACCCCATTGAATAAGTGAACATGAAATAAAATTTTAATCATCATTGATATATCAATATTAATTTTTATTTTATCTAATGGGTATTATATGATCCTCAAAAAAATATATTGGTGAATAATACTAAAGATGTCACAATGGTGTGGAAATCAAGATGAAAACCCTTAACTGGTGTTCAAATTTCTTCATATGTGTATTTAACATCTTGTATAATAAATTTATATATTTTATAATTACCAAATGGGAAAATATTAATATCTACAATATAATATATTATCCATTTATAACATTTAAATACAATTTTATTAAAAATTATTTATTTAAATCATTGTTTATGAGAGTTAATAGTCTCATTTAAATGTAAGTTTCGGTAAAAAGGTTTTGTACCTTTCTTTTCTTATAATTTATTAATAATATATATAGATATAATAATAATATAATCATCATATATATTTCTATATAAACATATATATAATCATCCATGATATGTATTAATAAAAAAAATGAAATACATTATTTATAGATAAGGTATGCTATACGTATGCATGAAAGTTGATTTTACCTTTTTAAAGGATCAATACAATGAAATTTAATTAATAATTCACCATTAATTAATCCTTATAATATTATATATATCATATATTTTTATTAAATGATCCTTTTTATTTTTATGGAAATAGGAAATTAAAAATGGATCACATCACATTGTGGTGGTGGTAGCATACAAATATGCAAGAGTGACATTATCATGTCCCAATAAATATAAAGCTACCAAAGATGATATGATATTATAATTAAGAAATAATAATTTCATTTTAAATATAATATATAATAAATACACCTATCTTAATAATCATGTATAAAATTTTGTTATGCAAAATGGCTTGTATCACCACATGATGGTGGTAGTCCAGACATATGAACGAGTGATACATTAACATCACACATGATTGAAAATTTGATAATATTGGTTAGATAATAATTATTACATTAAATAAACTGGGAGATATGGAATTTTTTTATATTATGAATAAAACGAATTGATTGAATGTATAACATTAAATGTGTTGAAAGAAGTTGGGTATGATGATTACTTCCTCTTTGGTAGGCATCACTTGGATCCCCAATTAAGGACCGTTCTAATGTTATTTTAATACTCCCATAACATATAATTCCTAGATGAAAAATTGTATCTGAGAATGTTTCTGGGTTTTCTCAAGCTATATGGTTGATAGTGTGGTATCGAATTTAGAATTGGGGTTTCCTATTTCCATTGGGGAGTGTAAACATTTGTAATTTCATAAATGATTAATATATAATATATTCATACACAAGTAAATTTATTCCATCTGAATAGAGTATTTATAATTTGATTGTATGAGGTTTTAATATATATATTCAATAGGATATATAAATATTTAATCAAAAAACATACCTTTATCGAATGGTGTAAACCCTTAGTAAAATCTTTTTAATTATTACCAATGTATCATATTTTAATTAATTTTTCTGCTCATTATGATCAAATATTATCTTTAAATTATGAAATAATATAAATTATCATAATAACAACTTTTTAATTAATTTTTATCATATTAAATTCTTGTAAGTGGAAGAATTAATTTTTAAATTAGTCCAATAAAATGAGAAAAAAATGAGTTTTCCTAAAAAATGTTTTTCATAGATATAAAATTAGAATACCAAAAAACTTTCAAAAAATTGATTAAATCTACCATATTAAGATTATTATTAATAAAAATTAATGAAATATAATATAAAAACATTTAATAATAAAATTCCTGATTCTAAACCATTGAAATGAAAGTATTTTTTTAAAACACAATTTTATTATTCACTATGCATTGAATAACAAACAATTCTATAAAATTATAAAAACATAAATATTAGATATATTTGAAAATATTATTTCAAAAATGATGTCAACATTTTTGACATCACTTTCTAAAGGTGACATTACTTATTTATATTATTTTATTCCAATGAATAATAAATCCTTTTTTAATGAAACAAATTATTTTTGTAGAATATTATAACTCTATAAAACATTTATTGATATATATTATATAATTTATTTATATATTTAAAAAAATCGTTAATCCCATTCATACCTATAATATAGAAATTATTTTATAATGATCACATTAAAATAAAAAAAAATTTATAGAAAACATATTTTTCATAAATCTCAGTGGTGTGTTAAGAATGTTGATGACTGCATAATTTTTTTTTAAAAGTAATATTTCATAATATCACAGGGTGTAATTTTGTAAATTTCTTCAATTAAGTATGTTAACTTGAAAATATTTTAGATTGATGAAAAAACCATGGATTATTATGCCTCATGAAATCCTCATGATCCCATATAAATTCCAAAATATAATTTTTTCATCACAACACACTGACCAAGTGAGGTGTCTTGTTTCAAATTGAATTATCATTTAATCTAGGATATCCTTTAGTATTTCTTCAAAGAAGAGATAGTTATCTATTTGTATGACCTATGATTTTAGTAAATCTGAATGATTTGGTATGTAATACCTCAAGAGAGATACATGATATATATTGTGAAATTTAAATAGTTTTTTGTGGTTGAACAAAACAACAAGCTACAATCCCAATTTTTTCCATAATTTCAATGAGACAGATATATAGCGGGATCATAATTAAATTCATTATAAATATCATTTCTTTATGAAATGTAGATATTATATGGAATACTATTTTACCAAATATTAACTGTAGATATCTTTAGGGATTGTTAGCATTTGTTTTATTATAATTTATCATTGCCGTATTTGTTTTTGAATGGATATAATCATATCTACAATTTCCAGAGTTATATCATCTCCCTATATATTTTTATTTCAAATTCCTCCCAATACATTGGAGTTAAAAAATTCCTTCCACAGAGGGATTCCAAAAGATCCATCTGAATGGTCATGTGAAATCTATGGTTTCTAAAAAACTATACCAAATAAAAGTGGTGATACCGACCACCATTGAAATCTATTGAAAAAAATATAAACATGTAATATATGATTTTAATAGTCTTATCAAAGTAAAAATTTCTTTTGGGACCGTAACTAGTACTGAAAATCAATTATGTATCTAGAGCCTTCTAATTAATTCACTAATACATAAACACAAACATTTGATGCTGATAAGATACAATTGAGGGTGGAAGTCAATGGAATCTTAAAACATTATTAATGTACAACTCTAAAATTCTCCAAAGATATAAATATTATATAATAGATATAAAATTTATTATTTTTATTATTTTTTCAAATAAAAATAAATTAGTAATATACCCTTTAGTTGTTTTGGAAATTCTGGTGATGAAATTCCAGGTAATTTTTACACCTAGTTTTTCATATCATGGTTTGATACATTTTGTTTGAAATACCAATCAATTTTATGGGTTTCAGGTGAGATTAATGTCTATTTCTGAAGTATCATCTATTTATAATCATCCTACAATGTGTTCCACATAGTTTTATTATGTGTTTTTGGAGAAAAAGGTTTTTACTATAAGATTTGTTCCAAATTATGAGCCTATTTATATATTAAAAAAAATGTCACTTTTAAAACACCATTTAAAAAAATTCACTCATTAAAATTCAAAAATTTCCTCACCTTAACTATTAAAACCATTATATACATTTGTAACCCTTATGAACTCTTAATCATGGTTCATTTGGGTTATTTATTCACTTATTGGGGTAGCCCGAGAGCCCATTTCCAGTTTTAAGAACATATTATGTTTCTTTTATATAATATGAATTATATCTTATTTATTGATAATTAAACCTATAAATTGTTCCCGAAACCCTGGGATCACCCCAATATTTTATGGTCCTTATTTAAACCTCATCTTTATCAAGGATTAGGGAGAACATTCTCATGGTTTCTCAAATCATCTAGATTTGAAGAGGTAAGTTGTTTCTCTCATAAACCATTTTGTTTTTCCCATTACCACTATATATTAGATAACTAGTCCTTCCCTAAATCAGGAAACTATCCATTGAGTTATAATCCATTCCCTTTCTTATAAGGGTGATCATCTAAGGGAAGATGAAAAGTTCTCTACTTATCATGATGAGTTTCCTTCTTCATTCTCATCCGCCTTCCTCCTCCTCCTCCTCCCATTATTTTGTGGCTCTATCTATCCCCCTAGTCATGCACGACCTATTTTTGTCTTACACCATGATTTTATATGATTTCATTGATTATTAAGTGCTATAATTCATAGATTTGTGGTCTTTAAACCAGTTGATGATGTTATTGGGTGTGTGTTTCCATTCTCCTTTTGTTTTGAGGTTGGTTCTCCAATGCACTTTCCTTTATTATTTAAGATACATATTTTTTATTTTTTATAATCTTTTATACATTTTTTTTGTTTCATTAAATTGTTTGTATGGTCAATTTTTTGTGCCTAAATGTTATTTATGCCTTGTTTTGTGAAAAACATCGTTGTTTCGTATAGATGTGAATCAATCTTTTTTAAATAAATTTTATTTTGAATTTTTCATACTAATTGTGATGTTTATGACCAATTTTAACAAAATTATTAAGTGTTTGACATGAAAATTGGGCTTTATAACCTTTTTAATGTTCAATATAGTTTTTTTATTAAATTTTGCATGCCTCATTTTCGAGGAAGTTCTTGGTTGGATCTTTTATTTTCAAGGTATTATAAAATTATTCGTACGGATAATCGAAAATGATGTATGATAGTGAATCAACGTTTTTTGGGATCCTTTTATGTGTTACAATCTGGTTTTTGGTTTTATAATGAAATTATTAGGGTATTTTAAGGTTAATTGGCATGTGTTTCTAATAGAAGTCATGTTTGGAACCTTTATATAAATGGGTGGATTTTGAATTTGTAACCATATTTTTTAGGGGTATTAAGTAAATGTGTTGTAGAATCCAATGGTGTTTTTAGACCTATTTATTAATGGATAAATTTTCATTTTTATAAATATTGTTTTTTAAGAATTTTCAATGGAATTTTTGGCATTTTTCCTATAAAGATTTTGTCATTTATATTTCATGTCGTATCATTTGGAATCATTTTATGATTCATGAAATTGGTTTAATAAATATTTTTAGGGAAGGAAATTATTGTTTTATATGGAATTTGTGGGCGTTTTGTCTAAAATGTGAAATATTAAATTGATTTTATTGGAAAAGACTCATTGAAATTCTTGAAATTGCTTCAAGAAAATCGTAAGTGTTTTATAGATATGTGAAAGAAATGTGAATCAAGTTAGCAAAATGATCTATTTGTGTATGATTTCGGAATGGTATACTCATGTGTAATGTGTATTCATAACTTTTGGAACTTGAATTAGCATAGAGAGGGAATCCCTGCTATCAAGGTTGGTAGACATGTACTAATATGCTAGTGATCCAAATGGATTTTTCCCCTACTTCACATAAAAATTTTTACATTGAAAACACAAACCAATATATATTAGTGATTATTGGGGAACTCTATGTTATGGTTATATTCCTTAATATGGGCTCATGCATGAGAAAAAATATTTTTATAGTTACATTCACAGCGAGATACGAGGTACATGGGGATCACAACGTACTTTTGCCTAGGGGTTTTCCAATTACTATATATCATTGGATATATTTTATTTACCATAATAATTATGTGTATTTGTCTGGAACATTTAGTGGAATGTGTGTTTTATTTAAAATGTTACATTCTTTGAAGCATCCCTATAAGTAATTGTCTTTATTTTGATGTTTCATGACTTTGGATATTGTCCTACCATTCATGTGTAAAAGACATGCAAGATTTTTAATGATAACATTTATATCTTGTATCCTCTTTTGTAAAACATATTTTTATATATTTTATTTGAAAAATGATATTTATGATTCTTTATTTTATGTAGATGTGCATTGGGAATCGAGTATTGGTCTAACCTACTGTGTTCTAACACTCACTCGCACAGTTTTCATCTATTTTTATCCCTTATGATATTTAATGCTTGAGTTCACTCAAGTTTTACGACATGGGATAGTAGTTATACCAGGTGAGCCGACTCAAATAAATTATAACAAAATAATTTCAAAAAATACACACAATTAGTGTTTTTGTGCGCTTAGAAGGAAATTAGAATTTTGGGTATTCTATTATGGATATGTCGACAATCTCAAAAACACTGGATTCCCCAAACTGAAAACCACCCCCATAACAATTATCACTATTGCCAGATAGAAAAGATCAGAGTCATAGTCCTTTTATAGAACTGTCTCCACTTATACCACATTGGAATGACCCGTCCCTCGGGGCCAGTGTCATGTCTAACCCAAGCCCGCCTCCCATAGGCTAGGGGCTGGATACTTTCACTGGATAGACATATCCATAAAATGGGAAGTTATTGCCTTTAAACCTATAGAGACAAATATTCCAAGAACACAACAAGAAGCCATCATGAAGCAATGTCTTTAGTTAAAGAGAGTGTGTTAACAATTAAGGGGGTGTAAAAAAAGACCAATAAAAAGTACAAGTACAAAAAAAAAGTAAAAACACAACTGAAAGGAATAAAACAGCCCCCGGATCATCCACCATGGATCCAACCTAAAGGGTAGGTACAACTCACGATCATTAGTCCCTGCATCACATCACGCCTAATGGTCCACCTCTGAGTACCATGTAGTATCGGCTCCCTTGGCCTTGATCTATTTTTCCTTCATTTTCACAAGTCACGACAAGGTGAGGGTGATTTCCATACATGGTTGAGTATTACAATACTCAGTTGGGACCATGACACCCCTGTAGGTCTCCTAGAGTTCCACAAATGAAATACCACAAAGAAAGGCCTTAATCTCAAAGCATGAAGCTATAATCATAAACACTACTTACATAAACATCCATTCATATACCTATGTTATCAAGAAATAATCATCTCATACATGAGGGAAGAATACCAAAAAGGTAACACCACAATGGTGGAAATACAACACTAGTAACACCATGAAGACAACACCATAGAGGTAGAAGTTCCAAAAAAGTAACATCACGAAGATTAATGTACCACACAAGTAACACCTTGTAGATAAAAGCACCAAACAGGTAAAACCATAAAGGCATAAGTATCTAAAAAGAAACACCAGGAATCTAGAATTACCACACAGGTTACACCATGAAGATAGAAGTATGACATAGGTATCACCACGAAGGTAGAAGTACCACACAGGTGACACCCTGAAGATAGAGTTCCACAAAGGTAACACCGAAATGATAGCAGTACCACATAGTTAACACCATGAATATATAAGTACCACAGAGGTAACTCGATGAATGTAGAAGTACCACACAGGTAACGCCATGAAGATTGAACTACCACACAGCTTACACCACGATGATAGAAGTACCACATACGTAACTCCATTGTGATAGATGTACCACATGTGTAAAAAATTTAATGAATAACACCACAAAGGTAGAGGTACCTTATAGGTAGCACCACTAGAACAACACCATGAAGGTAGAAGTACTACATCGGTATCACCACAAAGATAGATTTACAACACATGTGACCCAAGAAAGATAGAAGTACCACACAGGTAACCCTATGATGATAATTGACTCCGCTCACACAAGGTATAACATAAGTTCATATATAAAATTTATTAGCCATAAGGATATATCATTATTTTCTATTAAGTATCACTGCTTATGACCCACACTAGATAGATAGTTACTAACCCCGACAGACCCACACATGATCAATATATAACAAACCCCCACTGACCGACACAAGATCTGTCCCACACAGGTTCAGTATGTGTTGAACCACATAGGATCACTGAACATTGACCCACACAAAATCTAACCCAAACAGGATCGGTATTTTCTTACCCACACAAGATCACTGAGCACCGACCCACATAGGATCGATAGATGCTGACCCACAAAAGATCGATGTTCTTCTTTCATCTTATAGCCTGCCATAGGATTCCACACACCTGGTGTGTTCGAGTTCTGAAGAAACTACCAATCGAGATATCAGTAATAACTTGACTACCACTATGATCCAAAACTTTGTAACCCAATGGACTGCCATGATGTTTGGTTTCCCACATGACAGACGTTGCAGTAATTGGACGCCCGGTCTGTGGATTATTAGCAATTTAGTTCCAAGGGCCCGATGGGATTTAGGTTCGATGAAACCCAGACATACTCCATCTATCTAAAAATATCAAGTGAAGTATACTAAAAGAACAATATAGATCTAACAATCCCAATTCCATAAAAATTTTATCAAATGGATTTTTGGTTTTCAAGATATGGCCCTTAAAATCATTCTAGGTCATGTTGGTCCCGAGTTCGGGCTGACTATGTCGGACTTACCCAACCTGCCTCTATCAGGGCTAGGACGTGGTGGGTTCGGCTTGAGGGACTGTGGTCCGGCCCGACCTGCAATGTGGCATCCTGGCCCTTTGATGCGCATCCCAGCCATGGTTCACTCTGGAGGTCAAGGGGGGAGCGTTTCCCCCCAGTAACCTGAATGGCCAAGAGGTCGTTCCTGCTTTGTGAGACAGTGACACCACATGTGTCTCACCTAGTTGTCACGGAACCCTCCGGGTAGGCATGGGTTCTGCCCCTGTTGTATCTTCAAAAATGGCCCTCTACTCGCTAGCAGTGCACTGGTCCTGCCACCTCCCCACTCACTAGTGGTTCACTGGTCGTACTTCCACCCCTTCCATTGCTGACTGATGTGTCGACCACCTCTACCAATCACCGGAACTCTTTGTCACTGCATCCTCATGTAGTGTTCATCAACGTGCAGCCTAATTTGTAGTTGGTTGGTGCCACTACACTGGTGGTCTTCTACAGAGGGTGCAAGGGTATAAATGTAGTGGAGGGTTTGGGCACATTTCATTAGGCTTGCACCCTCCACGTTAGCTCGTAAACATGAGGGGGAATTAATGGGTTCAAGGAAACTCACTTGAATTAAAGATGATATAAAACCTGAATTGATGTTGTTAGAGAGCCTCGACGGTTTAGGACAAGGTCCAATGTTCGTCATCCCCTGAAACTAGCCTCTAATGTCGTCACATGATCAATGACTTTCAGTTTGGGGTTTCGGTGTCACTCGTCACCGCTCGATGGAACCTGCTCTGTCCCCAGAGTGTTTGGAATCTCGGCACTTTTCTAGCACATCACTACATAGTGAAGCTATCTGATACCTCTCCCCAAGTTCATATAAATGGGAGAGGGGTAGGTTAAGGAATGACGTTTGGAATTAATGGTGTACTATTAATTAGGAAGCTTCCTAATTCCCAAACATTGATATTAGATAGATTGATCGTTCTATCCATTTAATGTATTGACACACTACTAGCCCCACACTCCACTATTAGGTTACATGATAAGAATTAAAATAAAATAATAAACATATTTTATTTTATTTCTTTTAAAATGTCACAAAACAAAACATTTTCTACTAACCTACTACGGTCAATGTAAAGTATCCCTCAACCGAATCATAGATTTATAGATTTAATAGTGCCCTCAGAATTATAAACCAGGAACATGATCAAAAGTTTAAAAATTCCACTCACACATTTACTAAAAATAACATAAAAGAGTTCAATAAATTAATAATGTTCACCCTCGACCCATGTCGGTCGAATTTAGGATCAGCCTAATGGAAACAGACACCCAAAAAACACAATGGTACTCTCGGAGTTTTAATACACTTTACTGTTTAGTTCTTATGTATTTTTTCAATAAAATAATAATTATTTAATTATTTCATTAACAGCCAAAAAATAACTTCATCATTTGGCATGTGTCAGCCAATGCTTGTATTTCCGTATAGAAATTATACCCTCATAAGCTCAGCGGGGGTCTCATATTTTTTATCCGAGTCACCGTTGGTGAGTTATAGTAACAAAAAAAACATTATTTAATTATTTTATTATCGGTTATTCCAATTTCTGGGTTTTCTCACAGGACGCATGCACTGGCTAATTTTAAGTCACACCTTGGGAAAACCCACCATTGTAAATGCAATGGTGCATTCATATTTCTGATCCGGGAAATTGGATAATATTTATTAAAATTTATCATGAAAAATGCTTACACACTCTAACTAAAGCATAGCAAATATTGGATGGATCATTCTCAGCACTCTGGGCCTTGGAATCACACACTGTCAGATTTTGTGGTCTCAAAATAATTCTATATAATTAAAATAAATATAAGAAAATTCCAAGACATTACATAATTTTAGACCCCATAAACTAATATATAGACTCATTTATATGGGGTGGAATGTATGGGTCCATGTTTCCCTTCATCATGGATTATGTGATTTGGTTCAGGGTGTTACAACATGTTACGAAAGTATATGATGTTTACATTCTTATATTTGAGGTTATAGTAGAAAGGAGACTAGTTCTATGAAACATGGGTTTCAGGGATTCCATTTTCCATACAAACTCAGGTGTAACTGTCATTCAAATTCCCAACACTATGATCATTTAGAAATTTTACTGGATTTGGGTGTGTTTATGAATAATTAATAATAATGTAGGTTCAAATGGAATATATACATATTGTGTGTTTCATAATTATTCTTTAATTAAATTCCATAATTTGTTTTCTCTATTTAGGATAGATCTATATTCTCTACTGTTGTGATATAACATGGTTTAAATTAGTTATATAATTTTTTTCCTATGGTTATTATATATATAAATATACATCATTGTGGTTAACATGCAGGAAGATAGGAAAAGGGTATAGAATTTGGTATAAATTGGACATTATACCTTGTTTGTTGGTGTATCCTCGGATGGCCCTTCCTATTTAAATCTAAGTGGTATTCCTTATAAATATTTATGTTGTGAACATAAGATATTTATTATAAGAATTATATGTTTTTATTATAATTTCAAGAATAATCTTCCTTAGATGAACTTCATGGGATAACATTGAATATAATTATAGAAATATAACTCTAAGAAGAATACACCAGTTCCACAATATGTTTTTCAAGAGGATACACTTGATTTTTCTCTTGAACTTTATCTTGTAGTTTCGGCATTAATCCCTCTACAGCCCTATGAATTTCTTCCTATACCTAATAAGGGTAGAAGGACACATAAGTTGGTGGTTTAATAAGCCCATGGATTATAACTCTATTATCCTACATCATTAAATGAAACTAGTGTTTATCATGATGATGATCACTAGATTGGCATCATCCATGATATCTTTAATCTAGTACATACTCATGGGGATTGATATGTATGTTTAGACCCCCTAATTATACATTTAGATAGCTGGAGATGGTGGGGTGTTGTGGGATAGGTTTGTACACCTAATGGTCTAAATTTAGAATCCTTAAAGTTGTTTTCATTGATTTTTCATTCCCTCATCATGTTGATGTTTGACCAAGAATAGTATTTTATAGCGCATTAGCTCGTGATGTTTCCTATTTCCACTTACGATACTCATTTTATATAGTTTTTATGTTTTTTTGTGTTTTATAGGAATGAGTCATAGATTTCTATGAATTTTTAGATTAGACAATATCCTATAAATATATATTATGTTAGGATATTTTACCTGATGACATATGTATAATCCCTTTTCAGGGATATATTGATGAAAATGTTCTAATAGAGTACATGATTACAGGATTTCATACATCTTATAGATACATTATGGATTCACATTCCTATGAAAATATGAGTGACTCTACAGATAGTAGGCTGATTAAGGGTGGGTATGTATAATAGGCTGGTTGAAAGGTGGATAAATGTATGGATTCTTCTACTCTCATTGTAGGATGTGGTTTAACTAGGTGGTGAACATTTTGAAGAATGTATAGTTTTAGTATTTTATGTCATAAAAACAAACGAAATGTCCAAAATTATGAATTTTGGTTCAATTAGATTTATATTTTATATGTTTTTGTTTCTAGATTCATGGATAATAGGTTAATTTAATGATAGGGGCCCTAAATAGCATACCAATTCACTACAGTCCCATTGACTAATATAATTCATGCACTGTGGATCCTAGGATATGTTCTCATGTTAAGAATGATATATTAGATAGACTAGATTAAAAAACATGTGGGGAGAGGTCATCAACAATTAAAGTTATTATCTTCGTTATCTATATACTATCTAATGCTTCGTTTAATATAATATATTCCCATTCATTTATATCTTCTCATGTCGTTGCAAGAATAGATTTACCAATTCATCTATTTTGTAAATTTCTTTCTCATGAAAATTAGTTCAAAATATAGTACCACATTACTAATGATTTCAAAAGTTCCTCATATAGATTACTAGACAATATCATCAAAGAGAATTCATAAAAATATAGATTAGTCATTTTGATGTGATAATCAAGTTATACTTTTTAACTAGTTCCCATGCTCATATCAATTTCTACCTCAGTGTTGTTCCTTTATGCTATCCATGAGGATTGTGTGTTATGTTTTATGGTGATTGAGATTATTATGAAAGAAGGTTCGAAAAAGTCTAATGAAGGATTATCGATACCAACGAACAACTAGTAAGATTGACACTTAACACCGAAATAGTTGTATCATCATCCACATTCCCTTGAGTTTTTATTTTTTAGAAGAATGTGTTCCTATATTAATTTTTCAGTCTTGCACCAATGAGGGGAATTGACTATGATATTTAAATTATTTCTAGGTCACAACCAATGTAGATTCTTTTTTACCATATAGAACAATATATGTTGTGAGAGTAATAGTTTTAGAAATAGGATTTTGAGGTGATGGGAATTATAAGAATGATCACATCTCATAAGATTTATAAAGTGTTATATTTCCATAATCAGTATATTAGTCTATAGATAAATATTTACTATGAGATTTTAAAATGTTTAATGATGAAGATTTTGTGCCACATACCTTGTATCGATGATCTTTTTGAACTGTTATGGTTGTACATGTGGTTTTCCAAGATTGATCATTGTTCAGTATATCATCAGTTATGGTTTGGAGAAGTGAATATTTCATAGAATATTTTTATTAGATGATACTGGCAATTCTGTTATCTATGAACTCATTTAGGATGAATAATGATCCATTGGTGTTCATGGTTCACATGAATAAAAATTTCAATCAATATCATAACTAAATGATTACTGTGTTCATAGTTGAATTTGTAATATTTATGAGGACATAAGATAGGCATGAAAAAAACCATGAGAACATATAATGTACCATAAATTGATCGTAATTATATACAAATTTATTGAATTTCCACTTTTGGATTCAATATGTGGGATACCTTGGGTTTGTAATTTTTGAGGAGGAGATTTTTTTAAACCTATAGATGGTCGAGGTTTTGAGATCTTAAGCATGATCTATGAGTGTATTTGAGATAAAATGTTTATTGGGTCTAATAAGTAAAATTATGGTATCATCATGAATGTATATCATTTTATAAAAAATAGTGATAGAGATGAACAATAATGGTATGAAATTTTAATGGATTGATCATTGTGATGAATCATTTCTAGAGACGAACAATACATTAATGGTTTCCCATGTTTTCATCGTTCTAGATGCTATGAGTGGGAAAAAAATATAATATGATGCATAAATTTTTAGGTTGCAAGAGATTTGGATGATTTTGGATAATGTGGTAACTTATGCATCACAATGGGTACAACACCAAGACAGGAACTACCCAGTATATGACTTGGGGTTCGTATTTCTGTTCTATGATCTATTATTTTGGGTACTTATTCTAATTAATTAGAGTATTATCATCTATAATGAAATCAAGATCAAGGGACATATATTATCTTAGTAAGGTCAAGATCTCATGAGGAGGAATCACGTGCAGTATCTATATACATTCAAATTTTTTATGACCCATGTTTCAACGAATGGTACTGTAATTACATGTGTTCTTCTTAAAGAAGTAAATGGAATATATGAATATGGAGTGTGTCTATAACATGATAAATGGAATCTGATAATTTTTATGGTTGAGTTACTAATCTATGCTTCTAAATATAATGGAATATGGCATGTACCCCTCCTATTATCAGTTTATCTTATGTGACTTTTGAAAATTCTAGACAATATTAGGATCTTGAGTTTGTAGTGACGTGGGAATGATTTGTGTGGCTGATTCTATTTCATTGTTTCCTCTAGATGATGATGTTGTGATTTACATTCATGGTAGGGTAGTCATATTATATTCAATAATGGAGTTGCTGAGGGGAAACTATAATTATTCAAATGGGCATTACATCCATAGTCAATAATGATTTACCTTTATATCCAACTTGATTTTTGTTTCTAGGAATGAATAGATACATTATTCATTTTGTTCCATGATGTAATTCATTCCATTGGATATTGTTACAGAATTAATATCCTAGTGGTTTACATCATGAAATTTTTTTCCTGGATGGAAGTGGGATGAAATGATATTAGAATTAAAGATGGGGTTACCTAACCCTGTAATAATCATTTTTGTTTATTAGGCTATAGTAGATCAATAAAACACCTTCTCCCATTTCATTCCAATTATAGATACAATTTTTCCAGGTAAGATGGGATTTTTTTGGTATATTTTAGGCCTTAAGGGAGCTCTTTTATTCATCATATAATAAAAAAATTCTTGTTGTACTTCTGTGTTTTGATTGGGTATACAGAAGGATTTGGGTACACTAGCTAAAACTATGTAAAGTGTATCATTTGTAAATTGATCGATAGTTAGAGATTAAGATTTGGATATTTAAATATGTACTCTGTAACTACTGGTCTAAAAGTTATTTTTTATTATGAGAACCTTAAAACTGGGGATACACGTCACGGAGGACAGAAATAATGGAGGCCACGTGAGTAAATCCGGATCACATTAACACACTCGAACGGAAGATAGTTAAGACTATCATAAACTATCAAAGTCTCCTCTGGCCTACCCCCACGAGCCATCGCATCAGCTGCAAAGTTGGATTCCCTCACACTATAATGGACCATCCATCCCTGGTTAGTCTCCACTTTGGACCTTCGATGATATACACCAGATACCAAGTGTTGTTGCATTTTACCTGACTTGATCTGACCAGAACCTCCGAATCATATTCTGACTCCGTCACCAGTAGTGCACTCCTCATGCAAAGAGTCACACCTGAGAGAAGGGCTCTAAACTCTGAACCCATAGAATTTCCCGGTCCATAATATGCACTGAAATCAATATGAATTGAACCTCAAAAATAATGAATAACACCACCACCCCTCATGATTCATCCCAAACATGATCCATCCAAATTCTGTTTCAACCCATTAGCCGGAGGCTGCCTCCTTACCCATCTCCCTCTCTCCAAGATCCGTGTACAGTGTCTTTCAACATGGTTTCCCAGTATACTTTCATGGACTCCACTATTGAAAAGGAAGGACAGTTCTACGATGAGAGATCTCATCCTGACCTTTGGAGATAACAGAGATCTCTTGCCACCTAACTGCACCTGGTTTCGTGCTTCCCAAATTTTCCAGCATATAGATATTAGAATGATAATTCCTGCTGTACGCTCCCCTGTTCTATTACCAAAACCATAGAACCATGTCATTAGACGATCCCAAACCGAAATACACTCCCCACATGGATGCTTGTATTGAGAAAAATGAGACCAAAGGAATGCATCCCATCACCCCTAAAAAAGAAATTCAACGTTTATTCCGAGAACGACCTCTAATAATAGAAGCAACGTGATGCCATTTAGACCCCTCTTCTCTGAATATTTTCCTCGGTGGGTAGAGCTCGGTTTTGGATCCGCCACACCAGAAAATTAATTCTCGTTGGGATTTCATTGCACTATGTAATCACATCTCCTGCCACCCCGTTAACATTCCTCTGGACAATTCCCTGGTAACCATTCAAATTATAATGCCCTGACCCAACTTCTGTAAAACAACATCTGACTAGTTCATCTCTCATAACGACACTGCTAAAAAAGTTTAGTTGTGATGGGTCAAGGTTTTCATGTATAAAATCATACCTCCCGTATGCCTCCCTAAAAGAGATGTTAGGAAGAGGACATCCCTCATACCGAAGCCTCTCCTCCGTCCATGTGTCCTCCCAGAAGTGGATTTCCCCACGGACAATCACCCATCTGTTGTGGGAATGCAGCACCTCTAGTGAGAAACCATGCACTTGGCGAGACCTGTCGCACAGCGCATGAAAAAATCACTATGCCAACCATATCTTTCTCTGAAAAACATTGCCCAGAGGGATTTACCAACAATCACCTCCCAAGATAATTTGGATTGCAACACCCAAATAGATTCATGATTATCACGAAGACCAACGCCACCCTCCTCCACTGGCCGTGCCAATATCTTCCAAGAGGCCTAGTGGCACCTCCCCTCTCTTTTCGCATCCTAGAGGAAAGTCATGAGAATATGCTCAATCCTCTCCATCGTGCCCTTCGGGGGATTTATGATAGCAAATACATGCATAGGTATAGATAGAAGAACACTATTTATAAGCATGATCCTACCCCCAAATGAAAAGCATCTTGTTCTTCTAGTTCAAATCCCTTCCCAAGATACGATCCACAATCCCATTGAAATTGTTCTTCATAATCCTTCCACTCGATATAGGAACTCCTAGATAAAGAATAGGTAGTTGCCTCTCCCCACAACCAAGGACATCCGTTATAATTCTTCACCTTCCTCCAAAGCAGTTGTTGGATATAAGTAGGTGACTCTTCGACTGGTTGATCGACTGCCCACTCAGTTTCCCATACACGGTCATAATACCCTTCAGAGCATTCAAAGATCTTCTCCCTCCATTTAGAAATAAAAAAATATAATCGGTGAACATCATGTGAGATATACGGTCTGAATTTATTCTACCATGAAAAGGCATCAACCTTCCCTCTGTCATGCTCTTCTTTAGGTTTCTGGTTTGAGAATCTTGAGCGAGAACAAAGTTGATAGGAGAGAGCGGGTCCCCTTGTCTAACTCCCCTCGTGGATATGAAGAAACCAAAACATCTCCCAAGAAGGGAAATAGAAATCCATGGCGAAGTAAAGCACCTGAAACAAAGATCACAAAACCCCTCTTAGAACCCAAAGCACCTCATGACCTGTAAAATGAATCTCCACTCTAGATTATCATAAGCTTTATTCATGTCCACATTAAAATTAATATTAGAACCAATAGTTCATTTGTTCAGATCATGAACCAGTTCACTTGCAATCCCCACTACCCCATGAATACTCCTTCTTTGAATAAAACCATTTTGTTCTTCAGAAATTATATTGGGTATAACGTTGGCCAATCTCCTACCAATAACAGTTGCCAGAATTTTGTATGAGAGATTACACAGGAAAATCGGTCTGAAGTGGATGATGAGAGAGGGGTCTTTGGTCTTTGGCACAAGCACCACACTTGAAGCAGATATCCCCTACTCAAGAAAGCCCCCTAAAGAAATCTCTGATAGCCTCCACCACACAAGGCCCCACTTACACCCAAGCAGCACTGTAGAATGAAGCCGAGAAGCCATCAGTCCTATGTGCACTCTCTTTCGGCATGCTTCCAAGAGCCTCTCTAATCTCCCTCTCTTGAGGAATAGTGGACATGCACTCATTCTCGGTTTAAGTTATCATCAATGGTAAACACTCTCAAAAGCTAAATCCCTCAAAGGACTCTCCGTGGAAACTAGAAGTATTCTCCCCCGCCCACAAACCCTCAAAGTGTTTTAAGGAAAATTTTCCGGCCACCATCACGTCTGAATTAAAAGCTCTATCCTCCACTTTAATATTAATCTTCATGTTTTTACTCTCAATTCTACATGCCTGAAAGATAGCGTTGTTGCGATCTCCGTCCCTAAGACACCTCACTAAGGACCATTGAATGAAGACCCTCTCCATCTCTAATAGTTTCTCAGCCATAACCACATAGTTATCACAAAGGATAGCGAAAATATCCTCATCCCAGGAAACCTGAAGAGCCTCCTCTAGTCTGCCAAGATCATCCTGTAATCTGGTCACCGCATTATGAAAATATGGTTGCTCCACCAGCCACTATCTAATTCCATTTTTGATCCTTTTGAGGTGATTAACCAGCCCTCCCCAAGATCCCTCCCGCTCATCCTCCAACCAAGACGCCCTCACAATCTGCATGAAACCAGTGTCTTTAATCCATTCACTCAAGTAATGAAAACCCTTTCCTACCACAGATTCATGTTTAATTTATAGCAACAGTGGAGCGTGATCCAAAAAAATATGTGGAAGGTGAGTAACCGAGGTTTTTGAGAAAATATCCAGCCCATGCAAGGTGGTTAGCCACCTGTCCAGCCGACTCCATATCTGGTGCTGGCCTTTACCGTTATTACTCCACATAAACTTTGTCCCTCTGAAACCAAAATCCAACAGGCCCATATGCAGCAAGAACTCCATGAAATCCATCATTCCATCCATATTACCACCCCGTCCTCCTCGCTTCTCTGATACATCAACAATAGTCTTAAAATCACCTCCCATGAACCACGACAAAGAGCCAGATTGAACAGACTTTAAGTGGGCCCAGAGCTCCCGCCTCTCCATCACCTTATTGCTCGCATAAACAAATAAAAATAGAAGGTAAAAACCAACCACCTCAATCTTCATGTCAATGCACTGAACCATCACACCTACATTATCTACCGAAATATTATTCTTCCATCCAACCTATATTTGAGAATTAATAGGTCCACTATGAAAATAGTTCGAGAAACCCATTTTCTTTACTTTCCAAGGGATCATTCCTACATCCTGCTTCGGCTCTAAAATCACAATAAAGGAATCTTTGGCTTTCCTACCCACCAAAGGTATAAAGGCTCTCTTATTATGGGCACCCAGACCACGAGCATTCCAAATAATGATGGAAAACATCACTACACAAACTTACAAGTTTTCTAGACCATTGATAGATCCTGATTGGGGTGCACCAACACACCCTTCCCCTTGGCCATCGAGCAGGTAATAGGCCCCGAATGTATATCCTTTCCACTACTCTATTTCACTGATAAAACACCTTCACTACTCAGAACATTCAACTCTTCCAACTGCGGTTTCCTCCCTTCCTGACCACAAGGAAAATATTCCGCCCCCAACTCTCCCTGGAACAAAGAAAACAACACCCTTCTCTGCGGAGACCAACACAAAGTCATCACTTCCTTCTCTACAACACTGTTCATGCAGACCATATCCAAAGGTTTTTCAGAAGATACCAAAATATTTCTCACAAGACAATTTTGAATATCCCCTAGTGATAGTTGCGACGAAAAACCGATTGAAGGAGTGGGAGAGAGCATTCTGGCTGGACTGCCCAGTGAGGAAGACATCTGAACCTACAACTCTCACAGGGTTATGTCTTTTACCTCGTTAGGTGAATTCGTCCTTTGCGAAACCGGACATGGGGACCACGAAATGTGATCTATACTCCCATAAGGAAAAACTGACCACGACCCGACGTTGTCAGACGGTGTTTCCACAGTTGTCTTTCCCAACTCGCCAACCCCGCTGGGTAAATTCAAATTTGAAACCTCTCGGGGGCGGAACAGTCGCTTCTGTAACCCCACATCAACCCGGTACAATTGGGTCCCGACCCGTTTCCCTAACCCTATCACTACCGAAGGTCTCCACCACCTCCATTAGACGCCGGAAACTATTCACTTCATGACCATGCAAGCCAGAGGACACAAAAAAATGAGGAAACTGCAGATAAAACAACTTCTGATTCCAAAAAAATACACTTCATCAGATTCAAGATGCACCATGGAGGGTCTCATCAACTCCAAGTTCATTTTAACAGAAATATGAGGTCTCGTCGCCGCCTTGAGCATTCTAGTGTCATCATCCGCACACAAAAAGAAACCAAAAGGGTTCCCACCTTCCTTCAGAATCGTCAGGTTCTGAAAAAGAAGAGGGAGGCCTGGTAACGATAACCACACCGCCTCAGAGGAGTAATCACGCCCACGGTAGCAGTCCCAAGACCACCTGGACAACGAGTATCGCCAAGATCCACACCGTCTATATCCCCTCACCCAAGATTTCACGAAGTCCTCCCTTGAATCATGATGAACACAAAAAGTGATCCTTGACATGTCTGAAACCGCCGTCGGCTGGGACAACCCCCAAGAGCCAACAAAGTTATGGAAAAAACTTGGGGATGGCTTGGAGCATCCAAAACGCGCCACCAGAGTGAGGTCGTGAAATGTAGCCGCCTCCTGGAGTTCCCATGCCGAAAAGCTCACCATAGGGATCTCCGAATTCTTCTTAGGAACCATTGGCTCCACCACAATCGGAGCGACCTCCAAACAAGCCATGCTCACGAAAGCAGGAAACACACTACAACTGCCAGTGATACCCTTACATAGCACTTCCTTGAAAGAAGCCCCGGTAGGAACTCCAAGCCCATCTCCTCCGACAACAGTCCCCATATCCACTGTAGAAACTGCCACTGAACCATCACTGCCGTGTAGCTGAGCATGAGCCATTCTATACTACATTATATATTTATTGGATTTTTGGATGATCAATTATCCATGGTTGAGTTCATGTAAAAAATAAATACTAGGCTTAAATTTCGATGGATCCTTTTATAGATATCTGTAGTGGGATTTTTCACCAAACATTGTATTTTCATGGGTCTGGTTAGGTATTGTTTTTGGGGTAGGGTGTGTTATAAGATAAAGATGATAGAATCCATAATATATTCACGGTGTTAATCACTTCATAGAGTTGATACGAATTATATTTTGAATGAATTATGTGAAAACTCTAAATATCTCTAGATGACTAATTCTTCCATTGGGTGACTCCTCAAACAGGACATCAATAACTATATATAGAAGGGAAATTATCATCGAGGATAGTTCAACCATTCATAATTACCAAGACTATCAAGATAGTGGAATACCTTTAAGATATAACACTATAGTATAACGGTATACACTAAGTGTTCCACGTGTATTGGCTTTGATGGTACATGTAACATATGCAGATGTGACCAAATGTATTGAAATTGAACTAGATTATAATGCTTCATTTTTGGGAGCACATGGAAAGGATCAAAGACTATATTGATCATTTGTTGTGGGAAAAATGGTGACACTTGTTAGACTAATATGGTACTATGGATGTATTCATGAATATACATATGAGTAGTAATTTGATAACTGAGATTAATGTAATGATTATTTCTATAGGAATTCTAGATACACTTCTCAAGGATCCAAAGTAATTAAAGAGTATATTTCAACAGTATTTATTTTTTAATGTTCCTTAAATCATACAATAACCACTTTTATATTTTTTTCAGTGACAATTATTCTATGTGATGTATATTGTAGCTTATATTTGGTTATGGATAATTTGATATTTCTTGAAGTGGGTGCATAGTTGATTCATGGTTAATATAAATCATGAATTTATCCAAATAAAAATCTATGTATTTTTTGAGAAGTATAGTCGTTGGAGCATGGTTAGTGATGATTTATATCAATCTATGTGAAATTTCAAACAATACCATATTACCCTGGATAATGAATAAAATAATTTTTGGTGCATAGTATAAAAATTATTTGTATAAACGATATTGTTTCATAAAAGAGGTGAAAGACCTCTTACAATTATCACATATTTTGGTATTACAAGGGAATAATCAATTATCATTGTTTTAATAAAAAAATTATATTTTAAACATTAATCCTCTATGAAAAACATCATTAATCATCTCACACCAATTTTTTTCCCACCATGAGATTCATAATTTTATTCTTATAATTTTATCTCCCACCATAGTCTTTATCTAGATGATGTAGTGTGTTTCATCATGTAGATTCTTGGTATTATGTTGCTTGCACATATTTTCATTAGATGTATCATAGAAATACACTTTATATATTGATTTTAATCATACAAACAATCTAAAATTTCAATATATATGGAATATATCATAATCTAATGGATAATTATTTTTTGTTTATTAGATAGACAACATATATAGAGAATTGGGAACACTTCCTTGAGTTAATCTAGATAAAACATTAACAGTGGATCTTTATTGGTATGTTTATGTGGATCTCAACTCTCGGAGTGGTCTTTCCCTTGAATACCAATCCTAGAAACTCAATTAGGATGGAATTCATCTTTTCATACGAAAATCTAGATTAGATACAATATATGTGTATCATTAATATGTAGATCATAGAATTTTTCATCAGTGTGCTAATGGTTGGAGGTCCATTAAAACTTGGTCCCCTATATGATTTTCTTTATAATGATTGTATTTTGTGTATATGGCTAGTGTAGACACACTTTTATTAAACGTTATAATATTCATGTGTGGGTTTCTCGTGATACCTTTTCCATGTATATCATACGTATTCTTTATTATTTATCACATTATATATGGTTTTTGAATGAAATTGAAAATTGGATATGACATACTTGTTCCTTACTATATTCTGAAATGTGTGTGTTTTTCGTATATCATGTAGAATATTTATTTAAAAAATAATAACAAATATTATATTAATACAATTATAATTTTTGAATTTCATTTAGAAAATATATTTTAGAGATTAGTTTAACAATTGTCATTGATGGGCATTGTTAGACACATTGAGGGGGGAAATAGATGACATGTCTCTTGACTACACAACTATATTGGATGCCTAATTATAGATATTTGCATATTTTTAGACCATGGAGGTAAATATATATGTTATTGGAATATTTTCGTAATTTTAATAATGTATGTTGACATGAAACATCCTTGAGTATCTATATAGTTTTATTTATTTGGGAATTCCATGAATGAATGACATTGTATGTGGGAAGGTTTCCTCGAGTCATGGATATGACCTACCCAAATTATCGGGTGTGGAGTTAAAAGGCATGATAATTGTTTTTTGATGACAATATAGGACATAATTCTCATATGGAAACAAATCGGGTACATTCATGGTAGATGGAAGCATGGTTAGTGCGTGACTTCCTTATGCATGATTTTTTGTTTTCTTGAATAAATATTTACCTTCAAATTATGAAATATTTATAAATAATAAAATCACTTGTTTTAAGTATGATTTGTGGTGTGTTACTATACATATACTCACAAACTACATGGGAAACATGGCACATAGTCACACTTTGTGATTAGGGATATTGAGAAGGGAAATGGCCCTATGGTATGTAGTTAAGGAGCATAGAGTTATGGGATACATGTGGTATGAGGAATGGGTCAAGGTATTTTTCATAACACTTTTAATTATTTTCAATTTCATTTAGACTTATTATAGAGGTCTTCTTGGAATATTGATGGTCTGTTTTTTTATTAATACAGGTCCTCCCACATTATCTATTATAGAGTCATGTTTTCTTCTTTCCATTAGGATGTTTAGGTGAATTTATATATATTTATTTATTCTGGTGTTTGGATATTAATAATGAGGGTATAGTCCCCCCATTTTACATTTTGATCCTGACTACTTTTCTACGTAACCATCTGTATGGGGAGGAATGTATGAGGTTATGTGGTACTTGGTCTTGGGTCATGTGATTGTGTTTGGGGTTTTACATGAACTATCCAACACATTACCATGAATTATTTTTTCGGTCCAAAAATTATGAACATTTTTCCACACTATATTTTTGTGAAAAAATAAATGTTTTTATGATTAAAACATCATGAAACTCATCTATTGACAATTATTCGTGAACGTAAGGCAAATATTTTAAATGGAATAACACCATTTGTTAAACATTGAAAATGTGTACACAACATGAAATGGAAATTTTTTGGATATTTAATTGAGATAAATATTTCTAAAAAATAACAATAAATATATTAATTAATGGGGGAAAATTCCAAATAGTCACATAGATTGTACTATTATGCATGACATCATGGTTTTGTAACAACCCAAAATATTATAATTAAATTTACAAATTGATTTAATTTAATGTCTTACTATTTAATAGTATATAAAATACACATGAAATAAATTGGTTTTATTATATACCATCAAATATAAAATACAGTTACTCATATTTACAATTAATAATATAGATTTGGAATACTTATCATATTATTTGTATAAATATAATAGTTTGATAAGTACAATTAGTATAGAAAAATGATGTAATGGAATCAAATGGTAGGATCATAACCAATGAAGCTAGATTATGAAGATTATATGGTAAATATTATCACTAGGATTTACCCTTGACCATGCCTAAGCAATGATTCAATAACTTAAACATGAATGAAATCATTTGCAACAAATGATGAAAATCATCGAGTTGATGACCCAAACCATGTACGTTGAACCACCCTAGGAATGTCTCAAGTAAATTCCTCTTAGTCATAGGTCAATTTATGGTATGTTAAATGGATTTATCTCATCAACATATAAATATTGGTTGAAAATTATAAAATAAAGAATATATTTTCTTCATATTATTCTTACATTATAAATGTTTTTTTTATACAATTAATCAAAAAAACTATTTTCAATTATTATTCAATTACAATAATTTCCTTAATTTTTATGTATTACTTATGTTTTGAAATAATTAATTTTTTAATAAAACAATATTATTTTGGTAATATTTTGTCTATATAAATGATCATATAATTTTTATGAACTCAAATATAATTTTTTAAAAGGGTCGAAAACTGTTACTGTTATAAAAACCATAATTTAGTAATAAATTCCAAATATTATATTAAAAGAAAAATTAAAATTATATAGAAAAATATTTTGATAAAATTAATACACATTTTGGATCATAATTTTTTAGATATCCAACAACAATTTGTTTCCTAATTTTCTGAGACAATTCAATTTTCTTGTAAAAATTAAATACCACATATATATATATACATTGTTTATTTTGTCATCATAATTACCCATAATGATTTTAGAAGTAATATATATATTATAGAAGAACAATTATATGTTTCCATTAAATAAAATGTGATTTCATAATTATATTGATAATTTTATAAATCCCTTTCGAATATTCTGATATCATTAATACATTTAATGGTATTAAATTCATTAGTTTTTCACTATGACTCGCATCCATATAATAAATGGTATTTTTTTAGTTTTGGAAATTTTAGATAAAAAAAAATTAAAAACTCTCCCATTTATTGAAAAAAATTTGAAAACTCATAGTTATTTTTGTGGTTTTGGTTATTTTATTATATTGATTCCAAAACCTATGCTTTACAAATAAAAAATAAATACCTAGTATTTTCCAACATAAACCCACACATAATTCTAATTATCGTTACTAATATTCCATATATAACATTCCTACACTACGCTCCCCTATTTAGAGTCCTCTAAACATTCTCACAATCCCTCAAAAATCTCCACACAAGCATTTAGAGTCACACACTCATGTAACAGATCTTCACTTTCTATTCTTTATATAAGTTTTCTTTGTTATCTTATGCATACTATTTCTAATTAATAATTTTTGTATATTCCTTTCCATATCTCTATTACTTCCAATATGATTTTAAAAAAATTATCAACCACATTATTTCTCATAAAATCATTTTTTGAATTTCATAATGACGTTTTTGTGCTTTTAAAAGATCACTATGATTTTCCATGTCATAAAATTGTTCACTGAATACCATTACCATTTCCTAACTATATTGTACATATTTATACACGTATACATGTATTACATGATAAATATATTTATTTATTCTACACTCTATGTTCATGGAATAAAATTTAAGTATTATCTATTCCATGTTTTATGATCAATTTAGAAAACATAATCATGATAATGAAATGAGTGTGATATGTGTGCATAAAATTATATTGTGCTCTAATGAATTAGATATTTTTTAGCCTAATGAGACATCTTTTTGGGCAAAAAATTACACCATATTAATTTATGGTAAACAATCAATCATTATTTATTAGTCCTTATTTTTTACTTATGTTTATGATATAGTGTTTTATGTTGCCACCACATTTCTCATGTAATGAATATCATGTTATGTCATGACTTATTATTCATATTTATGATTATCACATATTTTTTAAAAAATTTATACATATTTTATTTCTTGTCTAAATTTAATCAATTCTTATTCAATTACAAAGAATTATATTTCACCATTTTCTTACATATGTCCCCAGGTTATCCCATGAAAATTTAAAAGTAATTGAATTATATAAGAATGTTAAGGGATTTTTCAATATATTTTTTCAATCAAATGTTCATGGTGTTATTCTATGTACCAAATTCAAATACACACCAGACTTATCAATATTCTATGATGTATTATGTTTAATTTTATGGAAAAATTCATGAATTGATGTATAATGATGAATAGGGTTGATATAGTTCATATCAAAAGAAATGATTATTTATATTTGGTAGAATGATTAGAAATATACAACGAATGTATTAGGGGTAATAATAAGTATAATAAAACATACCAAATTTTCGTTATTTATAGAGTAAGGGGATTATCAATCAAATTCATCCTGTTTTAGATAAAAATAGTGGACGTGGTTCTGACACAAATATACCTAGTGGTGACAACTCGAACAAAATTGGCTGGCCCAACCTTGGAATAATGTGGTACAGAAAATTTAGAATTTATGTGATCCTACATTGATAGTCCCTAGGGATATGCTTTTGTAAATTTATAATCTCATTAAAAACCATATGAAAGGTAACAAAAAACAACATTTTGAATATGTGTTAGGAAATAAATCATGTATTACATGGATTTAAGCCTAAAAATTCATATGTTATGGAATAATTTTTATTTATATGATATCCATGTAATGTAAATGGATTCCATTTATTTCTTTAATATTTAATAAATATATATCCCCAATTTTACATTTATTATTGTCAATTGATGGAAATAGGAGAAATTGGTTAAATAATCAAAGCTACGTGCAATGTGATGAATTACCAAACCAGATTACAATCCTGATAGAAGAAATGATTCTAAATGTTGTGATAGTACACACTCAATTGACTTATTCATTGAATAGAAACATTTACCATTACGAGATACCTAATCCCCCTAAGAGAAAATAAGATTCAATTTTTCAGTTATGTGAAACAGGCCCCTAACATTCAGCAGGTAAAAATTCACTTAATCTCGAATCAATGGATCAAATATAATGAGAATACCTTCTCTGTCATTCAATGATACAAAAAAGAGATGGTAATAATTACTTTTTATTTTATAGAGGTATAAGATTATCAGTGTTGTATGTTGATCAAGAATATGGATCCTGAGGTTGAGATCGAGGAAATTGGGTTTAAGAATTCCAAAAAATGGTTTTTGATACATATTTTCCACACACTATCTGATATAAAATTGAATGGAATTTATTTTACATCATAAAGAAATTATAAATATATCAAGGAGTATGAGTAAAACATAAAAATACATATACAATACACCTCCATCAATGTCATTACAGATTAATTCAAGGCATACCACTTCTATAGTGGTTGAAAATCTTGTTTGAAAAAAAATCATTGGTCATCCCTAATTTTGGTAGTTATAAGGAAACTTCCAAATGTGCCCCAAATGTTGAAATATAGATGTATGAATCTTATGTGTATCATGTAGATAATATGGGGAATGTTTATTTTATTTATATCATTCTGATAGTGAAATATAATAGTACTACAAAAATTTAAATATCTCACTTGTGAATGGTGAGGAATGAAGAACACTAGAAATTTCCTAATGGTGATGATGAAATTCTTTATGTACAAAAATGAGTGGAACTTTGATCATGACTTCCAATAGTGAAAAAACAATAATGATATGGTGGAATCAAATTCTCTACTCAAACATTAGATAATTTTTCATCAGTCCAACTGCAATTAACCAGAGAACTTTTAAAATCAATGTGATAATCCATGAATTTTTTTATACAACCGTCATCCTCCAAAGAACCATGGGCATGAATTTTCCTTCAAAACCAATGAGTCGGATCCTGAAAAAAGTGGTGAAGGGTATTAAACTTATTCATTCGAGTATAGAGACCATCCATTTTTATTTCAGCTCTACACATTCATTCTTATTGAGATTGTTTTGTAGAACAATTAAAACAACACCAACGATCATGCATGTAGAGTTATTAATGAAAATGAAACATGGATAAACTCCATCATTTTATGTATTCAAATCCTTCTCTTCCACATTTTTTGGGTAGAAAATTCTACTGAACCTTTCCATACTCTATTTGGTGGATATTGACAAAATTAACGGCAAGGATTAGAATTACCCAATATGGATCTAAAAAAAATTGTGAGAATGAAATCACTCTACCTATTGAGAATCGACCCTTGATTTTATACATGTATAAGTATAGGGAAAAATATTCTTTATCACCAACATCAAAATAATGAATATTATTACCCTATGATCCAGCATATCACAATCAATTTATTGAGTCTAATAATAGAATCATCCTCAAATAATTCCTTGTAATACGGAATATACTGATGTGTTTCTTGGTTAATTTCAGGGTCTTCCCCTTAGAATTGAGGTTGCATATTAAATAAATCATATACATGGGGTGTTACCATTATCCCATACTCTGTATATAATAGTAATTTTTGAACATGTAGAGTTGATGAAAAAAATACTGGATAATATGGAAAAGGTTTTTTATTATCTTGTGATTCACCATGGGGTGAAATAGTTCTCATTGTTATGATTATTTGTGCATAAATATGCATTTACATTGATTATTAGGAACTCAGCAACATCCGGATAATGACCAATTATAATATTCCATGGATTAATGACATGTTCATTAATCTATGTGGGCCACAATACTTCTATATGGCTGACATGCATTCTGTATATTACCATGTTAACATAATGTATGAGGATATTCAAACAAAAATTTTCATAGGATGTTCGAGTACTATAAGTTAATGGTGATGAATTTCAGCCTAAATAATTGTCTAGAAATATTCATGGACATTATGAATAGAGACCTTGAATATTACATTGACAATATTTTTGCAATATTTATTGATTATATTAAAATATACTCCAAAACCATGTACGATCCCAATGATCCTTTGAAAAATATGTTTTAGACCATTAGAAAGGATAATATTTAAGAAAAGTATAAAAAATGTGAGTTTTGGTAGAATGAAGTCTAATGAAAGCATAATTTAAAAACAACTAATGAGATATCTATGGACCATTAAACCATAAATGTAGTTGAAGGATGGTTGTGGATAAATATGTGATTGAATTTCATAATTTTATTGTATTAGGTGGGTATAATTGTTGATTTTTTATAAATTTCTCATCATTATCAAACCCTTTATCTTATATAACATGGAAGGGTGTCAAGTTTTCATGGAATGTTGAGTGTAAAAAGAGATTAATGGAATTGAAAAGGAGGATTATCACTACCCCAATTTTCACACTACCCCCTAGTAGAGAACTATTTGTGTTATTTAGTGATTCTTCGAATAAGGGCCTTGGTTTTGTGTCAATGAAGAATGAAAAAACTCATATCCTATCAATGAAGGTTTTTGAATGTTCACAAATAAAACCACCCAACACATAGTCTACATCAGTTTGTAGTGATCATTCATTTTAATATATAGAAGTGTTTTCTCTTTGGAGAGAAGTGTGAGATATATTAAGATAAAAAAGTCACAATTAAATATTCACATATAATGAGATAAAAGATTGACAAAAACGATGGATGGGGGTGATCAACAACTATGACTGCACAATCCACTACCATCTTGGGATAGAAAATAATGTGGGTGATTCTATATATAGAAAGGATCCATCAATTCAATCATTAATGAGAACTGAGAGTGATCATTTCTACTTATATATTGAAATGATGAACAAGGGATTCATGAAATATGAAACATAATCTATCCTTTAACAAATAAATTATAAATTATCCATATTTTAGAAGATAAAGTATTATAAAAGATATGATTTGGGAAATCAAAAGACAGTGTAGACTATAAGGAAAAGGGCATCTATGGTGTTCAATTTTAATGAATATGTATTTGATAGATTTGGTTCAAGAATATATGTACCAGAAAATATTGAATTAATTAAGGAGTTTATGGATGATACACATAGATCGACCTTCTCCATCCACCAAGGAATATAAATGATGTATTGATATCTCTTAGAACACATTTTGAGGGACGATATGAAGAAGGTGTGCACTGAATTTTTATCAATATGTCTTTTATGTTATTATGTTAATGTGAAAAGGAAAAAATCAAGTGGTGTACCCATTACCCTTAACTACCTAGAAATGGGAAAACATCACCAAGTACATTGTCACTAGTCATCTTAAGGCATCAAGAGGGAATAATTACATAAAGGTTGTGGAGGAACTTTTGACATAGACTATGCACTTCATTGTGATTCAGGAGGATTTCAATCCTAATCAACATGTAAGGATATACCAATGAGATGTTTTGAGGAAGCACGGAACACTACATTAGGTTGTATCTGATTGATATCTATGATTCACCTATATGATTAGGATGATTATCCAACATGGTCTAAATATAGAGTTGATGTGGAACAAGAATTATCACCCTCATACTGGTGAAATATCTAGGTGGACTATATTTACACATGATGACATGTTGATGGAATTCACAGTTGAGATAAAATGAATATGGGACCAACATATTCCTTAGGTCAAGTTACCATTCAACAACAATTTCCATTCATGAATCAAAATGTCTCACTGTGAATCCATTTTTGGGAAGATGTTAATAACACATGCATGTGGGGATGATGTTGGGGAATAAAAGTGGTAGGTCCTGAAATTGTCGACTAAATGGTAGATAAGGATATTACCATTCAACATCACATTGAGGATACTCAGATTCAACAAAAGAGAAACACAAAAAATTGATAATGAGAAATATCATTTGATATTAGTGACATGGTAATCCTACACATATTTCTATGGAATAAAAGGATGAGATTTCATAAAAGGGAAAGATTATTCTATGATACATTATCTTTATTGATATCCTTGATCACATCAGAGTGGTGGCATACCAAATAGAACTCACACATAACCTATCATAGGTATATGATATATTTCATGTATCCCTCTTAAGGATTTATATACCATACACCCCACATATAATTAATCAATAGGTGGTACCATATGATAATGATCATACCTATGAAGATTAGTCTGTGAAGATCATACATTGTAGAGAAAAATTTCTAGCAGATGGGATAATGCACCAAGTCAATGTGCTATGGATAAACCAAAATTTAAATGAATTGTTATGGGATCTACAGTATGTAGGGAAACAGAGATACCATCTTCTTTTTTAGTGTGGGAAATTAAAATTTGAAGATATTAATTTCAAAAGGGGGATGATTGTAATGACCTGAACTATTTTATATAAAAATTCTTTATTGATTTAATTTAATTTACTATTATATAATATGGATATAGAAAATGCATGTACTTATTTGGTTTTATTATAATCTAGTAGGTATAAAAAACAGTTGAGAATATTTAAAATTGATAATATATCCATTGAATAATGATCTTATGATAAGTATAAATATAGGGTAGTGATAAATCCATTTGACATAGAAAAAATGAAGTAATAGACTCAACCTGTAAGAGCATACCCTATGAAGTCCATTTATTTAAGATTTTGAGTGAGGTAGCATTATTAGGATTCAGACATGACTAAAAATTTTCTGATATCCAAACCATTTTACATGAGGAAAATCATTTAAGAGAGATGTCCAAGATCATTATGATCACAACCCAAACCAGGTACGTTGAAAACCCCAATAAAAGTATCATCATCTTGCACATTACTCTTATGGAATTCGCTATAGTGTAATAGAGATATGTAACATGACCCTTTGAGTATGAGTATATAAAATATATAAAAACATATATATTCTCATCTTATTATTGTTACTCTATAATTTTTATTTATTTTGTTACAACAAAACACAAATTATATTTTTAAATAGCATTACATTACAATTAAGGCTTATTTTTTTGATGAATTAATTGATTTTTCAAGTAAATAATATATTAATAAATGATTTTAATTACTAATTTTTTATAACATATAAATATTTATTTAGTTTTTATGATGTAGAATGAAATTTTAATAAAGGTTCAAATATTGTTATTATCAAAAACAAATCATTTCACAATAAATATCGATATTTAATTTTTAAGTAAAAATAATCATATTTAGAAAAATTATTTATTAAAATGAATATTATTTTTTTGTATCATAATGCCTAAATTATTCAACGTTTAATTTTTCATAATTTTTAAAGATATTACGGTTTTAGTGTAAATATTAAATACTATTTAAATACAAATTGTGTATCAAAATGTCATAATTACCCAAAATTGTTATATAAAATACTATAACAGTGATAATTTTCCAAATAAATGTTTTCTAGAAAAAAGAATCTATTTTTTTATTTATTTGTAAAATTTTATAAATATTTTTTGAATATTACAAAACCATTTATATATTTTAAGGATTTAAAATCAATTCTTTAATAATATAAATCCATTCCACAATGTAATGTGTATTATTATAATATGTTCAGACCTTGGAATTATAAAATTATTAAATCCACTCCAATTTTTCAGAAACCATTAGAAAAATAAATGTGATGGTTTTTTCATTATGTTATTTTATTATATAGTGTCCAAAACCTATGTTTTAAAATTATATAGAAATACACAATCATTTTTTATGAAAACCATTCAAATATCCTACACTTATAGACTATGAATCCTTGTCGAATGTTAATACACATCCATCCCTTATACATATTCCTTCAATTGTTGCCCCATACCCTCATGATTCTCATCTGAAGAATTTGTCATCACACACTCATGTATCAGATCCTCAATTTTTCTCTCTTTATTCATGTTTGGTTGTTATCTTTTGGATTATAATTTGAATTCCTACTATTTTATAATAACTTCCAAATCCATATTACTTCAAATTTTATCTAAAAAAATTTTTGGGAAATTTTTTATTTTATCATAGAATTTTATGATATTTTTTGTGATGACTTATGCTACTGAAAATTCTATGCGATTTTTCATGCAAAAAAAACTGTGTAGTGAAAGCCATACCCATTTTCTTTAATTGGTGTAATCTATTATATATTTTTACCGATTTGAATAGTTAATTCCATGATTTTTTTAAAATTACCAATTTTTAATAACATTTTTTGATTAATTAATTTATGTTTTCTGTTCTCTTTGGTAGAAATAAGAATGATAATGAAATAAATGTTATGGGTCCACCTAGAATTATTTATTTTTCCAATTCATTTAGTAATGATTAGTTTCATGAGACATAATGTTTGGACATGTACAAGTCCTAAATCCTATATAGAATTTTTTACATCATTATCTTATGGTAATTATCCTTAAACAAAGTTTTTTTATAATTTTCATTATGTTGTCTCTACTTATCCACTATTATGATTATAATTTTGTATGATTCTTTAATGTTATTTTTTATTATTTTTATGAAATGTATTCAACATTGATATGCCTATTATCTATAATGTATCACCGTCTGACATTTTTATTCCCATGTTGTGATTTATATCTCACACATTTCTTATTATGTCCATATCTATTGTCATTCAGTATTAAAATCAATGAAATTTAACAATCATGTTATGAATGCTTTCAATAATGATTTTGTATGTCATGATGAAGAAGATATATAGGTACATAATTCCCTTAAATCATATAGTTATTGATCTTATGTGTTATATAATGTGTTATTTTATGTAATAAATCATGATGTAGTGAGTAATAAATCATGATGTAGTGAGTAATAAACAATTTGATTTTTATAGGTTCTCTTTCAATTAAATCTCATTCCTAACTATATCAAACAAGTCAATATGTCTTAATAGTCTGACCCCACTTTTCATAATCTGGCGACAAACCTAAATGGTGTGGAGACCATTGGTTTGTTTAAATAAGAGAAAAAACTTGTTTCACTATTGTGTTCAGATATTATTCCTGTTATATTTACAAGATCATCTATTTTCATCTGATCACAATTCTAAGTGGGGTATCTACAAAGGTATGTAAAAAATTAAATGAAAAATAGTACCATGTTTATTTTAATGGTATAAATAAAAAGGTGGTCATGTTTTTTATCTCTCACAGAAAAAAAAGGTCATTTCTAAACATCATCAACCATCTATCTTGATAAATTCATTTTCAAAACCCGTATTGAAATTGGAGAATATTTTTATAGTCATTGCACTTAGATTTTCATGGATACTTCTAAAATCAAGATATTATTTTTATCATCATAGGATATAATTTCATGTTGCAACAATTCATTAAAATCCATGATTCTAAAATAGATGATTAATTAACAAATATCTATGTTAAATTGTTTTTAAATTTCATGGAGTACTAGTTACCGTTTCATATGATCCAGACCCTGGATTAACATAATTTTTTTAAAAAATATTTTAAGAATGAAAATAAAAAACATTTTACTATGGTTATAGTACATTATCCCCAAATAGATTGAAATTTATAACATGCTATTTTTTCAATGGAAGATATTCCAAAGGATATTACTATAGCTTTTGGTGGTTTATGGGATGATCAATTACCATTACTAAATTTTTATACAATAATTCTTATCATACATTAATATAGATGGACTAATTTGAGGCATTATATGATTTATATGGTTCATATCAACATTATTAGATATAAATTAGTAATTCTCATTTATTGTTCATAACCATTTCCATGAGATATATTGATAATTTAGATAATTGTGAGCTGAATAGATAAAAAAACATCCATCAAAATTATATGTGGATAATCATTGGAAACTATTATCTTTCGAATAATGTAGTCATGTATTCATGATACTGTCTCCAGAACTAGGGAATCATTTTTTGGAAAGTAGGGGAAGTTGTATCATTAATACATAAGTCCATTTAAGATTATTGAATACATTTGTGAAAATTATCATCACTTTTAGTTACCATTTAGGATAATATTAGTTCATAATGTTTTCAATTTTTCTAAATAATAATCATGTCATTCCGAGACGACCCATGTTATTTTCATGGAACACATTTCCACAAAACCAAGGATTCATTAAAGATAGAGAGAAAAACAAACATTCATAGAAGGATTATATCTATAGTTTGGGGGAAATGAAAAATGGTAAAACATAGCTTGTTACATTGGAATGGGAGAAGGATATTCGGAAATAATGCCCCGAACATTCCCCAAATTCAAAATATATCTATATTTTCAAAGATATAAATCCAAATGATGGGGATAATTTGAAACCCTTGTTTCGAGTTATTTGCATATTATATATTACTTTTTTTATTAACAATGTTTATTTTGTATTTTGATATGTTATTAGGATGGTTGGTTAATGATTATGATGTTTGGTATATCTATTCCTCCTCATTTATTTGGACAGATTGTGGTGAAGGTCATTATCTCTTGTATTTTGGATCTCTGAGAAATGTGGCCATCCAGGTCATAAGAATGTCCCCATGTTGTGTAACATTTTATTTTGTTATGAATAGTTTATGGTTACTCCATATAAGAGAAATGAGTTGACAAATTTTCCTCATGAGTTGGCATGGTGGAAAAGGTTGATTGTATCACATTAGTATCATGTAAAAATTAAATAAATAATTCACCATTCCCATGTCATATAAATAGATATAGTAAAATTCGATATCATGTTGGCTAATGAAAATTTATTGGGTGAGTGCACCACACCATGGTAAAAGGTGGGGTGTCGGTCATCATGGATTTTCAAATAACTCATTTTTTCATTGATATTTTGGAAAAATATCATGTTTAGGATGGAAATATTGGGTGATATGTATTGTGATATTTAATTAAATTTTTAATATATTTTGCCCAAAACTGACAATAAATCTCTGTATCCTATATTTTTCATTTATTCCATGGATTCTCTATGACAAATATGTGTTATTTTTTCATGTTTCTAAAGAACCTCCTCTTATCCGTTTTTGTATTATTTTATCCTTGGAATGTTGATTCCCTATTACTATATTTAATATTTTACATGAAGACATATGTTTTATAAAAATTACCCTTGTTATTTTTCATGAAATTTTAAAAATGAAACCTCTCAGGCATCTTATAATGAATTATCTATTTATCATGGAATGCATATTTTTTTACAATATTCTTACTAAAATATTTAAATAAAAGAGAAATGGTGATTTATTTTCAAATAATGATTGGGTGTGTGAAACAATAATAGACATCATTTTTTGAGTTCATGGTAGATATTGGGGCCATTCTAGTTTAGACCAGGATGCCTATTTTATTTTTAGGTTACAATATATTATTCTACAAATATTTTACATTGTTCTAGAAGGATGAGTGCCACTCATGATATTATATTTATAGGAGTTCATGTTAATTGGAAATTAATTTATTGCATACATTCATGGTGTTATGTTTTATGGAAATTGTATACCATAATGGTGAGAGTTATTTTCACTACTTCATTTTCAATAACATGTTTCATTCAGGTATTTCCCCTCTTTGTTCGTTTTGTTATATTTATATACATGTATTATTATGATAAGTGAAGTTGTTTTCTTAGTGGAATTTTTTTGGAAGACTTGTAGATTCATATTATGTTGTATACTAACTTGTTCATATTCACCTTTATGTGTATTCATACATTTTTTCAATTATATATGTAAGTGGAAGATTTGATAATTTTATATAGGATAATTCTAGTCCAATTATCATGTCCTTAGGGTGTTAGAGAATGGTTATAATCTTTATGAAGATTTTTTCTTGGGGACACACTTTTGAATTAGGGTCTCCTGAGATTTATTTTCTTAGGTGGAATTATTTTTTTCAGTATTACTATTAAAACTCGAATTCAAATTATTTTGTCTAATTTTTTATTTCATTGGACTTTTGTCTGTATAACACTTATTTTATATTATTTTGGTTTTTGGGTAAAGGTAATGTTATTATTATGGGTATATAATTCCCTAAAATTTATGTATACACATTGAATTTATTTTCTTTCTTTATTTTTCATGGTATGTCACATAAGGATAATGGCACACTAGTCTGAGCCTAGCCAATGATCCAATTATGGTGTTACATTTTGGTTAATGATAATGATAATTAATTTCCCTTTAGGTGTTATGGGGAGGATGAAGAGTGATTTACTGAACATATGTGACATCTTTAACTCGTGTCCCACTCAATATTTCTTCGAGACCTTTTGGCCACATTGCATCGTTCGCATCTCCTCGAATTATAGTAGCTACAAATTAGAATTGATGGAATTATTTATGTCTATGGGGAGACTATAACCCCATTACAAGGGTTTATAATAGTATAATAATATAATAACATGAAAAAAGTGGAAGCAATATGATAAATAGATTCCATTCCTGAATCATACTCTATAGACACTTGTCTTGTAACACACCCTAATAGATACATAATTAAAATAAATACAACTGAAGAAGCTAATAAATACTCAAAATTTGATTATCATGTATGTCATTTAAATATAATGTGCAAAAAAAATTTCATATTTATGTTATATATACATGTTATAAAAAAAACCAAATTAATCCAAACATCTTGAGCTACACCACAATCTTGTACTACCAAATCCATCCTATGAAACAAACAAATATCATCTATCAAAATCAAGATTCCTCCCCTTGTCAACAACTTCATATATGTAATCTACATTGTTACAAAAGGTAGCCCTACTAGGTTGTGAGATAATCATATTATGCCACAATAAACGATGTCTATGAAACCAAGTCCATGTAATATTAATAAATAATGTTCATGAATTAATTTATTAATCTAAAGAAGTAAAATGATATAATTAAATTGGTACATTCTTTAGTTGAATCTCATTGCTAAACCTAAAATAATTTCATTTGTAAAATATTTTTTTTATATTATTATTCATGTGAGATATCTCAATCACTTATATCATTTCATAACAATAATAATAATAACGGATCCATTTTAAAATAATGCATCCATGATGTTGATAACAATGATTAATGATACAAGGTAATAAACAAGGAATACATGAACATAGGGGTCAATCCAATTCAACAATAATATATAGCCTTAATATATGTTAAGAGTGTAATTAAAGGGGAATTTCTCAAGGCCTTCCATAATAATATAAATCTGGCTGAGTAGAAGGTATTCATCTAATGTAATATGTGAAAAGTAATGACTATAGTCAAGGTTTTATCTAGGGAGCCTAATATCCTTATTTTTCATGTTAGATCAATGGATTGTATCCATGCCACCCTACAAAAATATTGGGGTGATCCTATAGTTTCATATTTTTTATTAACTAGTATATAAGGATGGAGTACCATAGTGGGTATCAACCAATTCATCTAGGATCCCTAAATTCATATAGATTCCATGACTGCTCAAGGAATTAACATATAAATACCAATATTTCTCAAGTATGAAATCTCATATAATTATGTTAAGGTCCATATAGAATAGGAACCTAATAATGGGTAAATTATATAAAATTTTACCTTGTAATACTAATTTCATTTAATATGTTATTTAGTTCAATCTATTTCCATTAATTATTTATTCTATACTAATTGTGAATAAAATGATTTAGTTCTTTGATCAAATTTCATTTTTTTTAGTCCACTCATATACATTTCATTATAATTAAATGGCATGATATAAATATACAACCATATGAAATTGATTTCCTATAAACTGGGACAACAGATATAAATAATTACCTTTCCAAATAACCATTTAAACGTTAATTAATTAATTCGAATAGTAACTATAGTAGGACAAAGTGATATGTTCACATGTAATAGCCATTCACAATTCATATATTTAATTATTAACTTAACTCTTTTTAGTTCATGTCGAGTCACAACACATAGATATGTTTAACATGTTTTTAAAATCATAAGGAAACCATTATACTTGGGGGTCAGTGTTAGGTTTGTCACCTATAATGATTGATAATACCTATAAAAATTCACATAAAATATGAATATAATGACTATAATCAAGGAACAATAATTTTATAGGCCATGTCCAATGAAATCCACATACACACAGCTATAAAAACTTCTAAAACGTTGAAAAATGGGGGTGGTGTCACAAACCACCTAACACTAGCACATATTACTCTATTAATCTAGTAATTTTTCTTTGTCCTAAATTATATTAAATATAATGAGTGGATCCAATACTTGAAATAGAGAAAAATAGCATGTATCTAATTAGTGTTTCTATGGTAATGAATAACAACAAGTGGGAAAAATCATGTACTCACTGATATACATCTAATGTGATGCACTGGGATCGAGATGGACATAGGATCTAACCACAAGTGTGAAAATGATGGAAAAGGTATTTGAGGTCTTCAAAATTGGAGTGTAGAGTCCTTCAATTCATTGAAATGGTAAGTGGGAAATTTTTAATAAACAAATATGATCATTAAGATAATTTGTGTATTTTTCCCACAAAAGTGGGGTTTTACGATTTTTCCACATGGAGGGTCAAACCATGGACCAACCATGACACATTCTCTACATCATTAGGAGTATCACATGGTTCATTCTCATAGTTTAAAAAACCAAACAAATCCATTGTGATATACCTATTCTAAAAACAATATGTTCTCTTGTAAGGGTGTGCACCCTTTGATGCACAGTTTCTTAAATATTTTACCTATGGAAAGTGGAATGTACCACATTAAATATTTATACCAATATATATGTATTGGTTCACATGATTTCTACTAACCATTTCATCTTGTTTATTTTTTCAAAAGTTGTATATTGAGCCTTGAAAATTCTTGAAACCCCACATGAACATCAATGATGTCCCATGTAATCCATATTAGGTACATAATAAATAAATATACTAAATTTAAGAGGGACCATGCTAGATATGAAAACAAGTTTCTAATTTCCATTCCCCTTAATGAAACTCTTCCTTGAGTTCACATTCTAATGGTAGTGATACACTAACTGACAAATAGCTTTAGAAACAAGGCATGCACATCATCCTCCTACTCAAAAGCCTCTTAATGTTCATGTATGTGATTCAAAAAAACACATTATAGGGGAATACACCACCCAAATTATATCCTTCATTCTCTCATAAAATATTTTTATTGGGTACCCTCAAAACAAGTGTCATCATAAAGCTCAACATCCTTGGGATAAAATATAAGTTTTGGTTCTATAAGATAGATGTAGTTATTTGAAACACGGAAGACATCGTGCATTGAACAATACATCTAAGTTAATTTAAATTGATAGGATTACAGTTTGACTCTCCCCGAAATAAAAAATGGTTTTATATAACGAGGGAATAACTTCCCTTGACTATGTATCCATATAGGCCTAAGCATGGGAGATAAGCACAGGAAACCATGATTGATGACAAAGAACTATATAGGTCGTCGATGATGATCAAAAAATGGTTTCTGTAATGACTGAGTAGTGGAAATATACTTCTAGATTAGCTGATCCAACTCTAATGTCTCTTGCATGTGTCAAGGTCCTAGTTCCACAGCCTCAACCACCCTTAACAATCACAGAAGTGAACATTATTATCTACCATTCAAGGCCTCAAATGGATACATCAGAATCATCACCTAAAGATACCATTGTAGAGAAACTTGATAAGAGGGATAAGATTATCTCAATAACAACAAAAATAATGTATGTAGGATTGGGGAATGTTATCTAAAACCAATATCATTTATTCCAACAAGACATATGTTTGTGGGGAAAATATGTTCTCAGAACTGCCTTTGTATCCATATCTTTATGAAAATACCTACCAAAACCTCAATGTGAAAAGAAAATACCTATCAAAATTAATAGTAAGAGGGACCATGTGTAGTTCTACAATATCAAATCAAAATATTCTTCCCATATCGTCAATAGAGATGGTCACCCACAATGGATGGAAGTGGAATATTTTCATCTATCTGTCAATGAATAAAAATATTATTTCTCTACCTAGAGGTGACCCCAATAAAAAGACTACATAATCCATATAAAAATAATATGATCGATTTTCCAGTCCTGGAATTGTATATAGTTTCTCTATAGGTATATGGTGATCTATATTAAACTAAATTCACATGTAACAATTGTTAGTAAAACTAATTATCATACATTTAATCACAAGTAATAAATATTGGTATCAGATATCTCAATAAATCATGCAAATGTTTAGTTGAACTACCTAATAAGAATTGTGAGAATCCTACATCAGTGACTCAATTGTATCTATAAGAAACCATACATGAAAATTTATAGGAATAATGTTATATCTAAAAATATACGAATGTGGAGGTGGTTCATCTCTTAGAATACTATTTTAGATAACCAAGCCTTTAGGATTGGAATTTTTCCAATTATTCCCCTTATTAAGTAAAAAATAGGTAACTATCAAGTATAAGAGATAATACTACTTATTATTATCATGAAATAATAGATTCATCTTATAGAATAGTTTCATCAAATTTCAATCATTGTTGGATTCATGTTTACGATGTTAATGAGTCTCTTGAATAAGCGCTTCATCTATTACATTTGAATTTGTTGGTGCATTGGAATGCTCCAAATGGATGTAATGATGATATTTGATTAATATTTATTATATTTTAATCAAAATGTTCTTTTAAGAAGTCATTTTTTATTCTCATTTGGTCTTTATACACTAAAAAATTCTCTCCCATAATATAGTTACTCCAGCCATGTAAGACATTTACAACTACTACAAGCTCAAGGATATATGTCCACTAATTTATCTCATTCAGCCTCTACATTAGAAATATCTACAGCAAAACTGTATTCTCTATCATAAAATGTACACTTAGAATGATGGTTTATGCATCATAGAACATTTTATAGACACTTACATGCTTCAGAAGAATCAGATTTAGTGCCGAAACATCCCTTACTATTAGCTTATGAATGGCTTTATCACATGCTTCTGAAACGCATCACCCAAAATTGTATAGCCAACTTGAGTTGAGTAAATGCATGAAATTTTCCATGTGATACACATGTAATATCCAGTCACCCCCAGTTAATTTAAAATATTAAACATGTTCTTAGATTTCTCTCAGGGAAACACATCACCTACCATATATGGGTCAACATAAACTATTGGTTACAAAATAATATGACTTAATAAGTGAACTTTTTTGATCCATTAGTGAAACATACGATGTTTTGGTATAAAGTTGATGCTATAAATCTGTATTAAATAAGATATCAATGTGGTTATAACAGTCTTGAGTTTGAGAATATAATATGATGCCTTCCGAAAATACAACAATAAAAGATTCTGGATATGGGTGGAACTCCCTATTCATGATATGACATAAAATATTTGGTGCATTCATATCACCTAATGACATAACCTTGATACTCATACCAATATACCTTCTATAAAAAATTTACATGGTATGTTTGATGGTTGACATTCACTTAATGATGGATTGATCTCAAATATATCATAGAATACACCTTAGATCATCAAATATTGTCATGGTAATACTATATTAAAGATATTGGATACGAGTTAGTCGCAATATATTAGTTCAATAATCATTCGTACATAAATAAATGAAGGGTCACATCCTACTTCTTATTGAGAAACACTGGTGAACCTCAAGAAGAGGTTGTAGTATGTATAAAACCATTGGCCCTTAAATCCTCCAACGGTAATATAAGGTCAATGATATCAGTATTTACAATAATTTAAAATGGAATAGACACATGTGAAACCTATGGAACAAGATCTATAAAAAAATACCTCTCTCTCAGGAAGTAATCTAGGGAAATCATTATGAATGACACCACTAAAACTATATACTACTAGAATAATCTTTTCATGGTGTACTACCTACCCATCCATGATGAGAATATAAATATGGGAAGTCAATCCACATATCCCATGTTGACCTGGTACCACTCTACTAGAATATACAACTCACTCTTCCATTTATATATATATCAATTTTCATCTAGTGATGTAAATGATACCCTTTGGAAATATCAGTATACAATGTTTTGAATAGGGTCCAATTAATGTTTCATAATAATGAAATTAATTCCTTTTATCTCATGAAAAAATATATCCCACAAAAAAGGTTAACTCTTGAACAGAAGGGTAAAATCCATAAATTGACATATTCCCACTTATCATACTCCGAACAGGGTATCCAAGTTCATTCTGCCCAAGTAATACTAAATTTTCAGCCTGAGACATTTGATGATAGATAATGAAATGAAAGAGTGTAAAGCACATATATCAAAACAATAAGATACCATAGAAGAGGTTTCTTGAATATTAAATCGTACTATATACAGTCATACAATCTAATTCGCATGTATTCGATTTAAGTAATGCAACTCGTCTAATCTGAGGCTATGTCTTGTAGCGTGACTACACAGAGAATGACCCCTCTTTTAGTTTTGATGATATGTTGTTTGGATACCACAAAATTGATCTTATCATTATCTCGTCTGGAAGGTTCTACACTTACCCCACACCTGATATAGAATAAAATTATATCAACCTAAAGGGTGAGTTAGTGTGGATCCTCTTCGAGTATAATCATACGGAATGGTCTAATTGAATATCTACAAGTTCTCCACATGGACCCAAGTACTAAACTCTATTATGTCTCAATCACACTAATGCTTCATATTCCCCTAAATTATACACTAATTTATTGTAATGGATCTTCTAGTGAAGTTATTATGACTACTGATACTCTATAATGAAATGTTTAAGGAACATTTCTGTCATCCATAAAATCTATTGGCATTCCTCGACACTGGTCCTCTAGGAATTTTACTATCACATATCCTTATGTAATGCTTGGTGATTATATATTAATTGGCTATCTCATAGAATATATATCAGAATAATACATTCACCTAATACATATAGTATACTAGATCCCATACTAGACTCTCCTAGCATATAAAATCCCATCTCTATCATCTAGTGGTGAAAAACATATTATCCCAGTAAATAATGATGGATATTCAATGTATGAAAATTAACTACCCTTCAGATGCTTGAATTCTCTAGATCAGTCTACTATCAATGTCTGATGGAAGAACAGATTTTATAATGAAGAATATAAATGGTCCTCAAACATATCCCAATGATGACTAGACATAGAGATAACATTCGACTAGTACTTGGATGAATCACACAGTATCTAAGTAGCAATATTGACCCTCATATGTGTAGGTATCTTTAGATGAAAAAATATATATTGAGTGGACTCTAGTTAATACACATTAACATATGGACTACCATACCTTGACAAGGAAGGAGGATGTTTCTACTAAAAATAATGTGTCACATCACCCATCACAAATGATGTTCATAGATCACCCATTGTGATCAATATCAGATGTAGGAAACTATCAAAGACATGAATGTAAGTGCTCAGATCATGTATAAAAGGAGGTTACTAAAGTGGAACTCCTTGCAGAATGATTTTCGACATAGGGCCCAGTATTTTTTAGTTCATTCTCATCATCACCCACCTATATCATTACCTGAGGATTTAATGGAATAATATGTCTAAGATTTCGAAGGAAACAACTAAAAAAAAAATATAAACTGATTGATACACTAGAGGAAGAATTACATAATAAGAGGGGATCATTACACTTGATATACTACCCCAACTACCCATATAAAAGTCCATGTATTGGTTGTTTTCTATATATAATTTTTAGGAGTTCTATTATATTATTTTTCAATAACAACATTCCTCTTAATTTACTATAGAACATTTATTTTATCTGTCATTTTTTAGTTTTTGTGTTTCATTTTCCTTTAAAAATAATACGAATGCATGATTATAATAGTTTTCATTCCCATTAAATCATGGTGCAAAAACCTTATCACAAAAATAGAGAACCATTTATCTCAATTTGGTAATGTTTGCATTTTGTCTCTGAATATAACATGTCATGTATGATATCTTGACTCGATTAACCACCCATTCCCTTATAAAATGGCCCATAAACCACATTAATTTAAACTAGAAATCACTTAATGAAATCCAAATAGTTTAATTTTTATAATATAACTATCATTTCATCACTCAATAATAATAATAAGATAAGAAAATGGATGATTTTAAAATGAACCTAAATGGCATGGAATTTTATAGGGAAGTGAATTCTAGGTGTCTGTGATGATGCATGTAACAATGTTCTATGGACTCATTTCATCATGCCCTGAATGAAATATATGTCTATGTCATATGAATAATAATAAGCATAAAATATTATTTTAATCACCCTATGGTGAAAGGAAATTAAAATTAATAGAAAAAGAAGAACCACAATTTTAATTTAGGAAACATAGCCTTTATCCCGAACATGGTTTACCTATTCCCAAGAAAACTATATAACCATGTTATAAAGCATTCATAATTTCCATTATATTTTATAGAAATCGTAATACATTAAATTAACCACTCAAATGATACCATTGGACATCCTAAACCCATGTTCCACCGAATGGTGCCCCGAGCCTAGTTGACCACGTGGCCTCAAGCACACCAACATGAATATCTAAGGCAAAAAAATAATATCTAGGCAGTTGGGTTGGCTACAGGGATACCATTACCTAATTACAAAAGTATATAATAGTGGAAAAATATAATAAAAATGATATATGGGAATAATTTTTTAAAATTTATTGCAAAACAAAATAAAAAACTATAAATAATAAAAGAGTAACCTGCTATAGTAGAAGTTGAAAGAATCATTAACCAACTGAAGAAAAAAATATTAATATTTAAATGATTATGATAATATATGTAATATATCTATAAATTATTAATTATTGTTTATATGGAAGTAGAAATTTAATTCTATGCAGAAGATCCCAAAAAATCATCTTAGTATGCGGAGCTCGAGCTCGATCATCTCCAACCAAGCTTCGTCATAAGAATGGAAGAAATATCAAGTGTCCAAAGAAGGATGATTCCCCTTTTCATCACATTATTATATGTAATATTATATAATACCAATGGTGAGATAGATAGGGTGTGATATAAATCTCGTTAGGCCATCCCACAATTCTCTTAATGACATCAAGTCCGTGTAACACAAATTCAATATGTGTACAGGGATGCATCTGTAATAGTAAAGCAATAAAATTATGTAAATACCAAATTAAATTCTTTTTCCTCAGTTGGTGTCTAAACATGTAATAATTTAATTTATCAATTATATTCAATTTTATATATTATTTTTCATGAGGTATCACAAACACTAACATAATTACATTGTAATAATATTAAAGGATCCATTGTATAACATAGAAATCATGATGTTGATAATAATGAAAGATGATCCAAGGTAATAAATGTATAAATAAAAAACCTCTACGGTTGATTCAAATTACAATAATCTATATCCTAGATAGAGGGTAATAGTGTAATCAATGTGGCATCTCCCAACATATTCCACAATAATATAATTCTAAAAGTGTCCAAGAAATTCATCCTAGATAAAAAGTGGTAAGAAATGACAAGGACAAAGAGTGTATCCAAGGAAACTCATGATTTTATACATCATGATGGATCCTACATGTGTACGAATGGAATCATATACAGATTATATAGGAATCGTATGGTTTCATATTGGGTATCCAATTGTGAAAAAGGATCAGAATACATGGTGGGTATCAATAATGGGAGCTGGAATCCCTGAATTAGAATGGTGTCCATGATTTCTTAATAAATTCCCTCAGTAATCCAAGTATGGCATGATTATGATAACTCATAAAAAGATGTTGAGGTCCAAAAAAATACTAACCATACGATTTATTTTTTATATAAAATTAGTCATTGTAAAACTCTTTCGAATTAGTATGTCATTTGGTTCTTGATTTATTTTCCTTAATGTGACAACACTAACAAGGCAAAAACCATTTTGTTCATTAGTAACATTTCATTTATTTGGTTCATTATATTACATTTCATTAACCTTATATGGTGTTCCAAGGATGTGAAATTATATGGAATTTATATATAATAAAATATTCCAAATGATATCCATAATATAGTTTCCAATTAACAATTGAGACATTCATTAGTTAATTAGAACACATTCCATTAAATGATCTAGTGATATCATCACATGTAATAGAAATTAACAGTTTATATATTTAATTAGACACTTACTTTTATAATGGTTAAGTTGATGCGCGCCTTAATAGTGATGAATATCGTCCTAACAAGCTACCAAAAGAATAATTTTGTAAAACAACATACTTGGTGTGATTAGTATTGAGTACGTGACCTATAACCATGGATACAATATATAAAAAGTGTAATAAAATTTGATTCTAATGAATACATTCATCTATCATGAATTATATTGGCCACACTCAATGAAATCAATGCACACGAAACCACTAGAATTTATAAAAATATAAATCATAGATGATGAGTCATAGAACACATACTATAAGCTCATATGAATATCTATATATAGGATCAACCTTTTTCCTATATTATATCCGAATAAATAAAAGGAACTAATCAATTTTTACAAAATAGGGAATATGATCCTATATATAAGTACCATCATTGAGAGAAAGAATAATGATGAATTTCAAAAAATGAATTGAGCACTCACTGATGCTCAACCAAAATGTAAAACATGGATTGAATCAGTCATTTGATCTGACCTCAAGATAAAAAACTATAGAATACAGGTTTTAGCTCATCATGATGGGCACAGATAAGTCTTCTATAAATTTGAAATAGAAAATATGAAATTTTATTAACCATAAATGTGAATTTCATGATTTTCGTTAAATTATCACATAAAATAGGTTTCACACAGTTTGGATACACGATTGGCCAAACAACGTGTCATCCGTATACCCTCACCAACATCAAGGGTGTCACGAACCAACCCTGGTCAACCCTAAACCAGTCACTCAAGCTGGTCTATGTTAATTCCCAGGTGGTGTCCCTTGTCTTCGTGGGATTACAACAATCACAAAGAAATCATCATAGTACCAATAGTAAAAATATTACTAGTAACTAAATAAAGAATACTAAACAATAGAATATGAAAGGAAGTTCATCATATATATAAAACATAAATGATCAACCTCTATACAGAAGAAAAAATATTATATACAATGATAAAAATAAACATAAACTATGAATATGACCACACTTATTCTATGTGGACTCACGGGTCACTGTCCAATACAACTATCAATCGTCACTCAAGGTAACCGATTTCAAGATGAAAATTATAATGAAAGAAATAAATAAAATAAATATAGGCTAGAGTATTAATATTTTATTGTCTAGCATGAGAATCTAATTCCAATGAAATTCCTTTAAAATAAATTAAACCTCTATTTCAAGTTTGAACTACTATATATAAAAGTATTTTTTTCCAAAAAACTGACTTAGAAACAAACCATGACCCATTTACCATTTTATTTCCAAAAACAAAATCAAACCATTAGAAATAAATTATAACTTTTTTGTAGAATCTAATGTCTATATATTGAATATACACAAAAAATGATAATAAAATTTATTTGAAAATAATTTCTAAAAGTGTTATTAAAATACACACATCACTTACAGAATAACGCTTCACATGAAGGTACAACAGTAATAACACAATAGGGGGATATAGAAATAATCATACAATTATCTCAACATCCATGCAAGTGGCTAAAGGCAACCGAAATAGTTAAACCCGGGAGACCAAGAATTACCCTGAAGATACTAATACATGTGACCCCATCCACGGTAGGATGCCACACATGATGAAATCAAAAACCCTCAATAATCTCAGCCTCTCTAACTTAGGATAGACTGTGGGAAAATCTCTTTGTTATAAACCTAAATATATATCCACCTACAACAGTCCACGGGCCAGTACGTCAACTACCAATGCATCAATCATTCATAGAAAATTATCTCAATATCATAGGATAATATGTATCATTTATATAAAATGTGTAAGATGATCGATGATAGCTTAGCATCCAATGTCAAATATATAATAATAAGAAATCAATGATTGTAATCACCCAGTGGAACTTCAAGAACCAATTCACATGCCACCGAATATGTAAAACACAAGGATTCCATACTATGGACCTCTAATAATGGGTCTCAAGGAATCCACAATGATTAAATCCCATTCATTTAAATATCACATGGATAAAGATTCATCTAACTCAGTTTTTTAAAATCATCATATTTTTTAAATTCCAAAATGTCTCCAAAGGGGCCATTACACATTTCAAAAAACCAAATATTTAAATAATTATTGATATTTCCTCAAAATGGTAAAAACGACCTTTTCATTTCCAAAAAAATATTTAAAACAATCCATTCAACATACTGAATTTTCATTTATAAGAAAAACTATGTTTTATAAAAATTTCAAATGGGACACTAATTGAAAAATCATGTCGAAAAACATTTGAAAACCCAATTCACATTATTTTTTAAAATCCAAAGCCCCTTGGGCTTCAATCTAAGGATCCCAAAATAATAATTTCAAATAAAATAAATTAAATTACATTTCTATACCATGATTCCACTTTTATAAATAACACATAAACTATAGCCATGAAATTCATCAAACACATGATGTCCAATTCATAACAATGAAATTTTATTTAGCAACAAAAAAATAATACATCATCAATTTTCACACCAAATAAATATTTCAAGGATCAGATATTACTGATTAATAATCGAGTATATTGCAAAAGTAATGAACTCAAATGAATCACAAATTAAAAAGAAAAAGTACACAGGGAACCTACCAGGAATTCATGGTGCATTGAAAAAAGACACCTGAAATCACTCCACTCTAGTTATAAAACCATAAATCTATAAATTGAATCCCTTAATATAACAAAACCCCCATTTAAAACATAGAGATAAAGATGAATAAACTTGATAAGGAGGAAGGAGGGTACACAAGTAAGGGAAATAACAATGGAAAGTGGTAGTTCGCTGAAAAGGTGCACACCGGTAGGGGTAGCGACCACCAGTTATGTGCATTAGAGAAGAACCATCCGGAGGGGTCTCACACCAGAACGGGATGTTTCTAGAGAGAAAGAACATGTTAGAGGACATGCGCCGCCATTATGTGATGTCTCCGGAGGATGAAAATTAATGGAAAGGGGTGGAGGCTGCCAGAGATACATAGCAGTAGGCGGCCACACCAGAGAAGGGCCATGCTAGAAAGTGGGTTGGAATGAGTGGCCACATGAATAAAGGAAGTGGTGGACCAAACAGGTTGGGAGAAGAGAGCTGGTTTCACAACATCAGGAGGGTGGAAGGGGTTTTCCACATTGAAGGGAATATAAGGAGGGATAAAGAAATAAAAACCATACAAAAAAATATTTTTAATAATATTTATAACAATCATATCATACAAATTTAAAAATATTCAATTATAATAATAAAAGTTCTTAACAACAATAAAATTAACAACATTAATAATAATAAAAATAAGAATAAGAATATTAATAATATTGTTATTATCCATTTTATTAATAAAATTTTTACTATGGTTTCAACATTTTTGTTAGTTTTCTTAAATTATCCCCTTTTTCTAATTTTATTTTATTTAACTAATTAATTTGAATATTTTTTATCTCTATGGTATGTGCACAATTTAACGGAAATTTCACGAACTATGTGGTGGCTTATTTCCACCCCAAAAGATGTTGTAATTGTACCTAGTATGACCGTGTGGTCTCTGCTAACCATGTGGTGGCCATACACTAGTCTAAAACCCACCAAAATCCCTAATAATAATATTAGTAGTAATAAAAAAAATAGTAATAAAATAATTAGAATAATATTATTCTTAATAATAATATTATCATTAACAATAAGATTCTTTTAATAATATTATCCTTACCATTATTATTCAAATAAAACTTCTAATTATAATTTTACATTTCCATATTTTTTTTTACTCTTTTTTTATTACTCATTAATTTATAATTTATTTTTCCAGGACTGGCAGGCTACAAAGTTTCTTGGGATAAGCCACACGATTTTCAACAAATGCTCTGCCCGTGCAGCAGAGGCCGCCAAACCCAAAACAAGTATTTTTCAATAAAAACTAAAAAATTTAAACACAAACACATCCTCAACCCTGAAAAAGTAATTAAAATCCAACCAAATAATATAGTAAAATAATTTCATTCCTCGTAGAAATACAATTATCCCTCCCCCCATTATGCTTTCCATTGCTAGAAATCCAACAGACATTTCAGCTGATTGATCATCGCATGAGGATACTATATCAACACAATCTAACCTCTTAATCCAAGGATATTTCACTGAACACCAACCGAACTCAACCAAATTTCCCAAAATGAAACCAATACCCTTAACCACTTCCCATGAAAAATAAAAAAGGGGTCAAACTACCACAAACATAACCAATCCAAACATAGACTACTTGACCTTTTAACAAGAAACACCAAAATGACAGAAACAAAAAATGAATCCATTAAATTGATATTTTTTAAAGTATCCACATTATCTATATCATCCAAACCTAAACAAAAAATATATCAGTAGAATTGGGTAGGCCTGAATGTTCTCCCCACAATTAAAATTAAACTAGCATCTACTGTTATCTTAAGAGAAAATACTGTGAGACCCATGGTGTGTAAAGACCCGTAAATTTCAAGGAAATTTTTTTCTTAATTTTCTTTGGAATTTTACAAGAACACAGTTTCTGACGGCACCTGATTCCGAGGCCCGGTGTGCCCGGAATCATATTCCGAAGTTTTGGCTCGGGTACGTTCAGTGAACGGACGAGCGGGTTTTTCTAACTTTTGAACCGGTGCCCGGATTCGAATTCTGAGGGCACCGATGAAATCGCAGCGCCGGGTTTTTCCTAGAAACGCCTCTTCCGGAGTTGCGTTTGTTCAGGTGTGGTTTTTAAATTTTGGGACTTAAGGTTAAGAAATAAAATAAAGTTGTTACGACAACTTTATTTTTATTTCACTTGAAGCCACTTGAAAGCCACATTAAGCTGGTTAAGCTTAGTTGAAGCGGATAGGGTGCAACTGAAATATCCTATCCTCTTGATAGGATATTTGTGGGTGGGGCCCGCACGAGCCCCGCCGTTTCTTCCGCTAAGTAACGCACCCGCGAAAACCCGTCAAAGAAACTGAAAGTCAACTGACGCGGTTTCTTAGTTTCTTAACAGACCATTAAATTGGGCTGTTTCTTTCGTCCAATTAATTGGGCGGTTTCTTTGGTAAATTAATTCTTGGAATTAATTGTTCGTTTCTTTTTTTTAATCGTTGCTTGTGCGTTAATAAAATAAGATTACTCTTATTTTATTTTGGGTGGAAGCTTGTGGCGTGGGGAGAATTTGGAGGAGAGCGTTCTTCTTCGGCGAAGAACGCGAAGAACGTCGGCCTCCGGCGAAGAACGCCGAAACCGCGGAAATCAACGACGCTTCTTCCGCGACGTTTCTTCTGTGACGATCGTTCCTTTCCAAGCGACGTTCTCCCTTCGGACGCACCTCGACGACAACGGAATCAACGACGTTTCTCCGTCGACGTTTCTTCCGCGACGATCGTCCTCTTCCGCGACGAACTCGCGAGCGACAATGCTTGAGGTAGGGGTTTTAAACCTTTTTAAAGTTGTTGATCTTTCCTTCGATCTTGAAGGTTCTTTTTTTTGTCGGCCCTTGTTTCCGAATCTTTTTATTTATTTTTAAAAAGATTGTGATGGATTATCGTTCTAGAAAGGCCGATTGTTATCAATCTAATGTGAGGGGGGTCGGGCCGCACAAACACGGCTGAACCCCCCCCTCCTTTATTCTTGTTGTTTATTGCGGATGGAGCGAGATGGCGTGGTGCCGTCGCACCACGCGGGAATCGTAAGGCAACTATTGAGCGGCGCCGTCGCGCCGCGCTGTGGAACGAAATCAAACAAGATCGAGACGCCTTCGCGCCACGCCGAGAAGTCGTTCAACCACGCGACGTCGTCGCGCCGCGCCAAAGAGGCCGCAGATTAAATTAATTTTATTTTGTTCTTGAGCGCAGAATGACGGGCGACGACAAACGAGGCCGCAAGTTAATTTTGAGGCCTCCGCAGTGAAGGTCGTGTCCCGGGATGACCGTAGGCGCAGACGGGAAGCAAATCGGACCACCGGAGCGCCTCCGGGGGCCCGCGGAAGCCGGCGGCGGCGCGGGTCGCCGGCGCGGCGGCGCCGGCGGCCGGAGGCGGCGGCACCCCGCGGGTGTCCAGGGTGGCACCCCGCGTGTGCCGCGGGGTTGTCTGGCGACACCCCGCGGGTGTCCAGCGCGACACCCCGCGGGTGCCGCGGGGTTGTCAGGCGACACCCCGCGGGTGTCCAGCGCGACACCCCGCGGGTGCCGCGGGGTTGTCAGGCCGCTCGGCCGAGCCGAGCCGGACCGGCCCTGGCCGGGCGGGGCCGGGCCAACCGGGTCGGACCCGGTTCGGGCCGACCCAGGGGGGTCGGGCCGGGTCGGCCCGGACCCGGATCCCCCCCGTTTTCGGACCATTTCGGTCAAATTCACATATCTTGAGCTCCGGACGTCCGAATGACGTACCGTCAGCTTTGTTGAATTCCTCTCAGTGAGACGGAACTTTTGGCTTACTCTGCTCGAGGTTTGGATGCCGACGGAGTACGGTCGGGTCGGTTCGTACACGAAACCAACCGGGCCCCTGGAACGAAAAAGCCAATAACTCACAGACCGGGCGTCCGATTGACGCGCCGTCTGTTTCGTTGACTTCCTCTTGATGAGACGGAACTTTTGACATACTCCGCCCGAGTTTTGGATGCAGTCGGAGTATGGCCGGATTGGATTGTACCCGAAATCCAACCGGGCCCCTGGAACGGAAAAGCTGATATCTTTCAGCCAGGACGTCCGTTCGATGAACCGTCAGCGGCGTTGGTGATTGCGTTGAGTAACGGTCCCTTTGAGTATACCCTATGGGAGTTCAGGGTACAGTTGTGATACGGACGGGATTGGTTCGCACACGAAACCAACCAGGCCCCTGGGACGAAAAGGCTAATAACTCACAGACCGGGCGTCCGATTGACGCACCGTCTGTTGCGTTGAGACCCATATGATGAGGCGGTCCTTTGAGAAACTTCTTTGTGGGACTTTGTGATACTTGGAGTATAGACCAGTAGCTCGTGGAGCGGACCCTCCCGGAGACGAGCGTGCGGAGTACGGAGACCGTGTAGCCGACTGAGACCTGACGACTGCTTGACCGACTCGACTTGGAGTGAGTCGACAAGCCCAGTGGACGGAGCCCCCGGTATTTGGCAGCAAACCCACGGCGGACGGAGCGCCTGGTAGTTGGCAGCAAACCCGTGGTACTCGACAGGAGGAGTACCTCAGTAGGCTATTTGGGTGAGTGCCCGGTATTTGGCGACAGACCCTCAGCGGACGGAGCGCCCGGTAGTTGGCCGCAAACCCGTAGTACTCGACAAGAGGAGTACCTCAGCAGTCTTAGGTTAGTGAGCAGTACCTCGGAGTCGTGACAGGACCACTGTACACTCTAGAGACGGAGCTCCTCAGTAGTTACGGTTTCGATAATGAAAATCCTGGTTTGAGCTGAGTCAATGAATCTTTCCGTTTCCTCATGATTGAGATGGGTCGCTTGATAACTTAGGTATATGTATGGGCATATACCTGGGTGATGGTTATCCGTTGATTTCATGATTTTTGTGTATCCTTGTGATTGGATGGGTTACTTGATGACTTAGGTATATGTATGGGCATATACCTAAGTAGAGTCTGATGTTACTTCGTGATTGCTGTCTTTACTTTGTGGATATCCATGTTGGATTAAGTGAGACCTTAAGGGTCTCGGGGTCCCTACTGAGTAGCTTATACTCACCCCTGCACGGGCTATGCCCGCACTTCGTTGTGTTGGTTGCAGACGACGGACAGTGCAGATCGCTGTTGATGCTTGCGGAGCAGGTCGGTACCCGGAGGAGGACCACTGGGCGGACGTACCCGGAGTAGACGACAGGACCCGAGGAGTAGAGGAGCTATCTGTACCTACCCTTCAGGTAGGATCCGTGGTGGACGATCCAGGAGCTGAGCCATCTGTACCTACCCTTCAGGTAGGAATCTAGGAGGACGACCCAGGAGCCGCTTCGTTCTTCCAGCTGCTGTTTTTCCCTTTCGAGTTGTACTTTACAGTTGGGCTTGTATTTCCGGCCCTTTTACTTTTCTTCGCTTGTGTTTACTTTTCCGCTTGCTTACTCTGTGGTGTTTGTTTGCTTTTGTAATGGAAATGCCTTCCCAGTTATCGGGATTTACGCCATTGGTGCTAGTCGCCAGCCCCTGGCCTATGGAAGGCGGGCTTGGGGTAGTCACGGCACGGGCCCCGAGGTCGGGTCGTGACACGGTGGGTCTCCATCCCATTAATAACCAACTATGAATGACCAAATGAACCTTCAACACCATCCAAAAACAAGCCTCTACATACAGGATAAAAACCTTTACCACATGTTTTGGGAGGTAAATGACCCAATTAATGGACCACTATGCCACCACCATCAACTACCCAACACTCGACCCTCATAATCGAATAGAAACCAAGAACACATCTAACTCACAAGGGTGTTCCACATGATGACATTGATCAGGGACTCACATTCATGAAGAAACATTATAGACAGCGTGTGAGGGATATGTTCACCACTCTCTTACAACTACATGGAATTCACGATGATAGATAAACAATAATAGAAACACTCGAACTACCTCACTATAAAGGTAGAGGCCCAAAAATAACTAGAATCCCTAATCAAACATGGTTCTTAACTATGCACCTGCTTCAATCCAAAAACCTATTGTAGGAGATCTATTGTATGATGTAACTACTACCTCATAGTCAGGAGCGGCCAATCCCCATTCAGTACATGAATAACCTGATTATATAAAATACTTCAACAATAATTTTGTGAATGAAAACACAAATTCATTAGAAACAATAGTCTTTAAGGAAACTCACAAAATCACTTAAATTAAAACGAAAACACCATCATCATAACCACCACGATAATATATCCCTTACACTATAAGGAAACATAAGAAATAAACCATCATCCAACTTTCCAAGAGCATATTACTTCTGGGGATTTCCTCCATGACGCATTCTATCAATCCCATTAAAAATCACCATAAGTGACCCAAGAATATAAATTCTTGGAACAACTTTGGATAATTTCTAAATGATGACTTTTTTTGGCCCATCATGCCAAAAAAATAACATTTGATGATATCTATCTCCCAATAGGTTGATGAATGATCCTTATACCATTAAATTCCATGGCCTGATCCATCAAATTTCAACTACATAGTCATATGCATACAAGATTCATATCCACTACTAAAAGGGGTCGAGGGAGGGAGGAATACCTCGTGAACTCCAATAGTCAGGGATTCAACATGAAAATACTTTTTTACCACTTTAGAAAACGAAATCAGTTTGGGATCTAACAACTTCAACAATAGGTTGGGATGAATCCCAACCTCAAAACATTGATCCTTCATAAAATCATTTGCTGCATACCGTAGGTTATAAGGGACTAGATCTATAATGATATTGAAATAGTTGAACACTAATTCATCACTATAGTGCATAAAACCCATCTCCATCAATAATTTCACCCTTTTTTATCATAAAAATAACGAGAAAAATAACAATTCCTACAAAAACTACTTAGTAAGATCTTCATTGGTATTGTTTCAAGACACCTACTTCAACCTCATCCATAGCGATCCATCATGAATTATAGTTGTATACTTAAACATTAATGACTATAATAGCTCAATGAGGCTACAATCAATTTGATATCTCACATCCACCCCTCCACTATGGTAGGGTTTTCTTGACCATAAAATAGAGGTAGATATATCTTCTTGAAATCAAACTTGAAATCCTTAGGATGATCAACTAAAAATCCTGCCAATGGGGAATCGCCTGAAACTGCACTATGATCATCCATCGAAGAACCATGGGGTAAAACGATGGATAACAAAAAGTCAAGAACCCAATCAAGAAAAAATCAATATTAAAAACACTCAAGATAAAAAACCATATAAGTTAAAATCATTGAACACAATAAAAAAATTCATTATTGCATCTGAACTTAGCATTTGAAAACATCATTAATTTAAATCAATCTTGTTGGGTTGAACACTCTCTATTGGTATTCGTTTTTGGATCACTCAGATGTGTGTCCCTATTCCATATTGGTAACCCATCCACCATTACATAATAAATATTTCTTCACATTATCATATACCGAAATGAATATATGCACACACTAGGACAACATGTCTAAAACAAATCCATTTCAATTCCAAAACAACAATTTTCCATTTTTATAAATTCACCGAAATCTTGTTTTATAATCCACAATCCATTAAGATCAAAACTCGTTTCAATTAAAAACATAACCTTATAAAAATATCCAACTATTCTGGACCAATATCCAAAACTAATTTATTTGATTTGAACACTTTTCAACAAGCTACTCTTTCAAAATGACCCATCATTCTAGAACCTATCATAGAGAAAATCATGAAAATTATATTTAAACATTAAAATATCCATCCATAACATTAAAACATGTTTCCACAATTCCAATTGAAGGATTCTTAAAAAATATTGAATGTAAAAATGGTAATCAAACCCACAAAAGAGAACTAGTTTTTTTGGTTTACATTACCATATAATTGGCAGTGATATAATAAACACACCATTAAATTGAAGAGAATTATAGGAATGTGCCCCTAGATCCACATTAGTTTGTAGGACATAGAATATCATAGAATCCCTTGCACAAACTCCCCTTGTCGTATCCCAATCACCAAAAACTCCATAACGACCCATGAATATCACAAGACCAAAATTTATATAGAAAGATGTGGATTAGACTAAGAAGGAATTTGTGATGCACATTCTGCACCTACACCTTGAGTCCTGAAAACCCTGATCCATATACATTGACACCCCAAAAAAAGGGGGATATGAAAATAATTTTACTCTAAGAGAAGACCTACTTTAAGAAAATCACAAACATACTAGGTTCAACCTTGAACTGGTATACCAACCCGATTTATAGCATGCCCCGAAAGGCATTCCCGATCCAATCGGGAAAGTGATAACCACCAATGGCATCAGAAGTGTACAAAAATATAATGACTTTTCACAAAATATAAATAATTAAAACTAAACTATAGAAGATTAAAGTAAAATAAATATATATGTGTAATATTGAACTCATCATATATTATACATAAGAAATAATTCTATTCAACAAATATACAAATTAGCCAACATATACTAGAGAGCCACACATTCACCATGTGACATCATGGATCAATATCCAACATAATAATCAATCTATTCACATGGATAAATAATTCATGATGAACCCATCATAAGTAATAAAGAATGAAAAGAACAATAGGTGTGAGTATTAAAACTTAGTGGGCTATCTTGCTAATCTACATACTAATGGACGTACTTTAAAAAATGAAATACATATTTCAATATGAACAAAATACATGAAATTATTGTTTTATACACATTACACATAAAAAAATATAATGAACCATTCCCCCTTTCATTTTTAAAAAACCATGATCAAACCATATGCGAAACATTAATATTTTCATTGGAAAAGTTTTGTCTATATGATCAATCTACACAAAATATGATACAAAAATTTCTGTGAAAAAAATTTCCCAAATCCTTATTAAAAAAACTTCTCACATTCACAAAAAAATATCGATCATGTTGGTTCCATAGTAATCACACAATAGGGGATATATAAATAATCATTCAAGTATCTCAACATCACAGAATGTGACAAAATCCAAAAGACATAAGTGTACACAGGAGATCAAGAATAACCAATAAGGTACTAATAAATGTGACTACATCCCCGATAATAAGACACATACCATAAAATCCAGAATTATCAATATGTACAACCACACTAACATAGGACACACTAAGGGAAAACCCCTTAGTAATAAACCCAAAAAATATCCACGTACTATGGGCCACTGGTCAGTACGCAAACTACCAGTGAAATCATCATTTGTAGAAAATTATCTCAATAAACTTGGTTCCCATGTCTCATGTATATAATGGGGATGTTTTGGTTGATGCTAGTTTAGAATCAAAAGAAATGTATATAATAATAATAAATCAACATCATGCATTGCATCATGGGGCTCTGAGGATAAATTCACATTCCAAATATCAAATAAAACACTATGAGTCAATACTGTGGAACTACAATAATAGGTCATTAGGATTACACAAAGAGGACATCCCACCCATTTCAAAATCACAAAGCATGAGAGACATCCAACAGAGGTTTCTAAAATAATTTTCTTTTCAATTCCACAAAGCTAGCAAACATGACAATAAACATTTACCAAAACCAATATATTAAATGAACCAAGATTATTCCTTCAAAAGGGGAAAATTCATTTGCAAAACATATTGAAAACAATACATTAAATGTACTTATATATAATTTTTATGCCAAAACCAATTTTATAAAAATTCTAAATCGACCACTAATTGAAAACCCACGCCAAAACACATTTGAAAAACCTCTCGAAATTATTTTTTTAATTCAAACAACTTTGGGAACAAACTCATGGAAACCCAATAAACATTTAAAACACCATAAAATCATTTAAATTTACAAATCATGATATATATTTTTCAAAATACTCATAATGGCCAACCAAAAATTTCATCAATCACATAATGTGAAATTCTTTCCAATACAATTATATTTAACATCAAACAAGGAATAAATCATCAATTTCCACACACAAAAAATATTTACAATATCAAATATTAATAATAAATAATCCTAAATAGTGAAAATGTCTTCAAACCAAATGGATTCTATATTAAACGAGAATTTGTATGAGGATCCTATATTGGATCCATGGTGGGACAATAACAGACACCCGAAATCACTCAACGAAAGATATAAAACCCTAATTCTATGTAGATAAAAACATAATGAGAAAAACCCAATTAGAGTCAATTAAAAAAAGAATAAAATAAAGAATGAGGATGGATGGAACACTTGCGGTGGAAACTATAACAGAAATAGGTAGTGCTCTGGTAGGGGCAGCGGGCCCGCTTGGTGCATGCTGGTAGGGGTGGCGGTTGGTGGTTATGTGCACTAGAGAAGAAGTGGTTAGAGGGGTTTTGATTCTGATGGGGAAGCCACTAGAGAGGGAGGTCAGACTGGAGAAGGCGTGGTCCCGTAAGGGGAGGTCACTGGAAGAAGGGTGGTGCCAGATTTGGGGGATGGTCACCATAAATGTGTAATAGTAGCGGGGCACACTGGAGAAGCATCGCACTAGAAAGTGGGGTCATTTGGGGATAATGTGTGTGCAGGGGAGAGGTGATATGAATAGATATGGGTAGGAGGGATTTTCATTCTATACATGGAGGGAGGAAGGGGTCTAGTCGCATGGGAGAGTAATGAGAGAGGGAAGGAGAAATAAAACACCTAAAAATTTTACAAACTGATTAGTAAAAATTATAACACACCAAACATTATAATAATAATCATCAAAAATATTAATAATAATAAATTATTTATAAAATAAATTACATTAATAATAATTAAAACAAGGAAAATAATAATAATTATATAAATATTAATATTTCAACAATTAATAATATTATTATTAAGGTAAAAAAATTCTGGTTTCATTGATTTAATTTTACCCTTTTCCTAATTTTATTTTATTTATTTCATTTATCTAAATATTCAGAATCTGGGAATTTTGCACACGTCTCCTGTGAAAATGCGTGGACCATCAAGTAAATTCTATCCATTTTAGATGCTACCTCATGTGTACATGGGATGACTGTATAGTATACACTAACCGAGTGGTTCCATTTCACCAGTATAAAACCCACAGAAATCTCTTAATAATAATAATACTAACAACAATAGTAATAATAATAATATAATAATACCTATTTTAATAATTTATTCGTAATAATAATAATAATAATAATAAGATTCCCCTAATAATATTGTCGTTACTAGTTTTATTTAATTAACAATTTTAATACAATTTCTAATTTTCCTTATTTTATTTTTATTCTCATTTAATTACCCATTTAATTCATATTTTATTTTTTTAAAGATGAGGAGGTCGTGTGGTTTCCGAAGTGAATCTGCAAGGTTTTCAACCTTTTCACTTCCAATACACCATATACAACTCCAAAAAAACATAAATATATTATTAAAAACTCAAAAAATTAAATCATAACTCAACCCAAACCCAAAAAAATTAAACTAAATCCATGAAAATTGTAAAATAAAATAATTAAAAGGGTCTGAGTGTGACAATGAATCACTTTATAATGTCCATGATCATATATTGTTAAATCATGAGAAAAACATGCGACATTCCTCTGCTAAAAATTGTTGGTTCTCCATAATGTAGTTGTGCTATAGGGAACATGGGTTCCCTATCATAACATGAAGGGGGGTGGTTAAAAAATAAAAAAAATGAAAGAATTCAGGCAATTCGGGCATAATATAGTTAAACCAAATCATTTTCACTTAATAGATTAGGTCATAATACTGAAATTTGACATGAATATAACTTAACCACACCATATTTCACATTAATTGATGATTTATTACATAAGAATAAAAATTATAAAAACCTACTTATCAAGAAGTCTAGTTTAATTTGGAAGTAGGTACATTACATAACATTTTCATATGGAAAACATAATCTGTATTGAAAACTTCATTAACATTCTATCACTTAAAACAACATGTGATTACGTAGGGACATACATAAACATGGTGTGAGATATTATTCCCCATAATAGAATAAACATGTAATATACTAAAGAGATAAATACATGTCCAAAAATTGGTTTATCAATTTGGATTAAAAGGAATGTAAATAATAATTCATAGTATATCGTCATAATCCTCACATTAGAAATGTAGAAACAAATTAAAACATTACTTCATACATATGTAATTGATAATGTACAATAAATCATGATGGGAAAAGTCCCATGAATAAATCATGATCCCTCCCCATCCAAACATAATGTATCATGAGACTAAATTTTACTCAATGAAATGGGGAGTTATATAATTCTGGGTGCAACCATCACTTTCATTTCATTCAGAGGCTCATGTGTTCCACATTGATTACACAACATGGATTCATTGAGAAAAATATTTCTTTCTAAGATCAAATATTGGGGAATCACAAAATTATTGTTGCATTTCGATGAGGTATATGTGCATAAATGTTAACACCCTCGGTAGGAAATGGGTCAGGTATTCACTATAAAATTATTTTGGATAGGAAAATTGATGTGAAATTTTGACATCATAACAACATCACATAACAATTCATAACATGATTTGAGGAGAGAAAAAGGGGTTTCTAACAATTTGGACATCCAATATATTGTATTATTTCAATTTAAAGGAAAATCCCAAAATAAATAATTAGAAATCAAGGTCTTTTGATAAAAAAAATATGTGAAAAAAGAAGATGAGATAAGGATCCCTTACTTGAGTATAATAGTGCAAATTCATGGGAGGAGCTTCATGATGGATTGGTGGAAAATCATGAGGTATCTAGAGAAATAATTAAAATTTAAATACAATCATTGAGGATCCTTAGTAAACATCAGTGGGGATAGGGAAGGAATTATATTAGAAATGAGTAAGGATTACTTTATTATTTTTCAAAAATGTGTTTTTGACTCCATTTAATAAAATAATAAAAAAATAATCCTTCCCATGTTTTTCCCACTTATTCTAAAAAAATTAAGTTCTTCCCATTATATTATAATTTAACTGGCCAAAATGAATTAAATAATAACAATTCAATGGTATATGTGAGTCATACTCGTAATGAAATGACATAAAAACCTGAAAATATTTTTTTTGAGAGGATTCACAATGTAATTATAAAATAAATCCAAACCACATAAAATCAAATTATTTTAAAAGAAAAAAACGCATATATTTTTAAGTATACATTTTATTGTATTTGATAAATTAATTTTGATTCATTATTGTTTCATAATACAAATTTATTATATATACCGTATTAAATATTTAAATAAAAATTCGACTGTCACAGAGAATAAGGAATAATTATTGATTGGATAATTTTAAAATAATAATTCCAAAAATAATATTGATTTTATATAAATAATTATCTAAATATTTGAATTTTCACTTTTAAAATAAAATTGACATTTTCGATGAAATGCTTTGTTATTTAACAATAATAGTTTTTGAACCCCTATTAAAATAACTTTTGACATTATAAAAATTATATGATCAATTATATTGGATAAAAATTATGTAATAATAATCATTTATTAAAATAATATTAATTTCAATAATCCATTAATTCATTAAATTATATTCTTTAATTTAATTTGAATAATAATAAAAAATACATTTTTTTTTATTTCATCAAAACAAAGATAATTTTTAATGTAACAAAAACATGATAAAAATATATTCATTAATCTATAAAAATGAACATAAAAATATTTATTGTGTCTAGATACATATTCATTTAGTACTCCCACAAACTCACTATGATTATGGTGCACTATAGTAGGATGTACATTAGGTGGTTCAATATAAATAGTTAGGGTCATGATCTCAATGATATTGAACTTATCTCATAAATAGTTTAGATCATGATTATTTTATTAAAACATTTCTTTTTCATTTACAAGGTAAAATCCTAAAGATTATATCTCCCTCAAATGCCTCGGAAAATTGGATTCATATGATAGGATCCTACCGGATTAGTCCATAACATTATTTATATTTAACAATTATATATTTTAAAACCCAATATTTAAACTAACAATTTGATACCTAATTAGTCGATATATTATCATTTATAATGATACCTAAATTGTTCTCTTAAATACTAAATAAATGTATTTTTTTAAATAATATTATATAATAACAAATTTAACTAAAACCAAAATGGAATTTTTATTTATAATAGTTAGAGTCATTACAATCTTCGACCATTATGAAATTTCTCCCGAGAACTTTTAATTTAATACACTAAAATAGATATGGGTAACTCCTTTTCATCAACTCCTATAGTTCCCATATCGCATCCACAAACATTTTTTTGAATATATCACTTATAAAATAACTGTTGCCTTATTTTTTTATAACATTTTATATATAATATATGATCTTTATTGGATGACCCTAATATGAATGGAAAACATTTAATAGTACCACCTCTTGATTTAGTACATGTGAGTTGACTGGTAGGTACATTCCCTAGAGGTATACATGGAATACCTCATATACATGAGATATATTAGGTGGGAGTCCCTGTCGGTAGAAGGCCTCTCCAATACGATAAAGGATCTCAAAGAGGATGATATATATTGGAAAATGTTTTCCCTTATTATTAAGTATGATGAATTTATTACATAGATATATGTAGTGGAATACTATGTCTCCAATATTAAACTCTATTTATCATCAATGATCGCCAATATAACCCTATCATTGAGTCTGAGAGACTTAATTTGTTTTTAATGATCTTATCCTTGTCCACCATTTCTTCAAGAATTTCAAGATCAATTCATTTTCATTCCCAATATTCTTCCCAACTTGTAGTTGTTCTTGACCTTTTCCCATACAGGTTGTTATAGGGGTCTATTTAGATACTTGATTGGAAAATTTTGTTTCATGATTACTTGACAAGAAACATATTTTTCTCCAATACTCCATTGAAGTCCATAAAACATATTGTTAACATGTCTTCTGGGGTATGAATTGTCTCCCCAGTTTAGCCATATATGATAGTCAATACCGATGTTCATCTTTGTGATTAGGTCATGTTACATTATCTTTTAGAATATGGAGGTAAATCTTGCATCTTGATCAGATACAATTGATAGTGGTCCCCCATGTATAGTCACCACATTTATGATATATATCAGTTCATGTTGATCAAGTGAGAAATCCTATCCAATCACAATTTATTGTTTTTTCTTCATAAAAAGATCTACTATAACCCATTTAGAATTCTATCGAAAATATTTCTTTGGGAAAATAGTGAAAAGTTTTATGGTGATTTTTCCTATTTACCTGTTGGTAATAGTAATTGTTATTTCATAACTTTAGAATTACGTCTATCATCCTTCACCTGCTAAAATTCAACGAAGATTCACATATATTCAAGGATCTCCTAATACATATTTTTCCACCAATATTTCTCATAGATGTCATGATAAATATTTTTTTCTTCTTAAGATAATGGAGAAGTTTGATCTATGTGCATCATCAAAAATTTATTTATTTATAATTTCATTTGATGGTATGAATTGTCTTATCATAAATCTTATAAATAAATGTTCATTAACATTTATCTCAAAGGATATTCCTTTCTTTATAACATCCAAAAAATTTTGAATTCCAAAATAATATTTTTTGCATCCAATAAAATATCTATGTGGGTTAGATAATCAGTCATCAATGAAAGGGTTTATGGTGTTATTGAATTATGATTCCCATGTCCATCCATTTTAAATCTAAGATTAAGGGATCCTTCTTTGTTATCATAAAAGATTTAATTGTTGAAAACATTATACACATATTTTCATCCTCATTATTCATATTCCTAGTATGGTAGTTAATTGACCAGTCATAGTCCATGATCATCTCTAACCATCTTCATTGGTTCATGTTCAACTATTTCTTGGTGAATATATACTTGAGGTTTTTGTGATCCGTATATATTTCAAACATATCTCCAAAGAATTAATTTCTACATAATTTCAAAGATAATTATAATATATCCAATTGTAGATCATGCATTGGGTACTTATATTCATGAAATATTTTCTTCATAGAAGCATATTTTATGATATTGTCATTTCCCATTAACAGAAATCCTAATACATTCTTTGAAGCATCATTGAAGACTACAAAATTTCTCCACTTTTTTGTTGGGTGAGTACATATTTTGTGATATATATTACTTTTATTTCCTTGAATATATCTTTACACTCATAATTTTATTAAAACTGGACACCCTTCTGAGATACCCTGGTTAGAGGGTCCAATAATGATGAATAATTTCTCAATAATCGATGATAATACCCAGATAATATAAGGAAACTATAGATATTTATCACAGATGTTGTCCATGATCAACCTAAAATTACACCAGTCTTTAATGGTATATAGATATCCCATTTCTCAAAATGATATAATCTAATAATGATACATTATTATAAAAAAACTAATATTTGATGTATGTTTCATAATGATTATCCTTGCATGAGGACTTTAGCCTAGTACCTAGATACTCTTCATGCTCCTCTATAGTTTTGGCGTATATAAGAATATCATATATATAGACTACCAAAAAAATTAAAGATAATATCCAGAGACTTTATTTGTCAAATCTATTATTATTTCCAGAGAAATATTGAGTTCTAATAGAAATACAATGAACTAATTATTCATTTACCATGTACAAAACGTTATCTTAGGGATATCATACTCATTCTATCTAATGTATAAATGTTTTGACCAAAGATTCACCTTAGAGAAGTATAGTTCTCCACATAGAAGTTCAAAAAAGATACATATATTTTACTATGGAAACATACTTATTGTTATGATCTTTTTGATCATACAACAACCAATGTAATACTGAATTGACTAACATTTCTTCGTGATGGAGTGGATTGGATCACCCCATGGCAAAGCACATTGGCGTATGGACCATTTATCAATATTCTTCTATATTTGTTCCTTCAGCTCCTCAATTTCCACAAGATCAATTCGATATAGTGTTTTGGATAATTATAACACTCCAACTATTTTCTTAATTGAAAATTAAACTTCTTGTCTAGAAGGAAGACTAGACAATTCCTTGAGAAATATATTAATGTATTTCATCATGTTAGGAACATACTCAAGGATGGATTAATTCTTTATTCATAATAATTTGACATTGATAATCTTGTTTTTAGGGAAATAATATCCATTATTGAGATATAGGTCAAAAAAAATATTGATCTTTCTCCCTACACATGTATAGAATTGATCGGTCGATTTACAATATATATTTATATTTGTTTATCATTGAAATATATGTTGGACCTATATAGGTAATATCAATCATTACAAATAATGGAATAAAAGAGACCAAAAATGTATGTAATGGTTTCCTAGAATGTTTATCACACATATAATGGGAAGGGAGGAGTTATATACATGGGATTAAATAACTTCCCCATTTTTTAATTTCATAGATAGATCTACTTCCTTTATTTGTGGCGGTGTATTACTAGTTCAGCAAAACATTTGTGATAGAAAAAAATTTGTAGAACTAATATAAAAAATGTAAATTCACTATTGATGAGTGAATAATGAGAGTACATATCACCACTTCATTTTTGAAATCCAAATCAATGTTTATGATGGAAAAAGCTATCACCATCAACATTATAGTTTGTTGGGTGTCTTGAAAACCCTTATCTTAGGGCACTAGTTTCTTAATTTCCCTAGTTCCTTGTAGTTTAAAAAATGAGAAATGTGTTAGGTGTTGACTAGATATTTCCTTTTTTCAGTCATATTATCATGTTTCTCACATCATTAATATCTATCTAGGTTCCCTTCCTTCCAATTCTTGATCATTTCTACACCCTCCCTTGGAAATCTTTTGTGTGTTTCATTCCAAATAGTTGACAAGTGGAATTATAAAATTTCATTGCACCATTACATTTCACCATCAAACAAACCAAATTAAAACTCATCATTCTTCATTGTACCCCCTGATACCTTTAAGATTCACCAATCTACATTTCTAATTTGAGGGCACATCAGTCAATTTCCTTATAGCTACCAAGTCCCTGATCGAAAAGGAATTTCATATACAAGGTTTTATCTCACTACTGTTTTTTTAGAAAACTATCATTTAGGTGTAACGACAAATCGAGAAGATTATAATTCTTGTCTAGTGATTTTTTCCTCATAAACCCTTATATATTACGGTATTTTTTCTGGATGAAATAGAATTATCATTCAATTTAATGATAGTGGGTTATGGAAAATATTTATCAATTTTTTCCAAATATCCTTCTACTTAATAGAATTGTTCAATTACTTGGGATTCATATTCATGATCAATTTCCACCACTAATTAGCATCTCAATATATTTGATTAATAGCCAGTAGAACCTTCTCTTCTATGGAAAATTAATGGACTGAGAATATATTCTCAATGGAATTCATCTGTTATTCCCTGATTAAGGGGTATAATATTTTATTGAATGTCATATGCCCTTTTCACATAACTATAACAACCGATTATTAATATAAATTGAGGTTACAGAATATTAGTAAAATACATGAAACAATACACAATCATATGATTGATGGTTGTACTAGTCTAGAGAATTTTGAACCATGAAACTTCAAACATGGTATATATGTTATCTAAATTATCTCCCACAAGGTAATTAATAACCTTTAAATATCTTATACACATTAAAAATAATAAATTTTTCATAACATGAGGAAGAAAACATAAATATTGCTGCTATTAAATGATCAGTAAGGGAAAACAATGGAGACATGTATAAATAATCATGAGCATAAGGGAATGAGAAAATGATCATGAATATTGTAGATCATAACATAGTTATCGAAGATCATATACATGATTCATTTCCCAAAGCCTAGATGTTTGTAAGAAATTAATTATAAATAAATAATGAACATATTACATGAAATACTAACATAATAATCATACATGGAATTTTGTAAGACACATTATCATGTAATATTTTTTCCATATTATCTAAGGAATCAATGCTATGACTATCTTTGTCATATAGGTTCACTCCCCCATACCATATTAGAAGTCAGGGTTCACTCCTATAACAATCATGGAAGCATGAGTTTACTCTAAATCCATCTTGGTAGTCATGGTTAAATCCCATGAACATCTTAGTAGTCAATGTTCATTCCCAGGTCCATATTAATCAATCTTATGAGATATAAATCTCTACCCATTGCATTGGAGGGAGATATCGGTCCCACCCATCTCATAATAAAATCAAACATACATGTTCCACAATATCATAAATAATTATATCATAACATAGTTAGTGAAATGGGTACTATAAACATATAATCATATCATAACCTATAGTAATATAATGATCCATAGTCATCTAATCATAAACATAACTGATTAAATGAAGTGGGTTTCAATATCATATAACTCATGAATGTGAAATGAGTTCCCTAACATAATTCCATCAAAAAATAATGCATTCATAGAATGCATAAAAATATAGTAATTAAATAAATCCAGAAAAATTTCATGAGTAACTCATATGGATGTTATATTATATGTGAAATAATTTTTGAATAACTTTTAAAAACATTTCCAAATTAAAATATCATTTCACATTTTAATGAATTCCTTTTATAAAAAAAACATTTGAAAACATTTATAATTTTATATACCTTTGAAAACATGTAAAGTAAACATTAAATACAATAAATCATTTTTAAAATAATTTTTTTGAAAATTATCATCAAGTATATTTTCAATAAATTTTTGAACAAATTGTTTTTGAATATAATATATTTCTGACAGAAGACGTAGAATTTTAGATTTTACATAAAATTATTACCATAATTACCAAAGAGATTAAAAAGATGAACTAACACTAGATTATATCATGAATAAACAAGGGTTAAGGAAACTCCTTATCATTCTTGAAATATGAATCAAATTGTTTCATCAAAGGAAGCATAAAAGTAAAAATTCTTGAAAATGATGAGATTTTATCAACATAATATTATATGCTAGTAACTATATATCATACACTCAGTGTAAGAAAATAAAATTAAATGAAGGAGAAACATTCATAAGAAAATAAGATTCAGGATATAATATGTAAAATGACGGTATACACCCCTCAAAAAAAGAGTTTACGTGTATAAAACATTGAGTCTCAAAGAAGGTAAATTGAGGCAAAACATTTTTACCCATTTGTTATCTATTAAAACATAAACATCATGAATATATTTTCATAACAGGGATATGTTAATACCCCTATATTTTTGCAACGGTACAGAGAATACAATCACGGATAGTAAAAACAAAAATCAAAATGAAGGTGTGTTGAACATAGAATTTATCACATGAAAATTAAAAATGAGAATAACTCCATGTTTCATATATCTTGAATCTCATCTTACATATCCATGTACATTGTTTCCATTTTTAATGTTATATTCAATGAAAGTATATATGTGATATATATGTGTGTGTGTGTGTTTGTGTGTCTGTGTCTGTGTCTGTGTTTGTGTCTGTGTGTGTGTGTGTGTGTATCTATATATAATTATTCTATTTGCATGATTATATCATATATATTATATAAGTTCACTAAACCCATCCATAATATATTCAATGTGGTGTGTGAATTAATCACATCACTTTGAGTAGGTCGTAGTCTGCACCTCCTCAAAAAGGATTATTATATTAAACCCAAATGGAATGTAAAATTTATGTGTCGTAAAAAGAAATATTTAATCATAAATATATAATTAATATCATTTAAAACATTTTTAAAAATATTTTTTTATCATATTTTCAACCATGATTGGCGGTATGTAAAATTTAACAATCATCATTTAGTGAGGCAGTAGTTCTTCGTATTGATAAACAGTATGTTCATTTTCAATTAGATTGAGGTCCATGTATGTGTTGGTTCAATAAATATCATATATATTCCTTGTATATCTAGGATACCAACTTTTTATACAATCATGTAACAAAAGAATGTGTAGGGTTGGATAAGGAATATAATAGAAAGGACTTGAGAGAATATATTACTTCTTCATCGGGTAACACCTTTTGGATTGTGTCAAAAGGATTTAATGGATTTACTTTTGAAAAAATGAATTCATATATGATGAATATAAGGGTGTTGGTAAGTATATTGGGTAGGTAATATATGATCTTATGAGGTTTGAGACATGTGAGGAAGAGGGAGAGGTGGTAGATTTTATAGGGGAGAAAAAGGACTCAATTGGAAATAAGTTAGGTGCACATGTGTTCTTACCTAAAAAAAGTCCCACCTAACCAAATAAACTCTATAATTAATGTTTTATGGATGAAAAATGGAATGAAAATGGTCATTTTACTTGTGTATTAGTCATTTGGACCCTTCATTTTATGGATTATTTGGTAATTATGTTTAATTTTTCCTCAAATGTTGCAATTATTTTTAATCACATTTACTAATCATTTTGGTCAAAATTTTACATTGACTTAGTACAAACTGAATTTTAAACTAAACACAATGATTTATGTTAGTTTATGTATATTTCACTCATGTATGGAAAAAAAATAAACATTAATTTTAATACTGAAGATGTGACGAAATAACATGTTTTTTTAATTAAATTCAAAGGTTGTTATGATTTTACATTAAACTCCATTGTGAAATAGATACTATTGAATTAAATTATATTAATAGATGAAATATTTATCTAATTTGACCTTAATAAATTATAATTAAAAATTAAATAAAAAAGTTTGTTTTCACTAATAACATTATTATTCTCTATTTTTAAAAACAAATATGTCTCTCAAAAAATCCCTAAAAATGAACTTATGATTATTTTCACATTCTAAATTCAAAAATATAGTTTATTTTGTTAACATCAATTTATATATTTGTAGACAATTAAATATATTATTAAAAGAGGTTCATTTGAAAAAATTATACTTTGAAGCACAATAGGACATTACAAAAAGTCATATCATTCATTATCTATATGATTTATTTTTATAAAAATATATATAAAATTTTGGAAAAGTAGTTATTTTATTCATACTAATAGGCTTAATGTGTAGGTTATTATTATCTATTTTAAATAATAATATCATTAAAATTTTGTTTCATAGAAACTCAGTGTTGCATTTGATGTATGTTAAGTTGATGTTGCTTTTATCATATGCATTGTTGGTATTTTATGTATTGTATTCCATGTTTGTGTTACGTGTAACGTATACTAATTTGGTTCCATGTGAAAATAATGTTGGATTTAATTCATTATTCAACCCAAATAAATATTTAATTTATTTGAAAAAAATGTCCACAATTTCTCAGGGAGTTACATTATAACCCCCCATAAAATAATTTTTTTCCTTGGAAGTCAACAATTGGTTAAAAATAAGGATGATTCTACTTCATCATAAAGTGAATTTTGTAAATAGATTCTTCTATGTATGGATTTATCCACAAAAAATTTACCAAATGAGTAGTCTCATTTCCTAGTACATTCTCTGATTGGTGCAAGAATTTCAACCAATTGTTATTCATATGATAGATCCCTCTCCTACAATATGACCTATATGTTTAGATCATGTGATGAGATAGGTATGTACTACCTCATGATATATTAATGGAATATATCCTGAAACTGGGAGATATTTAGAGTAAGTTCAGTTTGATTGGCTACCATCACTATATATCCATGAATCTCAACAACACTGATATCCATAAGGTATACATTCCCTTTCTTCCCGGATATCATAAATTTATAGTAGTGTAAGATTCATAGAAAAACCATTTCACAAATGTATAATTCTAGATCATGTTCATAGATATAAATATAACATTCATTCCATATTTGGTTGGCCTTTACTTTCTTGTTGAATAGTTCTAACATTTTCGGTTATTTTTTCAGTGATCTCACATCCCCAAATCATTTGTTCTCCAATATCATCATATTATGTTAGAGATATACACAACTTCCAATTAAGGGAATCATAATGCTCTATATGAATTTATTATTGAAGGATATGTTTTTATAAAAATTCATCTAGTGAAAGGTATTGATCCCAAAACTCCTGAAATCCCACGAACATGATCTGAACATATCCTCTGGGGTTGAATTGTTTATATAAACATAAAATCTATTTGAGGATGATATGTATTGATAAAACCAAATTTTGGATCAAGTGATTCCTAAAGACTTCATTAAAACATTTAGGTAAACCTTAGATCTTTATCTAGTAAATTTTAATGTGGAACTCCATGAAACATTATTGTATCTTTAATGTATATCCTGGGTAGCTAATATGGAGAGTTGTCTTTAGTAATAGTGATGAAGTGTGTTTTTTTGGTACGGATATTGACTACCACCCATATAGTACTAAACCCTTTAGAGGATTTGGGTATTCTAATAACAAAATCCTTTTTAATGTTCTCCCATTTACATTATGGTATGGGTAATGGATGCAACATCACTTTGAGCCTTTTTTTTTCTTTCAACCATAACTTTTTTTAATACAAAGAATAGAGATATAAATTAAGTGATACCTCCCTTAGTTCTATAGCACCATGATTATTATTTCAATTCCCTATACATCATTGTACATTAATGATTAATAGAGAATGATAACCTGTGAGATTCCTATAATAGATCATTCTTCTAATATGGTATGGATGGAGCACACACATGGTCCCTGAATCATATCATTCAATACTAAGTGAGATTAAAGGTAGGAAAAATCCTTGACATTCATTTTCAAATATTCATAATCCTTCTGTTCCACTATAATTTTCACATTTATTGAGCGTTAAACATTCATTTGGGAATGATATAATTTTCCCCTTTCATTATTATTTCTACAAGAATCCTTTCCAAATCAAAATTTATTGGATCTTTTGTGATCTTAATCATGGATAATCAAGCATGATCGTTCTAACTCAAATCATTCACCTCCTTCTTCACATTACCATGTTGGTAATGCATTGAGAATTCATAATCCATTATTAGCTCTAATCATATCATAGCATGCACATTAAACTCCTTTTGTTTTAATATATATTTCATAGTTCTATGATTAGTATATATATCACACTTTTATTCAAGAATATAATAACTATAAATATTTAATGAAACATTTACCACTTCTAACTACAAACGATGAGTGGGGTAATTATTCTCTTGAATATTAAACAATAATAAGGTATATTTTATAACCATGTCATTCTAAATAATAACATATCCTAACCATTCCTGGATTAATTGTTGATGATTAAAAATATTTCTCCACTAAAAGGTAATGTATGAACATGTGCACTGACAATCCTTCTCTTTAGTTCCTTGAACATTTCCTCACATTCATCTCTATAGAGAAACTTGAAACCCTTCCATGTTAACTTTGTAAGTGGTTTTGATAGTCAGGAGAGATTCTCCACAAGAATTCAATAATATCAAGCTAAACAAATAATTCGACAGATCTGAGTCACCTTGGATGGTCTAGGCCAGTATTTAATAGCCTCAATAAATGATGGATCTATTACTATACCGTATCATGGGATTTTATGACCCAAAATTGAATCCTTTTGTAGCAAAAAATCATACATTTTAAAATTTTCATATAGATTCTAAATTTTTATGGTATTTAGTAGAATTATAAAATTTTCTTTATTCACTTCCTTTCTCTATCAATAAAAACAAATATCATCTATAAAGGCTACCACACACATATGACATTAATATATAATGAATCTATTCATTAAATCCATGATAAAATTAGAGTCATCAGAATATCCCAAAGGCATCACTATATATTCATAGTGTCCATACCTTGTATGAAATGTCTTCTTGTGTATATCCTCAATTGTGACCCTTAATTGATGATATCCAGAAATAGGTCAATCTATGAAAAATATTGAGCTCTCCCCAATTGGTCAAAAGTCATCAATACATGTAATGGGTACTTCTTAGTGATTTTGATCTTATTAAACTACCAAAGACATTTCAGAGACTCAATTACCCATATTTCATTTAAAAAAACTAATTGGTACACCACAAGGTGACACACATGGCTGAATGATTCCCTTGTCATGTCTTTCATAGAGTTACTTCATTAATACCTTCAACAAAATCAGTGCCATTCTATATGGAGTCTTTGAATTTCGTGTGGAATAAGGTTTGTGTATTATTGAGAATTCCACTACACATTTTGGTCGAATACTAGGAATATCTTTTGGAAATAAATCCATAAAATCCCAAACAATAAGCATATCATCGATGATAATTCCCTCCCCAATAATTTGATCTAAACAACTCATTTAGTGGTTATTAAGATCAATAAAAGAGTTTTAATATCCATGGGATGTACATACATATCATCATATTGATGGATGGTTTGAAATATCTATTGAAACTTCCCTTACATGACCATTGATGTGGGATTTATCCATACAAATGTAATCTAGGCCTAAGACGATATCAAATTCAATGAAAGGAACAATGAAACTATAACAAGTAAGAACATTCCCACAAACATAAAATGTAGAGGAATCATAGAATTGATATGAAATCATCATACTATTATGGTTTTACACTACTAATTACACATCTAATTTTTTATCTAGAATATTAATGCCCGGAACTTATTATTTATACATGAAAGAGTTGGTAGATCTAGAATTAGATATGACATTTTCATTTCTATAATTAATGGTACGTGTACCTTTCATCAGGTCATTATGACAACCCACATGTAAAATATATATAACATGATTTTATTCAATGTCCCATGGTATAATAAGTAACTTACAATGATCAAAATCAACCACCCTGGGTTTTCAAAAGTAGTAAGCCTAATTATTATTCTCAGCACACATGTAGCACTGAATAATTTGAGGTGAATTCTATGCTGCATTTTCACTATTAATAATGTTATCTATCTTATTTACATCTATTCTACAATAAAATTCTAAATTAACATCCCTTCCATACAAAAAAATCTTATTGTAATTAATAATGTAATTTCCTCTATGAATCATCCCACACAATGATTATAAATGAATGTTAGTATTCTCTTCTTCAGGTTTTTTATATTTTTCTATAAATTTCCTATTACTCTTCTTGACAAAACCTTGACTTTGATATGTGACTCTAGCATCCAATTCAACCGTGATTTCACAACACAAAATCCCTTCACAACTGCTGAAGTCTCTTATTTCCAACAATCATCTAAAACTTTGAATTTATCCATTGAATAATCATCCAACATTACATTCACGTAGGATGATAATTCATGAATTGTAACTCACATGTGTCATTAATGTTGTGTTGTTGCTAGCAAAATATTTTTCATTCCATTTCATCAACTCAAGGAACTATTTCTCCATCTTGGTAAGAAACATCTATGTAAAATATATATTGAAAAATTTATTTTTGAACTCATCCCATTCCAAGGATTCAATCTCATCATGTTGCCTTATATTCTTGATTTTATTCCACCATTGATCAACTTCTCCTTTTAACCAATAAACATCATGATGAATTTATGAATCTCTAAACAATGAATAATTGAGATTATATTTTTAGTGGTACTGATCAACTGTTTAAGAAAAAGTCAGTCAGAATACCCTTTGAAAGAAAATAGGTGTTGCCTCATGAATGTCTCAATCGAATGTTGTTCCTTCATTTTATCATTTGGATTTCATCAAAATTTATTTCTTGAGAATTATGTGTGAACATAGAAACAATATTTTTCATTCTGGCTCCCAGAGCAATCAGTTGTCTTGGAGGTAAATCATTTAATTTTCTATCTCAATCACCATTTGAATGGTTTTTTTGGGTTCTATCCATTTAATAAAACCCAAATAATTGATTAAGAAATAGTTATCATAATGAGGAACCAAATTATCTTGAAAAATAACTTATAAGATATCTATCTTATGAAACCATCATTAATCTATGAAAACATTGGTTTATCCTATGTTATTCAAAGATAACATCTTTTTAAATACTTCATTACTGTTTGTGAAGAGTATGTGAATTTACAAAGAATATCCCATAGGAGTGACAAAACACATGTTAAGAAAGGGTTGTTTCAATGTACCATATTTTCTTGAGTCAATCTAGGAACATATTTTCAGGGTTTTTACCCCTAGGTAGATATATATGGAATAATATTCACTTTTAGTATCTATAAATGGATGTATTTCGTGGAAACCACTGATTCCATATTTCTCCAAAATTTATAGAAAATTTATAAAACAAAGACTCATCCATATTATAATACATAGACATGTCAATATGGTTCTCACTCTGATTTTATCATTATAGTTCTTGAATGTAAAATAAACTTTTCTGATGATATCAACTATAATGACCTAGTCTTGGCATTAATTATCATTACATATCCATTGAAGAATATATAAAACATTACACAGACATATGTGTAAATTTCATACTACTCTCGTTCTTTTGGAAGGATGGAAACGTAATCCCAGGTACATAAGTGAACAACATTATCTCTCACCAGGTTCTTTATCAATAGAACCCATATTAGACAAAAATAAATTATACATATCTTCATAACAAAGGTAAGAGATCCTAAAATAGGGTGATATATAATTCTCAGCAAGGGTAAACAAGGGAGACATATAAGCATACTCATGAGCATAATGTTATGAGAAAATGATCATGAAAATATAACACCATACTCTTAATAAAAATTAACATATACATGAATCATGACATAAATCATTTTAGTTCATAAGGCATGAATAATAAGGAAATAAAAAACATAATACCATAAAAAATAACTTAGGAATGAAAGGTGTAATTTTGGAAGACACATTAAAAAATCATTTAATTTCCATTGTATCCAATTCATCACATCCAAGAATATCTTAGTAGTATATGTTCACTCCTCATAACATCTTGGTAGTAATGGTCTACTCCCATGGCCATGTTGGTTTCATAAGTTTTCTTCTAATACCATCTCACTAGTCATCGTTCACTCCCATAGCCATCATATTTGTCAAGGTTAATTAAAAATACCATCTTAGTATTTATCAATAGATATAAACCATTACATAATTCAATGGATGGAGATATATGTTTCTCCTACCTCATAATGAAATTATACACACATGTTACAAAAGATAAAAAATTATCATATCATTACCCATGAATTGAAATGGGTATTATAAACATGTAGTCATATCATAACCTATTGAATTAGACATATTTTAGAATCATCTCATTATAAACATAGCCCATGAAAAGAAGCATGTTTCAAAAGCATATATCCCATGATTGTGAAACATGTTCTAAAAAGATCATTCCATCACAAAATAATTGATTCAATGAAATAATTTCAATGATAACATTGAATAAATACCCAATAAATTCATGTATAACCTCAATGGTTTTTATAATAAATCATAATTTTTTAAATATATTTTAAAAACATTTCTTTACGAAAATATCCTTTCTTACTTGAATGAATGATTTTCATTACAATAAATATTTTGAATAACTTTTCATAGAAGAAATAGTTGAAAAAGGATAATGGATTATTTGGAAAACACTTTTTATAATCCTTTTTCATTGAAAATAATCTTCAAGGATATTTTAAATACACTATGTATAAAATTTTAAAAAACATGGTTTTGGAATATGATTATTTTCCAACCGAAGAGAGACACTGTAATATTTTAAAGAAAAATATTATCATAAGTGAAAAATAGTATAATTGTGGTAATGAAACAATAGTATATCATGAAATAACAAAGGATAATGAATCTCATGGGTATTTTTTATTTATTGATCAAACAACTTCAAAAAATGATGAATAAATGTAATAACATATCGAACCATAATTTGTTTGTCTCAATAATCACATATATCTTCATAATTGGGATCATATTATCAATGTATGAAAAAATTAATAACATTAATATTATAATATCATGAAAAAATATATTCATTATATAACATGTAAAATATAAGTATACTCACCTAAAAAAAATTTTATGTGAAAAAGAAAACATGAGTCTCAAAGAATACACATTGAGACAGAACATTTTTACCAATTTGAAAACAGTTTAATTCTAAACCCCATAATTGAATGTTCATAAATTGGATATGTTTCTACCCAATAATTTATGTACAACGTAAATATAATACAATAATGGTTATTATATAAACCAAAAAAAAGGATGGAGTGGAGAACATAGCGTGTATATCATGAAAATAAATATTGGTGATGAAATCCCCTTAACTTGTATATTGTCTCTCGTCATACTCATTAAATACAAATGCATAAAAAATATATATTTATTAAAAATCATTAAAATAAATATATAATTATATCTAAAAATTTATAGGTTCTTATTATTATCGTATATTACCCTCTTCTTAAAGATCCGATGTGGTGGTTTCACTTTTGGTAATATTCTCTTTTTTATTTTCATATGTCTTAATTTGTTATGTTGTTGGTAAATATACATATGTAATGATTCCATAATGTGAAACATGATATAAATATCATCTATATTAATTATATTTATCTTATTGTAATCTATATAACATTGATGTTTTAAATTTAATTCATCTTCCATGGAGATGATAAGTTGTACGTACGCATTAACATTGTTTCCGTTTTTATTGTGCTATTAAAAGAATGTGTGTAAATGATATATATATATATATATTTATTACTATAGAATTATTATATCATATATATCATATATTTTTAGTAATCCCTTACATAATACATTGTATGTGGTGTCTGAATGAATCACATCACATTGATGGGGTTGTAGTCCACATTTCTTCAAAAGAGAGTATTATATTAATTCTAAATGGAATGTAAAATTTATGTATTATAAAAATTAATAAATAAGATTAAATACATAATAAATATCATATGTCAAATATATAAAAAAATTTACCATCATAATGGATACCATGAAAGGTGGTACGGAAAATTGAACAATCGTCGTTTAGGGAGATGATAGATCTCAGTGAACATAAACAATAAGTTCTTTATCCATTATATGGTAGTTTTTTTAAGTGTCGGTTCAATAATAATCCAATAAAGTCCTATTATATTTACGGTAATTGTTTTTTTAAAACATAATGTAAAAAATAATATAGAAGTGTTTAGAAGGAAAATAAATTAAATGGCATGAGAGAATACGTTACCTCTATATTGGGAAACTCCTTTTGGATTGTGCAAAAATGTTCAACGTACTTAGTTCTGTCTAAAGAAATTTTTATATGTGGATGATAAGGATTCATATTATTTTATTGAGAATTGATTTTCATACCATAAGAGGTTTGAAATGTTTTAGTAAGTGGGAGAGGAGGTTGCTTTTTAAATTGATGGAAATGGACTCTGTTAGAAACAAGTTAGGTGTTCAAATGTTCTTATATAAAAAAGTCATAAAAAACGAAAAAACTCAACTATTTAATGTTTATGCTACGTCTATGTACATTAAATGGGTGTTTTTAAAAATTCTAGGTCATGTGGGCCATTAATTTTATGCATTACTACCCAATTAAGCATAATTTGACCTATATCACTATGATGAATTATCATCAATTTTACTAATAATTAGGGTAAAAAATAGCTTGGTATTATTAGAATATAGATTTTATATATAATACCATAGTTTTTTTCGTTATTTATCATAATTAAAATAATATATGGGTAAAAACTATGATTAATGCTAATCCCACAAATAGAATTAAATAATGGGTTTTATTAAATAGTAAACTGATTATTATGATTTTATATTCAATTTCAATGTGAAATGGAATCTAGTTAATTAAATTTTATTAATATATGTAATACATATCTAATTTTACCATTCAACAATTTTATTGTTGAATTTGACATTAATAATTAATTATAAAAACACACTTTTTAACTGAGAACAATTTTTTCCCTATTCATAAAAAAATTATATTTCCTAGGAAAATATAAAAAACTCACCAAATGATAATTATGACAATATGAATTCAAAAATAAGAGTTTTTCTATTAAATTCAATTTATAAATGTTTCTAAAAATAATTTTATTATTAAAATTGTCTCATTTGTGAAAATGTAGTTTCTAACATAGTGGAACTTTAAAAAATCATATCACTAGTTATCAATATGTATGATTCATATCAAAGAATTATAAATAATTTTTGAAAATTAATTATTAATTATTATATTAATATGTTTAATATCTAGGTTATAATTATTTCATTTGAATAATTATATCATCAAAATGATGTTTTTTATAATCTTCATATTGCATGTAATGTATAATAAGTTAGTGTATCATGTATCATATGTCAATTTAGAATTATTTGTAACAAATGCCAAGTGATTATTCCTAGTAATATATTCCCATTTGAAGTATTGCGAAATAATTTTTGACATAATGCATTGTAATATACAAATTAATATTTAACATATTACAAAAAAAGGTTTATAAAAACGCAGGGAGTTACAATAAAGGACTTAATCACAACAATTTATCTATTAAGGGGATTCATACTATCTTTCATAACAAGGATTCTATTCAAAACATGAGTTATCTAAAATAGTATCATCATAAAGTTCACAATTCCTACTCAAATCAGGTTGATAATCTCGTTGGGGTAGTCATCGTACTTCTATTCACATTCAGGGTTTACATTATTCACCATATATATATACATTTTCAATAGTAAAAGGAAAATTAGGGATGATTATTTTTAATATATTAGACACATAAAATATAATCTATTTATAATAAAGGGATAAACTGAAAATTTAAAATTATTTCTATAAATTTTTATTTTCATGGCCATTACATATGTCATCCATTTTATATATCCTAACATATAATATTAGGCGAAATTTTATTCCCTTAACAATGGTTCATAATTTGGTTATGAATTAAAAAAACATACCCTCTTTGATTTTCCAACATGGTGTGGAGTAATGCTTATTTTCATGTACCAGGTTACGATGAGTCAGGCCCAATGAACCTTTTCAAGGTTGTTACCCCTATGTACATCTGTTCCAGAACCACATATACTTATCCTAACAAAAAAGGGATGTATTTTATTGATAAACCACTAATTATATTCATACAAAAAAATTGGGATGTCTTTATATGATTATTTTATCCTCAATTATTTCTCTATATTTTTTTAATCAAAATCCTAAAAATAAATAATCGTTTCATGTTATTACTATAATAAAAAATATACTCTTTATTACTAAATATAAAATGATTTATTTCATAAAAAATAAACATTATAAAACCCTAATTATTGACAATTATAGTGAATATTGAAATTAGGTACATTATATTTTTATTTAAAATAGGAAAACACCATCTATATTTTAAACATCCTTGACATGATCACACTTACAACTATAATGGATAACCTGGGGTCATACGAAATAAATGGGCGAGATATAAATCATAGAAAGTGTGTAAATATGAAATAAAATGAATATAATAATACATGTTATTTAATAAAAATAACAATGGGTAATAAAAGAATCATGAATTCTATGGGATGATGTATCTTGATAATCATAACATGAGAAATGGGGAAATGACTTAAAACACATCACCATAAAATATGTCAAGGCTAACTGCCAAGAAATCACCATGGAAAATGTATGATAAAGAAATCGGGATCACACACTATCCCAAAATTTTGTATCATGAGACTAAATACTACCCAATTCAATTGGGGAACTATATAATTTCAGGTGCACCTGACACATACATTTCAGTCTCATGCTTAAGTGTCCCTAATAGATCATACCACATTAATTCATTATTCATCACATTTTATTAAACAACCAAGGTTTATGGAATACATACATATAATTCCCATCTCAAATAGGTATATTATTATAAATTTGAACACAATCGATAGGAAATGGGTGAAATATTCACTACACAATTACATTAGCTTGGAAATTCGAGGTGAGTTTTCAGCTGCCTAATGACAAAAAAACATTATAAAATCGGTCGATGAGATCAAAATGGATCTCCAGTCATTTTTTAAAAAAAAATTTTATTGGTGATATGGAAAGACATATCCCAAAATATGGAATTTGGAATAAAAGGATAATATAAAAACAAAAATATTAATAAATAATAGAATATGAAGATCTCTTACATAAGTGTGTGACTCCAAATTCATAGGAGGAGATTTTAGAGACTTTAAGGGATCCATGGGGGACTATAAAGAGGGTTGGGAATATAAAATGTCCTCCATGTATTTATTGTGAATAGTAATGGGATATGGTGTGGTTTTATATAGGAAATGTGTGTGGCTATCATTATTATTTCTCAAAAATAGGTTTTGGACTCTATTTACTAATATAAAAAAAACAATAAACCATCACATGTTTCATCCCACGGTTTCATCCAAATGGTAGTGGTTTCAAATATTTTATATGGTCAGGGTTGATTGAGTTAAATAATTACCTTTCTTATATGTAACTGATTTATAATCATAATGAAATGATATAAAACCAATGAAATATATAATATTATTGGAAGGATTCATAATGGAATTACAAAGAAATAAACATTAAAAAACATTTTTTAATAAAAATAGATTTATTTTTTCATTTAAACATTTTATAATAATTGTTAAATCCATTTTGTGTCATTAAAATTTTATATTTCATAAATTATATTTATAATCAATTTATTTTTCACCCAAAAATTTTACTATCATAGAAATTTATGAAAAACACACCACTGAATACTATTTAAATTAATATTCTAAAAATAATATTTATTTTTTCTAAATAATTATCTTATTATATAAATTTGAGAATTTAAAATAAAATCAAAATATGATATAAAATTATGGTTTTTTAATAAGTGTTTTTTTGACACTTATTAAAAATTATATTTGTCCTTATAAAATGAATATTCCATTTTATATTTGATTAAAACTATTTGATAATAACATTTCCTTAAATGATTATATGTTAAAAAAATAAATTAATTCATAAAAATAGATTATTTAATTGAATTTGAATCGTATGTCAAAGTACGATATGTGCTTTGTTGCATCAAAATAAAAATCATTTATAAAGTGATGTTAGACGGATAAAAAGTATTAATTTTTATGTAAAAAATTATTTAAATAATAACATTTCTAGGGTCTTAATACATATACATTTAATAAAAATGATAATTCCATAAGACTAAGGTGTGTGAATATGAGAAATGGATCGGGTTGTTCGACTTACATGGTTTGGGTCATGATCTCAATGAGATTTAAATTTTCCCAATAACAGTTTCACTCATGCTTAGTTTTTTTCATTTCCCCATGGGATTGGTAAGGGGGTAGTCATACGGATATTATCACCATCTAAATCTTTAACTTATGTGATTTAAAGTTTATAATCATACTAGTTGAGGTCATTATTAACATTGATTATGTTAATTGAATTATTTAAAAACCTGTATTTATATTAACCATACGATCACTATTAATGTTATATATTATCAATAGTAATGATAAACTAATAGTCCTTTATATCCATGAGATGTTCATGTTCATTCTATAACCATATTACATTATAAGACATTTAATTAAAATAATAATGGAAATTTAATTTATAAAATTTTGTGTAGTTACATTGAATGGGATGAGAAAAGTAATGAAAATTTTACACCTATATTAAGGGGATTTGTGATTAACTTTAGAATGGTTATTTCCCAATAAAAATAGTAAATAATTATTTTATGTATTAACATAGAATGAAAAATTCTTTACATAGAGAGACCAATCACAATTATTGAATATTATGTTTTAATTAAAAAAATTTGTGTTATATAGTCTTTGAGAATTAGGTATATATTTATTTAAAACATTTCTCTTATTTTTAGTTAATAATATAAATGTTCATATAATTTTTTTTCAACTAACTAGATTTATAAATTAACAATATACCATTCATCTATGTTTTATTTCATAAAACAACTTGATTCCTATTTCTTTTAGCCCATTGGATGGTTCCATCATGATTCAAACATGACTTCTCTATACCAATTCCATTTTAGATTTCATAATAAGTAAAAGTTCATAATAATAAACCTCTTTATGTATTCTTGAATGGTTATATATTTATCTTGTATTAACTTAACTAGGAAATCATTTTCTATAATAAATTTATATATGATAGTCTTTTGATGATAATTTCAAAGCCAAAGACATTCTTTTGATATTTAAGTTAGTTTAGTATCTATATATATACATAGAACCATTGATATATAATTTATTTCATTATCCAGAATGATATATAAAAATATACCACATTCTATCTGAATAACTACACAACTTTCTATCAAACACAAATATATTTAATTTTCCTCCAAACAATTACTCAAAAAATGACATTTTTTTCATTAAATAATTTATATAAATCTAAAAAAACAATGTTATATTATGTGTTAATAAAATAAAAACTCATCTAAAAAATTGAATCATATTAAGTGTGCAGTAATCTAATGTAAGGAAGCTTTTATCAAAACTATTATTCATTCCCTAATATTCCTGACCTCAAATTTTCAAGAAATGAAATTTTTTTAAATTACCAGTATATAACAAAAAGTAATATTTATAGTATCTTTATATATATTTAAATTGTGCTAAAATATATAACTTCAATATTTTAATTTATTAAATACTTAAGAACGCATGACTGACTATTCATTCATTGAACCATGTAAAAAAATGTATAATACCACCATTTATATGGAATATTACACTAAGGATCACATTTATGTGTGAGTTGTTATATATTTATAAAATTTACCTACTGTTCAATAAACTCTACACTTATGAAATCCCCACCATGAAATTAAATAGGCATCATAATATTCATTTATGTTTGATTAAGAAATTTATTTTGAAATACCTTGTACAATTCAATGGTTTTGAGCATTTTATTCAAATGAAATTTATAATCATAATAACTAAAATAATAAATAATTTTTACAATGTTTTAATTACCACAAATTTCTTATAAAGTCACTAGATCACTTATATAACTATATATTAAAACAAATATTCCTTTTTCTAATTCATATTTTTTTACAAATTCATTCTATTCGTTTCCTTAGTAATCATCAAACCCATGTGTTTAATAATTCATAACAAAATAATGTAAACATAATATCTTTATAAAATAATTTTATATATTATCCATTTATGTGTATATGAAAATAATTCTAAAAGTATGTACTATTTAAATCATTTACTTTTAAATTATTATTTTAGTTATTATATATCAGATTAACAATATATAAAATATATAAACCATTAATCATATTTCAAAATTTCATAACATGTTTCATTCATTTATATAGGATAAATCTTGTTACTATCATGAAAATAAAATCATTTCTTGCCTAAACATTTAAAAAATTATAGGAACTAGTACTGATGTAGTATATTTATTATTCAAGAACTAATAAATTTCAGTATATGTAGATCATATTTTTTCATATTTAATTCCAAAAATATTAATTTTCTATTGTATACATGTATATCTTTATTAAATAATTCAATTATATTTATCAGTCACTATAGAGTATCATACATGTCACATTCACAATCGGTATATAAAACCAATGAATAATAATTTCAAAAAAATAATTCCAATAAAATTCAATTCCTTATAGTCAATTTTTTTATAATTATATCTCAAAATAATTATCACATAATAATTAAAAAGGATAAAGAATCAAGAAATGAAATATATATGTAATGTCATTTTTTTTTACAAAAATAGATATTTATCAGTTTAGAATCATGTTTTCTAAAATATCCAATATGGAAATTTACTTTATATAACCCTACTAAAATAATGACACCCAACAACAAATCTATTATTGTTTTACGATATATATTTCACTATAATTTAATTCTACAATATAATTATGGTCAAAATATAGTTATTTAAATAGAAAATAATTTTATATAAATATTATATTAATATTGGATAGTTTATGTTGAAACAACGTTCCAAATTTATCTACTAAATCATACTGACTCCATTACATTGAGTACCTATATTTATAGTGTGGCTATCTATATGACACCCATTGTTAATAATGGGATTATATAACATAAATTTTATGTTTCATATCACATATCATTCCTTATATAATGTAATTCAAGAGAACCAAACTTTTAGGGTCACCCCCATTAAACAATCAAAGATCTTATGAGTTTTATTTTGGAATGAATCTAAAAAATAATATTTTTATTATTTTTACAAATATCACTTTTTATTTATTTTTTTCTTGTTCAATTCTTATATTTAATAAAAATTATAAATGTTTAATTTCAACATCTCCTTCATTTAGTAAAATTATCATATTTGATTCACATTAATACATTACTCCTTCAATTATGATTCATCCTAGATAAAAAAAATATAAATATATGAGTATGTGTCATGAATAAGGTTCATGAATGTTTCTAATGGTATTAATTAAAGTAATATTAAATTATAATCATATTCATTATATAGTGTGTTGTGATATTTAACTTACCCCACATTGTTAGATTGATCAAGAGTTCTTATTCTAGTGGGAGTATGAACCAGACTCCCATTATCTATTGGCCATTACTCATGAGTGATCATAATTTTAATATAATATTAAACAAATATATGTATAAAGAGTTTTGATAATTCCCTATTTGTGAATCATACAAAAAAATGACTAATTTCTTGTTAACATAATTTAAATCAAAAATTATAAAAAACGTGAATTTCCTTTAATTAATTATATAATATGAATAATAAGCTATTAAATAAATATAATTTAATGAATATAAAAATCCATAACATAAAAAATGAAATAAATGAATATTAGTACCATAATTAAATAAATTTGTGAATAATCAACAAATTTGTTTCTGATGTAAATAATTTCTATAATTGTAATACTAAATATATATTACTATTTAATATATTCCAATATTATATATTTTTATAACCAATATTTTATAAATAATTTTATATTTTTAATATTATATTTTCGTATTTATAAAAACTATATAATTTATTGTTATATATATTAATGTTTTTTTAATTTGAATACCACCAATAATAATCCCCTTATCTAAATTCTGATAAAATATTTGATTTTATCTTATAGAGTGATATCTTGTAACACATCCATTTCTATCATGGATTGTTATATTTTAATTTCCCGTCCAAAAATATTTGTGGCTCCTTTTATCATTATATCGAAAAAAAATTTTATATTCATTATAGTTTTCTAGAAATATGATATACATATATAAATATGTATAGCTTCTTTTGATAAAAAATAATCTAACTATTTGAGTTGTTTTTCAACAAAAATATCAGAATATATATTAAATGACATGATGCTTTTTTTAGCATGATACTAAATCACATCACATGAACCAATCTCTCATATAAAATTCTATTATTTGGTTATATGAAATAATCAATGATCAACATCATATAAAAAATAGTAATATTTTTATATTAATATATATTTACATATCATGAACACTGATATCACAATATAACTATTTATGACTTCAAATATTTCTATTTTTTCAGATTTTTAGAATAATAGTTTTTTTAATCCTTATTCAAATATTTCTCTCATTATAGTAATACATTTAAATACATCATGTATAATTTAATTTATAAAAATATTCAAACTATCACCTACATGAAATATTTTAAAGGTATATTTCATTTAATTTTCATTATTTCTTTATTTTTTCGGTTTTCCCTTCTTTTTTTAGGAAAGGGTGAGTTATCATGATTTGGGCAAAACTATGATCTCATTTCCAGATTAAAAAACCAATTTTTTCTTTTATAAATATTTAATTTTTTAATATTTTTCACCCATTCCACTTAAAAAATTTCATCCTCTGACCTATTAATAAATACAATGAAATTTTAACCTTTACTAATCCGTAATAATGGTGGATTTGGGTTTTTTATTTAATGAATTGGTCCTGCTAGAAGGCCCATTTCAAATTTTCTAAAAATTTTGTTAATTTATTAAATTTTTCCATTTTAATTATTTTTCATTGATTCTATGTCTCACCCTATCCCACTGAACCTAGTTGTGAGTCTAGTATCCTCCCACACTCTTCGGAGCTCGTATTCATCGCGATTTAGTACAAAACACCATTGTGTGTCTCAAATCGTCCTAATTTAAAGATGTAACATCTTTCCATCAAAACTCTCTTAATTCATACTTCATTTTCACCATTCTAGTTCCTAATTTTACCTTTACTCCCCTAGTTTTAAGTTAACATCTATTGTATCCCTAAACTTTGTTCAAAACCACGTTGAAAACTAATTTTTAAGGGGTATTTGGTGGAGGAACATCAATGATTCTAAAATAAGTGTCCCTCCACCTTAGTTCCTCCCCTTTCCATGAAGTTTCATTAAATTTCCATAGAGTCACGAATTAATAGGGAGTAGGGTTTGGAAACTAGGGTTTAACCATTTTTTCATGGTTAATTATTGTGGTTTTAGGTTCGATTTAAGATCGTCTTACTACGTCAGTGGTGTGACTTTATTTTTTCATGGTCTTTCAAGGGATTCCATAGAATATGAAGGTGATTCCAATTATTATGAAATCTTTGTGTCTTATTATGATTAATTTCTCTTATTTATAGGTTTATAAAATTTTATGATTGCAGGAAAAATTAGTTTTACTGGTGTTTATATTGATATTGAATTTTAAATGCCAATATGATTTGAAATTGGGGTTATCCAAAGAAATGTTTTATTGTTTTATTTAGGTAACACCTATAAATACATAGTTATTTGTATTGAACTATAATAGGGCTGAAAATAGTGTTTTTAATTATTATCTCCTTTGGATGATGCAGTGAAAATGGGAGTTAATTGTATTTGTGGAACAAGTGAACATTAAGTGCCATGTTTGTATGTAAATGGATGTTTTACAATGTAATAATTTATTGGCTCACATGGGGCTACAACAAAATTGATTTGATAGTTTCATGAAAATTTTTTGGGTTTACTTTTCTAATTTGGTGACTTAGAAGTGTGCACATAGTGTACAATGTGGAATTTTCAAGTAGTTTTGGGTGGAAAACAATGATTGATTTTGAGAAATTGTTTCATTTAAAAATCAAAGTGTTTTATTGTGTGTTTTAATTTGTTTAAAATGTTTATTTATAATTTAATGATTGTTTGTTTGTAGTAGAGGTTTTTATATGAAAATGGATTTATGATGTATGATGAGATTTTTTGAGTACAGTGGGGGTAGTGTTTGTACCAAGGAGGGGTTGATATGTACTAGTACTGCTACTAGACCAAATTGGTATTGTCACTGTTTCACTCATAATTTGAATAATAACCCCTAAATAAAAAATATGGATGATTATTGGTGACCTCTAGGTTATGATATATTCCTTACTAGTGGATCGGGCATGAGAACGGAATATACGACGGTTACATTACACCGAGGTATGAGGTACATGGGGAATGGGACTATCTGGTGCCTATTGTTGTTTCTAATTTTGTTTCTCTTTAGATTTAAATTATTTTCCAATGTATTTTTGTGTTTTTAAAATTATATTTCAGTATATAACATGAAAATTTAATTATTTTTACATTATGAATGTTTTATCATGAAAAATATTTTCATCTAAAAGTTGCATTTTATGGAATTAGTCACCGCTTTTCATTGCATATTAAAACTGCTAGATTTTTCACATTTTATTGAATTAACTTTGGAAAAATTGGGTGGAATTATATTAAGATTATTATCACACTCAACTTATAGCCCTTCGGTGTAAGTAGACATTATTATACTTGAATCAGGTAATGGGAATGCTAGGGGTTATGGCGGTTTGGGGTGTTAGTTCTCATCCTTGGTGTAGAGTTCTGGAGACGGCTTCTGGGTAATGACCCCATATCATTTGAATTCCTTGGGTATGTTTTTATATAGTTTTTTTTGTGTCTTTGGACCTTGTGTTGTGAATTTGAATATATGTATTCAGTTCTCGATTTTTCTAGAAAACTTATTTGGTATAAATTTTTCAGATTTGTTTATCAAAAGTTTTTAAAGATTCATGCATCCCTATTCAAGAAAAAAATTCTCAAAACATGATAAATGATACAAGGGAACTTTTTACCACCTGTAGGGATAATGAATTCCCTTCGACCTTGCAATGGGCTGGGATTGGTGCCGGTATTGGTGGTGACTGGATTCAGTTCGTGAAAACATTGTGTCAGTGGAGGTTGTTATTTTTTATTTATATTGATATTTTAGGAAGAGCCTAGAGAGATAGGAGCTAGGATTGTCGGTGCTCAGGATTTTTGTTATGATTAGGGTGTTTGTTCTGCAACTCTCATGGGAGACCTTGACTCACTAGGGTACATTGTAATTTACTAATTGTCTTCACTTCCAGGCAAGACATGTGGGCTGCAGACCACACGTGGACATCAGGAGAGGGGGGGGGAGTTCTTGTTTACATTAATACATAAATGAGTTTAGATTATTTATAATTGATATATTTGATTACAAATTTAATAATTATGGTATTGATTTTTGTTTTGTGACATTTTCATTTTGTAGAAACATGCCTCCCTGGAATGGTCCATTACGCCCACAGGAGGAAGCCATAGAGAGTTCTCCAACCCTGATTGATCACAAGATAGTCAAAGTTGCGGTCTGGGGTATCCGAGAATTGGTACAATGAACACCTCATGCACCAATTCTTGTTAGAGAAGAAGATATAGGTCATAGTAGACATAAGGTATAGGATTTTCTGAAAAACAATCCTCCAACATTCCGAGTCAGCTCAGAAATCCAAGAAGTAAAGGAATGGATCAAAAAGATAAATCATATGTTTGAGTTACTGGAAAATCCTGAGGAGCTCTGGGCTAAGTGTGCCTTATTTCTATTGGAGGTTCCCAACTGCAAGTGGTGGGAGTCAGTACATCAGGCTGGGGAGAATTAGCAGACACACTGGGGAGATGTCACAGTCATCTTCAGGGAACAATATTGCCTTATGGTCTGGGCATATTCTATGTCCTGACTATTTATGGACCATGTTCAGGGGACTCTTTTTTTGATGGTGTATGCCAAATTTTTCACTAAGTTAGTTCGATACACCCCTGAAATGATCTTGATTGAACAATTGAAGGCCCATAGTTTATAGAAAGGCTTTCCACCATGTATATACTCTCAGGTTTTCTTGTTTATGCTAAGAACTTATACTGAGGCTGTTTACTGAGCGTGCATGGTGGAGATAAATGGTAAATGTAGGGATGGTTTATCTGGGTTAGTATCCATAGTGGTCAGTGGCTTGTCTTTAGGAAAGAAAATTAAGAAAGAGGAATAGGTGAAGAAGGTAGGCGGTAGTTCAGGACAGTCATCCTGGTAGTTTTCGTCTGCAGCTTCCAATATGTGATCAGTTATGTGCCACCTATGAGGAAAATTAGGGAAAATCCGACCATTATTCCCACTTCATCCTATTCCCAGTTACCAATGTGGAGGTTTGATTTATCTGTAGTTCTAACTTAGCATGTCACGTCTACTTTCGAGAAGGGCTAGATCAACGACTCTAAGTGGAGTGCCTCTACTGTCTTAGCCATTGCGGACGTGAGGATCTCAATTTGGTGTCTGTGGTGGTAGGGTTGGGACATCACCTGGGATGAGCCAGTTCAGGGAACTACCATAGACTACAGGTTATCCTCATGCAGATATGGGACATCCCCATGCACTGGATCATGAACAAGCAGAATCAGAGGTCGGACCATTGATGGTTCGAGGTACCGTTATGATCACATCATCTATAGAAGATGCTCTTTTTGATACTCGCACATCTATTTCATTAATTTCTTCCCATTTGGTATACATTCTTACTTTTACCACTGGGATTTTCTTTCATTATGGAGTTGGTGACGTCGTCGGTAAAAAAGAATGGGCATGGCCTCAGGTACCCCTCATGTGCGCTTTCTGTGTCAGGGGTTCATATGCAGGGGAACTACATGGTCCTAGATAAAGATCAATTTGATATAATACTTTGAATGGATTGTCTAGTACAGTTCCAGTCACACATAGATTTCTATTGGAGGAAAGTCAGTTTCATGGCACCTGATGGGAGTCATCAGGATTATCATGGAGAATGGGATCCCCAGTCGGGTCACGCAAAGCCTCTACCCCAACATTGAAAAGTCTTATCATCTAGTTAGCATAACTCGTGTTAGAGTCTAATCATTTTTACCCTGAAGTTTACCTACCTCATGTAGTGAATGTGTTATAAAAGGTATTACAGGATGATTTTTTAGGTTTTCCCCCATAGCGGGATGTGGAGTTCACGATTGATATGGCATCTTGAACACATCTGATATCTCATCCCTCATATCGTATAGCCCCCACGAGCTAAGGGAATTAAAGATACAACTGGATGACTTTGAATCCAATATAATCATTTTCTCAAGCATCTCTCCTTGGTCCACTCCTATATTATTTATAAAAACGGATGATGGATCTCTTTGGTAGTTCATTGAATACCTAAATCTAAATTATGTAACAGTTATTCTCAAATACCCATTCAATGAATAAATGATTTTTTTGTTCAGTTGAAGGGGGAAGAGGTTCTAAATAATAGACATCTGTTCTAGATACCATCAACTAATGTTCATAGAGGCAGATATCTCGAAGATGACCTTCAGAAGTAGGTACAACCAATATGAGTATTTGGCCATGGCCTTTGGATTAACCAATGCTCCAAAAATCATTTTTGAACTCTTGAACAGGGTGTTCCATAAGTATCTTGATTACATCATTGTGGTGTTCAAGGATGATATTCTATTATACATTGGTTTCGAAGAGGAACAAGAACATCACTTGATGATCAACTTGGGCACATTTCAGGATCAACACCTATATAAAATGTTATCAAAGATTAATTTTTGGATTAGGGAAGTGAGTTTTCTGGGGAATGTGATCTCTGAGTAGGGGGTTTTAGTGGACCCTGAGAAGATTAGTGTGATTATGTCCTAGGAGCAGATGAATAATTAGTTTGAGATCATGATATTCCTTGTCCTCGATAGTTATTAGAAGTGATTTGTTCAAGATTTCACTCGACTTACTTCACTAATGACCACGCTCATCCGGAAAGGGGAGAAGATCATATGGTGCCTATAATGTCATGCATCATTTGAGGAGTTGATGAGGTGGTTGAATACTTCCCCCCTTGCTGATTTTCCCAAATGCTGGAAAGGGATATGTCATCTATTATGATGCTACAGGTCAGGGTCATGGCTGTGTGCTTATGTAGGATGGTCACATGTTGTCGTAAGGCTCACACCAACTCCAACCACATGAAAAGAACTACCTATACCATGACTCTGAGTTATTAGCGGTGATACATTCATTGAATACATGTTCTCTCAATCTCTTTTGGGAGAAGTTTCTGTTCTACTATAATCAAAAAAGCCTGACCAATATCTTCTCATAGAAGAACTATAACTAGATTCTTTATCATTGGATCGAGTACTTTCAAGGGTCTGACATTGCCATTGTCTATACCCAAGGAAAGGGTAATGTGGTGTCCAACTCTTTGAGTATAAGAGTTCCAATGTAGGAATTTAGAATATTCAGTGACGAGTGGACTTTTATGGGGCACTTTTATCTGATGCATATGGATTACATGGAATTTAGAAGAGGTGTATTCATGGCGAGCATCCAGTTGACTTCATATCTATTGGAGTTAATTCTATGGGAAAGAACCAATGATGAGCTTTGTTAGCGGTCGAAGCAATTTCATCATGGTTGGGAGTCATCCTCTAATTGGTCGTCATCTCCAAAGGGAATATTGTGATTCAAAGTCCGTTTAGTAGTTTTGTTATATCAGTAGAAGTTGGTGAGGTAGGATAGCCAACAGTCTAAGTTTGTTATCAATACTGGTGCTACCAAGATTTTTTATGATGTATATCGGTAGTTCTGGTGGCCTGGTATGATATGAGACATAGTAGACTTTCTATTGAGATTCTACACATGCTAGTAGGTGAAAGAAGAGCATCATATTCCATTCAGTTTTCTCCATACATTATACATTCATACCTGGATGTGGTATGATGTTTCCAATGATATCATTATTCGCTTACCTCGTACACCTCGGGGTAAAAATTCCATTTGGGTGTTGACTGATTTTTTTGACCAAATCATCACACTTAATTATGATCCAAGATAATGCTAATAGGGTGAGTTGGGCCATTTGTATTAAGAATTCATTGAGACCCCATGGTGTACCCTCAGCAATTGTCTCATATAGAGAACTGTGTTTTACTTATCAGTTCTGGGAAGTCCTTTAGAAGGCTTTGGAGTCTCAGATTAAGATGATCATGGCATACCATCCTCAGATGGATGGTTAGATATAACCCCCAAATCTGATTTTGGAGGACATTATTCATGCTTCTGTTTTGGACTTTCGATGTACATAGGATAGCCATTTGTGGTTGGTTGAGTTTTTTTATTAAAACAATTACCAATCCTTGATTCGAATGACTCATGTTGAGGTGCTCTATGGTCGTCCTTATTGGGCCCCCCCTGTGATTGGCTAAGCTGTGTGAGACCTCTCTACCTTAACCGAGTGTGGTGCATGAGATGTCTAAGAGGTCAAATTGATCTGGCAATGCTTGTTGGTAGATTGGAGTCCTTATAAATATTATTCTAACTAGAGTCGTTGAGACCAAGAATTTTCTGTGGTGAGAGGGTATTCATGAAAGAGGCCCCTCATCTAGGCCATCATTGATTGGAGAAGCAAGGGAAGCTAACATCGTGATATGTCGGCCCTTCCGAGTTCACATAGAATATTGGATAGGTTGTATATAGGTAGGCCATACCATCATTTGTTATTGTCCATCCATGATGTCTTTTATTCTCCTTGATGAAGAATTAGAACCAGATCTATCCTATGTGCAGATTTGGGAAGAACAAGACATTGATCATGACATGTCATATTTTGAGTTGTGAGTAAAAATAGTGGACTCCCATGAGAAGGTTCTTCAATGGAATCATATTCATCTAGTCTGGGATCATTGGAAGCATGGTAATGATTCACATGAGACATGGGAGTAGATGTTATGGGTTGATGAAAAGTATATGTTCATGTTTTCTGATATTTCTTTGGGTTGACTTTTTGGGATGGATAATGTTCAAGGTGCAGGTAATTGTCACATAAATGACATATTTTAAATTTATATTTCATTTAATTTCCATTATTTTTATGTTTTTTGGTTTTCCTAGGTATTTTTTGAGGAAAGGGTGAGTATTCATGAATTGGGACAAAAATAAAATTTTAAAAGTTAATAAGATATTAAATTTTAAGGAATATTCAGTTTTTCCATGACTCACCCAATCACAATGAAACCAACAGTGTTCCCAAAATCTTCTCACCCTCTTTAGAGCTTGTATTAATCTTATTTAGTACAAAACATCATAGGGTGTATCAAATCATCCATATTTGATGAGGTAACTTTTTTCCTTCATAACTCTCTCAATTCTTACTATATTTCTGCCATTAAAGTTCTCAATTCAACCCTTCAACCTCCTCTTTGATCCTAACATCCATGAAATCCCTCCAAGTTTCTCAAAACCTCTTTGGAACCCCATTTTCAGGGGGGGTGGTTGGTGGAGGAACTTAAAATATTCTCAAGTAAATGTATTTCCTCCTTAGTTCCTCCCCTTAAAAGGAAGATCATTTCATTTAACATGATGTCCAAAATGACTAGAGGGTAGGTTATAAATCCTAGGGTTTTACTTATATATTTCTTGGTCAGTTCTTGTGGTTATATGTTCAGTCTAAGTCCCTCTTGTTGCTACGCTGGGGTGACTTGATTATCACACAATGATTCAATGGTTTCCTTTGAATTTGTTGGTGACTCTAATGATTATGCAATCATTATTTATTGTCATGTTGTATTTCTCATATATTTAGGTTTATCTTATTTTATGATTGGTACAAAATATTGTTTTAGTGGGTTTTTTACAACAATTGAATTTTGAATTCAAATATGTTATGGAATTGGGGGTTTCCCAAAGAAATGTTTTATTGGTTTATATGGGGATACCCCATAAATACTTAGTATTTTTTATTGAACTGTAATAGGGCTGAATATACATTTCTGAATTTTTATCCCATTTGGTTGTTGTTATGAAAATAGATTTTAATGGTATTTTTGAAACTTGTGAACACTAAGTGTCATGTTAGTGGGTAAATGGAGGTTTTACAAAGTTATCATTTCTTGGTTCACATGGGGATTCCCTAAAAATGATTTTTTGGTTTTATTGAAATGTATTGTCCTTCCTTTTCTATTTTTCTTACTATCTAGTGATCATATAGTGTAAAATGTGGGGTTTTCAGGGTATTTTGTGTGGAAAACAATGCAGGATGTTGATAAATTATATCATTTATAAATTAAAGTGTTTTGTATTGTGTTTTATGAGATTTAAATTGTGTATATCTAATTTACTGATTGTATGTGACAAGTTGTGTTGTTTTATACGATTTTTTATTTATGTATCATGATGAAACGTTTTGAACACAATGGGGGAAGCCTGAGTACCGAGGTGGGAAAGATATGTACTAGTACAGCTAGTGGACAGGATGGGTTTTTTACCTATTTCACATAGTATTTGGATAATGAAAAATATAACTAAAATAGATGGATGATGATTAAAGAACAATAGAATATGGATAAGTATCCTACTAGTGGATCATTAATGAGAACAAATTTTACTATGGTTAAATTACACTGAGTTACGAGGTACTTGGGTCCCGAGACTATCAAGTTCTATGGGGTGTTCTGGATTTTGATTCTCATTAGATTTGAGGTAGTTTCCCTCGCATTTTGGTGTGATTGTAAGTATATTTCTGTAGATAACATGACCATTAAAATGTGTTAACATTATGAATTTTCTATCTTGAATATGATTTCCAATTGAATGTTGCATTTCGTGGAATTGGTCGCCGCTTTTCAAATCGTATTAAAACTGCTTGTTTTTTCACATGGTGTTGCATGATCATTGGAATCATTTGGTGGTTGCCTGTTCTTCATATAATCACACCCTACATACACCACTTAGGTTTATGTAGAATTTATTATGCTTGTCTCAGGAAAAGGGATGTCTATGGGTGATGTCGGTTCATGGTGTTAGTTATCATCCTTGGTGCGGAGTTGTGGAGACGGCTTGTGGGTGATGACCCCATGTCTTGTGGAGTCCATTGGACTATTTTTATTTTTTTCATTATATATTTGGATATTTGGTATTGAATTAATACTTATGTATTTATTTCTAGATATTTTTAGAAATATTGTTTGGCATGAATTTTTCATATTCATCTTACTAAATGTTTTTTATGTTTTATGCCTACATATTCAGGTTAATCATTCCAAAACCAAGATAAATGATTCCCAAGAACTTGTGTCTGCCTTTGAGTAATTTGGAATTCCCTTTGGGCCTTTCCATGATCTGGGTTTGGTTCCATTATTGATGGCTTCCAGATTCAGTTCGTGACTTAAACCCATCTATCTTTGATCATTAAAATGCTTGGAAGGAAATATAATTATGAATAAATACTTTTTCATGTGGATATTTTTTTTGTAGTTTATGGCATCCACATAGATAAAACAATTTAGTTATTACCAAAAACATATTCTATTTGTTGTATAATATCCAAACAAATTTAAGAGTACATTTTTTTAAAAATTAATTATATGATTATTCCCCTTTTTGTTATGTAAAAAGTAAAAAAAAATAGTCATATAAAATAGAAAATATGAAATCATGGTAATAAAAATGAATCCCAGAGATCCTTCTATAATTCAAATTCATTAATAGAAAATATATTTAAATTCTAATATTTTATAGAAGGTAAACAAAATCTATAGTTTTTTATGTCTTTCTCCAATAATGTATGATTAGCTATCTAAATAAACCTAAACACTTGAATAATTATTTATCCTTAAATACATCATCAAATAATGTATAAGATAATTAAAATGATAATTTAGTTATATAATCAAAGAACTATGATAACTCATCTGATAGTGATATCAACACATGTGATATCAAATACCATTGGATGTGATATATCATATATCAATACCTTTAATACTAGGATTTAAAATGATAACACTCTCATATTTAACATGAAAATTATAGAATAAACATCCATAGTTATGTATCCATTAACATTATATACTAACTTTTACTATAATTGAGTTTATTTTTTTCATATCCATTTTAAAATTTAAATGACTCAACAAGACTTTGTAATTTTATAGGATTTAATTTTGTATCAATCAAGATCATTTTATAATTTTAGTTATTCTGAAAATGGAGGATTTTAACGATCCATATGTTATATTTAGATAAATTATATCATTAATATTCAGATATATCATTTTATTCTATGGATGATAAATATACCACATATAAAAAACAATTCATAGTTTATTTTATAATTTTAATCCATTGAAGTTTAATAGAGTTTAAATTCACTTCAATATCATTAATTGTTATTTTAACCATACATCATGGTTTCTTTGAGGCTCTTTAAAAACTGTTAAAGGTATTATTTAAATATCATTATAAACTAATTATTTTTTATCTAAATATTTATATTTTAAATATCATTGCTAATTTTATAAAATGAAATTAAATATTTACCTATAGAAGAATCATGTTTAATTTTAAAAGTATACAACATTGTTATTTACACATTCTATAATAGTAATTTATTAATTTAACAAAAATCAATACTAAATGATTTTATAGTAGAAAATTGATTATCATAAACATTGGCGAGGAGCCTATGGGGATGAGGACCACATAGTGTTTCAACTCTTTGGTGTGGAGTGAGTGATATGTCACTTCACATAGTTCTGTTGTTTTTATATAATGAATAAACAATAATGGATGGATAATTACTATGAGACCATCAAAAAATAGAATTTGAATAAAAAATATATAATGTAAATATAAAATTCATAATATAGTTTAAAATATATTTAGAAATATTTACAATCAATATTTCCATTTTTTATCCAAAAATGTATACTTACAATAATAATTCTTGAACTCTTATTGTAATTTGTATCATAATTGATGCAATTGATTATTTTAACCCTTATATTTTCTCATAAGTTCAATAATAATGATGATAACCCAAACTAATCATTATTTTCATGTATTTACAATAACAGCCTTGATAAATATAATGTAAAGTGATTTTATACTATAACGAAATCAAGATAACTTAGTGAACATTCAACATTCAAATAATGTTTATTGTTTTACTAAAATGATAATGAATGTTTTAAATTGACATAAAGCATGCTTTAATCTATTCACATAGTCTTAAATTAAATTAAATAATTTAGAGTATCATCTAAATATTTGTCAACTATAGAATTATTAACATCATATATATGAATTGGATATCATGTTTTCACTATGATAACTCTATCATTCCTCATATTTACTATTATATGATCTTTAAATAAATTAATGCATTATTTCTAATTTTTCATAAGGTTTATCACGTCAGTAATTATCAATTCCTCGCATCATCATTCCAAAAATTATTCAATTGTATTATTTAATAAAACTGGACATCAATGTAGATACTTTTCAATATGATTGTAAAATTATTCAAATATAATTGGTTAATGTTTATTTTCCTCAATTTTATAAATATTGTTCTGTTTCAATTGAATTATGAAATTTTCCTCAAATCGCTTTGATGGGAAGATAAAAACATGTGTTAATTATAATTACATTGGGCAACTAAAATATTCCATGTTTGGTTGTTTTTATATATTTTAAAGTAATATGAACTGGTTACACATTTGTTTTCCACTAGGAACACATAAAACATCCAATTACTATAATTTCCTAATTTATAATTTTATAAAATTACTAATAATTTTCTTATATTCCTCTAGTTGAGTTTATTAAAATTGATATGTAAATATATATCAAGGGATATATTTCACAGTACATAATGGAATTCTTTACCATATTATATATTTCTCTAAAAATAAAAATCATTCCACCATTTGGACATTATAGATATTGTTTTTTTATCATAATGTATTATCTCCAATATCCTTCAACCTTAAATTATACTATGAATTTGATAAATCATAAAAAATAGATGATTATTAAAAAGATAAATTTTATTCCTTGTAATCCATAAATCTCCCACATTAATGAATTATCCAACAGACCGGGTTGGAAGAACATGCAATTCTACTCCTTCATTACTCATGATCATTATTTATTTACCAATATGAACATCATATGTTCATGATGTAGTATAAAATAATTTAACATTATGATGATGGTGAAATAACAATATAATTTTTTAATTTTTATTGAATAGAAAACTCTGATTTGTAAACCTATTGAAAATTATGGATTTTAAAAAAAATGATTACAAATGAAAAAAATATAATGTTGGAAATAGTTAGAGTTAATTAATAAAAATTAAATAGGTTTTATGACCAATAAAAACTAAAACTATGTGAATCATTAAAAATAAATTAGTACATATAAAAATAATGCGAATAAATTTGAAGAACCCAATAATTGTAAAAAATGATCTAGATATGGAATCTTTAGTCCACTATTTAGTAACTAGTTTGATACCCAAAATTTATATTCATAGAACTTATATTATATTAAAAAATTATGGTGGGAGGATATAATGGTAAAATATTGATGGTCAAATACTAACCAAGATCCAATAACCATAAATTCTTTGATGAGGATATTCACATGCGTATACATTAAAATTATAAGATAATAATTTCTTTAGAATATTCTAATTTAAAAAAACAAATATATAAAAACAATATAGAAAAATAAAATATGAAGTAGCATAAAATTAAATGATTTATCTTCAATATATTAGTTCCTCATAGAATTTTTTCCCTATCACCTCATTCAATATTTACCATGGAGTTTAATATGAATCTCTAATTATTGGATTGTAAATTTAAATATTAGGATATTTCAATCTTATGTTATAATAACTCTGATATATTTTATTGCATTCAAATATCAATAGATTTAGTTATGAATATTAATTACATTTTCCTAGTATTAATTTTTTTTCATAAATAAAACCATTGGATATTTCATTGGCATGTGACAATTCCAATAAGGAATCATCTATCTTAATGTCTTTCATCTCATACAACTATATATTCATTCCTTCCAGAGATTCTAAAATTTTATTCATTGTATTATATTATATTTTTGTACATAATTGATATCATATATAATAATACATTACATATATAAATTAATTTAAGAATATATTATAATTTATTTTATTTTTTGGATAAAATAAGGCAACAATTAATGTATTAAAAAAAAAGTATATTTTTAGTCTTCTCAAAAAACACTGACAATTATTCAAATTAAAAATTTTATTATAGTGTGACTATGTGAATTGATTTATGTACCTAGAGGTTTTCAATAAAATAATGACCTAACAATATCTCCATTTAGATAATAATATTATATGAAAACATAACAACTAATAGGTATAAGTTATTGAAAATATTTTTATATAAAAAAAATAAAAAGGATAATATTGGGACAAAAACATATATTAAGGTCACCATCAACAATTAATGGTAATTTATATTTCTATAGACATACCAACAAAGCCATAAACCATTAATTTCGAATCTCATAGAGAATAAAAATAATAAACTGTTATATATAATAAATTGAATGAAAATTAATGTATATAAATAATTTTTGGATAAAAATTCATGAAATTAAAAAAAATTATATTATAAAATAATGAGTGAAAAGATTTAAATATTTTAATTTATTTAATAAGTAGATTATTCACATTAATAGACATTATAAATAATCTATTAGTTTTTTATCATTCCTTTTAGGACATCAATCAACCATTCAAGATTATGTTTGTATTGACATAAATGTTTCATCTCTTTATTTCATTTATTCTAATATTCTATACAAATTATACATACATCTGACATGATTACTCTCCCTACAATGATAATTATTTCAGATTTAATAATATTAGGAATCAATATTATGTATTTTTTAAATGAATAATTAATGTAACATTCATTACATTAAAAATTTCTGTCATTTTCAATATCAATTTTCCAATTTTATTTATCCTGGGTTTTTATCAATAAAATGATAGAATTCCAAGAAAAATATTTAGATATTGTTATGACATAACGTAATAGACTTAATTTTTAAAATAATCATATTTTTTTATAATATTATTATATTAATGATCTCCATATTAAAGTAATTTCTCTATGAAATGGTGAATCAATAATCATAGACAAACATGATGTAGCATGAGGAAAAATCATTACTTGAAAAAATTATATTGATAAAAATGAGTATCCAGTATATATGTCAGGTAGTAGGATATAATGTTGTGGATTACCTATAAATATATGTCAGATCTATTAGTCGAGAAATTTGATGAGTATTTATATATATGGATTTTTTCAATGATGTCACAACATAAGAAATTTTTTTTAATGTTTAGAGATTCTATTATTATTTCACATTCTAGATAACTTCAATAAGAATATATAATATTAATTTTATCAACATAATTTCCCTATTTATTGATGGAAAATTAGAATTCTCATATAATAACTATGAATAAAAATATCATTCTTATACAATTTTTCATTTATTTTTCATGGTATATATTGACTTTACTAAATCCTCATCATTAGTAGGATAAAAAGTTACCATTTCCCATTTAGATCCATGGACTGAACCCCCACTTTTTTAGCTTCATACAGTTATATTTTATAGGTAGGTATAAAATATAAAACATATTTAAAAAAATCAAATAAATTATCAAATAGTTAATATATCTATACATATGGAAAAAATATAAATAATAGACAATAATAATATTGTACATTTAAAAATTCTATTCAGTCTAAAAAACCTCTTCATAAACATTTGAATGACTCATTCCATTGGATATATCCATATAATATAGAAATTTTTTGATATTTAGGAAACATTTCTCTCAATACACGATATAATGGAACCTCCAGTTAATGTTATTAGAGAATACATAACTATAGGGTTTTAACCAGATTTGTTTCTATTATAATAAAATTGACACGAGTTCGAGGATTTGTCATATTTATATATTCATAAAAATAACATCATAATTAAATTTATATGTTATATTGATTAGTAATTTCAAATATGATTATATAATATAATACCTTGTAATTTACATCTCAATCCCTCTACTAATCATTTAATCATTAATTTACTATTTTAAACATTCGAACACCATGAATCATCATATTGTGATGATTAAATATTACTTATGTTAGATAAGTGGATGAATAACATTTTCCCTCATGATATAACATATTATATAGGATATATTAATATTAATTTAGTGTTCTGAAATACAACACACAATGATGAATCATTTGGAAAACCACAACATTTTCAAAACCACCTAGTCAGGGTAGTACCTTTAGTAAAAAACTCCTCCAATATCTCAGTTTCTCTAATGTTTCATAGAAATATCACACTTTAAACTTGGGTATCATAATCCAAAATAAATATTGAATCCAGCTCCAAAAATCAATTTGGATATATCCAAAACTAAATTGGGAAATTATACCAACCATTTTTTACCATATGTAATAGCATATGTTTCAACCTATAAAATTAATTTAATAACTTATTTTAAATATCCTCCAAAATATTCTTGGTATAGCTACCCTTGTTTGATAGAATTTAAAAACCTTTTCCTAAGAAAATTGTGACACAATTACTCATTTTATTATTGGGAATAATTTAAACACTTGAAGATATAATAGTATTTAATGGTGGAATCAAGTAAATACCCAGTGCTACTAAATTTACATAGGGAATTAGAATGTTCTCTATAAAACAGAAGTATCTATATACCATTATTGACAAGTTTAATTGTATAAAATAATTTATTTGGATATAATCCCTTAGTCTATGACATTGAGTACACATAGTCTTGGGAAATAGTGTATGTCAATATTGAATTGTGTATATATATATTCATCATTCTATGAATATAGACAAATTATGTTTATGAATACATCACCTTTCATCATCTATATAGATATTCACATGACACACAACTCATCCAATATAATATTAAAATCGTATGTACCAACTATATATGAAAATTAATTTCCTTAATCGATCTCAGTTAATGTCTCATATTCTATACACATCACTCAATTAGAGAAACCATAACAGGGTCAAGCTCCAATGAATGAAATCATCAACAATACTCTAAAAATCCCGAATTAAATATTCCATAAAAATTTTTAATAATGGTATCAAAGTATTAATGGTTTTATTCGTAGTATCTTTCCAAAATTAGGTATGACGAATTCCTGATACAAAGCATAGACCCCTGGTATTCTAAAGTCATATTTTACACCCTATCATGTGGTATACATGGGGTGTCATCCAATACATAAAATAATTTTTTTCAACATGAGTATATTTTATATCTATATATGATGTACGACACATTTTAACCATCACACTTATAATAACATATAATATTCCATGATTAACATTGATAAGGAATAACTCAATGTCATGAATTGCGATATAAATTCATATAATATATGTCGTAAAAATGAAAAAAACAATGACAATTTATTTACATGATACATTTTTTATTTTTAAAATCCATTAAGTGTATTATAAAAACCTTATATTATTATCATTTAATCAAATTACATATGATAAAAAACATGTTTATCCTTTTTCCTATTTATCATTTAAGGTTTGGTTCACTCATTATATCTCTATGTTAATCTTACCAAATCACTTTGTGACCTTTTAATAATACCATCCCATTATACTCTTTTATTAGTAACATATATAATGTCAGAATATTTAAATAATTTCGTGGCTTAGGAATCATATTCCTAACATTAAACTCTTCAAATATGTGTTGAAATGTCATCACTTCACAACATAAAATGTTACATTGATTATTAATAATTTCTTCTAGGTATATTTATTTCAATGTTCATCAACATAATCAATCCTGGAAAACTTTCTATCAAATATTTCAATTGTGATTAATTTTCCATGAATATATAACTCTATATATTGTATCATTACTTATATATCATAAACTCCCACTATGATATATCATGAATTTTACATTTGTAGAAAAAAAATATTTTTTTTAAAATACTATTTAACATCATTACCTAAAAACTTTTTGGATATCAAGTGAGTTTTATATTAAACATTGACAAGAATATTGTTTTATTTTGTTATATTTGAAATTTTTTATTTCCAAAACATACTCCTATAAGATTCACAAAAAATACATACTCTTTATAATATCATGGTATTATAAAATATCAATTTTCATGAAAAAAAATATTTAATTTACGGGGAATATAAAAAAATGTATAGTTTTAATAACATATATATATTATTCTTTTTTTGGACAAATAAACAAAAATTAACACTTCAATCTTTAATATATGCCTCTCAAGGGTGGAAGAATCCTAATTACAAATGTTTTAATTAATGTCTTTGATAAACACTATTATTTAGTAAATATATATTTTATATATATCTTTAATACAAACATGTTATAGTGTTGGATAAATCCTAAACATTGTGTATAAAACTGATCATCTCAATTATTAACTAGAAAACAAGTTTTTCTAATTATAAAACACTGTGTCTGTTTTATTTTCATCCTTTTTTTAATTGAAAATTAATTGTAATGAAATTATGGACCAACGATCTTTAGTGATGAATAATTCCTTATAAGTAAGTAAAATAACCAAAGAATATTGGCAACGTAATGGAATTTCCAATAATGTGATTATTTAAATATTTCCATGAATATTAAAATATCTCATATTAAAATTTTCTTTTAATCATATTTTCATTTTCCATATGATTAAAAGAGTACGTTGATATTTATTTTACGTAAATAATATGGTTAATGAATTTTAATTCCTCAAATATTTCTTAATGATAAATTTATATCTCAATAGTAAAAGAATTTTTATCCTTTTTTTTAAGGATTATATAAATAAAAAATTGAATACTATTTAAAAATTATTCATATGAGTGTTTGGGGAGTAAAACAAAATACCAATATAATAGTATGGATGGATGATGGTTTTTATGATTTTATTTACTGATTGATTTAATATTTGAAAATTTAATTCAAATAGACTAAAGTTGAAATGGTTTTACAATGTTTGATATTATTTCCTATATATATGTCATGTTCAAGACCTCCTAAAATAATATTTTTAATGTGAGATAAAATATTTTGGAGATTATTTTTTTCTTTTAGATAATATGGATATGATTTTAAATTACTTCAAATGGGAGTGATGTTTGAACTATTTCATGAAGGAAATGTAAATAATTTATATTACAAATCATCAAAGTAATCCCTACTGTACTAGAATTATTAGTAAACAAAAATATATTTTTTATGTAAATAAATTCTAGCATACTGATCTTCGTAGCATACAACAGTGTATTAGTCTTCATATGGTAAAAAATGTACAAAAAATCATAAGGTTATTTGTGATTCTAATTTTGGAAAATTAATGTTAATGACATCATGTATGAATATTATGGGAAACATTTATATGGTATAATGAATACTTAATAGGGAATAATGAAACCAACAGTTATACTTTATATGATTCACTAATTTAAATTGTCTATTTTTATAGTACAATTCATAAACCTGACAGCAGGAGAGAAATGGAATTTTTTGGTTGTAATAAATCATATGAAGAAGCTTCATATGGAACAAAATGAGATGTAATGATCCTTGAACTGATAAAATGGTATATTGATTTCATAGGTTTTAACTGACTGAAAATTAATAATTATATTTTCCAAAAACTATGGAGGGAAAAGTGAGAAAACAACAAACACTTTTGAGTAAAATTGGTAAACCATACATTAATTCATGACAAAGAGACTTAAAACACCATTGAGAAAATAAAAACCAACCTAACAACTCAATCATCATACAACACCACCTCTGAATCATTCAAATTGACAATCTTCATAGCAGAATCTGAGACCACCCAAGAATGTTCAAGGATCCACTAAAAAGAAAAATGCGTGAACCTCAAAAAATCACGACCAACATTAAAACTAGCCTCTTCGAACGCCACCGATACGACCATCCACACCAACCCAAATCCACCAACCCTCCAGCGAATTGAGATGGACTCCCAAAAATCCTCTTGGAATAACACATCAACAGAAGGACAACCATGAATCTGGATCAAGGATGACCATGTTGTCCTGACGCCACATCCTACTCCATAGGGAACCACATCCTATTCTTAATAAGTGAGTTATGGATAAATTTAATTCCGATATTTTATTTTGTGGAATCAAATTTGGTGATAAATTATATATTAGTATTAAATGAATTAAATATTAATTATGAAGTATTTTGAATCCTAGTTATTTTTTATACTTCTATATTGTAATTGGATGTTCCATAATAAATTATGATATTTTAATGCCTACATGAATGAAATTTATAAAATAAATATATTACTACGATTTAATAATGGATATTTTAATATATTATTATGCTAAAATCTTCTCATGTTTATGAAATTGAAAATCCCCATATTTTAAAATTTAAAATTTAAAAATTTAAAATTTCAAATATATCGCATTGGTAACTATGAAGATATGTGTGAGAGCTTTGGACATGGATTTTGGCGTGGATGTAATAACGTGGTATTTTCCAAAACATACCACCATTAGCTATAAGAGCAATGAATATCATGAGATTTTACAAATAAAACAAATGGAAATTTTAATCATGAATTAAATTAGAATATAAATTATAATTAATTTATGAAGAATATTATTGAGGAAAAAATGAAGAATGTATATGTTGAAAAAAATTACATAGATATATTAAATAGGTTCATGAAAATGTTTGAGAAGATATAATATATTTTCTAATCTTAAAATAGTTTAGATATTGAAGGTAGTATATAAGATATCTGAGAAAATGCCTAATCTGATGAATTTTTATAAATCTATGTATGAATTGAGAGTTGAGAGATCGAATGTAAATTAATTTCAATGATTAATGGAATGAATCAAATAAGTTGAAAGACTATTATTTAATCCAGACCGAATAAATTATGGATTTTATAATTTTATAAGAAAATAAATCAATAGTGTAGACCACCATTTTTTATGTAAAGATGAGGATGAAGATCTTGTGTTATTCATGTAAGCAAGTGGAATGTGATACTTACGGGATATTTTAAAACTCCATGAATAGAGTAAATGATGAACTTATGAGGGTAAAAGATGAAGACTATTTGTAACATCACAATAACCTATTTGATGTCACTAATATTATAATATTTTTTTCTAAACAAAATTAATATTACACTATCCATAAGCCATAGAAAGACCCATTGAGTTTCACTTAAATTGATATAGTTTCACAGTCCCAACAAATTAAAAATTTTTTAATAACCCTTCATAAAATGTGTATAACCACTATAGAAGTTTCATGTTTTTCCCACACCAACCCATTTCAACATATATTATAGATATTACTTGAGAATATATATATATATATATAATATGAATGAAAACACAGTAAGGAATTCCAAATTATTTTGAGTTGTAAACCGTTTAAAAAGGGATCATGCTTAAAATTACTACTTTTTTTCATTTTTTGTGTTTTTTAATTTATAAAATAAAATATGTGCAATAATATCTGAATTAGTATCAGTAGATTAATATATAAATTTTATTTAAATTTAAAATGAAATCGAAAATTTTGTATAATCAGTTTCACCGAGTCCACCACACCAAGCATCATTACCGATCATGTAGAATCTCTAATTGGAATCAAATATTTATCCCGTCTGGTCGGATCTAAATTTATTTATTTCCCAGTGATTTTTTTATAAAAAATCATAATTACATAATTCATGGATTTTCAGAAGATCTTTAAATGGATAACACCATATAAAACCAGTTTTAAGGCAATATTATAATCTATGAAAATAATATGATGAAAATGAATAAATGACAAAAAAATCAATTTATTAACTATAATGATTTTTTAATTTCACCACTAGTTAATACTAATCAATCTGTTTTTTGATCTAGTAAATATATTTGGAATTATTCATATTATGGAAAAATATAAGGTTTTTATTATGATATTCTCAAGAGATTACTCATTATATTCTATTATGAAATTAATAATTAACAAAAAAATTGTCTGTGTTTAGTTATGATATATATACATTAATTCATTTATGTAATAAAGGATGCGATATAACAGTTGGAGTAAAAAAAAAATTAATCGAAGACTAAGTAGCTAAAAAGGTATGTGAATGTATCAATTTCATAAAGTTGATTGAGGATAAGGATTGATTTGAAAAACATTTGAATGAAAAATTTTCAAATAATTAATAATAATTATAAAATATCTGTTATGTAGGATATTATTACTATAGAATTAATCCATGAAAAATAAACACAACAAAACATCTCTATGGATTTAAAATCTAGAGATTAAATCTAAGTGTTTTACAGAATTGTAAAATAATTTATGTAAGGATAATAAAGAGAATATTTTCCTTTTTTCAAACATGATAATGTATTTTTCCAAAATTATAAAAAAAATGAACACCAAATTATATCCTTAATATAAAATGAATGGTGTTGGATGTAAAATTGAGAATTTTTAAAAACACACATGATAGATCTTACTATCCTATATAGAAAATATTTTCCAAAAAAATATATTGTGAGATTATAATCCTAAATATATTACTATTTTTGAAAAATCGAGTTGTAATTCATATATTGTTCAACCGGTAATGCGCATATCGAAAAATGCAACCAATAAACCATTTGAATCTATTTCTTCTAAATTAATATAATGTATTTATATGGATAAAATATTAATTATATATTAATATATTGGTGGATATTTTTTTGATGAAATTTACCACATCATCAAGGGTTAATTTAGGAAAGAATAAGATAAAATAACCCTAAATATATCTCTTGTTAAAGTGGTTTCTTTATAATAACCACAATAATGAAAATTTATATAGATTTCATCAACTAGTAATATTATAAAATTTCTTTGGTTATTATTGGTGGTTACAAGGGATTACACTCAAGTATATGTACAATTATAATATCATGTCCACTTGTGCAAGTAAATATAGGAATTAAGTTATGTGATTATATATGTAATAATAATTCATACCTACTATATAGAAACAAATATCATACTTAAATCAGAACATATTTATTAAGCACATGTTTTTAAAATGTGTGACATTAGTGAATTTCTAGAAATGTAGGAAACTGGTATAATGTTTTTTTAATATTCTAACAAAACATAGGGAATATGTTTATTGATTTATTATGCCACAATAATGGGAGAAAGTAACTACAAAAAAAATCAATTTACCTTGGTAAATAGAACAGTAATGACTATAAATTAAAAAATAACACCCAAGTTACCATGTTCCTCATACCAGAAAGAGGAAATCTTATAGACCCTTCCATCTTGTCATGGTATCATAAATAGTATAATATGACATGTTTTTATGTTTACTTGATGATGGTTATCTTCCAATGAGTTATGTGGAATTTTGTGAGATAACTAGATGTGATGGTTAAGGTGGTTCTATAAATAGGGAATTAGGGGATGTCCTATTAAAATAGAGTGTTAAATAAATATTTTTTATTGTGTATAAATTGTTTTAATATTTTTATAACTAAAAAATAAATCTAGTAAAAACTTATGATGTGTACTTCTGAGTAATATGGAAAAGGTACACTAATGGTGATTTATTATTATCAATAGATCTTTTTCTTAATGTTTTTTATATCCTTCAATTTACAATGAAATAAAATATTACAACGATTTCTCCAATGAATGTAGGTTTAATTAAATACAATGTAATATTTTTTACATTTGTTTTATTATTTTATTATTTATTTAAGCTTTTTTGTGAGTGTCATAGAAAATCATGTAAAAATTTCTTTATAATGGCCTTGAATATGATTATGTAATCTTACTAATTTTTCTATGATATGATTAGAGATATTTTATTGGTTTTATTTCAATCATGTATGATCACCAGTGTCTGGGATATTCTTCTAAACTCATGTTGTATTGTCTCTGGATTACAAAGTTGAAATATTCAATATAAATTTTTATTAAAACATGGTTTTGAGATCAGAAGTTCACACTTCAAAATTCCGGAAACATTAACGCATTATTCAAATTTATATTTATTTAAATTGGGTTTACATTCATTAGAATATATGATAATAGATAAATTGATGTTTAAATCATATTATTTTTTAGAACTAATTATGTGTTCTAGATTATTCATAAATAAGATTATCTCACCAAAAGGCTCAATAAATATTATAGGATAGAGTGAATCCTAAAATAATAATGAAGTATTGAAATTTATAAGAGTGGTAAAAATTACATGCATTGGTGAATATTTCATTGGAAAAAAATATGGACATCAATATTTGGTTATGAAGACAACATTATACCTATTGGAGGCCCTATAAGCATATAACAACGTAAAATTACTATAAAAAGGTGTTCCTGATTTAATTCATATCTAATATGAGGTAAACATAATGATATTTAATGGAATATCATGTGAATTATTTTAACATGATCATGATTCTTCTTGAATTTGTTAATTTGACACTCATAATGTTTTTCTAGGAATAATTTTTTTGTCATCCATACCTAAATCAAGGGATTATGTAAATACAAATATATGTATGTCCTATAGAATAACATATCTAAAATTTAAAAATTTATTTACTTTATTCTCTAAAGGGGAACTGTACAGAATGCAGGCCTATGTTCCTTATATGAATAAAATAAATGTTAATTTATGGGGACTATCACCTCTAAGAATAAATCATAGGTTATAGGAAGATAAATCATTATAGGAGACTCAAGGAATGTTGATTGGTCTATGTATCACCTATTGGCCTTGTGGTAAATGTGGAAATAATGTGTTAAATGTAATAAATTGTAATGAATTTCTCTGAAGGATGGATATCAGATGATCATACAAAATTAGAACAATAGAGGGAGCCATCAACATGCATTTTATTATCAATGTTTCATTAATGGAATTTATGGTAGACTATGGTGTATCATTCCCTTCAATGAAATATAATAGATTAATGATCAACAATGTATATTGGAGTTATGTAAAAGTTCAACGTGATGATTATAAATCTATAGAAGACAAAAAAATGATATATGTAATCTTATTGATGAAAAATGGATACATTTGATAATTAAGGGATGTGATACAAATTATAGGTCTCTCGAATAATCTCATATTAATAAAACATAATGATGGTGTTGGGTATATAATTTCATTCTCAAATAGAGTCTCGAATGTGACTTTGTGATATATGTTATGAATGTGAGGAGTGAACAAAATGAACCTTTAACAGATGGATTGATTTAATTGATTTTAAATGGAAAAAAGTACAATGCATAATTATGTGAAGGATTGACATTGTATGCTTGGTTACCTTATTGAGAAGAGTTTGAAGGTACAACCATGGATAGTTATATTGAATCTTGAATACATATGCATAAGAAGTTGTGATATCATGTTCTATGAAGATATAATTTAGAGTAATTTTTTTAATGGATTGAATCCCAAAGTATAAAATCGTGTAAAAGTTCACTGATACATGTGTAGGAAAACAACAATTTGATATCATAATGGATATATTTACATCATCTTATTAATTTATGATACCAAATGGATGCTATGGGTTTATTTCAACGATAAATATTTTTATGTCCTAGGTTCTATAGTATAGTAGAAGTCCATTGATGAATGTTAATGTGGCTAGATTTTTATGTGTCTCAAATTAAATAATAGTGGTAAATATTGTGTAAGATATTTCCTTAACTACTTCTACAATAATGGTAAGATGATGGAAAGGATAGTACCTACGACACCACAACAAAATTGAGGGGTTGAGAGAAAGAATTAAAATTGATAGAAGTGGAAGGATTTATTCATTTTCACTCAAGAATTCCAATGAATATTTGAGTAAATGATATCAGTACAACTACATACACAACTACTAGGAGTCGGTTGGTAATTATGGCACAATGTCTACCAAAAGATTTATAGTTCAATATGTTACGAAATTTTGAACATCTCATTGTTTTTAGATGTCTATTATATTATTTAGATGATATTAAAGAAAGAGGATTATTAAAGGTAAATTCCAAATCTTTCTTTAATATAAAATATAGTAATTAATACAGCAATTTAATACTATGGGGTGATTAAAATTGAAAATATATTATAATTTATAACAACTTATTTAATGGTAATATACGATTAAAAGATATATACTTTGCTGAATGTGAATTTTATGGAAATTATACCACCACTAAAATTTATGATTAGTAGGATGATAATTCAATATGATCCAAATTTGTGGTGACACTCAATGTTAGAAAAAATTCAACATATTTTCAAATATTGATTGATGTTATAGAACCGCCACTGTATATTAATGTTTATGGTCACTCTACAGAAATTTAGTGTATGATAATATATTTTATAGAAGTTGTGGAACCGAAAATATCTCCATAAGAAAGAGTAGACTATTTTACTAATTTTGTAAGATCATGTATATTTATGAAACTAGTCTAAATACACTAAGATTATATGAACCTACTTTATCTAATAGATATTGGGTATTCGGAAAACTTGGATGATGCATCAACCCACAAGGAGACAAAAATTTGGAGTCCACAATGAGAAAATAAATTACTTCCATGAGGATAATAGGAACATGGTAGTTAGGTAATCTACTATAAGAAATGTAATCAATGGAGAATAAATTGGATATTTAATTGAATAATTAATTTTATATATTTAAAATGTCATAATGAAAAACACATAGTGAAAGTATTCTTGTAGTTGGAAGGAATAATTTTCTTTGAAATGATTCCACTTGTATTTGAGCATACTAACATCCAAATGGTGATGGGTTTAATAACTTTAGATGATCTACATAATAGGAGAATGGCGTCAAATACGATATTTATTTGTGGTTACATAAAATAGGTGATTCACATAATATAACCTACGGTTATAAAGATCACCAAAATGAGGGACTTGTATATATGATTAAGTGAACACTCTATGGATTTAAGTAGAAAAATAAAAAGATTACCTAGATGTTTCACCCATTCATAGTATTGGAATGTTTCATGAGGAGTAAATTTATTAGGTTATTTTATCACGATTTAAGTAATTATGAGTCATACGTCATACTCTAACTATATATGGATGATATAATAATTTTGAATCTCGTGATTCAATTGATTCAAGAGATAAAATGCATGTTGTGTGGAAGAATTGAAATGAAGGATCTAAGAAAATAAAATAAAATCTAAGGGATGATAATTTACATGGATAAAAATAATACATTATTTTTTTTATAAAAATATTATTACATCTATAAGATTATATAAAATTTTAGAATTTATTTTGGAATCAATTTACTAAACCCTCATTCTGGTCAAATATTATTCTACAAATGAAATAAAAACATGGAAGATGAGAAGGTACATGGTGATTGTATTATTTTTAATAGGTATTAGATGTTTGATGTGCTTGATTATTTATATGTAGTTAGCTATTAACATTATAGTAAGAGTAGTAATTATTTTTATGTAAAACCCTATAAGGGAGAATTATGACTCTCTGTAATGGATCATCTGATACATTAATGGGTCATATGATACAAATTTATGTTTTTGGGAAGACAATCCGTTATAGGGATCTGTATATATATTTTTAGGGGAATTTTATACATCGATTATTGCCTAAGGCATTGTTTTCACTTTTGGTTGAATGAAGGTTAGTTGGATTTCTCAATTTCATCATATAGATACATTATCTATGATGGAAGAATAACATTTAATAGATTCAATATAAAGAAAATATTTATTCTATTTATTATGGTTACTAAAAGAGAATAAAATGTCTATAGAAGGAGGAGTGTTATTATATAATATTGAATTTGAAATACTTTTTTTCATAAACCTCGTGTTTCATGTGAAATACGAAAACATTGACCTATAAATCATTTTAATAAAAATTAGACTAGAGTAAAAGTGATATTGTTTCAAAAGATATGATGAAAAATATACGGATAAAAAGTTGATGAATTTATTTTTCCAGGATATCTTGAGGAATCATTGTGAAACATTAGGACATGTATGAGTAGATGATGATGGATAACTGTAAAGACCCTGAAATTTCAAGGAATTGTTTTTTCATAATTTCATTGGAATTTTACGAGTACGCAGTTTCTGACGGCACCTGATTCCGATGCCCAGTGTGCCCGGAATCATTTTCTGAAGATTAGCTCGGGTACGTTCAGTGGATGAACGAGCAGGTTTTCCTAACTTTTGAACCGGTGCTCGGAATCGAAATCTGATGGCATTGTAGACCTCGCAACGTCGGTTTTCTCTTAAGAGGACATTCACCTCAATGGTAGATGATTGGGTTTGAGAGTTGGTTTTTGTGTTTCACGTGGATGAATTTAATAAAATAAGTGAAAACTTATTTTATTTTTGTTGAACCCACGCCATGTGGATAGTGTTGGATAAAAGTTCCACATGGGAGTTGGCGGTTGGACCGCCACACCCTAACCTCCCATGGAAGGAGTATTAGGGTGGGGACCACCCAAGAAACATAACCTCCCATGAGAGTTTATGACATGGGGTCCACACAGGGCATAAATCCCTTTCAATGGGAGGGGAGGAAATCTCTAAACACTCCCCCATTAATGAGGGAGAGCCTCTTGGACTCTAACTCCCCTATTAATGGAGGAGAATAAAACCTCCTCAAATCCCCCCATTTAATGGGAAGAAAATTTTTGACCCTCTCCTTGTTAATTAGGTGGGGACCACCTGGGCCCCTAAACCCCCCTCGAAACTCCCCAAATTAATTATGTCATCCACTCGGGAAATTAATTTGGCGGAGCCTCTCCACTTTTGAATTTTGAATTGTGCCAACCATCGTGAACTTAATTAAGTGGGGCCCACTTAATTAACTTCTGCCACCTACAATAATAGATTATATTCTATTATTTTGGCACGTTCCAGTGCCTTTTGGTGGTGATCTTTAGATAACTTCTTTCTTCAGCGAAGAAAGCGAAGAATGTCGGCGAAGCTTCTTCCCTGACCTTCTTCAGCCTTCTACCTCGGAGCCCCCCCCTTCTGACGTGGTGCTTCTCCGACGACCCTCCTTCCTCCCTCTATGTCGTCAACCCACCGATGCACGAACTCGGATGTGGAAGCGTGCAGTGAACAATGTCATCATCTTCCCCCACGACGAACGTGATCCCCGAAGAATCAAAGGTAGGGAATTAATTTGTGAATGTTAATGAACACATTTTTATTTCCTTCTAAAACAAAAAACGTGGATCAACTAAATATTATGTAGATCTATGAAAGAATATGTTTGTGGGCTGGGAAGTCTTGATTTGCAGGGAAAACCATAAGGGTAGATTACTTTTTTTTTGAAATATCCTTTACCATTCTTCGTCTTTATTTTTGGGCAGCTTGATATCAACTTATCAGGAGGAGGTTGGACCGCACGAACACGGCTGACTCTCTTCCCTCTTTTTGATGTTTTGTTGTTGCGGTTCGAAAGATGGTGGCGCGGGGCAACGACACCGCATGGAAAAAAGAAATAACGTGACAAAGAAGCGTGATACAGTCACACTGCGGCGTTGAGGCGGAACGAAACCGCAGATAGAGTCGGGGCCGCAGAGGCGATTCTAAGACTCCACAGTTCGTTTATTTGACGTGTGGATCGACGGGTGACGACGAAGCGGGCCACAATTGCATTTGAGTCCATTCGTAGTGGAGACCGGGTCCCGGGAGGACCGTTGGTGAATATGGCAGGCGAAACGGACCATAGGAGCGTGTTCGGTGGTCCGCAGAAGGCGGCGGCGGCAGCGCGCTGCCGAACCAAACTACAGCGACTGAGTCGTGGCTGTGGGGGAAGAACCAGAACGGCTTCGGCCGTTCTGGTTTTGGGGCGGCGCTGTTTTTGCCATGCCGGTTCGTCAACTGTGGGGGGTTGTAACCCCCCCCCCCCCCCCCGCACCCGGTGGCCATGTGGGCTCCGTGCCTGCACCATGTCGGCCAGCCCGCCCATGCCAGGCCGGGCCGTGTCGGACCGGGCCCGAACCCCCTAATTTCGGGCAGTTTTCATTCAAACGCCCATAACTTCTGCTACAGACCTCTGATCGATGCACCGTCAGTTGATATGCGATCCTTGGATTTTCACGGTCATTTAAGTATATAAAACTCAAGGATTAAATGAACTTTGTGTACGACCATGTTGGTTTGAACATGAAACCAACCGGGCCCTCGGAGCAGAAACGCTTTTAACTTGAGCTCTGGACGTCTGATTGATGTGTCGTCGACTTTGTTGGATTCCTCATTATGAGACATAACTTTTGGAAATCATTTCGTGAGGTTTGGATGCAGTTGGATAGTGTCCGGGTTGGATTGAACCCGAAATCCAACCGGGCCCGTCGAACCGAAAAGCTGATAACATTCAAACCGGACATCCTTTTGAGGAACGGTCAGCGGCCTCCATGATCACGTCCAAAAATGGTCCCAATGAGAATACCCTATGAGAGTTCGGGGGTAAAGTTGACATACAGCCAGGTTGGTTCGCACACGAAACCAACCAGGCCCCTTGGATGAAAAGGCTAATAACTCATAGACCTGGTGTCCGATTGACGCGTCGTCTGTTGCGTTGAGACCCCTTTGACGAGGAGGTCCTTTGAGATACTTCTTCATGGGACTTTGTAATACTTGTAGAATCAACCTGTATCTCATGTATTGGACCCTCCCGGAGACGAGCATAGGGAGTACGGAGACCGTGTAGCTGGCTGAGACATGAAGACTACTTGTCCGACTCAATTACGAGTGACATTCTTAGCCCAGTGGGGAGCACTAATCTGTTTGGGTGGCAGACCCACAGCAGGGATCACTACTGTGTTTGGGTGGCAGACCCGCAACACTCGATAGGAGGAGTACCTCTGCAAGCTATTAGGGTGGGTGCACTACTTTTTTGGGTGGCTGACCCTGGCGGGAAGCACTTCTGTGTTTGGGTGGCTGGCCTGCGGTACTCGACAGGAGGAGTACCTCTGCAGTCATAGGTTAGTGAGAAGTACCACAGAGTCGTGACAGGATCATTGTACTCACCAGAGACTGGGCTCTTCAGCAGTTATAGTTTCGAAAATGAAAATCCTGGTTTGAGCTGAGTCTACGACCTTTGTGTTTACCTCATGATTGAGATGGGACACATGATAACTTAAGTATATGTATGGGCATATAACTAGGTAGTGTTTATCCGTTGATTTCATAACCTTTGTGTTTCCTCCTGATTATGATGGGTTACTATATTACTTAGTTATAAGTATGGGATTATAACAAATTAAGGGCTATCTGTTGAGATCCTTCCTTGTGATTATCCTTGTTGGAGTTAGTGAGACCTTGAGGGTATTGGGGTACCTACTGAGTATCGTATACTCACCCCTGCATGGGATATGCCCGCACCACATTGTGTTGGTTGGAGCCGACGGGCAGTGCTGACGGAGACCAAGTGTTTGAGGACTGGACGATACCCGATAGTGGACTTCACGACGAGATGATACTCGGAGGAGGTTGATGGGTGAGAGGATTGTAGAGGATATTTGTACCCACCCTTCAGTTAGGATCCGTGGTGGATGATCCAGGAGCTGCGCTATCTGTTCCTACCCTTCAGGTAAGATACAAGGTGGATGACCTAGGATCTGCTCTACCTGTACCTACCGTTCAGGTAGGATCCGAGGTGGACGACCCAAGAGCTGCTTCTATTCTTCCAGTTGTTTGTCTTTTCTGTTGTACTTCCTTTCATTTGTCGTGGTACTTTTCAGTTGGGATTTATTCTGGCCATTTTTACTTTTCAGTACTTTCTATTGTACTTAGTGTATTACATTTTCTGGTACTCTGTGGTGTTTTGTTTACTTTTATAAATGAAATTCCTTCCCAGTTATCGGGATTTATGCCTTTTTTCTAGTCTCCAGCCCTTGTCCTATGGAAGGCGTGCTTGGGGTAGTCACGACACGGGCCCTGAGGATGGGTCGTGATAATAACAATCTATACATGGGAAAGAAAGAATGATTATTTTTTTCTATGTTTTGAATTATATTTATGTTACCATTGTAGTAGTCTTTATATTGGGGATTGATTGGCTTGTGAAAGCATTATCATGTATCTGGATTCGTTTTACTAATCGAAAGATCTCTGGTAGACACTTCAGTTTTTTAAATGAAGCAGTAATGGTCAAATTCATCATGTATATATGGTTTTTAGAATATGGTGATATTGTTATGGTTTTCATAGACTAGTCTGAGTTCACTAGACATACCTATTGATATAATACTAACTACATGAAATTATCAATTGGAATCGTCCAAAAAGGGTGATTATTTATATATTAAATAGTGGTGAAACAAAACCATTATCCTTATGAACTATATTAAATTTTAGTAGAATATGGTTTTGAGTTTGACAGATGAGAAACTCTAGAAAAAGATCTCAAATTTTTATTATGTGTTGTCATAATCAATATTTCTTAATGTTCTTTCAATCCTTGTATTTTTTTGGTACATTTTAGGAAATTCAATGATATCATGTGAAGTAAGATTAATTTATGTACCATATAATCTTCTTTTTTCCACATTAAATTAGCTATTTCATTCTCAATTGAGTATTTCTATGTGAGTTTCTTGAAATAAGGGGTGAAATGCGAATAGTATAGGATGTGATTTGGGAGTCGAAGAACTTATAATTTTAGTTATCTAATAATATTATTGTTTTATTATTTCTTTATATATAGTGTTTGATTACATATTTTTATGATATTTTAGAGATCTCATATCCAATAATCTAGTGGTTGTCAGATGGAATCATCCAAGTAATTGATATTCAATAAAGGTTTAATGATTTATTGTTAACAATAATAAATAAAATATTTCATTAAAAATTCTATGGAATTATATGGATTTATATTGACTTTTAATTCATTGGAATATATGAAAATGCGCAAAAGAATTGTTGAAATTGTTAATTTTTATAGAACTAATTGAGTTTTTTGGAATATAAAGATAATATATTATCAAGTAAAATAGTATCATCAGGCTTCAATAGATATAGTAAATCTTAATATACTAGGGAAGGATGATTAAGAATATGTAGATATGAAACAATTGGATTTGTGGGTATGTATTTAGAATAGATTGTATTCCACAATAGTTGATCTTATGGTGTCCTTGATAAATAAGTATGAGACACCGAGGACATTAAACAAAGTGTTTTATATGTGATACATGATTATTATAATAATAATGTAAAGAAGGATAGTGTCGAATCTTATTAATGATTTCACGATGATTAGCAGTCTTCATATCATGGGAATGTTACATTAAGAGATTATATTTGGAATGTTTGTTTCCATAATATTTATTGAAATCATGTGATAAAATGTTTACAAAGATCTTTAATTGCTATGGGAACACAATTATTTTGATCATATATATCTGTAATTTTCACTTCATTGAGGAACTCAGGAGATGGGACGCCCAAATACCATCTTGTAATGTATTAAATATCATATAAAGATGATTATCACATCGTAATAGTAATCACCAATGAATGTAATATAATAATAGATAGATGAGTCAAGAAAATCCAACCTATCTAGTTCTTAACGTACGTAATTCTGGGATGCATGGATACTCAATATGAATTATAGAAACTGTAAAGCATTCCCTTAATAATAATATCTAGAATTTTAAATTTCATTAGAACAACATAATAATTAAAAAATAAATTTCAAAGTTGAAATGTTTTATTAGAGTCATGGTTGGGGTACTATAGTGAATCTTTTTATTCAATAGAAAATCATAAGTGCATAAGATAATTTATATGAATATTTTATATTAGTTCATCGGGGGGATAATAAATAATAATAATTCAATGTAACGGGATATGTAAACATTCGTATGGGTAATAAGTATTTTCAATACATAAATGAAGTCAGGCACATTCCGGTTATTTGGAATAATATCATCTATGTGTTATTTTGGGGTAATAATGACTATTAAATGTTATTGAAAGATGCATGGGAGAAATTCACAAAGTAAATGATATGAAACAATATTTGAATCCATGTTCATATAGAAGTTCAATGGTTGAACTAAGTCTAATTAAGATCAAGGGGTATTTGATTCAATAATTTCATCTCAATGATAAGAACATTGTGTTTCTTGTTTAGAAATTTTATCTAAATTTATTATATAAAACCATAAGTTGTATTGAAGGATTTGTGTTTGGAAAAAAAATAGTTAACTTGAATATTTAGGGCCATACATAGTTTAATATCCTCTAGGATCTATTTACATCACAACATTAATCGATGATTCCATGAGGATGGTATTAGATTTTTATTCATTATGAATAATCCTAATATCATCAGTGCCCGTGAATTGTGTAAAATAAATACTGATATTGAATATATATATATATATATGTAGAACTTATAAAAATATGATAATATTGGTGTATATGTAGGATTAAACATTTGAAATATAGGATGGATTAAGATATTAGGATGGAAAGGGAGGTTCACTAAACAGCCCAAGAAAAATGTTTTTGTAGAGATAGTTAACAAAAGTTTTATTAATAAGTAATTATCCATGTGTTCCCACTGTAGAATTCCTATGTCCATTTGGGAGTACATAATCCCCAATGATTATGATTTATTAACATAAGACTATTATTTGTGATATAAAAAGTCTCCTAGAAGAGTTGTGGTATAATTAGATATCAGATGTTTAGAGTCATATAGTCATCCAAAGATTATCGTATACATATTTTATATAATGGGAATAGAAATATTGAAATAAATTTAAGTATTATTTTCATATTTTATATATGAATAAATGAATTTGTTATTGATAGTTGGAAGATGATATTCTCTAATTGATCAAAAGAAGAAATGTTATTTTCAATGTGATTATCTAAGAAAAAATATAGACATGGATGAATAAAAAAATTACTAATGAATAAACATAATAAATCTAATGATGATTTTTATAAAATAACTTGTTGTTTCCAATTTAATGGTACACCCAATGATATTTTATATTGATCATATTTTCAGACAATAGTATACCCTCTTGGTTACTCATGGTTTACTAAATCATGAGGTGATTCTGTAAATGGTTAGTGGTTGATATATTTTGAATTAGATATAAGATAAAAAGAGTGATTAACCTGAAGTTGCTTGATGAAAATATTACAACATCATAGAACCATAAAATATATGTAATTAAAATATAATATTTTTACATAAAATGGATTTAGGTAATATTGAATGGCTAGAATAAGTGATGACTCTCAATAATTTGAAATAGTGGGATCCATGAATGATGGATGGAATGATTTCCATAAGGATCAATGAAAGTTGGTACATTATCAAACTACTAGAGGGAATGCGAGATCTAGAGGAAAATTTTATTTTATATTTGATGGATGAAGCTAAAATAATTATAATTTCAAAGTGAGAAAATTATTTGATGCATTATAATAAAAATATGCAATCAATTCATTATAAATTCAGTCTCTAGTAATTAAGAAATCCAATACCCATATGGTGAAAACATTTCATTATTCTAATTAACTAAACATATATAAAATAGTGGTAAAGTCATCATTTCATCATTGTAACTTGGACTTGTATGTGTATATATTTATTCCCAAGGGTTATAATGACAATTAGAGGGAGGCCCATGTTTGAAGCTCGAATCAATTCGCTATGTCTTGATACATGAACCTCAATAGTAGAATATGAAATTGCATAGATTTATAATGGAAAATGATTCTATGGAATTAATTTTATCATTTTTTCTGAAATCATGAAATTATGTGACCTACTAAATACTCCTATCAAATGTGGACGAAATGTTTCTAGGAAGTCCAATTATTCAATGAACATCGAAGATGAATTAAGGGTTTTATATAAGATTTGAAATTGAGGATAAGGATTAACATACTAAAAAAATGGGGATTTCAAAAAATAAGGATATAATTCTAAAATAATATTTTTATCGAAGAAATAATAAATCCAAATAATCATTAAAAATATTGACTAAATATAATAAATTTTTTCTTAACAGCACTTTTTAGACACATCATGTTGTTTATGGAAAAGAAATTATCAACATATGACTAGTTCTAAAATATGGAAAAGGTACACTTTTCATCAACAGTCATCATTTTTATATTTGTAATATTTTTTATTTCTAATGAAATTTTCCTTTCAATAAGAGTACATAGAAATTTAATATCAAAACATATAAAAAGGTTTTTGAATTTTTGAAGTGGGTCATCTGATAAATGAATGAATCATAATATATAATTCTATGTTTTAGAAAAATAAATCCATTTCAGGGATTTATAGTTTTATATATCTCTAATGACTCAAATAAAAAAATAAAGTATATGATTTCTTTTACATTTGTAATAATAATTATTGTTTAGATGTATGAATTTTAGAATATATTTTTCATATAAAGGACAAAAGTAGAATACATAGCAGTTAGAAATGCAATAAATGATTTTTTCAGTAAATATCCTTATTGAAGGGGCTTTGAAAAGGTACAGAATAAGAAGTATTATATTTCGAGATTGAAAGTACAATTCACCATTTCTATAATTTATTTTTCACGAGATGATGAATCTTAATGACTAATGAATCTATAAAATAATGAATATTCTAGATGATAAAGTGTTAGAGATTTTGAAAATATCTATAAAAATAATATTTTTGTTATTTTCTTGAAGTTAATGGTCCCTGATTATCTAAGCTATAATAATGACTCTGTTAGAATCTGGTTAATATGGGATCAAAGATTACACTATATGCATGGGGAATAATAAATGCTAATATTTTCATTAATTTTGGAGGATTTCAAAGTTAACCTTGAAAAAGTATTTTAGTGTGAGTTTTATTATTTTGTAAATCCTTCTTTTGGTTTCCGTATTCCCTTAATTGTATGGGGGAACATTGTGAGAACCCCTAGGCATTTCAAGGATTTTTAAACTATTTAATTTGTTATAAAGGTAAATTTTCTAAATGATAGAGAACATTTTATGGGTTGTAAAAAAAATCGGGTGTTCTCTCGATCTATAATTTGAGTTTTTACTTGATATATAGAGTCAAAGGTGGACCAATTCTAATGTAAGGGTGACATAAAATCTTCCATATATATTATGAATTTTAAAAAATATGAGGACTTATAAAAAATTGGTGTTGGGATATTTATACATCATTAAATATGAGTAACTCTATGAAAGTATCACTAATTCTGATTAAAAATTATCACCTCCAATTTTCATTTAAGAGGATGTGATACTAATTTTTTTTGAAAAAATAAAATAATGTTGTTAACCCATAGATGAAATATTAATGAATGAACTGTGTAATATTTTTTCTTCAAATTAAATTTTTATATTTCCTTCTTTATTTTATGTTTATTTATATATTTTATAAAAGTGTTTATGAACAGTGTATCGTATTGGTTGTCATTAGGATACAATAACCATCCTATGTTTAACTCTACAAGAATATGTATATTTTGAGGGTTTTATTTCAATAGTGAAGTATCATTAGTGTGTCTTATATTTTAGTGAACTCAATTTTATCATTTGATGGTCCAATATATAGACAATTTCATGAATTTTACACTATAGTATAATATATTAATGTTTTACCAATGAATGGTACCTCAATAATGGATGAACGTTAGTATAGGGGTGTATGAAATCTGATCACAATCTAAAAACGTGTTTCACTACATTACCTAGTTAGATGGAGGGTTTGAAAAATATGTTTGAGTCGGAAATATATTCTAATGTTAATAAATATTATATAATGATGGAATATACACACAAAAAATATTTACTATACTCACAAACAATGTTTCATAGTATCTTTAGAGAATAATTCAATGACAATAAGATACTAAAAGGTGTATAGAGGGAAAGTTATTTTCTTTCTATGGTGGAGTAGGGTGTTCCTAATAAAGTTAATTATCAAAAAATATCATTATTTTTAGAAATATAATATCTATAAATTGTTTTGAAGGTATAAATAATGGTGGATCCTGGTTACAGACAACATAATGGCCTTATTTTTTACATTTATAAACAAAAATTCAAAAATTGAAAAAAATTATTTATTTTATATTTAAACAAGGTATTAATGGGAATAATGATATCAAATATTTAAATATACATTAAAGGATCCATTTTTTTCATTATCTAAATGAAATATCATTTAATATGTGTCTATGTGGGTGTGTGTGTGTGTGGATTTCTTCCACCAAGATGATGATTGTTTGAAGTGTCTCCTAAAAAAGGTGACAAGTGGAGAATCATTTGAGGAGCTTCTACAAGTATAAAATCATTAAATTTTGAATTATAAAATGTGTTTTATGAGGTTTCATTCGAAATTTTGGTTTTATATTCCCTCTTCCTTGGTTAAAAATTATAGAACATATCCTTGAATTGGAGAAGTTATGTTTACAATTACATGAATGTGAAAGGTCAATGTATATTCTGGAATGATTTACGATGATTAAATTGATCAATTTTTAATTTAATGTTTCTTAAGTATTTTTTTAAGTGGGAGAAAAATCATGGTTGATATATCCCATAATAAACATTATAAAATAAATATAGTAAAAAAATTTATCATCTTAAAAATAATTAGAAAGCTCCTGATAAGGGCAATTTTTTTAAGTTGGTATCATCTTATTTACAACTTGATTGATTTGTTTTCTAACGAAACCTCTGATATTATACATCAAGAATGGATCTAAAATACATATAATGGAATTGTATTCTACCCATTTATTATATATAAATTGATTTAGTTACTGGGGAGAATAAAAAATGACTAGAGAATGTGAATTTTGGAGTGAAATAAATATGATGGAGAAATGAGTTTCACATATTTACATATCTTTTTTTTGTATTGAAAAATAACATACATAGGTATAGTATTTATCTCAATTTTTGTGTGATGTAATTGTTTTCAATGATATACTAGTTCCACTATTTTTGGATCTCAAGGTAGAATGATGAATTAGATATAAGAGTAATTTCATAACTATGAGATGAAGATCCATAAATTATTTTGAATGGAATGGAATTACCTATAAGGTGTATATTTTTACTTGAATGAATATTAAAATAACACATGCATATTTTTTTATATTTCTTGTTATTTCACACAATATAAAGACAATTTATTAATTTAATTTTAAATTTAATATATGTTTAAATTATTTGAGTTCTATATAAAATTTATTATGAAGAATCATATATCTTCAGGATAATGGAATTTTTTTATTGTATACTTATTTTTATACAAATAAATATAAAAATTTTGAGAAATATTTTTACACGGATGAGTCGATTTTATGAAAAGAAAAATATTAGAGGCTGTTTAGAAGATGGTACATAACACTTTATTTATAGTTTTTTAGAATATTTGGAAATTTAATTTAAAATCATTGATCTATATCTGGATTAATTATTTTGGATTTTTTCAATACATATATATTTTTCCAAATCACCTAAAATTTTTTTTTTTTGATATAACGGTTGTTCAGATGAAAATGTTTTTTAGAGTTGATTTAAAATACATTTGATGTTATTTGGAAGGATGGTAATAATGAACTAAAATGTAAATCAAATATTCATAGGGAACATTCAATGTCAACAAAGGGTATACTAGTGGACTAGAATTATTTGGGTATACAAGTGTACTGATCATTAAAGGTTACACCATTGTACTAAATGTTGTATGTTACTCTAGCTTACTCAACATTATGTTGTATACTAGTTTTTTAGCATTCATTAGGTACACCTAGATAGGTATATTAAAAAAGAAATAGATTTAGGTTAAGGAATGGATATTATATTGAACCTTTTAAAGGAAATTTAAATATATCATATGGAAAAATAAACCCTATGTTGAAACATCAAAAGTTAAACCAAAGTGATCAGAGAATTCAATGATTACAGGACATAAACCCTACAATAGAAGAGAAATGAACATTTCAGTGTACCTTGATACATTTAAGGATAAAAGGGACCTTATAATAAAGTTTCATATTGTACAATACAATCCAAAATATGAATCCAACACACATAGTAGGGTACATGCACTTCATAAGGTTGATATGGATTGGGTAAAACCATCTTGGGATGGCTAATAGAATTAGTTCAACAATTTCTTTATTTTTACTAAGTGAGTTTTATAAGAAGTTAACTGAACATAACTCTTTCAGAAGAATAATATATAGGAGTGAATTAGAGACATGTATTTTATTAATTAGATCACAATTTTGAAGGAATCTATTCTATGATAGTATTTTAAAATTTCATATTGTACATTAGATTCCCATATGATATTTAAATTATTTATAGGTTTAATTTTAGGGGTTTTTTTAACAAAATAACTAATCTGAATTTCATTGTGTATTTATGAGTATAATAATATACTAAAATCTATATATGGATTTGAAAGATAATTTTTTCATAAATGATTTGAGTGAGTTTAATATTATAATATTTGAATTTCATAAATATGATAAAGATGAAGAAGAGTTCACATATTACTATCATGAGTTGTGAAGATGACTAAAAAACATTGGATTTTAAAAAAAAACATTTATAGACATTATAATCATGAGTTATATTATATTATAGTTGATTAATAAATAAAAACGTAGAAATTAAAAAAAATAAGAATCATAGAAACTACATTGGAATTGATATACATATGTTCTGAAGGTGGATCTAAAATATGGAGAAGAACCGTTAAGTTTTTCTAGTAGAACTCCATTAACATAACCATGGTAGTCGGGAATATATTTGGAACAACACAAAATATAAAAATTATATATATGTGTAAGAAGAATAATTGGTAAGAGATATCCAATGAAAATCTATTTCACAATTATCATATGAATATTATTCATTCATTTCTATAAGAGAGAATGAAAAGGTGCAGCCCTCATGTTTACTAATACAAAGACAGGGATGTGATTTATGTGAACTACATAGAATGAAAAAAATAATGAGACTTTCTCTTTACTATGAATGTTTCAGAATATAAATTATATGTAATATGTGTGGGTGCATGTTAATGAGAGGAAGCAGCAATATAAAATCCCAAGTTAGAGCTTTTTTATTGAAAAATTTCATTTATGTTTCTAATCACAATGAAGAGAACAATATTATCATATAGAATAAATATCAATAATGTTTTTTAGTTATGATATCACCAACTGTAGTGAATATGGATAATTTATGTCTCCCTTATAATATGTAGAGAATCACACATCATGTTTTATGTTACTCTATGGAAAAAAAATTTCTCCCACCGATGGTGTTTTTTAGGTGTTCTATTTTCTATTTTTGGTCATATTTTAATTATACAAAATTATCAGTGGTATTAAATTTAAAATGGTAACTTTTTTGTGGCATAAGTTGGTGAAAAGTAGTCATATGATTAGGGGAAACTATGCACCATAACTAGTTAAAACAATCTGTGCAATATTGTAGCATTGTCTTAGTCACATAGCAGGAAACATAGTCATTCATACCTATATAGGCATTCCTTGTGGATTCCCCCTCCTCTTGTATAATTTGGACACCTAGTTGGTTTATGTTCCGTACGTGCGACTGTCCATATTTTGAAAAAATTGGAGTTCCTATTATACCCCTCTCCAATTTTAACTATTTAACCCCCCTCATTTCACCCTATTCGAACCTCTACATCACTATGTTCACATCTTCTTATAATACACACTATCTTCGATCATTTTTTGTACAATTTATCTCTATTAAGGAAGGTTTATCCATGTAAGTCCCTCTTTAATTATCCACTAACTTTCTCTTTATCTATCCTATATTCTTTAATGGGATTCTCGTTCTCATGTAGTTTTGTCTTACTATAATGGGTTCAATATTATATTTATGGGTATTATCATGATGGTTTGGGTACTTTCATTGTTCCATAACATCCTTTATTAATTTTAATTGTGGGTTATGACTAAATTTTGTTGGTTTCAAGGAAATATGCTGCTGATTCCATGATTAAATATTGTTTAATGATATAATATGGTTTCCTTTTTCTATATTAATTATATGTTTTTTTGTGTTTGTAGATTTATTTTTTATAATGTATTAGTTTGTATAATTATATAATGGGTTAAGCCCATTTTAAATGGTGTGTGATTTATTCTGAAAGAATGGGTTTTAATGTTATGATAAAATGGGAGATGCATGTAGGATTCATGGGTAACTACATAGGAAGACAAATAAATGTTCATAATTCATACCCCACTGTAAATATATGGTTTATGAAACAACAGTACAAAATGATTGATGATGTGATTTGTTGGATCATGTTGGATATGGTCCTTTTCATTAAGAGTCGATCACTAATAATTTAATGATCATAAGACTCCAATAATCATATCAACCTATGGATTACCCATAGTTCATTTGGTGAGTTTTACCTATTTACATATACTCTTGAAACCTTGTAGTATTTCATTGTTAATTTTTTCTATAAATTCATTCTTTTATTTTTATAAAAAATAGAATGTTTATGTATCCTATAATATCTATTCATTTAAAATAATGTGGGATACAGCTAGGTAAGTGATATCACACACAACAAAAACCCTCTAGTGTATTTGGAACATTTTTCTTTTGATCCATGTAATTTCAACAATTATTTTTTAGGTGGTGGTGGTTACTCCTATTAATAATCCATTTTTTCAAGTATCAGTGGTGGTTGAATAATTAGTGATGAACCATGTTTCAAAAGTAGTTTTTTTCTAGATGATCCCCTCTATATTTTTGTTACTCTATTCACCATTTTTAAATTAATAATTCATTAGTTATTCTTGTGGTTTGATCAATTATGATTAAACTATTATAAAGGTTATCGATTTTTTTTTTCAGGTTTATTACATATATTAGATATTGTTCTATTGGTATAACTCATACCCAAAAGAGTAATTGGATTTTCAGGCACCAATTTCTAGCTCTAGGGAATATAAAACGCCCTTCGATCCATGCCATGGTGTGGGTTGGGTATTGGGTTATATTGTAGCCTAGGGTTGTTCATGAACAAATTGAATCAGAACCAGGTATTCCCTTAATTTATTATTTTTTATATGGTATTTAAAAAAACATTGGATATAATACTATCAGGTCATATGGTCCTGGTTTCATGTTGGTTGTCTATCCAATTGTCTAGTAAATAGACCTTCAGTCACAATGGGATTCATCGTATTTGGTTTGACTCATCCATTTCGTTTAATGAATAGGATTTTGAATTGGCCAGGACACATGGGTAGAGGGAGTGATTTCAATTAATTCATGGAAATTATTCTTTTTCAGTTATAAATTTTTATGGTTTTTAAATGTTGTTACACGATTGATTTATTTGGGACAACTTATTGATAGTTTCTGCTGTGTTTGTAGAATTGTTTTGTATTGTGCCTCCCTAGTGACCACATATTTTTCATTTAGAATACTCCGAAAATATATCTCCCACACAACATTCACATAGATTATTTTTGAAAATAGTTTTTGGTATCCAAGAATTAAATTAGGAAGTGTTTTCTTGTCTTTCCAAGACCATGCAATCCAAAAAAAATTATATAATGATATAGGCCTTTGAATTTATTCAAGAATAAACATTTTTAATTCAAGGAAGCATGGAACCCTAGTTAGTATAATATGATAGCGATAATATAGATATAATAACTATGTTTTATATTACTCCGGATTCCATTAATGTGATTTATACAATATTTATGTATGATGGTTGTAGCTGTTAGTGGTGGGAGTTAGTGGTTCAATAGGGGAAGAATGAGTAGATGGGATAAAAGGATTTCAGGTTAACTTTAAATAAGATTTACTACTCTGATACACTATCCCATTCAAGAATGTGTAGTTTATAGACCTCCCCATGGTTGATTGTTCAATAATAGAATACATAAACTATATTCCAAAACTAGTTTTTCTAGATCATAATTTAATTTCTAGTGAAAAATTAATGGCACAACAGTTTGATATGGGGTTGTGTTCAGCCATTAAAACTCATTATTTAAGGTCATGTTTAAGATGTATTCTATGTTGGTTGATCAAGCCCTGATAGTGGAGATTTACCATGAAGTGGTTGGATTGAATAGGATAGATCAATATATGTGCCATGTTCCTAATGGGACATTTAAATAGAATATAAATCATGACGAGTAGTGGAAGGAGATTGGAAGAATCTCAGGATACCCATCTTTACCACTACTACAACGAACATTGGACGGTGGATCTATTTGGTTACATCAGACTGGGAGGATTAGAAAAATTATATTTATGTGTCTGATTCCACATAAAATTTTACATAATTAATAATTTATGGGTGAATTATAATTATTTTTTTATGATTATTCCTCATAGAGTGGTGCATGATCCACAATGCATAAGGAATGAGTAATATAGTCCATTGCATCCAGGATTATGGCTTCCAAATCCGGTGGGAATGGTGGAATGGATAGATCATACTATTGATATAGTTATCCCATGGAAAACACATATGTCAGTAGTCAAACATAGATATCAGAAGAAACTAAGAACCATTATTGTATGTATCAGGCATGAGTGGAGTAATATGTAGAACCCAAAATAGTTTGAGGTACTATTATTATCAAATCATCATAGATGTTTTAATATTTGATGTATTTTATTACAATTTTATAATTTATCCTCACATTTTGGATATATTGCAAATTTTTCTTGAGTATATTCAATATTCCATGAATCTGGTTACAAATTTTGGAATGAAGAAGGATATGTTTTCAAATATCTCTATAATTATATCACCCAATTATTGGTCAATCTAAAATATGATTTAATTTTTCTTGAAATTGAAAAATTCTATGTGGTAATAAGAATTAATTTGATGAGGATTTTGAAGGCTCTTATCAATTGATATCTATTGTAACACCCTAAGATTTTATATTATGTTATCTCTTCAAATTATTTAAATTACTTGCTCTACAGACAACATCGAGTTCGAGCGCACAACGACTTACCAAACTAACCATTAAAAAAAGTGGATACGAATAGTATTGACCACATATTATATTTTATATATTCTATAAAATATTAAACTTCATATTTTGTGTTTCTTATATATAATATAAGAAAAATCAAAATTTTAAAATAAAAGAGGTATTTTTAAAAAAATGCAGTTTTTCTTTCTTTTAATGTAGAATACTTTTTAAACCCAATATTTGACACTTTTATATAACCAATTTTGTGAAATTAAATTATTATTTATAAGAGGGACATAAAAAGTTTTTTTGGATAAATTTTTAGTACTTTTCTAATAACTTTCTTATTTTGATTAATAGTTAAAAATTCTAAATTTTAATTAAAAACAGGATTTATAATCGAAATAATATATAGAGTTAAAATATATATTTGAGTGTTTTAAAGTATAATGAGACAATATTATTATAATTTAATATAATTTATGACATTAGATTTTATTTTAAATTTAAATTGTATGTAAACAAGTGTCAATTTATGCATAGTTATCATTTCTTAAAAACGCGCTTTCTATTCTAATATTGGGAAATAAATTTAAATTTATTTTTTCCATTTATGTGTTTTGAAGTTCGAAAATTAGATTCAATATTTAGAGTCATGACGTACAATGTTTTTAAAAATGTAACATTTATTTTTAGACATTATGAAAATTTAGTTCATTAAATATTTTATTTACCATGGTAAAAGCGTAAATCCAGTAAATTAGAGTAAGAAATAATATTATAATAATATGCAATAACCCTAACACATGTCCTAACTCTATTGGATGATACATGTCTGACCTAGGTGATCCTTGGGTCTATTTGGGGACCCCATTTATCCACTTGGGAGTGATAATTACATTTTATATTAATTAATCTAAATTAAAGTCAAAAATTACAAAAGGACGTATCTTTTAGTAAAACATTTTTATATGTGGATATGTAATTTACCACATAAACTATAAATATACATTTGAAAGATGATAATATTTAATATATGGTGAAATTTTATTTATAATTTTTAGACATTATATAGTTATATTTATTTATGACATAATGATGTTTCATTAGTTACGTTTTAAATGAAAAAATCACATAAATGGTATTGTAAATATTAAAATAAATAAAAAATGAACGTTTTGATGCTATATTAAAATTTTCTAGGTGAATATTACATGTTAAGATTTATTAAATGTATTTTTTTCAGAGTAATAATATTTTGTTGACTTTCACAAAAACCAAAAACTAAATAGTGTCAAAATTGACAAAATTGAGTTTTTAAAACAAATAGTATATTATTAATTGATATAATATTCATAAAAATATAAGATTCTAAAAAAAGTCTTATATACGGTTATATATATTAATCATTAACCACATGGTGTTCTATTGCGTTGTTATATTATTTTTATTAACCAAATAATATTAAAATACAAAGAGATAAGGTAAATTTCAAACTATTTAACTAAGAGTTAAATCTGAATGATAAGGTTAGTAGGGTGACCTAATCCTATCAAAAACATACTGGATGAGATTTTTTTGACCCATAACATCTTTATCCTCTAAATAAATTATTTTGGAGACATTTAAACAGAAAATGATATTATTGTAAAATAATATTTCAAGCTTTTCTTAAAGTGACTCTCACCTCTCTTACAAAAGTCACTTCCATTCTCTTAATTTCACACCTCCAGAGACTTTTGTATCTTCCAAACACTGCAAAAATATCCTCCCATATTCCCTCACATAAACCTAAAGGTATTACTTTGGTCAGAAAGCCATCCTATGGGGGCCTTTTAATGAAATTAATAAGAATATCTCGAAGAAGAGGTAAATATTCCATCACCTCTTTCAAGTTATTTTCTTCTTTCACAATCTATTTATTTGTTGTTTCCATTGTAAAATAATTACTATAGTATCCTCTATATACTTTTGAGTTATTATAAAAATCGTACAACCATATTCATTATTCTATCCATCATATAAAGGAAAAAGTCACCATATGTGCGTACATATGACTTACTGTCTCCACGTTTTGGTGTAGTTTGTTTTTCAAACACTTTATTATTTGGATGTGTATAATAATGAGTATGATTGATGTAAATAACACATATAAAATGTAAATGATTTTTTATATATTATATACCATCCAATTACATATGATTTCACCATTAATATAATGATATTGTCACTCGTGCGTACGTACAAATTATCGCCTCCACGACATGATGAGATTCATTTCCACTTTCAGCATTCAACGATGAATATAAAAATATATATTATAAATAAATATTTAACAAATGAAATAATAATTATACTGGAGATATATTTATGTGTGTGTCTACACTTACATATATCTTATTTACTTACTTCCGTTCATTACGATATTAAAACGAAAACAACATTTATGCGTATTTACAACCTACCTTATCCTTAAATGGTTCTTTTAACATCAAATATCTATTTATTAAAAATATTTATATTCTAAATATTTATGAAATATAAATCAATGATCATATTATAGAAGCATTTAAATGTTTATCAAAATTATATGATCATAAAAAACCTGTTAAAACAAGTATGATAAAGATAGATATTGTTACCCATAATGTTAATTTAACTAGAAATATTTGTTAAATGGGTAGTATAGATCCATAAATAAATTATGTATGATATAATAAATAAGAATTTTGTTATAGTATAATTTAATAACAAACTATGTTCATTATACAGGAAGATAAACACACCCACGACAAAAGGAAAATGTTTGTTAAGGGTTAATTCCTCAAACTCATTATTATTAGAGATTGTTTATGGGTAACTGGGGTCGGGGCATTACATTTGGTATCATAGTATGTTTAGAAATATCTTTGGAAACAAGATTTAGATAAACTCTAATTAGGAAACATTACCCTAATATAGACTTTGAGGATTAGTATAGAAGAACATCCTAGAATTATGGTTCTGTAGTGATTTTGTGAGTTTTCTAAGAAATACATTTGTGACTAGATATGAGCAGGTAGAGGTGATTCTGGCACAGATCTACCATAAGATAAAACCCCAAACCAACACTTTCAGCTAGAATTGAACAGAAAATGGTGCACGACAATGGGCCTTACTACACTCTTGGTTACGAAACTCATGGGGGATATTCTTAGACTAATTGACAATTTATTTAAAAACGATTATGAAGTACATATGAGTAAATATTCAAGCAAAGTTACCATTTTTATGATTATGAGATTAGATGTATGAAAAAATTCAATTAATGGTCATAGTTTTTCTAGTTTTTGGATTATACAGTATGATATGATATATCCCTGTGTGTGTCATCATTTAAAAATGGAACCCAGTAAAAGGTATGAGAACACCCACAATATGAATGATCGAAAGGGTAATAAGGATCATACCTTTCATACTCTTAATCCATCATTTATAAGGGAAATAGTCTCCCATGTATTCTCATCATATGATGAAATATTTTCATGTGTTAATAAGATATGTGAATAATTCTCTAGGTGCTATGGCCTTGAAGGTATGTAAGAGAAGAAAATGATGCTATAGAGAATTATTGATAAAGGGAAGAGGAGATAGATGGATTTTCTCATATGTGATAACTGTGGAAAGAATCACCTTGGTAAAAATGAATTAAGGGAATGAAAGTTTTTTATATGTGTGGAGAAAAATGAAACCAAGTTTGTGATTGAAAGGGTAAGAAAAAGGATTAAAATGTACAATGCTTCATCTGTAAGGATTTGGGACACTACCCAAATCTCTATCAAAAACATCAGAGTATTCCCTAAATGAAGATATTAGAGAATAATTATGTTATGATACGTCCACAGATAAAGAGGAATGACTAGTGTTATTATTTTCTTATTAACTAATTATTTCATTTGAGTGTTGTATCAATTATGTAATCGTTATATGAATTATATAAATAAATATGGATGATTCTGTAGAACTATTTTAATTAAGTATTTGAGATTGTATGGTACAAATTAAAATGACAACGTTTTAGGTTAAAATTGTTAGAAAATAAATTGTTGAAGGAATGGAAAACCATAATATTGTCCTGATACTGAGGTACAGATTTTGAAAAAATATATGATTGACTTGGATAAATTTTATTGGATACTCTTGACTACCTTGAAACTGAGTAATTGTTTATTTATTCCATCATTATTAGAATATTCAAAAAAAATTGAAATGAGGAATATATCTAGTATTATATAAGGAATAAGGGAGCATGAATGCATCAATAAGGTTTTATGGTAATTCTTAGTGTTTTAATGTTTTAAAATAATGCATGATGAAGATTTTTGCCTGTTATTACGTGGAAAAAAGGATCTTTATTGTGTTTACTATCCTTATAAAATTTGGACTGTGAGTTTGGACAAGTGTATTTTGGATAAATCTAGATGATGGAATTGATTTAGTTTTATATTTGATTCTATTGTTAATGTAAAGACCCGACCATAAAAATTACAAAATATTTAATTAAATGGATAATTCACATTGAGGATCTTGTTAGGTTTAGTGTTTTAGAGAATTAAGTCATAATATTTACATGTCAACATGTATATTAATTGTAGTCAATTATACTAAGTATCCATTTTTTCATAAAATAAAAACTCTTGAAAAAAAGATTGATGTCTAGTTCCATGTTTTTGATAGACTGACTTTTCTTTGATCCCATACTTGTCCCTTATTCAACTTTATGTCTAGTGGAAAAATTTTCAATAAGATGGGATGAGCATAAAAACCTCAGTAAGAGATATAATATAATGAATGAAAACAATATCCCATCAATAAATACAAAACAATGAAACCATACTTTTCCATCATAACATACCACATGAAATCATAAGAATTATGATCAACATATAGAAATCCTAAATCATAAAGGTAACATACGACATAAATAACTTAATTAAATTATAGTTATCATTTCTATAGATGGATTCACATTTGGAATACCCATCATAGTATATTCCCTAAATCTTTTAGGAGAGACAATTATGTTTACCTCTATCACGTTACCCAATTCATTGGAGAGAAATCTCGAGCTCACCCGCCCTGGGTTTCTCACAGAACCACCCGTATAAGTAAACAATGACCAATAGCCATAAAATAATCATTACACATAATACAATCATAAATTAAATATAACATTTCCTCATTTTAATCACAATATATCATTTCAAAATATTGAAAAAATCAATTCTTTTATCAAACCATTTTGAAATCCATTTAAAATATTAAGTTAAGAGTTTTTGGAATCCAAGTGTCCCATACCACTTTGATGCTTTTGAATAAAATTTAAATTTCAAAACATTCATGTACATACGGATAAATCCTTAAAACCATTTTTAAAACATGGAAATTAAAATGAATGATTTAGAAGAATAATCCTTTAAAACATTAAAGATGATATTTTAGTAAAATAGTTTTTAACAAAATAAAATGCCCATAGTTTACAAATAATTGAAGAATAAAATTTAAAAAAACATAATAAAATTATGAGAATAAATGGATTCGTGATATAATAATCCAAAGGACAGTCTATACAGCATATAAGAGTGAATTGGTGCATATCAACATTGAAGTCTCAATGGAAATGTAAATGGAGACGAAATCCATTACAAAGATTTTATCCTTATATTAAAGATAAATCAAATAGATAATTATTTATGACAAATATAAATACACCCAATATAGGTGGATATTATGTGTAAATCAATCATTGTTTATTCACACATATGCATAGCCCGACATAATCAAGAAGTAGATGTTGAACCCAAATTTTGAAATTGGGATAAGATGTTTTCATATGAAATTAGACATCCTAATGGCGTCATTTAAAATTATGAAAAATAATTTGATGGGAGAGAGAAAGATATCTCACCCCTTGGACATAAAATTTACATCAATAAGGAAATATAAGAACATATTCCATCATAATAAGATGTAAATCAAAATGCATAACAAAAAGAAGTCTTTTAAAAAGAGGAGGGTGAAAGGTTCCCATACCGATTTGGTAACTTATGAAACATAAAACCCATGAAAGAAAGATCACACAATGAATATGTAAATACCATTAAATTAAGATATATTAAACAAATAATACAATCATGGGTAGTACATCCACTACACAAAAGGAAATATTGGCTAATATAGCATGAATATCATGGGAATAAAAAGTGACATGAAAGACCTTACCACATTGTAATTAATCAAGTCATATGAGAAAAAGTTTATAACCACCAAATTAATCAAAAAATATCATGTATATAAATATAATTATGATAATATATAACAAATTGCATTACATAATACCCACATGCAATAAATAAGTGGTGAACAATGGAAATCTCACGGAATTAAAAGTGATATAAGAAATCCCTTACCTCCTGTCCAACTTGACTCGTATGTTCCTTGTTCTCCTTGAATAATAATCCTATGTTAATTTAAAATTTACTCATAACCATAATAATGTTTATTATTAATTTTAAATCACATATTAAATTTCAATAACAGTTAGTAAATTATTTGAGTTCATATCGGACATATTGTCGATGCTCAAAATTTGAGTTAAAAATGAACATGTTATAATTACAATTCCTCAATGAGGTAAATACTAAATTATCACAAGAATTATACATATTATTTAGATATAATATATATCATATATATTTATTATATACATGTATTTATATTAGTACATAAAATTTGGTGATAAGAAATGAAATGCACCGTTCGTGGGGATGGTAAGCCATAAGTACGCATGAATACTACTTTCATTTCAATGTAACATTTCATGGAATAGAAACACAATGATATATAGTAATACTATAATTAAATTATAATATCATATATAATATCATTAACTCAATCATTTATTCATCACACATAAGGCATTAATGAGTTATATCACTTTGCGGGGATTGTAGTCCGCACTTCCAAAAATGAAATTATCACGTTTACCCATTATGGAACCATAAAGGTTAAATGGAAAATAAAGAATCATAAAGAGATAATAAATATAAAATATATCATATATAAATATAGTTCCATCATAATGGACACCACGAGAGACGGTAGGATTTAATTTAACAATCATCGTTTCGTGAGGCGTTAGTTGGCCATCGATAGAAACATTATATTCTTTTCCCATTAGATTGAGGTGTGTGTAAGTGTAGTTTAAATAAATTTCATACCAAAATCCTATTTTATTTATAATATTGGTTTTTTATAACATAAAAAATAAAAATGGTTTATGGGGTTGGTGAAGTAAAATAAAACAAAAATAACTTATGAGAAGACATTACATTTAAATCGGGTTACTCCCTTTGGTTTGAACCAAACGGGTTTATTGAAGTGGTTTATCCCTAATGTAAGGCTTCTATGATGAGTAGAGGGATCTTGGGAGATTATTGGATTTGAGGTTTCACGATCCAAAGGATTTATAAGTATGATAAATTTTTTTATCATTGATGGATTTTTATAAGGGAGAGGCGGGGCACTTTTGGAATGTTTGAAACAATTTTTTTTATAACCACATCGTCAGTTTCAAAAGGGCATGTATTATTTACTATACAAGTTACAATGAATCATGGTCGAAATAATATAGTCCAATAAGAATTTTAGTGGTTTTGGATATTGTTTTAATATTTATATTCTTGTATATTTAAATCATTTATAAATGAGGTAAATATTGAATCATTATTCTGTCAAATATATTTTAATTTATTTGATGTAAAAAAATAATTAAAAAATTACTATTATGTATCATATATTTTTATATTTCTAAAAAATATTTATAGTAGAAAATATAAGTTATATAACCCAACGTAAAAATATATTTTCTAAAACATATTTGTTTATATCGTTTTTTCCTTTATTGTAAATAAATTAATATAATATGTATTTATTACTCAGATATGGCTCTATGGGGTCCTACATTCTACAGAAGGATACCCATTGTCGGATATATATCAGAAAATTGGATTAGAACACATGTTAGGGTAATTTAATATTATTATAATATTATATTTTACCCTTATGTATTATTTTTAACTTTTAATCATGGTAAATAAAATATTTACTGAAGTAAAAAATATAAAATGTCTACCAATAAAAGTTACCTATTTAAACAATTTAGACCTAATGATTCAAAATATGGAATATATTTTTCCAAATCAAATCACAGAAGAGGCAGAAATTAATTTAAAATTAATTCCAACTGTTAAAACAGATAGCGTGTTTTTAAGAAATTATTATTATCAAAAGATTGGCACATGTTTATGTCCAGTTTAAAAATTAAAATACATCCAATGACCATCATTAGATCATATTGTGAAAATATATTATAATTAAACTTTAAAACAAATTAAAAATAATAGATAAAAATATAAATAAATTTCATTAATATGAACTTTTAATTAAAATACAGTATTTTTTATTCTTCTTTAGAAAATGAACATTATCATAAATATACCAAAATTTCATCCAAAGTAAACATTGTTTTCATGAATCAAAAAGTAATTGTATTTTGTCAAATATAACATATAAAATATTCAATGAATAGTTTAAAAGAGGGCTCGCCATTAAAAGGGAGAAATCGACCTTTTAGTGAATATTATAGTATTTATGCTTAAAATAGAATTATTTACTTATATTAAGCCTCTAACATTTATTTAAAAATCATAAAAATATTCAACATACATTTATAATAATATATTAGTATGTTCTATTCATTTCTTCAATAAAAATCCTTGGCGATAACTACAATTTAAACAACATACTAGTATATTATTAGTATGCAATGTAAGATTTCAAATAAACTCATTGTTGCATATTGGGTACGTCGTCAAACACAATGTCCCCATTAAAGTAGAAATAATATTTAATTCACTAATATTAATAAATATGATAAATTTCATGTTCATTATTTAAATGGGATGTCACATCCTTCATCATTTTAGGAATTTCGTCCTAACAATTTTAATACAGGGAATGAAAATATCATTAATAGTCCCACATCAGAAAAGAGTCAGTAATACAATAAATTTAATATAATGAAAGGGAATTAAAAAATCTCACCTGAGATAACCCATACACGGATTCCATGTAGGAATACCTAGATATGGAAGAGAGAACAAACAGTCAAGTACTGAAGGAGAGTGGTAGAAAACCTGATTAGGTGAAAGTCAACCACCAGAAAATCAAAAATATATGAAGTGTTAAATTCTCATTGATTTCCCAGAAGGAAACGTAAACAAATAAAGTTTCTGTTTTACATTTCATTACATAATTTTGGGGAATTAATTTAGTACATATAATAAGATTATAATGAAATATACTTACCTTAAAGTAGAGTTTCATCCTTTAATACATTTCTACCAAAAACTAATCTTTTCTATAATCAATTAGCATTAAAAAATACATGTTCACATCAAAAGAACAAGAATCATATTATATATAATCACATAATCCACAATATAATAACTATATATTTCCCTTGTCTTTAAACATCAACTAAAACCAAAATGGTTAGTACGAGATCATATAATCCCCAAAAAAGTATAATTCATTGTAAAACAATTACTACTCTTAATCTCAAAAATTCCCCAAATGTTTCCAAAGTTCAATGAAGACCATTCAATAAATAATTGTCCTTAAAATGCTTCAAAATAATTCAAACTAATATTGAATCCCAAAACTCAGAAGGATTTAATCCCATAGTCTTCCACAGTAAATCTAAACATTTATCTCCAAATAGCATTGACTACTCTAAAAGTCTCAAACTAATGTGTAATTATCATAACAGAATATTCTCTATGATAGGTTAGGCATTTACCTAAATAAACCAGATATCCATATTTCTAAATTAAAACATAAATTATTCCAAAAATAATATTTCAACCATTACCCCATAATTTAAATCACATAGTATTCCATTTTCTATTAGTATATATTCTTCTTAAAAATAGAGAATGTCTCCCAAAATCACTTTTATTACATAATCATGAAATCATTTTATTATACTAATGATATCCATTTAATAAAACACAACTTCCCAAAATCAACTTATTCATGATCCATAAATCCATTTAATGTAAAATAATATGTCATACTAACTAGAGACTTCATCTAGGACAATGGTAGGAAATGCGCCCTTGTCACCCTTTGGTTGTAGGTTCGATTCCAGCAGGCTTTACCAAATGTGACGGGTTGTCACCAATCCTACGAGTGTCCTTTTTTTACAAAACTAAAAAATAACCCTAACATGTTTTAACCTCAATAGTTTCACTGTACCTCCCATTTTCATCCCAATTCATTATGATCTCAACATAATAATTCATTAAGTGTTGTATATATTTTCATTTTTGTATTTCACCACCATTTGATAAAATTAAATGTTCCCCAAAATAAATAACATTATACCCTGACCATGGTGTCCACTTGGTTTTCACAAAATAATAGTTTTTGAAAATAATCATGCATGACATATAATTTCAAAACATATGATAAAACTATATTATTATAAAATAGTCGGACAAATATTGATTCAAAACATTCAATCACTGGTCCTTTTAATATACAATAAGTATGTTCTGAGTGACTATATTTAAAAAATCATATATAAATAGGTTGTTCAAGGGTATCCTTCTTTAGAACCTTTTTTAAAATCATAATATGCTTCAAAATCTTGTGATAAGTTAAAATATTTGAATATTCCTTGAAAATATTTGCCTTTCTAGAAAATATGAGAATTTTTTGAAAATATGATTTCATTAAATACAACCCATGGTCCATGATGATATCATGGTATAATGTAGTTATTTGATATCTCAAAAAATTCCTTGCAATTCAATTGTATGCTTCAAAAAATATCACAATCATCCAAACAATACTTTTTAATAATTATTACAAGAAATTCAACATAAAGAGATAGAAATGAAGTTTGAGATCTTTATCTTTCCATTTGTAACATAATTTCCTTGATCTGAAAAAAAGTTATAAAAGATGTATTTAACTGAAATAATAGACATAGGGACTAATCATGGGTTTAATGAAAACTTATAATCCAAAATTTTTTCTAAACCGACCATTGATACCAAGTTTAAGGACCCAGGTTTAAACTTTACATTATCTTGAATTCAATGGATAATTCAAATTGAAGCTCTTTTTAGGAATAGAGTTTTAAAGAATTAGGTCATGAAATTTACATATCAACATGAATATTAAATGATGTTAATTCTACTCAGTTTCTATTTTTTTCAAAAAATAAAAACTCTTGAAAAAAGTGTCAGGACTAGTTCTTTGTTTATTACATCATTTCTTTTCTTTGATCCCATCCATGACCATTATTCAACATTTAGTCATGTGGAAAAAATTTCAAAAACATGGGATAATTAGAAGAAGATCCCTAAGAGATATAAAATAAGGAATGAAAACATTATCCAATTAATAAATAAAAAACAATGAAACAATGCTTTTCAATCATAACATACGTCTGTAAATCATAAGATTTATGAACAACAAAGATGTATAATAAATCATAAAGGTAACTTATGGCATAAAAGCATACATACATTGTAGTTATCATAGATACAGAGGGAGTCCCAGTTGGAATACCCATCACAATATATTCCATAAATCTCTTGGGATAAACATTAGTGTTTACCTCTGTCATGTTACCCAAAACATTGGAGAGATATCTCAGGCTCAACCAGCCTAGGTTTATCACAAAACGACCCTTATACATAAACAATTCCCAATAGCCATAAAATTTTCATAACCCATAAAACAATCATAATGGAAAGATAATATTTCTACATTGAAATGCTAATATATCATTTCAAAATATTGACAAATTCAATGATTTTATCGAACCATTTTAACTTCCATTTAAAATATTAATTAAATAGATTTTTGAATCAAAGTGTCCTATGCAACATTAGAGCTTTTGAAGGAATTGGAATTTCAAAACATTCATGTCCATATGGAAAAATCATTAAAACCATTTTTAAAACATGGATATTAATGTGAAATAGATAGAAGAATAAACCATTAAAACATGTACAATGATATTTCAGTTAAAGTGTTTTTAAAAAAACGAGAGACACTAGAATAAAAATAATTGTCAAATAACCTTTAATCAAAACTAAATAATATCATGAGAATAAAGGTATTCATGATATATTTTGCCAAAGGATAGCATATACCCCATATAAGAGTGAATTAAAGCATAAAAACAATTATTTATCAATGGGAATAAAATTTACATCTATAAAGATATATAATAACATATCCCAACATTATAAGATGTAAATTAAAAGACATAACAAAAAGTAGTCTTTTAAAATGAAAAGGGTGAAAGGTTCCCTTACCGACTTGGTAACTTACAAAAAATACCCCCCATGAATGAAATATCACACAATGAATATGTAAATACCCATTAAATAAGGTATATTACACAAGTAATTCAATAATGGGTAGTACATCCACCAAACAAAAGGAATTTGTGGCTAATATAGAATGAATTTCACGTGAATAAAAAGGGAAATGAAAGACCTTACCACGTTGTAATCAATCGAATAATATGAGAAAAAGTTAATAACCACAAATTTATTAACAAAATACCAGGAATATAAATTGAATCATGATAATATATACCAAATAGCAGTGCACAATACCCCACATTCAATATGTAAGTGGTGAACAATGGAAATCTCACGAAATTTATAGTGAGATAAGAAATCTCAAACCTCTTTTCCAACATTACTCATATGTTCCTTGTTATTCCTAAATAGTAAACTTAAGTTAATTTATAATTTCTTCGTTTCATTTTTAATTTTTATTATTACTTTTATATCACTTATTACCTTTCAAAAATAGTTAGTTAATATTTTGAGTTCATATAGGACATTTTTTCGATGTTCAGAATTGGAGTTTACAATTAAAATGGTATAATTAGAATTTGTTCTTGTGGTCAAAACTCCATTATCTCTATAGTTATACTAATGATTTAGATATCATATATTTCATATATATCCAGTATATACGTGTATTTATATTAGTACATAACATTTGGAGGTAAGAAATGAAATGCACCGTTCATGGAGACGGTTAGCCGTACGTACGCATGAACACTACTTTCATTGTTATTTAATATTTCATGTAATGAAAACATAATGATACATGGGTATATTATAATTATATTATAATATAATATATAATATCATTAAATTCATCTTTTATGAATCCAACATATGGTATTAACAAGTCTTATCACTTTGAGAGCACAGTAGTATGCACTTCCTAAAATTAAATAATCACATTTACCTTTTATGGAAGCCATAAATGTATGATATAAATGAAAATTATAGAATCATAAATAACACATAAACATAATATATATCATATATAAATATAGTTCCATGATAATGGCCACTATGAGAGGCAGCAGGAGTTATTTGAGCAATCATCATTTCGTGAGGTGTTAGTTGGCCATCCATATGAACATTATATTATTTACCCATTACATGGAGGTGTGTGAGAGTGTTGTTCTAATAAATCTCATAAAATCATCAAAATATATTTAGGAGACAGTTTTTGTTATAAAATAATGTAATAAAAAGTGTATAAGGGGTTGGAGACATAAAATAAAACAAAAGAACTTAAGAGACGATGTTACCTTTAAATCAGGTAACTCCCTTTGATTTGAACGAAAATGGCTTCAGGAAGTTTTTTATCCTGAGGTAAGGCTTCTAGGATGAATAGATGGATATTGGGAGCTTATTGGAGAAGAGGATTCATGAGCCAATGGCTTTAGATGTTTGAGAAATGTGTTATAATTGTGGGCTTTTAAAAAGGAGAGGAGGGGCTCTTTAGCAATGTTTGAAACACTTATTTTATTATAACCACATATATAGTTTTAAAAAGTTAAATACTCTTTAATATAAATGTTAATATGACTCGTGGTCTAAATATTATAATTTTATATGAATTGGTGTCGTTTTGGATATTTTTTTAATATTAATAATCTTGTTTATTTAAATAATTTATTAATGATGTAAATTTTGTATAATTATTGTGTCCTAAATAATAATATTTATTTAAGTTAAAACAATTATAAAATACACCATGATGTAGGAAATATTTTTATCTTTTCAAATAATATTCATAGTAGAAAATATAACTTATATAATCGCATGTAAAAATTTATTTACTAAAAGATATTTGTTTATGTCATATTTTTCTTTACAATAAATTAATTAATATAAAATGTCATTATTACTCTCATGTGGCTCCATGGGATCCCAAATTCGACCAAAGGATACCCATGGTCGAATATGTATCATTAAATAGCATTTGGAAAATTTTATAGGTAATTTAATATTATTATAATATTATGTTTTACCCTAATTTATTATTTTTAACTTTTATTCATGGTAAGTAAAATATTTACTGAAGTCAATATTTAAATTGTCTATAAATAAAAGTTTTATATTTAAACAATTTGGACCTAATTATTCAATATATAGAATCTATTTTTCCAACTTAAAAAAAAATAAGTGGTAGAAATTATTTTAAAATTAATTCCAGCAATTAAAAAAAATAGAGTGTTTTTAATAAATAAAAAATATCAAAATATTGACACTTGAATATGTCCAATTTCAAAATTAAATTAAATCCAATATCCAAAATTATATTAAACGGTAAAAATATATTCCAATTACACTTTAAAACAAATAAAATGATAATATAACTATATAAATAGATTAGATTAATAGGAACTTTTTAATTAAAATACAGCATTTTTCCTTATTCTTTAAAAAATGAACATTATCAGAAATATAGATAAATTTCATCGAAAGATAATTTTGGTGTCCAGATTATAAAGAAAAATTTTATTTTTTAAAATAAAATATATAATAATGTAAAAAAATATTCTTAATGTGGGGTTGCCATTAAAAGTAATTAAATTGACCTTTTAGTGAATATAAGATTATTTATGCTTGAAATTGAAATCATTACTTATTTTAAAGCAGTAACTTTTATTGGATAAATGTAAAAATATTAAACAAAAATGTATATAAATATTTTAGTTAGATTTATTGATTACTTCTAATACAACGGCTAGGTACTAACTACCATTTAAAATAATAATATTATATTATTAGTGTGCAATGTATGATTTCAAAGAACCCAATTATTGTGTATCTGGTACGCTGTCGAACATACCATCCATTTTGAAGTATAATTAATATTTAATTATGAACAATTAAAAAATATGAAAATTTTCATGTTCTTTATTTACATGTGATGTAATTTTTTAGGTTAAATCATTTCTTCTGATTATTTCTAGATTGTCTTAAAAAGGACAACCCGGATGTCGGGAGACAACCTGTCATGTCCAATATGGTCGTGAGATGTGAACTGGAAACCTTAGGGCGACAAGGGTGGGTCACCTACCACTAAAATACATGATTTCATGGTTTGCATAATGTATATGTTTTAAAAAATTCTTACAAATGAAGTATAAATTCTATATTTTTTGAACGCTATAAGATTAGGATATATAGAATATTTTTTAATTCTATTATATTTTTGTTTGAAAGATGAGTATGTTGTAGGAATTAGTTGTAATATGAAACTCTACCTATCAATTATATTTTATTCCAATTTTTATATAAATAAATTAATACATAAATTTTAGGTAAGGTATCTTAAAACAAAAAATGTGTTACCATAATATCTAATGTTGAACTAACAATATTTTTAAGCATTATAGATTTATGACTTTAAAGCCCTTAATATCACACGTGTTTGGGATTTATGAACTCAATAACTCCCTATAACTATTTAAATTTATCTTCCAATTATGTTTCTGTAATTTCAACCAATTTTCTTATAATCGAGATCAAAATTTGGCGGGAAATTTTTCATTCCATTTTCCTTTTATTAAGACTTAATTTTATTTACCCAATTTCTGATATGAGGTTTCCACGAATGTATTTTTCTATTTTTAACCTTTTACATTCAAAGAACAATTTCAAATTACAATGATTTTATTTAATTATGATTTGGAGAATGTAACATCCCATGATTTAATAGTATGTTGTCTTTTCAATGTATTTCAATAAATTGTGTTACACGAAACATCGAGTTTGAGTGCACCACAACTTACCAAACTAGACATTCAAAAAATTTGTTATTACTAGTATTTACCAAATTTTAGAATTTATGTATCCTATATAATATTAACATAAATCATTTTTGTTTCTTATACATAATATAAGAAAAATTCAATTTTTTTTATAAAAGAGGTATTTGTAAAAAAATGAAGTTTTTCCACATTTAAATGGGGAACCCATTTTAAATCCAATATTTGATACTTTTTATATTAAATATAGTGAAATTAAATACTTATTTATAATAGGGACATAAAAATTTATTTTGGATAAATTTTTGTTAATTTTTTGATAACTTTCATATTTCTAGAAATAATGAAAAAATACTAACTTTTAATTAAAAATTAATTTTTTAGTAAAAAAAATTGTAGTGTTAAATTATACATTTGACTAGTTTTAAATTATCATTATACTATATTTTTATCATTTAATTTAATTTTGTTCATTGGATGTAATTTCACATTTAAATTGGACATAAACAAGTGTCAATCTTTTGATAGTTATTATTTAATAAAAACCCACTTTATGTTTTACCAACGAGAATTATTTTTAAATTAATATTTCCCAGTTTTGTGTTTTTAATTTGGAAAAATGAAATCCATATTTGGAATCATGATGTCTAATTTGTTTAAATATCTAAATTTTTCTTAGACATTATGAATATTAACGTTAGTAAATATTTAATTTACCATGGTTAAAGCGTAAATATGGTAAATTTGTGTAAAAATAATATTATAATAATAATAAATTACCCAAACACAAGTCGTAACCCTATTTAAGGATGCATTTCCGACCATGGTTTTCCATGGGTCGATTTTGGGACCCCATGGAGCCACTTGGGAGTAATAGTGAAATTTTATATTAATTAATCTAATGTAATGAAAAAAATAGCAAAAGCATGTATTCTTTAGTAAAACATTTTTATATGGATTTATATAATTTATCTCTTCTACTCTTTATATTCAATCGAAATATTCAAATATTTCATACATGTTGATTTTTTATTTATAATTTTTATACATTAAATAATTAATTTTTAATGACAAAATGATGATACAATAATTACTTAGTAATGAATGATTCAGATAAATTTTATTGTTAATATTAATATAATTATAATTATAAAGTTTTTATGACATCCATGAATTTTATAGGGGAATATGACATGTTAGTATTGATTATATTTTTTTTATGTAATCAAGTTTGGATGACTTTCACAAAAATAAAATATTGAATAGTGTCAATATTGACATAATGGAGTTTTTAAAACAAATACTACAATATTAACTGATATAATACTCTTAAAAATCTATTTTTCGGCCAAAAAACATATATAAGGTTATATAAATTAATAATTTACAACATGGGGTTCGTTTTTTGACTTATAGTATTTTTATTAACAATATAATATAAAAATACAAAGAGACATGGTAAATGTAAAACATTTTAAATAAGAGTTAAATCTAAAGGATAAGGAAAATATGATGACCTAAACATGTCCAAAACCTATTGGATAAGTTATTTTTAACCCATGTCCACCTTATCCTATAAATAAATCATTTTGGAGCCATTAAAAAACGATTATTATTTAATTATAAAATAAAATTTCAAGCATTTCCTAAAGAGACCCTAGCCTCTCTTATATAAAAGCACGTCCCCTTCCCTTAATTTGACACATACAAATCCTTTTGGCTCAGCCAAAACCTATATAAATATCCTCCCAACATCCCTAAATTAAATATAGAGTCCTTAATTTGGTCATAAATCCAACCTATAGTGCACCTTTGATCAAATAAAAATAAAAGGTAAATATTTCATCACCTCTTTCAAGTTATTTATTTCTTCCACATCCTTTTTTGTTGTTGTTTCTATACTAAAATAATAACTCTAGTATCTTATATATACTGTGATGTTATTATAATAATTTTACAACCATTTTCATTATTTTATCCATCATATGAATCAAAAATTCACCATACGTACTTATGTGCGGCTTACTGTCTCCACGTCATGGTGTAGTTTGTTATTATAACACTTCATTATTTGGATAGGGATAATAATTATTATTACTGATGTAAATGGTAAATATTACGTGTCAATGATTATGTATATATGATATTGCATCCAATTATATATTATTTCATGATCAATATAATGATATTTTCACTCATGTGTATGTACGTATTACCGTCTCCATAACGTGATAAGATTAATTCCCACGTTCACCATTCAAAGATGATTATAAAAATATATATTCATAAAAAGTATGTAATATATGAAATAATAAGGTTACTGGAGATATATATATATATATATATATCTGTTTTTGTGTGTTTATGTGTTCACTTACATATATATTATTCACTTAGTTTTGTTAAATATAATAGGAAAACTGATTTAACATTTATGTGTACGTACGACCTTCCGTCTCCATAAATGGTGCCTTAAATTTCATATATATATCTATTTTAAAAAAATTTATTCTAAATATAAAAGATATATAAATAATTTTTTATAGTCTGGATGTATTTAAATCATGATCTAACTTATATGATCAAGAATAACAAGTTAAAACATGTTCGATAAAAAATTTATTATTAACATAAATGTTAAATCAATATGGAAATCATTCTCAAATTGGTAGAAAAAAGTCATAAATGAAAAATGTATGATATAATAAATATTAATATGGTTTTTTTATAATTTAATAACAAACTGTGGACATTATACATGTGGTTAAACATGCCATCAACCAAAGGAATGTTTCCGGTATGGATTAATTCCTCAATCTCATTATTATTCGAGATTGTTTATGGGTAACATTGGTCAGGTAATTACATCAATGGTATGTGACTTTCATGGAATCTAATGTCATAAATTGGTTCCTCTATTGTTAATGGTATCCGCAATCAGAATTTTTTGGACCTCCATAGCAAGATTTATGTAAAAACACTTGAAATGTATCATTTTTATTATAAAACGTGATAAGGAGGGATCACATAAAAGGTTACCTCCTATAGTATATGTGTTAACAATATTATTTGTTGGTACATCATAGGGTTAACTACGATACTCAATATGGATTTCTCCATTGATTTACCACCATGATTATAGCCAATATATATTCCATCATATGATATAAACCCAATAAAATCAATGAAATTAAATTTATATCTAGAATATTGGGAATAAAAAGTGTTCACTCACCTGATTGTATCATCATGGTATACTCGTGTTTTTTTTCTAAAAAGGTCCATTGGTCTCACTAATTGTTCATAGATTAAGAGAATGCGAATAAAGTTAATATTAAAAATAATACATTTTCCCAAAATTGATATCCTATTTTTTATAATAAAGGGTAAATGTGGTTTCCCAAGTTTAACATGCACCCTAAGTACAATATTGTCTTGGTGAGATAAAACAACAATCCCAATATATCATTTTGTAGAAGGATCATCCATTCTGGAAATTCAGTTATACCATTTGGACATTTAAATGATTTCGATGTTTTAATGGACCTTATAAAAATAGAATTTCATAAATAACTTGAACAAATTATCATGGTGTTCATGGAATAGAAATTATTTTACCCTAGAACAAAATTTGAGCATGGTTTATATTTGAGGACTCTTTTGGACACACATCAATACAACCACCATCAAGATAAACTCTAAATAATATATTTATTGGATATGGTAGGTTATTATTTAAGAATTTTTATATATAAACATGGGGTTTCAGTTGGTACATATAAAATATTATCACCGATGACATAGTTATTATATAAGAATGAATTTGATATCAAATTAGTTTTGGGTAGGGTGGGATATTATTGGTTGTTTGTTAGGGATATATCATAGCATTCTTCTCTAATGTTGAATCTCATTAAAAAATTAGTAATGATAATATGGAGTCCATAACATCATGAAAAAATTCTCGATCATGAATTTTGGTTGACTACTATCCCCATTTTTAACTTATCAAATGATAGAAATGGGTATGTGGTTTATTTTTATGATTCAATTATAGTTCATGGGTGCATGCTGATTATGGGTTACAATTTAGCAATGTGTGACTCACTTGAACTCCAACCAAATGGATGAAATTAACCATCCCATGAAATCAAGGCTGTACCAGTGTTTGATAATTTGTAGTACACTCATCTCTACCCTTTTGGGGATAAATTTATTGACTACACATGTCGAAATGGATTTCCAATATTTTCTCCCCTATGGATTTCAAAATAAGTTATATCTGATGGTATAAGAACCTCCATTGATTCGATGTTAATATATATTAAACTCCTAATAAATTAAATATGGTTATCAATTATTTAAGAATTAATACTCCAACTCATTTTCTGAAGGTTCACATTGAAAATTGTACATTGACAAGAGATATTTATCATATGTTTTTAGAATCCAAGGAGCATAGTAGAGGTATGATCTTAGATATTATTCAATTAACATCCTCCCTATTGACGTTATCTAGAAATATAACCCTAAATATTAGTTATGAATGTGCTATATGCGGCTCTTAAATTTTGGATATGTTTCTAATGATGGTTAATGACTGTTGAGGTAACTATTTTATTCCTGGCCAATTTCTTTGTTTTTTCTTATTCAAATTTGGTGTCATAGGATATTCACTATCCCAAGTTTTCTTTTTATCCTAGATCTACCCAGATATTAAATATTGTAAGCAACTAGTTATAGGTGATATCTATATGAAGTGTTATAGCTGATTTTGTGTTTCGATCATACTTATGTTATCATATTAATGTTGATAATGAAAATCCTTGAAGACTACTCAAGCTGTTTCCCATTCTAACAATAAAGATTGATGAAATCTACATGTATTTCATCATATGTTTAACTCATACACCCCAGGGATGAAACTCCATCTAGGGAGTTATTTTCCATCTCAAAAAATCATTACATGTCATCATGATAAATTAGTTGACAAATGTGGACGAATTAGATAGGTTCTATATTTAAAAAATCATGTGTCTTTTTGAAATTTAATCCAATATCATTTCAAATCAGTACTGATGTATTACCACTCTATTTTGGGCAGTCTTTCATAGGAAAATGGGTATAGATTTCAAGTGTAGTAGATTATTCCATCTTCAAATAGATACTTAATCCAAATGGGAGAGATACATTAAAGAAGACATGGGATATGTGTCTGTGGGAGTGTGATGGAATTCAGAGGATCATGGGCTAAAAATAATGGGTTATTGGATTTTTAAACAATAAATTTTTACCTATCATCGATCATGATGAGTACCTTCAAAGAGAAGTATGGTCGACCATTTCAATCAGCCAAGTGGTGGATTGAGGTGGGTGATGAATCTTTTTGAGGACTGAACATTATCTAAGAGATTAATGAAAACTATCATATGATCGTATTCTAGTTGATGTTATCATAGAGAATGCATAATACGTATGATAATCCACAACATCAATATTTGGAAATCATCATTTGTGATAATATTTTTCGGAGTAAGACACCCCATCTGGGTAACTATCAGATTGGTATGTAAGGGATGATCTCACTGAGGTATTCTATACCTTTCAATATTAGTGATAAGATTGGTAAGGTTGACTAAATCTTGAATTATTATTCACAATATTATGTTGAATCCTGATATTTTTCATTTATTGTAATTAAATAAGTATAATATAGACCAATCCCATATATTATTCTTGAGAGATCATAATCTAGAAACCAATCCTTCAATAACCAATCAACCAATATATAATATAGATTCCGAGGTGAGATGTATTTAGTGAATGTATGTAATAAAATATAGCTTTAGAAACACGAGAATGATGAACAAGATGTATGGAAATATATGTCATGGGTGCAAGAAGGATAATCTCCCATTATCTATGATTAGACTAAAAATTGACTTTCCTAGGTGGAAAATTATTCAAATTTGGGAGAATTATCACACTCATGGATAAATTTGAGTTTTTTTAAATTTATATTTTTCTTTTACATGTGTTTTATATTTTTTCAAGGTGTTCTATATTAAAAATTTCTTTTTGGGGTTATATTAGGTGGAACATCATTGTCATAATATTTGGGGAAATAATATTATAACTATAGTGCACAACATGCAGGCTTTGAAGTGGCACTGTCCGGGCCACACATCTAGATGCATGGTCAGGTCCCCCTACATGGAAAACTGTTCTGTTATCCCCTCCTCCTAGAATAAGGATTCATATTTTTGAAACATGGTATATAAAACCATGATTCCTTCCATATTCATATAATTTTGAAACATTATTTATATAAATCAACATTTTTTATTATCTATCACATTTATTTCACCTTATTTGACTGTTTTCTGCCATAGGAGTGGCTCTAATCATCCTCCACATCTTTTTAGCTCCATTTTTGATAGATATTATCTTTTCCTCATTAATATTAATAAGATAAATCCCATATTCTATTGTCCTTAATTTTTATCTTTCTATTATTCCTCTTACTTCTTGAGTTTCAAATTCTACAAAAGTTTGTTGGCCTATTATGTGTTAAATATTATTTTTTAATGTTGTATATTGATATTTTTGGTGGGTTTCTTCTTTTGTTAGAATATATTTTTATTTTTCTTATAAATTATTACTGTATTTGTGTGGGTTCACAAAAAGGGTTAAGTGGTTCCATGCATAATTTTTTTTGGATTTATATACTATTATTTTGTTTCAAAAATTTATTCTTAATTAATGTTTCTATGAAAATATATGGTTTCCAACATATTAGTGTGGGGATAGTTTAAAATGTTTAAATGGAAGGAAATAGAGTGTCATGGAATTTAAATGATAATTTGTTAATAGTTTTATAAATTGGGAGATGTGTACAAGGATCTTGGTTATGTTGGAGGGTAGAATAGGACAAGAATTCCTAGTATGACCCAAAAAAATAGAATATTGATGTAAAAATATTAAAAAATTTATTGATTATGGGAGTTATAATTGAGTAGGAGATATACCATTATATCCAGGAATGATCATCTGTATTAAAATGATCTATGATCCCTTATAACCATAGATGATTATGTATTTCTCATGGTGATTATGGTTTTTTTACCTGTTTCTATTTACTCTTAAACCCTAACATTTTTTTCAAAGGCAAATCATTTATTAAAAATTAAATAGGTTTATTTTTATTAAACAAACCATGTTTATATATATGTTAATGTAAATTTAATTATCATTTAGTGGGATCCTACTTGAAAAATAAGTTCACTCTCTTCATGCACCCTTGAGTGTATATCGAAACCTTTTTTTCTAAAGAAGCTATGTGAAATGTTTTGTTTTGAGCTGGCATAGATTAATAATTTTAGTGGCCTTTTTACAAGAATTGATAATGGAATGATGTTGGGTTATTACCCACATGTAATAAGGATGTGTTCGTCATCTAGTAATTCCCCTCCCCCATTTTGGTTATTTTAGGAACTAACTGTAAGTGAGTATATATTACTTATTCTACTGGTTTCTTCATTTATGCTTCACTTGTTATGGATATTAGTCATTATGTTTGGAGAAATTTTTATGGATGTTAGTAATTTTTTTAAGGGATAAGTGTTTTACAATGGAGTTCCATTATCCTTATGAACTATTTACCACCACATGGGGATCGGGAATGCCTTTTGAAACATTCTACAGGCTAGGTATGGTATTGGGATTTATGGTAGGTCAGGGAAATTAATGAAAATATATAGTCCTTTCTCGGATATTACTTGATATATGTGTATCATATGATACTAAACCTAGTAAATAATAGCTTCTCAATTTTAATACTAATTTATTTAAAAATATTGTTGATATTTCATTATTTTTTCATTATTTCATATAGTTTTTTTAATTCTATAGAAAATTCACTTAAATATTTATAAGTAATAGAAGATAAAAATATTATTTTTGTTAAAGAAATTAGTAGGAAATTTGGAATTTTGTAAAAATATCCACACCTGATTCACCCCCATGTGACAATGCTGATGCTCTGGTCTCTATAGTTTACAACCATATATTGATACATAAAAGGAAAAAATGGGACAAAAATTATTATTTTTATATTAAAATTCATCCAATCTTCGGTGACATTCCTCTATACTAGTACATGATTTGGAAAATTATTCTTATATTACATGGAATGAAACTCTAAGATTTCATCACATATTTCTTATAAATATAATACTCCAATCATGGAATCTAAACTATGATTCTTACAACCCTTCAGGTAATCTATACAATACCATCTTGAGATTACTGAAATACCACAATGATAACATTTTTCCTTCTTCCAAACTACACCCTTTGATTTCAATGACATTGAATAGATTTCATAAGATTATATCCTATATATAATAATATATATTTTATCCTTCTCATTTCTACATTTGAAGCATTTCAACATCAATATAGAACTCAATCGTACCCCTTTTATTTCCAAATAAGATATCAATAAAATTTTGAGTGGGTTTGGTAATCCTTTAATTGGTTCATTCATACTATAACTCATAAATAACAATTTGAACCATTCTAGTAAAAATTGTATAATGATGGCAGTATCAGGATCATAATCCAGTAGTGACACCAACCTCTTCAATTCATTTACATAAATCATCATATTGACTAAATGTTTAGTATACTAAGTTATATTATATCATGTTTCACAAAAAAAGTTATTTAGAACATTTGTGTATTTTATGTATTTATTACTCCAACTATAACAATTTTAGGTTATATGATATATCGTTAATCCCTACAGATTCATAGAGATTTTAGATTTTGGTATTTATAGAAAAATAACCAAAATAGATATTCAAATTGAATTGATTTTTTTGTGTATAAAAAACATTATTATACTCTTGATTGGCTTCCACAAATGGTTCTTCTTTTTGAATGATTTTTTCTAACACATAGAATTTCCCAGCCTTCTGGAGAACTATTCTTAAATTTTTCTACCTACGCAAAAATTTCCTTAATATTTATCTTCAATTTTTGAAATATTAATCTCAATGTTGAATTCAAGGATAAGGATAAAATTTATATCGTGAAATTGAATTATAATATGAGTATCATATCTTTTATAACAATTTAATAAAAACATATTAAATATTCTCCCACTAAAATGATCATGATTTTTAATTTCAACATATCCATTAGTGGGAAAAGATCCACATTCTAATATAAAGTGATTGAAATTTGGAATTCTTATAATCAGTTTTATAGTAATGTAGTACCTAATTACAATCAATTCATATATGACTATTGGATGGTTGAGGGGAAAACATAGTGTTCGATCTATCATATAGATAATTTCTACACTATTCCTTTAATATCCTTACCTACGGTTTTCCCAACAATGTGTTACACAAATGTCATAGTGGTATTGGGTTACAAAACTCATAGGTAATTCCATTTCCACCATTATTTTTAAAAAATATTCCACGGGCACCTTGATTTGGCCGAACATACCCGGTTGAATAATCTAATTATTTAAATGAATTTATATTGAATAAAATATAACCCTATGTTTTATATAAATGTGGTTTAATAACAAAATATTATCTCACATATTCCCTATATATTTTTGTATTATTTTATTGATATGTTTTGGTATCGTATTCCTTCCAACAAATAAATTTGTTTATATTGTAATGATGTGCGACTATTTACTCAAATTATAACTTCTATTACTAACCCAAATGAAAATTTAAATATATTCACACCCGACTACATGCATCCATTTCATTCGTAATATAACACCCTTTCATGTAATTAGTTAAAAATAAATGATATTAAGATTCTTTATTACTATAATCCAATAGAATGATAAATTCTTCACCATCTTTTCTAGATAATGTACAATCCCCCAAGGGATAGGACAACTATACCCAATAGAATTCTACCACGAGATACATTACTCAAGAGAGATTAAAATTCCATCATTATTCTATCACTAAATAAAAATAAAAAATATTTAACTTATTTATTAAATATAAAAATGTATTGGTAAAAAAAATCCCATACTGAAATGAATTATTATAATTAATGCAGCAATCGCATATCTAATAAATTTTTTATATTATTATTATGTGTTCATTATTTAATAAACAAAAACTATGAGTTTGATATAAATAACCTAAAATATAAAAATTCCAATAATATTTTAGGTTTTACATACCCATATAATTACAAAATAAATAAATAAAAAAGTGGTAACATCCACAATATGTACAATTTTATCATAGAAACATGAAATTTGGATTACCAAGATATTTCATTCAATATAGTTTTGTTTTATTTAATTTATTTACAATGAAAAATATTTGATCATCGTAGAGTTTATATGGAACCAGATACCCCATGAAAATCATTTAAAAATGTTCTTAATTATGAAAAGATCAATATGGGATATATAAATTTATTAAAACATGTTATTCTTATCAAACAAATACTAGAACCCATGAAAATACATACCTTTTACACAATAAAACATTATGAACATCAATAAAACCCATCAGCAAGACAAAATCAATAATTTTCCAAAAAACATTGAATCCTTTCGTAAGAATAGAAAAGCCTTGAATATATAATTTTGAATATAACGATTGATGAATCATTTTATTAAAAAACCTTTCAACATTAAAAGTTGTTAATATTTTATTTCTTTATGAAATCAAAATGATCCTATATAAAACATTACCTATACTAATATAGGTATTGTAAAGTATCATTTTTCATAAATAGTGTTCACCCATTTTTGACACACATAAATACAAACAATTCAATTTGAATTCCATAATAGTGACTAACCTAGTTATCTCATTCCTGGTTTCATTTGAAGACTAAATCATTATCCAATTCTTTTGATAGATATATCATTGGCATCCATCATCATGAGTTACAGTGTACTTAATATTCATAATATATATTTAATAAATACAACATAATGATCAAAATATATTTATTCATTTTATTTTCATCAAAACCCCCTTAAAAACATGTTTAAATTAATATTTTCATTAAATTTCTATTTTAACATAAATTTTTAGGGGCATGTTGATTATTAAAATTGTAGTTTAAAATAAAAAAATAAAACAATAGAAGGAATAATATATATTTCAAAATAATATTAATTTTTAGAGGAGAAAAATCATTAATTATTGATATGATAAGGGGAAATTTTGGTCAATTCGCATATATAAATATTACTTCTTTTTTCACTTTTGAAAAAATAACAAAATAATCCATATTGAAAAAGTCGAAATGATTTCATATTAATCATGTGTAATGAAGGATAATAAATTGTAAAAAATGACCCTATTCAACCTTTTATGAATAAATATTAATTTACTTAAATTATTTGAAATAATATGTATACAAATGGAAAAATATTTAATTGGATTATGATAAAATATGGTTTTATGTAAGAATATATTACCTTAAGTTCTATCTACCTTGCCAAACTGCTCAATCCCAGGATATTGGTAACCAGAACCATGGATAATAAGTAATATATTAAGAAATGATACAATATAAAAATGTTATATTATTATATTGTATAGAGTAACCAAAATAAGTCTAAATCAGTCCAAACATGGCCTATTAAATTAAAAATAACACACTTTCCTCCTAAATTCTTTATATTCTTGGATAGAATAATAAGATTACTAAATCAAAAATAATTAAATGATATTTGTTATTAATTTTCATAAAAACAGTTTCTTTTTCATTCCCATTATCATTATTCATTTTTCTTCATTTAATACATTATTTTATTTAGTTACTAATAGGGTTATGTTCTCATTGGACACTTTTTATTTATAAACTCAAAATAAGATTAGTACATTGACCATGGTCAAAGGTGATATGGTTAAATTAACTCAATAATAATAGATTTTTTGAATTTAATAACATTATATAATAAATACACTTTTAAAACTAACCATGTATGGTGTTAATTATTAATTATTCACATTTTTCAAGCATATTGTATTACATATGCATGCATAAACTAAGTTTATATTTTTCTAATTGGTAAAAAAGAAATAAAATAGATAATTTTATAATTTCATAGAATCATAAATAAGTTATATATGTCATAATTCATCATTATTTATATCAATATAAATTTTTATGTGAGACGGTAATGAAAAAAATATCATCAGTACGTGGAAAAGGTAGTCCCCATGTATGCACAAGAGTCTTTATCATTTTTAAATTTATTGAAGTGTAAAAAGTAATGTAAAATATTATTTAAAAATAATTATAATTATATAATAAATTTCATATATATTTATTTGAAAAATCATTTGAACCAACCATTTTAGTCGGTGATTAAAAAAAATCACTCCATGGAGATGGTAATCCACAAAGATGCTTGATTGAAGGTTTCATTTTCCAAAAGAACAAAAATAAGATGAATAATGAATATAGCGTGAAAATAATAAAATTTATATATATTTAAGATAAATATTTTATTAAATTATTTTCTTTAATGGATATTTTTGAGGGGGGGATAATATTGAATAATATGAAAAAACTCAGGTAAGAGTTATACATATTATTTGTGAATCATCCTTTGGATGACACAATAATCACTCTAGGATTGGTTGATTGGTGGGATGAGGAATACTAACACATGGAGAGAAATTTTGAGATGGTATTTTTTTATGTTTTGGACAATATAAATGGATAGAATTATTTTAATAAGATTTGTTATGAGGATCCATTGTTTATGTGCTGGGAGGGGATCTCAGGTAAGTTATAAAATTTTAAAATAATATAGGGTCTTATGTATGGTCAAGGGGATATAAAAAAATAAAATTTCAACTATAATTTGATATGTATGTAATTATTAACATAAAAAAGTATAGAAATAATATATTTTTGCATTAAAAATTTGTGTTTAGATTAATTAATCTATTTTATACTTTACCAGGGTTACTAATTTTTACCACTATAAATATTCATTATGACAAAAAAAATAATATAACTAAAGAACTATATTTGAAACTTCTAATTAAAAATATAAAATATAGTTTTCAAATTATATTCACATAAATGGTAAATATTATATTTAATATAAATATTAATACTACAATGAATGTTTTTTTTTGAAAAATGTCTTTTTAATAAAAATAAAATTTCTCTAAAAAAATCTTTTTCAATGACTAGTACAATGGAACTATTATTATGAAGATAAATAAATGGTGACTTATTTTGACAGCCTATAATTAAAAAAAATAAAACTACTTTGTAAACATATGATTAATGTGAATAACCAAAAATTAGATTTTCACCCAAATTAAAACATTGCATATATTTTAAAAATGTTAATCATAGATTTATAAGCACAATATTATGTTTTAAAATAAAATATGTTTGTTATTATATTTATATTTATTCCATTGAAATGGTTTAAATACCATTTAAATCATTATTATATAATTATAATGTTATAAAAGTGATTATTCATTGAAAATAAATATTTTTCTTATTCACCAAATGAATAAATCTTTTGAGAACAATTCCAAAAAATAACCCACAGATAAATTTTATATTAATAAGTTTAAATGTTATTATTAAGAAAATTAAAATCCTAGAATATTTAAATTTATCTTCAATAATAAGAATACATAATTCATGAAAATGAATTTTGTTAGGATAATGTAATTTTTTTTCAACTGGAAAATATCAAAATATCAAAATATTAAATATTTTTCAAAAAAATATCATCCTAATTAATAATAATACATAATGGTTTATTATTATTAACATTACAGGGGTTGTCACATTATTTTCAAAATTTTATAAATTAGATCGTAAAAATCATTACTAAAACATTTGATGGTTTTTCCCTCAGTGATTTTTTCAATTCATATGTTTATTTCTCATCCATCTGATTAAAAAATAAAATATTAACTTGTTGAATCACATTATTACTAAATTAATACCTTCTATGATCCAAAATATATACTGTATATTCTTCATTTGAAGTATTATATTCTAAATAAACACGTACAATGATCCAAACATGAGATACATTTGTTACATATTTCCTTAAAACAAAACATGAAACCCATAATGTTTATATGTTAGACTCTTAGTTGATGATATGTATTATAACATTGTTCCAAAATTCCTAAAAAAATTAATATGATATAATACGCCTAGATCGTAACATCAAATTTTTTTCAAAATTCACAGCAAATTTCATGGAGATATTTTAAGAAACACAAGATCAGTTACCAGAAATGGAAGGTCACCACTCCTATTATTTATATAACACTTATTCTAAATTGGAGTTTCCCACATGTGTTGATGAATCATATTTATATTCACATCTATTTCATCTATTAGTAATAGTCAAAAAAATACCGTTCTCATAATTTTTCACATCATTTTGGAGATTGTCACCACATTCTATATAAGGCCCCAATGGATCCATCTATATATTGGAATGAAAAATTTTATTATAGAAAATTTCAATAAATTAAATAAGTTTATCCAATGTTCCCAAATAATTAAATGAGAAATATGGAAACATGTCTTCCAAAGACTAAATTTTTCACTCTATCTATCCATTAAATTAGGTATAAAATTTAATACTAAATTTTAATTCAAAAACAACTAAGTTTTGATGTCCTTTATAAAACATAGTGAATAATTTTTTATAATGATAATATATAACAGAGATATTTACTTCATGAAATCTATTAATGTCAAAATTTGAAATAAAATAATGTTTATAGATGGAAATATAATCTTAAATATATGATAATAAATCTATACTAATGAAAAATTCATTATTATCAAGAGATATATTTGGTTAACCCATCATGTAATCAATTGATATATTCTCCCTTTTCCATTTTAAAATTTGAAAAGAATAAAGAACCCACTTTTTATGTTTTCTCTCAACATTAACATATTGGAATTTCAAAATATTTATGGTAGATTAAAAAATATATTTCTTCATTCCACCAGCTATAATATTCCCAAACGTGTGTGTAAATATATATATAACAATGATCCTGTGATGAATTGAAAATAGTGAGTTGGGATCATCATAAAACAATTCATTCTTCAATTGAGAATATTAGGGAACACAAAAATTATTTCCTAATATCATTACACGTTATTTTTATATTTCATATTCACATAACATACCATTCTTGACCAATTCCACCATTTCATGAAATACATGATCTTCTTTTAAAGAGTTATTAATTCTATGTGACAGAGATGATTGAACTAACACTGAAATAAAAAGAGAGGAATTCCCTACCTAAAAAATACATAACATATCATTAATTAAATAATTACTCATAAGATCATGTTCCAATCCATTAATTTCAAATGTTGAATTATATTGTTGTCTCAATGAATCTTTACATTATCTAAATCTCCTGGATGAAAGTGGATCAAGTAATCATATTCCTTTATGAGATGCGTCCATATTCTCTACATCATGTTCAATTATTATTTATTGAATACATTCAAAAAACTTTTATGGTCAATATATAGTTTATATTTCACCCCATATAAGTGATATATCAAAATTTTTAAAGAAAATAACTTTTTCATACTATTAAATGTCATGTGTTTGATAATATTTTCTTTAATATTTAATAAACATGGGGATATGAAATTACATGATCATAATTCATCCCAAAACAAACAAGTGCCTTTACAGAAGGATCATAATAAATAAAAAAGTGAACTATTTCTTATTGTGAGGTATAATAGAGGGGAAATAACCAATATTATTTTTGAATACCTAGAAATATTTTCCACATTCTTTATCAAGATGGATTCAACTAAATATTGAGTTAAAATGGTTATATTTCTAGATAAATGAGAAATTTTTTCAATACAAATCAGTATTATATTACTAATACAAGAAAACATAAATTCTCAATGAAATTTTTAGATCCTAGACATTATTCACACACTTTGGTTTTAGAATAAACAATAGTTATTCCATATATTTAAATTGTAACACCCCGACCCTAGTTACCCATAGTTGGTGAATTATTACATAACATTAGTTTGATCACAATAAATCATGTCTCAAAAGACCTATTAGTTTAGTAGCCTTGAAAGTTCTCGAAACATACATAAGTTTTTCATTATATCATGATATGGAAAAACAAAAACAACAGTGTGTCCGCTCTGAAAATACTCATATCTATTAGCATATTCCTACAGGTTAATTTTACTATACATATTCACATCCTGGAAAAAATAAAACATTGAAAAGGGTGAGCTCAGATTCTTAATAAGGATAATGATATAGCATAAAATATAATAAATAATCATAAGCATTTAAGGAAATGTATAAGATTAAAACAAAAGATTTTTAAACATACATATCAGCATAATATGAATAAGATGAATCAAATATTTACATTTTACATATTCACATGGATATTCTACTAGTCAAATAATACTTGTAATATCAATTTATAATTTCATAATTTTGGAATCGATAATGCTGAACATTATAACCATGTAGTCAAGGATTCGTTCCAAGACTACAAATAATTTTTTTCAATGCCTTGTGCCGAGAAACTAATTTTTCTAAGGATACCTACTGATGCATGAAGGAGCTATAGCATCCTCCACCCGTCACTTGCAAAGTCTAATGTATTACTCATATGAAAATGTTGTAACATAAAATAAACATTCATATTAAGAATAGAATATGAAATATCAACACATTAACCATAAACCATGAATGCCATAAAAATTGCACATCCATTGTTAAACATATCCTAACTCATTCAATACAATATGGATGATTGTATTATAATAAATAAACTTTAATCAAGACATTTATCCAGTAAAGGATGTTGACATAGTTGAAAATTATTGGTAAAACTTTCTGAGAGAAATAGCCCTTTTGTGAAATCATTTAAAAGTAACATATTTATAATGAAAGTCATTTAAAAGAAATTTTTTAATCAAAGTTTCACATACCAATTTTAATATTTTGTATATAAATAACATTTTAAAACAATCAGGTCTATATAAAAAAATCCTTAAAATCATTTTTAAAACATGTACATTAATTATAATGATTTAGAAAAATAAATCAATAAAAAATTTAATATGATGATCTTCCTATAGATTCTATTCAAAAAATACTTACAATAGTGAATTTGAAACCATTTTTATAAAACATGGACATGGATGATAATACTTTCCCAGTATATAAATACATGTAAACAATCTTGGATAATAATGTGATTTAGGAATTAAACTATACCTTTTATTTTCCTTTAGTCAATGGTATGTTTAACCTTCTGTATAATAACAATATTATGTTTTTAAATTACAAAAAAAACATATTAATATTTATGATATCATTTATGAGTCATTTATTACATTATATATCCAATTTAATTATAATATCCATGTTAATGTAACAATTACTGTAATAATCTCTTTCATTATCATAAAAGTTTTATCTTGTTATTCTTGGTCATATCACATAGATCATGATTTAAATACATAATAATATAAAATAAAAGTTATATATCATATATATTCTATATATAAATATTCTTAATAGATTGATATATTAAAGGGAAACACTGTTCACGGAGATGGTATTTTTTACGTACGCATAAACGTTATTTTTGTTATCATATAGTATATTATTGAAGTATGTAAACAACATATATTTATCTACATAAATATATATTATTACATTAATGATATTATTTCATATACCTCATTATTAATAATTTTTTTTTATTTTTATAAAATTTCTGTAAGGGTGATCGTTGAAGATTAATCTCATCACGTCGTGGATACAGAAAGCCATACGTACTAATGAGCAATAATATCATTCTATTGATTGTAAAATTGTTTCTAATTGGTTTTTATATTATATATACAGAATAAGTTCCAACTTATATTAACTATTTAAATTAATTATACTCATTTTTCTACTCATCCAAATAATGTAGTGTTTAATAACAAACTACACGACGACGTTGATCCAGTAAGCCGTACATACGCAGTTATGGTGAATTTTTCATTCATAGGATAGATAAAATACAGAATTTGGTAATAAATTATTTATAAAAACAACAATGTATGTATAGGTTATTGGTTTTATTATTTGGGTTCAAAAAAATTGAATGTGGATGTGGAAGATGTAAAGAACATTGAAAGAGGTTATTAAAATAATTACCTCATCTTCGGGTGCTTGCTTTTGATTTGAAAAAAAGAGATCCTCATGTAGTATTTCTGATCAAATTAGGAATCTAGGATTAAGTGAGAATAGTTTGGAGAATATTTGAGTAGCGGATGGCCGAGCCAAATGGATTTGGAGGTGTGATTTTGGGAGAAGGAAGAACACCTTTTTATAAGAGGGGTGAGGGTCACTTTAGGAAATGCTTGAAATATTATTTTATTATGAAATAAAATTCATTATTATTGGTTCTAAATGGATTTATTTATATCATAATCTGGGGAGGGGTCTAAATCCTCTCAACTAATAGGTTTATACAATTTTATTTCACCATTTTAACCATATCATTTATATTTAACTCTCAGTTGTATAGTTTTACTTTTATAGTGTGTTCTTGTATTATTATATTAAATGGTTAATAAACATACTATAATATGACAATAGATTAAAAAATAGTTCATTAATGACACATATATCATTATTTATGTCCTTTTATTGAACCATTTAATTTTAGGATTTTATATCATTTCATAAAATATTATTTGTTTTAAAAACTCATTTATGTCAATTTTGACAATATTTAGTATTTGTTTTTTGTGAAATTCATATAAACGTTATAACTTCAAAAAAACATTATTTAATAAATATTAACATGTCATAATAACCTATAAAATTCCTATAATGCATCAAATGTATCAATTTACATTTATTGTGATATTTATATTATCTGTTATTTTAGTCATTCATTAACAAAGTAATTACAGAATCATCATTGTGGCATAAATGAATTTATTTATTTAATTTCTAAAAATTATAAATAAAATACCATGATGTAGGATATATTATTATCTTTATAATTAATATTTACTGTCAAATTTATCTTATAAGTAACATTATATTAAAAATTGTTTATATATTAAAATTTGAATTTAACACTATTAACTTTTAAAATAAATAAAATAATAATAAATGTCCTAATATAATAAAAGAGGATATAAAAGGATAATATTTTTTTCCTAAGGTTTAATTTGGTATAAAACACTTATCCAATTGAATTATGACATTTTTTATGGTAATTATACAAAATATTTTACCTTTAATTGCCCAATTTACTTTTAACCGTGTAAACTAAAATCCAAAAGTTACTATTCCAAAAAATTATTTTCATCCTATTGAATTGAATTTACACACTAATGTAATTTTTGTATATCACATTTTTTTAAATTCAATTTATCGAAGCTGTAAAATTATTTTTTTGGAAAATTTACTAAAGTGCCTAGAAGGTGGATAAAAGATTTTAAGAAGATAAATAACTTTTTATACATATAATATTATTATAAAATGACACCAATGTATTAAATTTAATTAATATAGTTATTATGTATTTTTTTTGACATAAATTGATTTAAATAAAATTAGTAATTATGTTAAAAAAATTCAGTTTTAAACAATAACACAGTGTTTTTCACTATTCATCAAAAAATGAATGTTTTCAGAAAAATACCTAAAATTTATGCTATGATATTTTTAATATAATAAATCCAAAAATTATGTCTAATTTAGTAAATAAAAAACAATGAAGTTGAATTAATTAATCTAAAATTAATTTCCATTGTTAAAACTAGAAAGCCGGTTTTTAAGAAGTAAAAACTATCAAAATATTAATGTGTGTTTAGGTCTAATTTATATGTAAATTTACATCCAATGACGAGCATTATATTAAATAATAGTAACATAATATAATTATTCTTAAAAACAAATCAGATTTATAAAATAACATTAAATGCTATTTTGATTAAAAAAGTTGTTTTTAATTAAAGTATAGTATTTTTCACTATTCATCAAACTATGAAAGTTTCGAAAAAAGTACCAAATATTTAATCGAACTAAATTTTTATGTACCGTTTGTAATGAATAATTTTATTTTGACAAATTGAATATATAAAGGATTCAAATATTGGATTAAAAATGGGTTTACCATTAAAAGGCGGTAAAAATTCATTTTTTGAAATACACTTATTTTATCTAAAAAATAAATTACACCATATATTATTTTTATGAAACAGAAAAAATAAATTTTAAAATTATATAGGAAATATATAAAATTAAAAATGTGTTTAATAAATTTTATAAACACTTTTTAAATGGCTAGATTGATAGGTCATGATTCGCTTGAACTAGGTGTTGTGTGTAGCACAAGCTATTGAATTACATTAATGAAATAATGTACTATGAAATCCGGAGGTGTTAGATTCTCCCCACCATCAAGAAATTGCATTCCCACAATTTGAAATTGTTTTTCAAAAATAAAAGGTTTGATATAGAAAATATCTTTGTTGAAAAACCACATTAGAAATTGGGTTAATAAAATTTAATCTTTTTAAGATAGAAAGGGAAATGAAAAACTCACGATTAAATTATTATTTCAAATAGGGGAACATTGATTTCCCTTTCAAATATATTGAAACATAAAAATTTATAGGGAGTTATTGAGGTCATAAATCAGAAACTAGTGAATGGAAATGTGAGAGCCCTAAAGCCATAAATCTATAATGATTTACTAGTTCAACAAAACATAAGGTATTAGGATAACACATTTTTTGGTTTTAAAAGCCTTTCCATAATGTTTATGAATTAATTTGATTCATATAAAAAAAATTCATTACAAATAGAGTCTCATCCTTTAACTAATTTCTACAAAAAACTCAACTCATAACTCAAAAATATTCTCTTCATCCTGATCATATAGGGATAAAAAAATGAATTTAAAATTCATCTATCAAAAATATTTAAAAAAAATACAATATACAAACGAGGATATAATGTAGGCCAGTGGTTGGTGATGCACCCTAGTCTCCCTTCGATTTCTGGTTCATGTCTCGCGACATTACTGGACACGAAAGGTTTTTGCCAGTCCACCAGGTTCTCCTTTTTAAAAAAATCCAAATTTAATCCTTAGAAATGTTTTGAAATAAATAAATAGGATAAAATGTCCATATAAATTCATTCCGACCATTATACTTATCCAAAATACATTTTTCCAAACTCACAATCCAAAATTTATAAGTAAAACATAATGATGATCTATTTTTTCTATTTAATAATACGTGAATACCTTTATCAGGTATTCAATTAAAACATAGTAACACCATGAATTACCAAAAAACATTATTTAATACATTAAATCCCCATTGTTCTTTATTGAATAATAGATATAATTTTAAATCAAAATATTTTTAATACACCATCAATGATGGAATAAAAAATGGTTAATCAGTTCTATGTATGTCAATAATACCCAATCAACATTATCCAACTCAATTATAACTTTTTCCAAAATCCCAACATCCGTATAAACCCAATATTATGTTTTTATCTTTCCCTAAACTATATATTTTATGAAAATTTTTACATGAAACTGTATCAAATTACTTGGTACCATAAAATCGCAAATCCTTGATGATAACTTATTGTATTATAATCCTAATATACTTTATTATTCTTATAAATTGCACAAAATTAATATAATACTCAAATGACACAATTAATTATTAACACCTTAAAAACACTAATCATTCTTCTTCATCTGGGGTAGTATCATAGTATGATTATTATCTAATTGCATTATTTTTGGTATACTATGATGATTGGGACATTGATTCGCATAGTGTCCCAACTCTTTGTAGATGATGCATTATACATTTGAAACTTTTTCTTACCATTGCAACCATGAACTGGGTGTCTCTTTTCTTTACATTTATAACAAACTCCCATTCAATTCATGTTCTTTACTAGGTAATTCTTTCCCCAGTTATCACATATGGAAAAATATGTTTTCCATTCTTCCTGATATCCACCTTTCCCTCTACCACCCTATTCTTCTCTGGCATCCCTTCAATTCCATACGACTCAGATAATTCTTTACATATCTTATTTACACATGATATTATTTCTTCTTATGAGGATAATACATTGTAGACTATTTCACTTCTAAATGTTGGATTTAGACCATGAAAGATGTGATCATCTTGACTCATTGGACCATGATTAATAATGGAGTTCATATTCCTTCAACTGGATGCCATTTCTAAATGATGAAATATACTAGGTTAGATCATATCATAACTTACAATCCAAAAACTAGAAAAATCTTCAAAATTAATAGACGATTTTTACACATCTCGTGTCATAATCATAAAAATGGTTTCATTTCAGACATATTTACTCATAAATAATTCGTAATGGTTTTTAAATAAAATAGGAATTATACTAAGCATATCCCTCAGGAGTGTCGTAACCAATAGTGCAGCAAGGCCCATTGTTGTATACAAGGATACCCCGAGACAATCCCAAAACTCCTTGTCAGATTTTTCCCTCATAGGTACATCTATGCTAGAGACACCTCAACCTTCTTCTATCAAGACAGGGATGAATTTCTTGGAAAACTCGCAAAAACTAAACATTTAAAAAATTATAAGATTTTATTCTATACTAATTTTCTATGTTTATATTAGGGTAAGTTTCTTTAATCATACTTGTTCTAAATATAGTTTCAAAGGATTGTACTAAACATTCTCTAATACCAACTATAACACTCTAACCCTAGTTACCCAGACTCGGTGCATTATTTAATATCACTAGAATTATCACAATAGATCAAATTCTAAAAGAATGATTAGTTTAGTATCCTTTGATGTGGTAGAACCATACATAAGTTTCAGATTACATCATGAAATGGAAAAACAACAACAACAGTGTGTCCCCTTTGAAGACACTAATATCCCTTAGCCTATTCCTACAGGTTAATCATAATATACTCATTCGTATAATAATAAAAATAGAACATAGAAAGGGATGATATCAAATCCTCAGAAAGGATAACAATATAGTAGAAACTATTATAAATAAGTATAAACATTTAAAGAAAATGTGTAAAATTAAATCATTAGCCTTTTAAACATAAAATTCAGCATAATATTGAAATGATAAATCAAATAATTCTATTGAATTATTCACATGTATAATCTACTTGTTAAAAAATCACATGTAATATCAACATTTAATTTTATGATGATGGAATTCATAATTCCATACCTCATAACCACATAGTCAAGGCCTCGTGCCAGGACTACAAATAAAATTTTTGTCAAGGACTTGTTCCAAGACACTAATTTGACTCATAAGACCTACCGATGCACCGAGGAGCTAAAACAGTCTCCACTCATCACTTATTATGTCCAATGCATTCCTCATATGAAAATTTTGAATCATAACATAAACATTTATATTATAACTACCATATGAAATGTAAATACTTAAAACATAAACCTTGAATGGTGTAAAAATAGAACATGTATAGTCAATAATATCATAACTCATTCAATACAATAATGAATATTTTATTATAATAAATCAACATCAATCAAAATTAATATCTAGTAATGGATGCTGACATAGTTGGAAATGATCAGTAATACACTTTCAGAGAAATATCCCTTTTATGAAATCATTTGAAAGTCATGTATTTATAAACGAAATAATTTATAATAGATTTTTGAATCAAAGTGTCCCATACCACATTTAAAATTCTGAAAGGAATTAACATTTTAAAATAACTGTGTCTATATAAATGAATCCTTTAAATAATTTCTAAAACATGGACATTAATTAAAATGATTTAGAAAAAAAATAAAAATTTAAAATTCTGATCCTATTAAATAGCCCCTTCATAAAATCCTTCAAATATTCACTTTTAAATCATTTTTATGAAACAAGGACATGGATGCCAAAAATATACCGGCAAAATACTTACACATAAACAATCGTGGATAATAATGATATTGAAGAATTAACCCTTAGCTTGAATTTTACATTAGTCCACGGTTTGTTTAACATCATGTAAAATGACCATGGAATGTTATTAAATTACACTAGAGATATATTAATATTTATAATATCATATATGATTCATTTATTACTATATAAATATCTTTTAATAATTATTTCCATGTTAATTTAGCTTTTTGGGTAACAATCGCTTTCGTTTTTGTACGTGATTTAACTTGAGATTATTGATCGTATCACATAGATCTAGTTTTAAATACTTACATAATATAATATTTTATTTATATATCATATATATTAATAATATAAATAGGTATAAAATATAAATATGTGAAATGGAATCACCATTCATGGAGATGGTAGTTTGTACGTACGCAAGAACATTTTTTCCATTTTTTATCATATAATATTGAAGTTATTAAAGAACATATATTTATCGTAATAAATTTATATTATTGAGGTAGATATATTATTTCATATACCTCATAATTAATCAATATATTTATTTTTATAAAAAATATTGGGGGTTGATCATTGTAGATGAATCACATCACGTCGTGGAGACGGAAAGTCGTACATACACACGAGTGATAAATTTAATTATTTAAAGTCAATAAATTACAAATAATATACCATGATGTAGAAAATGTTTTTTATTTATTATTAATTTTTATTTCAATACTTGTTTTATATATAACCCTAAATAAAAAATGTTTTAGTTGTTAAAACATGAATTTAACACTTTTAATTCTTCATTAAATAAAATATTAATAAATGTTCTACTCTAATAATAATGTATCAAAGAGGATCATATATTATTCCTAAGGTGTATTTTGGTCTAAAAAACTTATACAATAGAATTAGGAAATGTTTTAGGGTAATTATAAAATTATTTTTAACTGTAATTTCAGTATTTACTTTTAAATGTGGTAAGTAAAATTAAAATGATACTATTCAGAAAAATTTATTTTCATCCTATTGACCCACATATTACATTATTATTTCCACATTGTATCTTGGATTTTTGAAATTCAATTCACAGAAGTGGTAAAATTATGTTAACGTGCCTAGAAGGTGGGTAAAAGACGTTAAAAGTTCAGTAAAATTATATACAAATTATCGTGTTATAAAATGACATCATTGATTTACATTGATATAATATATGTATTATGTATCTATTTTTAATTAATTTATATTTATATTAAATAAATAATTATTTAAATAAAAAGTCTGTTTTAAACACCAATGCCGGTTTTTTCACTATTCATCAAAAATTGAATGTTTTAAGAAAAATACCCAAAATTTACAAATGATAATTTTGATATTTCAAATACAATAATGATGTTTAAATTACGAAATTAAATAAATATATGTTTCATAAATTAATTTAAAATTAAATCCCGTTGTCAAAACCAAAATGCGGGTTTTTGATAAGTAAAAATAATCAAATGATTGATATGTTTTTATGTCAAATTTAAAGGTAAAATTACTTCAAAGGATATATAATATATTACATTATAAAATTATATTATAATGATCCTTTTAAACCAGTCAAATGTATAATCTAAAACTATAAATTATTTTGATTATAAATGTTGTTTATAATTAACGATTAGGCTTTTTCACTATTCATCAAATTTTGAATGTCATTAGAAAACTACCGAAAATTTATGTAAGCTAAATTTTTATGACTTGTTTCTAAATAAGAATTATATTTCATCAAATTGAATATATAAAAGTCTAAAATATTATATTTAAAAATGGTTCTCCATTAAAATGCGGTAAAATTTCATTTTTTTGAAAGACACTTATTTTATCGGAAAAATTGAATTTGTATATATATTATGATTAAGAAGAAAAAAAGATGAATGTTAAATTTATATATGATATATATAAAATTAATAATATTATTAATAATATTCATAACCTCTTTTTAAATTTTTAGTTTGAATGGTCATCATGCACTAGAACTCGGTGTTGCACGCAGCGCAAGCTATTAAATTACATTAAAAAGATAATGTACAATGTATTCTCAGGGTGTTACACAAATAATATTACCAATGAATGAAATATATTGTAACCAAAATTCATATTTACTAAATTTCTCCAAAAATTGTATTTATTCAAATTATTTTATTACATTTCAATGATCATTTTCGTGACCCTCAAAACTTTTGGAATAAACTATAATTTTAATAATCAAAACCAATTTTTTTCTAAATACCCATGGAATACCAAATTTATAATATCTATAATAAATAGAAGGTTAATTTTTTTCCCCTAATAGGAATAATAAAAAACCTAATTTCTATACATTGTATGTCATTTCACAATTGTGATGCATTCATGTTACTCATTAATATGGTGATACTCGTATATGAGATTTATATTGCAAAAACACCATATATATGATCATACCAATAATTTATATGAGAAAATAGATATTACTCCAAATTATGATGTTATTGAGTAATCTATAATCGATGAAAAATACTCAAGGAACAATCATTATTTTTTATGAAATATAGGGGTACGCTAATTTGAATTGCATGAATGAATGAATCCCTTATTAAGTACATATTATTACTATATTTTAATTTCCAATCCGTCTATTGGATACATTCTATATGGTGTTAAAATTTTGATTAGAATCTAGAAAAAATTTAACCATAAATCCACCATCCTGCGAGGAATAACCCTATGAAAATCATCTTGAAATAAATCCATATATACTTTTATTATATGAACATCACTAATTTGAAAATTCCTTTATTATGAAAAATATTTTCAAGAAAAATTCACATCTATAATTTAACATTCAATCATCGTCTTTATATTTTATCTATGGTATGGATTGATTTTTATACATAAACTAATACTCATTCACAAAAATTAACTTCAATAACTATATGATATGTCTTATCCTGATAAACTGAAATCCAATATAAACCCATAAAAAAATCTAACTATATATGCATAATTATAAGAACTATTGTATAAATATCCTTCCATATATGAATATATGATGATTTCTATGAAATCTCATTTCCATTATGCTACCCCTATAAGTTTTTAAAATAATATTTACACAATTTCTTGATATGGTACATCTAGTTTTAATTTATATTTTCTATATATAAATAAATGCGTGGTCCCAAATAAATCAAATAAATTGTATGATAAACATATACTAGTAATTTATGTGTCACTACTTCATTTTTGTACCTAATATCATTTTTTCTAATAGAAAATGACTTTGTTTAATGTTTTTTCTATTTTATCTTAATGATTCCAATCTTGAATAACAATGTTTGTAAATTTTTATAGCATAATATTCTAACTCAATACATTAAAAACATATCACTATTATTGGATTGTTATTTTTCCCATTAAAGGTAAAATCATAATTATTTTCCATAGAATCAAGACAAAATTACCATCCATACTAAATCAGAAAAATTGTCCGGATGCCATCAAACATTTGTAAAAAATCCATAATATTAGTTCGAATATTTTGATGGATTAACACTATATTTATTAGATGACTGATAATTTATTTTTTCACCAATATTATTTATTGAGCAACAAATCATGAGGTTTTGAAGTGTTGTTAAACTCCACATTATCCTCATTAACGCCTCAAACTATGTACTCAAAAATTTTAAATTCCTATGAGGCCACCATACTCAATAAATTTGGGTTTTACCATTATAAAATATTTCTACTGAATAATATTTTTTCAATTATAAGTTTATTAAATTATAATAGATAATTCTAAATGATGATATCATTAGAAACCATCCACTCTATGGAATCGATATCATCATTTTAAATGTTATTATTAATCAGATAACACCACTGATTGCATTTATCTTTATATAGATTGATAAAAAGAATTAACTTTTCCCTTATTGTATATCCCAAACATTGAAATATACTATACAATGAATTCATACATTGTTGATCTTTCACCAGGCTTGATGAAGCATTGAAATATGTATGGTGGAGTATTATGATAATCCCCATTATAAACATGATTCTCTATTTATAATTCAGGATCTATCATTTAAGGTTTCCATCATTAATAACCTACAGAAACTATGTTATAACTATTATAAAATAATATATTTTAACCATTCCAATTTACAAATTTGGAATGTCATTTTCCATTTAAGGACATCATAATTTAGTTTTCATGTTTTTTAGGAAGAAAATTATGAACATAAATGGATTTGTTGAATTAACAGTTAAATTTTAAAAATTTATCTCATAATATAATAAGCATAAATAAGAATCTAAAAATTCGGCATTTTAAAATTATCTTAACCCTTATAAATATCTAAATATTATTTAGTTAATAATTATATTACAAAATTTCATTAAAACCACTAATATATTTATTTTATATAATGTATTTTAAAAAATTTTAGACTCCAATAATCTTATTGTTTTATAATATTAGATAAATAGGATATGAATTAAAAAATTGGATTCATCCTTATAGTGTACATTTTTTTCATAAAAACCATGTATAATTATTAATCAACTATAGTATTGTATAATATTTTTTTTCGTTTAATATGAGAATACAAAAAAATGTCCTTTGAATAGTTCTTAGACATAATTTGATGTAGTGAATGCTTTCTGAAAATATGTGATATAGTTAATGAACTCATTATGGGATATAGAAAAAAACCACTCAGTTTAGTGTAAAATATTAAAAACCAAAAAAAATCATACCTTCTTAAAAATAATACATTTTCCACATAATTAAAACATATCAATATTAGAAAAAAATAATTTATTAAAATAAAACACTTCAAATTTTGTAGTACAGATATTAAAATATTGAATTAGTTCACTACTAGAATTTGGGTTTTTACCAACAGGTGTTTACCAACGGTTTTCTTAAACCGTTGGTGTTGGAGGATTATGGAATCTTTTCCCAACGGTTCATTGAAACCGTTGGGAAAAGTCACCATTTGCCAACGGTTTCTTCAAACCATTGGGAAAGGGATGTTTTAGTTTCCCTTTTGCCAATGGTTCTATAGAACCATTGGGAAAGGGTACCTGAACATCTCTCTCCCAATGGTTTTTATAAACCATTGGGAATGATTTCCCCTAAATACAGCCGCGGTGCTGCTCTTTCCCAATCGCGACAGAACCCTAAATTCATTCATGCTCGATGGCTCTACTTCTTTCATGACCGAAGAGGTGAAAACCCATCTGAAATCAAGAATTTTTTCTTTTATACACATATACTACTTTATTTTTATTGTTATTTATCTAATATTTTTGTTTTAAGTTATCAATCCTACTCCATCTCTCAGGTACTCTCGAAATCCCCCCCCCCCCCCCGAATAAGTGAACACCCATCGGAATCATCTCGAATGAGGTATTTTATTCTTTATACACATATTGTACCTTGTTTTTATTGTTATTGATCTATTATTTTAGTTTTAAGTTTGGTTTTTCGTGTGATTTCACCGTGAGAAATAGGGAAGTGAATGAATATTTTGTTAATTAATTAGTTTCCCCTGGAATATCAGTTGTATTATAATGTCCATGCAAAATAAATGGGTAATGTAATAAAAGACCTTAAATAAATAAATTGTGGAAGTTGTGGTATGTTTCTTCTATGAGAGGTTTTTTGTTGTGTTTCATTGAATGTTGTAGGCTGTTTTACGGGAATTGGGGTGACCAGTTGGGCTTTGTGATATGTGGGGTTGTAATGTGATGGTTAGTGGGCATAGATGTGACATGTGAAGTTGTATGATAATGATGATGTGTGGTGGTGTTGTGTCATGTGGAGGTGTTGTGTGATGAAGTTGTGGTGTATGATGTGGTGATCTGGTTTTGGTTGTGTGGTGGTTTGTGATGTGCAATATCATTGTTGTGATATGTGGTTGATTTGGTGAGATGGTTGGTCGATGTAACATGGTTTCGATGGTTATTGTGAGATGGTCAGTTATTGTGAGGTGGTTTTATTAGTTTCCTGGTTATCTATGGAATAAATTAGGCTGTTAAAACCAAAAAACAGGATATTAAATAAATGAGATGGAATATAAATGGATGTGTGGTAAATGGATAAAATTAATTTAACATTAAAATAATGTACAATGTAAGTGTGAATGAATTGGATTATAAATGGATGTGAGAAATGTTATGCGTCTTGTGTGGTGGTGGTGTGGTTTATGTGTTTTATGGTAATATTGAAGAGTTTTATTATGTAGTTAATCTGAACCCATAGGTTGAGTATTTTGTGCTATCTATATATCATGTATTTTTATGTTATTTATACACATTCCCAACTAGAGTTGGATGAACATACCAACGATCATAGGTTTTGAGTTATGGGTATTTTTTATAATATCTAGGATGGTGGTTATATGGTTGGGTAGCTACCATGTCTTCCCTACTCTTCCTTCAAAAGTGATTGACCATGAGTTTTTAGGCAATATGCAATGTTATTGTCCATGTGTCTTCAGGTGAGATGTACTATGATTTCCCCAGTGTTTTCTAGTGAGGTGTGATGTGATAAGGCTATAATAAGATGTGGCATGTGGTTGGGGTTATGTAGGGTCAGAGGAATGCACAAAGTAGATGTTATTCATGTTCATGATACCCTACTAATATGGTTATGGGATGAGGCATGCTTTGATGTGATAAAACACATTAAGTTCTTGTTGGTTTTACATTTTTTCAATAAGACATTTGTATGTTTTTTTCACATGTGTAGTTGATACCTTGACTATTTTCTTCCTTTATCATTTACTTAAATGTATTTCATATGAAAGTTCAATCCTATTGAATTTTTTATGACAAAATGACATATATAAATTCTTTTTACAGAATGGATAGATGTCGGATGTATGAAATTGATCGGATCTCAAGAGATTTTCAAAAAAAATTGGATAACTTTATAGATTTTTCATTTCACAATGCTTCAGATAGTGGTCGCATTCACTGCCCATGTTTTAATTGTGTTGGTAGACCTAGGTTGAGCCGTGAAGAATTCAGCTACCACATAACAAAAAATGTTTTTCAAGCAAACTACTTTGTGTGGAATCAAAATGGGGAGAAAATGAAATCTCAAATTTGTGATGATCGAAATGAAAGAACTGGAATTGAGAATTTTTTAGGTGATCAGTTTCCTTTTATTCGTCATTATGAAAAAGAAATGATTTCGACTCATGAAGACTTCGATATGAGGACAGCTGATGCATCTAGTGAAAATGATGATATTGATAGGGTGAAAAAATTGAATGATGCTGCCATGAATCCAGTATATCAACAATGCGATAAAATAAAAAAGATAGAATTTTTAATCCGATTGTTTCATGGGAAAACTATGTATGAAATTTCTAATACAGAAATCGATTGCATTCTTACCCTCTTGAAGGATTTACTTCCAGATGATGCAGTTATTCCCTCAAACAACTATATGGCATGGAAGTTAGTTGTGGAACTTGGATTTTCAAGAAACAAAATCCATGCTTGCCTGAAATATTGCAGTTTATTCTGGTAGGAAACCGCTAAACGGAATGATTGTATAAAATGTGCCACATCCCGCTGGAAGACAAAATTTGATGGAACACCATTTTGCGTTCCACAAAAAGTAATGTGGCACTTTCCATTGATCCCTGGACTTCAGAATCTTTTTATATCTGATGACATATCAATAAAAAATACATGGAAAGATACTGAGAGAAAGAAGACTAATGATTAGTTGGTTCATCCTGCAGATAGATTTTCATGGTAGAGATTTCATGCTCGACATCCTGATTTTGTAGCTGATGTGTGTAATGTGATGCTGGGTCTTTCATGTGACAATTATAATCCATTTGGGTAGATGCTTACGTCGCATAACACATGGCTAGTTTTTATACACATTTATAATCTTCCCCAATGGTTGTGTACGAAAAAACCATTCACTTTCATGAGTATACTCATATCTGGTCGTTCTGATCCTCGCATTGATATTGATGTATACTTGCAACCTTTAATAAAAGAGTTGAAACTTCTTTGGGATGTGGGTGTGCGCACATACGATGCATGTTCGAAAGACATATTTCAAATGTGTGATGCTCTTATGTGGTCGATCAATGATTTTCCGGCTTATGCAATGATGTCTGGATGGAGCACGAAGGGAAAACTGTCATGTCCAGTTTGTATGAAGAATACACGATCTAGAAGACTGAAACATCGTTGTAGTTTCAGTTTTATGGGACATTGACGATTCTTTCCAAAGGATCATCCATATAGAATGAATCGTTGAAGATTTGATAATACCATAGAGACTGATGATCCACCTCAGCATGTGTCTGGAAGTGGCGTGCTTAATGAATTGAATGATTTCAGTTTTTCATTCGTGAAGGGTCAAATAAAATCTGGAAAGAGAAAGAATGTTTCCACTGAAACCTCTTACAATTGGAGGAAGAATAGTATTTTTTTTGCCTTATTGGTAAACCAATTTGTTACGTCATTGCTTAGATGTAATTCATATTGTAAAGAATATATGCGAAATGTTGCTTTCGGTTCATCTAAATTTCATGGAGATGACAAAAGATGATTTACGGTCTCGGCGTGACTTGGCGGATTAGGGAATCAGACCAGAATTGCATCATGTGCGTATCAGTGAAACTAAATGGAAACTTCCATGTGCTTCTTATGTGATGACACCTGCAAAAAAAAAATCTGGAACTATTAGAGACTATTAGAGTTCCTGATGGCTATTCAAGCAACATATATAAACGGGTCAATAGAAGAGTGTTGAAGCTAAAATCATTGAATACTCATGATTATCACGTTCTTCTGCATGAGTTGCTTCCAATAGCAATCCGTCATCTTTTTTCCAATAATGTAAGGGTGTTTGTTATTCGGTTGTGCAATTTTTTAGAGATCTTTGTGCTAAAAAGTTGTCCAAGTCTTTCTTGCAAAAAATGTTGACAGATGCCCCATTAATTTTGTGTGAGTTGGAGAAAATATTTCCTACATAATTTTTCACATGCATGCTGCATCTGACTATCCATATTCGCACTGAAATACTTGTTAGAGGACCTGTTTCTTTTTGTTGGATGTATCCAACTGAATGAAATATGTTCACATTAATGTCTTATGTCCAAAATAGAAATCATCCCTAAGGTTCTATCATGAACGGTTACTTGGCTCAAGAATGTATGGATTTCTGCTCGATGTATTTTTCTGGTCTTACTACAAGATTGAACAGACCAATGAGGAATGAAGAAGTACAGTATGAGCAAATTGAACCTAGTTTTCCATCACTTCTTCAAATAGGAGGAATTTCTGGATCATATACATTGATGACATTAATCCATGAAGAGCAGGAGATGGCACATCGCACAGTTTTGTTCAACGATGAGTTGTTCGATGACTATATCAGGTAAATAAATTGATTATGTATATCTTACATATATATCGGTTAAACTATTAATATTTTTTATCTACAGGGAGCATAAACCAATGATAAATAGGAAGCATCGTTCTTTATCTTTGAGAATGAGAGATACTTTGCATAGAAAAGAGTTTTCTACTTGGTTAAAATTGAAGGTATAAAAAAATTAATGTTTAAAATAATTATATCAATATTTAATTTACTTTAATAGTCATTTATATTGCAGGTATTGGATTTTTCTGCTGACTCTGTCTCTGAGGAAATTAGAGCTTTGGCTTTTGGTCCTAATACCATGGTTCGTCACTGAAAATCCTTTTTTATCAATGGGTACAAATTTATAGTCACTAAACGAGAAAAGAACATGAGAACACAACATGATGGTGTTATGGTTACTGCCACAACAGATTGTTATGCCAGTGCATCAGATAGTAGACCGCAATTTGAAAATGTGGGTTATTATGGAGTTGTTGAGAAAATAATAATATTGGATTATTACTCTCATGGATGAGTCACAATGATGAAATGACATTGGTTTGATTTGATGACGAGACATGGAACATTTATTGATGATTTTGGATTTCGAGTAATTAATATGAGTCGCACTCTTTCTACCGAAGAACCATATGTGTTGGAATCAATTGCTAAACAGGTTTTTTATGTCAAAGACCAACTTTTACCTGGATTTGGTGGCATATTTGAAGTAATTCCAAGACATATTTTTGATGATGGTGATGATGGAATTGACACTGTCCCTAGTGCCATTGGAGCCAATCCATTTATTTCTTTTGATGACTCAAATAACTCAATTTTCAGAGTTGATTGTGAACATGAAGTTGTGGTTGAAAATATATAGAATCATTCATCAACATTCTAAATTATTTCAGTTTACCTCGAGTTGGGTTGTTAAGGTTGGTAATATTCAAATTCATTTAGTATTGATCACAAATATGTTTTAGCTAACTTGACCGTTATGTGAATTTTCAATGTTTGTTGGTTGTAATTTTATTTGAATTGCATTTTCTATTTTGGAATTGAACTGTATTCCAACATAGTTAAACAATATTTCTAACTTGGTGATCATTACAACGTGTATGATTTTTTAAATCCATTCAATCTCTTATAAAACAATTGATAGCTGACTGGACCGTTATGTGAATTTTCAATGTTTATTTGATGCAGTTTTATTTGAATTGCATTTTCTAATTTGTAATTGAACTGTATTCAAACATAGTCAAACAATATTTCTAACGTGGTGAACATTACAACTTGTATGATTTATTAAATCCATTCAAGCTCTTCTAAAACAATTGATAGCTGACTTGACAGTTATGTGAATTTTCAATGTTTATTGGTTGCAGTTTTATTTGAATTTCATTTTCTAATTTGTAATTGAACTGTATTAAAATATAGTCAAACAATATTTCTAACATGGTGAACATTACAACTTTTATGATTTATTTCATTCAAGATCTTCTAAAACAATTGATAGCTGACTTGACTGTTATGTGAATTTTCAATGTTTATTAGTTGCAGTTTTATTTGAATTGAATTTTCTAATTTGTAATTGAACTGTATTCAAACATAGTAAAACAATATTTCTAACATGTTGAAAATTACATCTTGTATGATTTATTAAATCCATTCAAGCTCTTCTAAAACAATTGATAGCTTAATTGACCAATATGTGAATTTTCAATTTTTATTGGTTGTAATTTTATTTGAATTTCATTTTCAAATTTGGAATTGAACTATATTCAAACATAGTAAAACAATACTTCTAACTTGGTGAACAGTACAACTTGTATGATTTATTAAATCCATCCAAGCTCTTCTAAAACAATTGATAGCTAAATTACCTATGAATCACATATTCCCTAATATATTTAGTTTTTTGGGTTATACATTAGTTTTCTTTTTCTAATTAATTACATATTTGTTTTCAAAAGCAGGAAATGAATCCAATTGAAGAGAGACGAAGGAAAAAAATGATGGAGAACAATCGTCGAATGACAGAGATGGGTGTTCCAACATTAGTTCCTACAGTGAGTACTTTATTTCAAATTGATATATTTAAAGAATATATAATGTCATGTGATTAATTTTTTTTGTAAACATTTCTGTAGGATCCACCTATACGTCGACAGTTATTCGACGAGGAGCCTATTACTGGTCCTAGTACTCATGCTGGAGGTACGAGGGGGGTTCGTACCAGAGGTGGACGAGCAGCTGCGCGTACCCTACTAGACCCTTCCCCTCCCACTAACATGTCATCCTTCCCACATTCTGATCCCGGTGTGTCATTAGAGACACATGGCATATTTAGGCCTCGCATGTTTTCACTACCTTTTGCATCTTCTGGCCCATCATTTTCACATCCCATGATGATTCCCACTCCTCAGTCAGCATCTGGTCAGACAGTTGTCCAATATTCTTTTCCTTCTACTTATGTATCTCCGAGCTTCTATATTCCATCGTCTTTGACTCCTGTTCCACCACAGGGTGTTCCATCAGTTTCTGTGGATCCAGCGGCACTCAGCGATCAGACCATCACAGGTATATTTATAGAACCCCAACGAATTTTTATAGAAATATTTATTTTCAATATAACTTGTTTTGATAAAATATTTTTTTTTTCTTTCATGACAGATATATCTACTAACATGAGGTGTGGGCGGGGGCATACATGCATGCGTTCGTTGTGGAAACTGTCGCACACAGGTTATGGTGGATTATAATGAATACAACCAAATGGTTGAGAAAACAGGGCAGCAATGTCGGTGTTTATTGGCGACACTTTCCAAATACTCCGACATCATTCCTGTCAGCCCGCAATCGTGGAGAAATTTGCCACATGAGGTCAAGGATAGAGCTTGGGTAGGGATATGGGTAAAAAAATATGTTATATTTAATGCCATGAGTTTTTTATTTATTTATATGAATTAATATTTTGATTTTAGCTTCGATTTAATTTTCCCAATGGTGAGGGTGTACGATCAGAATGTCTAAAGGATTTAGGCGAGCTTTGGAGAGCCTACAAGCATGAGTTGTATATGGGATGGTGTGCTAGAGTTGGCATTGATTTAGAGGCGGTACCAATTGTGGATGATTCTCCTATAGATCAGTATCATCAGATGATTACTCATTGGACGAGTACCCAGTTTAAGGTATTATTAACATTTGAGGTATTTAAATAATAACTTTCATGTTTTTCATTAATACTATCAGTTGAATTTTCGAATTTTATTTAGGAATCATCTGGAAAAAATAAATAGAACATTTCTTCAAAAAAATACCTCCACACACTGGGACGCACTATGATGCCTGATCATGAGAGGAAGCAGGTATAACAATTGTTTATAAGTTTTCTTTATGACTTAAACATTCTTTTGTTTCTTCAGTTATTTAATAGTTTGCTAAAGTTTTCATATAACTTTATTTTTCAATGTCATTGTAGAGGCAAATACAAAATATTGAAGGACGGGTGCCTCGAGAAAAATTGTTTTGCTCGAGTAGACGGAAAAAGGATGGAAGTGCCGTCAATGAAGCGACTCAGCAGTAGATTGTAAGTTTTATTCTGTTGAATTAACTTTTTAATATCTATTTTTTATCTTAATGATATATTTTTATTTTTAACAAGCTGCTTTAGAGGCCCTCGATCCCCAAGAACCAGACAATTTTGGGCCAACAGATTACTTACATCAGGTGTTGGGAGAGGGGCATTCTGGCAGAGTACGCTGCCGACCTTGGATAGGCATGACGAGGTATTGGCCCTCCTCAAGTACGAGCTATAGTGACACCGAGCTGCAGCATGTTAGGGTACATGCAGAACATGCTGAGAAACGGGCCACAGAGACGGCAGAACAGTCTTCTAGGTCAAACATTGCGTTTATGAAATTTATTGAAGTTCTACATCCTACACTTCCAGAAGAGGCAATCCCGACTTCTGATGAGTATATGTCGTCGATAAGTTCTATATACGGTGCACTAGGTTGCAGTTCTTGTTGTGGTCAAGATGATTTACATATTGACGATGATGATGCCGAGGAGTCTGATGCGGAAGAGGAGGGAGAGAAGGAGGGTGAGGAGGGTGGCAAGGGCGAGGAGGAGGGAGAGGACGAGGAGGTGGGTGAGGGTGAGGACGATGATGGGGACGAGGATGAGGGTGATGATGATGATGGTGATGATGGTGATGGTGATGTGGGACAAGATGATCCATTACATTTTTGACTGATATTACTGAGATTTGATATTTAATCTATTCTTGATGTTGGTTTTATCTATACTCGTAGTATAATATTGGAGTTGAGTTATTTTTATATATTATCTGTTTTTATGGATGTTGTTGTCTTTTAGTGGTTGTGTGTTTGGGAACCCCCCCTCCTTCCTGGACCCTAGACAACCCCCGACCCTCATCCCTAGACCCCGACCAGCCCCGCCGGACAGCCCCCCCACCCTCCTCCCTGGACCCCAGACAACCCCCCAGACATCCCCCTAGACAGCCCCCCGGACATCCCCCCACCCTCTACCTTGGACCCCGAACAACCCCCCGAACAGCCCCGAACAACCCCCGGACATCCCCCCAAACAACCCCCCAAACAACCCCTCCCCCCCACCCTCCTCCCTGGACACCAGACAACCCCCTGAACATCCCCCCGACAGCCCCCGGACAGCCACCCAGACAGCCCCCCACCATCCTCCCTGGACCCCGGACAACCCCCCGAACACCCCCAGACAGCCCCCCGCACAGCCCCACCACCCTCCTCCCTGGCCCCCAGATTGCCCACTAGATAGCCCCCCAGACAGCCCCCCAGACATCCCCCCCACCCTCTTCCTTGGACCCCGAACAACCCCCCGCACAGAGGATTCTCATTAAATGGACAACATTTTATGTACATACGGAACACCGATCAAATGCATTCGGATTGTGTCGATACATTATCACAACGATTCATGTGTTATATGTGACATGTATGAGTCAATGCCACCTCAATCCGAGGCACGGTGTGGCAGCCACCACTCAAAGTGTCTATCTTCTGTTTCAAAAGGACATCATTTGAAGTGAAAAACATCAACTGGCATACGGAAAACCGACCAAACACATTCATATTGTGTCGATACATTAGCACAACGATCCTTGGGTCATATTTCACGGGCACGAGTAAACCCTGCCTCAATCTGAGGCGCGGTGTGGCCGCCACAAATCAAAGTGTTTGTCTTTGGCTTAAAATGGACAACAATTTAAGTACATAGAGAAAACCAACCAAACGCATTCGGTTTCTGTTGAAACTTTTGGATAACGGTCCATGGGTCATATGTGACGTGTACGAGTCACCCCCGCCTCAATCCGAGGCGCGGTGTGGCCGCCACCACTCAAATTATCTGCCTTTTGTTTCAAAAGTATGTCATTTGAAGTGAAATACATCAACTGGCATTCGTAAAACCGACCAAACGTATTTGGATTGTGTCGATAGATTAGCACAACGATCCATGGGTCATATGTGACGTGTACGAGCCAACCCCACCTCAATCCAAGGCATGGTGTGGCCTCCACCACTCAAAGTGTCTGTCTTCTGTTTCAAAAGGACGTCGTTTGAAGTGAAAATAATCAACCGGCATACGGAAAACCAACCAAAAGCATTCAGATTGTGTCGATACATTAGAACAACAATACATGGGTCATATGTGAGGTGTACGAGTCAACCCCGCCGGAATCCGAGGTGCGGTGTGGCCTCCACCACTCATGGTGTCTCTCTTTGGCTTAAAATGGAAAACAATTTAAGTACATACGGATAACCGACCAAACGCATTCAGTTTCCATTGAAAATTTAGGAGATCAATTCATGGGTCATATGTGACATGTTCGAGTCAACCCCGCCTCAATCCGAGGCGCGGTGTGGCCGCCACCACTCAAAGTGTCTGTATTCTGTTTCAAAAGGACGACATTTGAAGTGAAAAACATCAACTGGAATACAGAAAACTGACCAAACGCATTCGGATTGTGTCGATACACTAGCAAAACGATCCATGGGAAATATGTGAAGTGTACGAGTCAACCCCGTCTCAATCTGAGGCGCGGTGCGGCCGCCACCACTCAAAGTGTCTGTCTTCTGTTTCAAAAGGACGCCATTTGAAGTGAAAAACATCAACTGGCATACGGAAAACCAACCAAATGCATTTGGATTGTGTCGATACTTTAGAAAAACGATCCATGGGTCATATGTGACTTGTACGAGTCAACCCCGCCTCAATCTGAGGAGTGGTGTGGCCGCCACTACTCAAAGTGCTGTCTTTGGCATAAAATGGACAACAATTTAAGTACATATGGATAACCGACCAAACACATTCAGTTTCCATTGAAAATTTAGGAGAGCGATTCATGGGTCATATGTGACGTGTTCGAGTCAACCCCGCCTAAATCTGAGGTACGGTGTGGCCGCCACCACTCAAAGTGTTTGTCTTCTTTTTCAAAAGGACGTCATTTGAAGTGAAAAACATCAACTGGCATACAGAAAAATGACCAAACACATTCATATTGTGTCGCTACTTTAGCAAAATTATCCATGGGTCATATGTCACGTGTACGAGTCAACCCCAAGTCAATCCATGGCGCAGTGTGGCCCCCACCACTCAAAGTTTCTGTCTTTGGCTTAAAATGGGCAACAATTTAAGTACATATGGAAAACCGACCAAACACATTCGGTTTCCATTGAAACATTAGGAGAACGATCCATGGGTCATATGTGACGAGTATGAGTCAACCCCGCCTCAATACGAGGCGCGGTGCGGCCACCACCACTCAAAGTGTATGTCTTCTGTTTCAAAAGGATGTCATTTGAAGTGAAAAACATCAAATGGAATACAGAAAACTGACCAAACGCATTCGAATTGTGTCGATACATTAGCACAACGATCCATTGGTCATATGTGACGAGTATGAGTCAACCTTGCCTCAATCCGAGGCGCGGTGTGGCCACCACAACTCAAAGTGTCTATCTTCTGCTTCAAAAAAGACGTCATTTGAAGTGAAAAAAATCAACTGGCATACGAAAAACCGACCAAACGCATTCGGATTGGGTCGATACTTTGGAAAAACGATCCATGTGTCATATGTGATGTGTACTAGTCAACCCCGCCTCAATCTGAGGCGTAGTGTGGCCACCACCACTCAAAGTGTCTGTCTTTGGCTTAAAATGGACAACAATTTAAGTACATATGTAAAACCGACCAAACGCATTCATTTTCCGTTGAAACATTAGGAGAACGATCCATGGGTCATATGTGACGTGTACGAGTCAACCCCGCCTCAATACGAGGCGTGGTGTGGCTGCCACCACTCAAAGTTTCAGTCTTCTGTTCCAAAAGGACGTCATTTGAAGTGAAAAACATCAACCGGCATATGGAAAACAGAATAAATGCATTCGGATAGTGTCGATACATTTGAACAACGACACATGGGTCATATGTGACGTGTACGAGTCAACCCTGCCTCAATACGTGGAGCGGTGTGGCCGCCACCACTCAAAGTGTATGTCTTCTGTTTCAAAAGGACGTCATTTGAAGTGAAAAACATAAACTGGCATATGGAAAATAGACCAAACGCATTCGGAAGGTGTCGATACTTTAGAAAAATGATACATGGGTCATATGTGATGTGTAAGAGTCGACCCTGCCTCAATCCGAGGCGCGGTGTGGCCGTGACCACTCCAAGTGTCTGTCTTTGTCTTAAAATGGACAACAATTTATGTACATACCGAAAACCGAACAAACGCATTCAGTTTCCATTGAAAAATTAGGTGAACGATTCATGGGTCATATGTGACGTGTACAAGTCAACCCCGCTTCAATCTGAGGCGCGGTGTGGCCGCCACTACTCAATGTGTCTGTCTTCTGTTTCAAAAGGACGTCATTTGAGGTGAAAAACGTCCACTGGCATACGAAAAACCGACCAAACGCATTTGGATTTTTTCGATACTTTTTCACAACGATCCATGGGTGATATGTGACGTGTACGAGTCAACCCCGCCTCAATCTAAGGCGCAGTGTGGCTGCGACCATTCAATGTGTCTATCATTGGCTTAAAATGGATAACAATTTAAGTACATACGGAAAACTGACTAAACGCATTCGGTTTCCATTGAATCATTAGGAGAACGATCCATGGGTCATATGTGACGTGTACAAGTCAACCCTGCCTCAATCCGAGGAACGGTGTGGCTGCAACCACTCAAAGTGTCTGCCTTTTGTTTCAAAAGTACGTTATATGAAGTGAAATACATCAACTGGCATACGAAAAACTGGCCAAACTCATTCGGATTGTGTCGATACTTTAGCACAACAATCCATGGGTCATATGTGACGTGTACGACTCAACCCCGCCTCAATCTGAGGCGCAGTGTGGCCGCCACCACTCAAAGTTTATGTCTTCTGTTTCGAAAGGACGTCATTTGAAGTGAAAAAAATCAACTGGCATATGGAAAACTGACCAAATGCATTCAGATTGTGTCGATACTTTAGCACAACGATCCATGGGTCATATGTGACGTGTACAAGTCTACCGCACCTAAATCCGAGGTGCGGTGTGGCTGCCACCACACAAAGTGTCTGTATTTGGCTTAAAATAGACAACAATTTAAATACATATGGAAAACTGACCAAACGCATTCGGTTTCCATTGAAACTTTAGGAGAACGATAAATGGGTCATATGTGACGTGTATGAGTCAACCCCACCTCAATCCGAGGCGCGGTGTGGCCACCACCACTTAAAGAGTCTGTCTTCTGTTTCAAAAGGACGTCATTTGAAATGAAAAACATCAACTAGCATACGGAAAACCGACCAAAAGCATTCGGATTGTGTCGATATATTAGCACAACAATCCATGGGTCATATGTGACGTGTACGTATCAACCCCGCCTCAATCCGAGGTGTGGTGTGGCCGGTAGCACTCCAGGTTTATGTATTATTTTTAAAATTGACATTATTTCAGGTAAAAATATATGGTTTTAAAAAACCAATCAAATTATGAATTGACTTCCGGATTCCACATATAATTGTCATCTAAATTTTAAATTGAATTCTAAATGAATTTTGTATGTTTATAATTATGTTATGAATTCTAATTTAATTGTGGATGTGTATAGTTCCACCATTATATGTTAAATGTGTGTGAATTTGTTCTCTATATGTAATTTTTAGTTGTTTATTGCAGGTACAATAATTGTATAGGTATGCGTTAGTTTATCGCAGGTACAATAATTGGATAGAAAATGAGAGGGAACCCACAAAATGAGACCTAGTGGGCAAATTAGAGAGCTGGTTGCAAATTAGGGAGCTGCCGGGAAAATTGCAGAGCTGCTGTACAATTTTCCCAGCAGAGGATATGCCAACGGTTCAAAACTGTTGGCATAGAATGTCTAGGTCTTGTTTAACCAAATCTTTTCCCAACTGTTCTAAACCATTGGGAAAGAGGGGATTTTTGTTTTTCCCAACGGTTTTGAAAAACGTTGGGAAAAACTATGTAATTTTCATCCCTTGTTCCCAACGGTTGTAAACCATTTGGAAAAAGCTTTCCCAACGGTTTTTCAGAACCGTTGGGATAGGGTGAACCGTTGGGAAAAGTTTTTCCCAATGTCTTACTTCCCTACGGTTGGCGGAACCGTTGGTATAAAATATACCAATGGTTTTCCAGCCTTTCCCAACAGTTCTAAACCATTGGGAAATCCTATATTTCTAATAGTGATTATTGGAGTGTGATAACTCATGAAAAAAATTAAATGAAACAGCCATTCATCTATAAATATTATTAAACATTTTATTCGACACAAAATGAAAATATATTTAGTGGGAAACATCAAAAGAATGTGATAGTTATCTTGATTCGTCACATTCATAAACTTGGTTAACGAGCAATTAACCCATGATAGAATAACTAAATCCTAGTAAATTTTATAGGAGTACCCAATCGTATTATCTCCCTCGTTTTATCCTTAAAACACAAAATCATTACTTAATTCATTGTATAGTTATATTGGGGTAACCCATCATCATGTGAGTTACTGATCTGACATATAATCATCTATATTAATCAAATACCATATCATTATAAAAATAGTTGTATGTAATCAATTTTCATTACAAACTATTGAAAAATTTAATTGAATCCATGAGTAAATGTATTTTTCATTATTATATAAAACATCAAATAAATATATTCTTTATTTAAAAAATCATAAAATGAAATATTCATAGAAGGTAATGATTATTATAGTATATATGGTAAATATTTTATCATTTAGCAGAATCATTATAAAAAAATAATTTATATCAAAGTTGGAAAATGTGGTCAGGCAGTATGTATTAAAATATATTGTTTTTTAACATTTTTTAAAATTCTAAAATAACCCATATAAAAATCAAAAATACATTAATTTTTAATAATTTGTAATGAAATAAAATAAATAGTTTAAAATACATTTAGAAACCTTAATTAATAAATCATATAATTGTTGATATATTTTAAGGAATATGTATATGTAGGAAACAAAAATAATTGGATTACGTTAGAATAAGGATTTAAGGAAAAAATCTGTACCTATATCTACCATCGTACACTCTAAAAACTGAGAAGATTAAAATTATAATAGTAATTGAATAACTTTGTAAAATTTTTAATTATCATTAAATTGCAATTATTATTTTATTTCATTTCATAACCACATTTATTTAGTTTCTATATTTGTTAGTTTGTGTTGGACATTTTTGGTTCATTCAGTTTATAAACTCAAAATAACATTGGTTACATGACCAAGGTCATTGGGGTCACGATCCTGCTATCTAAATATTTTAAAAAATGTTATAGTTTTCATATTTATACATGAATTAGAATTTAAATCCCAATAATTTAATGTATTCATTGAAAATTAATCATATCATTTAATGGATAGGTAGTTGGTATGTATACATGAAAAAAAATTTAATTTTTGTAATAGGATTAAATGAAATAAACTAGAAAATATTTAACATTAGTATAATCAATAATATATTTTATATTTTATATTTTATACATTATTTGATATATTTATATAAGAAAACGATGAAGACAAAAACAAATAACTTCATTGAGGTGGTAGACCAATCTTATGAACGAGCAACATTTTCTTTTCACAAATGTTTCAATATAATATTAAAAAGGTTTTTACAATAAAATTAATAATATTTTAGTTTATGAAATATGTTTATAAAAATATAACTTCTTGGTTAATGAATATTTGATGGAATTATAAAATAAAAACATAAACACACATAGTTAATTTTTATAGCTCTTCTATAAGAAAAATCATTTATATTACATCATTATATTCTAGGAATTAACCATTAGAGATAAAATTATATCTATTACATGGGGTTTGGGATGCTATTTTTTCATTTTTAGATGAGGTACATGTCTCAATGCTTGTGAATAAACAATAATTGGAGGGCCCTTTAAGAAACAAGTGAGTAAAAATATTATAATTTTTAATGTTCCAATATTATATTATTTTTTTCATGGTAATGTGTCTAAAAAATATACAATATATAATATAATTGTATTATTATTGAAATAAACACATCTAATGTGAATTAGGACAAGATATTGTGGCCTTATGATTGTGTTTTTCATTAATTAACTTGTTTTAATCTTTCATTTGGTAATTGATTTTAATAATTAATACTATTCATTATGAAAATAATTTTATTGAACATTCTATGAAATTTGATATATAGTATTATAGATAAGATATATGATTTTCCAAATTCAATTCCAGGTAGTTATAAAAATTAATTTTATTGAAAATATGTATTCCCCAATAAAAACAGTATTTAGAGAAATTACCTTTTGAGAATAAATTGAAATTATAAAATAGTCTATTACAATTCATATTAAAAAAGGATTAATTTTAGTAATGTAAATAAAATGAGACTTATTTTAAAAATTCAAATCCAAAATATAGAAAAACACATATTAATATTTGATTAAAATTAAAGAACCAAAATAGTTTTTAATTAAATACTATCAATATGAATATTTATAAAATGTTAAAAATATATTTATATGATCAAAATTATATTTTAAAATTAATTATGTTAATTATTAAATATATATTTATTCAATAAAATATATTAAAAACCCATTAATTAATTATTCTATCATGAAAATTTCATAAATATTAGCATATTTTCAAAATCAGAATTATTTGATATATGCCAATATATATATATATTAAAATAATACCAAAAAATTACCCCAATATAGATTTGACATGTTAATATATAAAATTAATTACTTTTAATGAAATAAAATTCATAAAAATTTTCAATTTAACATTTAAATAAAAAATATTTGATTCATGAAAAAAATACATAGTATGATAATGTGTCTTTGATTTAGAAATAAAGATAACATAAAATTATTATAGTGAATATAAACCCAAAAATTATAGTTATTATTTTTTAAAAACCATTTAATTTTATTATTATTAATATTACATAGGTTTTTAAAATAGAAGTTTTATATAATCAATAAAAACTCTTATATAATAAAAATCATATTAATTCCACCCAAAGTTCATTTTTAACTTTAAAGAAAACACTTGAAGTGATACATAACTTCATTGAATCATAAAACCCTATATGAGAAACTAAACTACATAATATTTTCATAAAATCGTTTATTCATATGAAATTATTAAATAAGGTAAAAGGATATAGAAAATCTCAGTAATGTGTATAAAATAAATAAATACATTCTGTTATTTAATGACATAAAAACCATTGATAATATTTTCAATTCATCAAAAAAGGATTCTACTAATATAAAATATATTTTTTCAAATATGTCTAACTATATTGTTGAAAATATTTGGATAAATAAAAATAATAGTCAAGTATAAGTAATTGAAATTATTTTCAATTTTCCATGAAAAAACATGAAAATTTATAATACCATTATATTTTTTTAAACAGAATGTTATTTCCTTTAATTACAAAAAATTTCCTTTAAAATTATTAAAAACATCATTCCAATATATAATTTTAATCCTTATGAAAATAAAAAAATTTCAATTAAAAAACTATAATAATGAATATATTGACTATCAAGTAATACTTGATCATCAAAAATTAACTATTTCATTGGAATAAATTTTTATGCTATTTTACAATTTTCTTATCTAGAGACAAAATCATTAAGAAATTCATTTTAAATAAAAACCCTAATCTCACTAATCACTATCATAAATATAAAAAAATATTTACTAATAATTTTTTAGTTTGTCACAATTTCATAAATCATTCTAAAAAAACTAATAATTCAATAGATAAACACAATCATTTTTGGTTATCCAAAAAATTAAGATGATTTTTAAATGTCTATACCTATTTTCTAGTTGATGGAAAAGTGAAAAACCAATAAGTAATTTTAATAAAAATTAATATTAATATATGAATTAATGTTCTTATAAAACATTTTATTCATTAATTTGATATTAAGATATTAAATTATTTATATTTAATAATTAGTAAAAAATTATATACATTTAAAAGAATTATATCAAAGGGAAAAATTAATAACAAATGGGAATAGAAATTAATTTAGAAAACTCTTAAAACATGAAAAGTAATATTTGAAGAGAAAATCGATGAAAATAGAGAGAATAGATGATCATGTGGTAAATGTTTATAAATAAATTTCTTTGTCACTATTAAAATAATACAAATTAGAAAATAACGCCTTTATAAAATGTAAAATAAATATTCCTTTCAAAAATTATAAATAAAATAAAAATGAAGAAAAATTTACATTAATAAAATATGTTATTATAGAAAACAACATATTTAAAAATATTAAAATGGATAATAATGATTCCCAATAATTTAAAAGTGATTAGTTTAGCTCCATATAAAGAAAAATTACAGTTAAATTGTAATCCAACATAGTTGGAATGGTAATAATATGTGTACCACCAGAAAATAACTAGAGTATTAAAAATATGTGTTTTTATAGGGAAATGACATAAATTCTACCCAAATATTAATATTGACATATATGATTAGATTTTCAAATTGTAATTGGAGAAAACATCCAAGGATCGTAACATGTTATCTATGAGATTTTCAAGGATAAGATTATCAAAATAAAATTTAAATCCACATAATAAAATATGAAATAATTCATTCAAAATAATAGGTTAGAATTCAAAGATTCTTAGAAGAACATATTCAATGAATAATGGACATAACATAATTAAAGTAAATTGAGTTAAGAATCCACTTACCTCGAGTTCCAAAAAACCTCATTTGTCCTCTAACCTCAAGAATTATAAATATATATTAATCTATTGATTTTTTTAATAACCATCTTCATGTTCACTCTATTATTACTATTCTATATACGTACCTTTTTATCATCTTTCATTCAATTACCAAGTTGGTATATTTTATAGTAGTTGTTTTGAGGTCGTTCAGTTCATAGTATGTTGAAATTTTTTGGTAGAATTATGATGGTCAAAATTAATATATAATTGTTATATAATCATTAAATTTGTCAATATATTATATTAATATCATTATAAAATAATGTAATTTCAATAGTTCATTAAATAGTTACATTTTAAATAATCATCCCTAATATGTTATTTTATATTTACAAATGAATATGGTAGTTTAATTTTAATTTCAATTTTATGATTCGCGTTATAGCATTACTGAATCATAAAAACTAAATTTAATGAGTATTTTTTATATGATCCTAAAATCCATTTTGAGTAATATAAATTAAATTGTTATGTTTAATAAAACATCATTGATTACTTAGGTGTCATTAAAATCATATGGCCATTTAAGTTTCTCAAAATATAACAAATAAATGAAAACTAATTATATATTTTATTTTTATAAAAATATACTAAAAAATAAAACTAAAATTTAATAATTACATTTAAATTTCAATTTTTTTTAATAAAAATATTATTGGGAGAGTTTAATTGACCCCTTTTTGTTGAGTCAAAATCCATTATAGAAATGAGGTTTGAATGGACATGTGCCAATTAATGTTGAAGGTGATTTTATAATTATATTCGTGAAAATATATAGAAAAAGTAAGACATCAAATGTGTTTTGTAGGTTATGATCATAATCCTTTTATAGGAAACAAATTTCATTTTTTTCACATATTTAATCAATTTAATCCAAGAATAAAATTTAAAAATGGAAAGTTAAAATTAAATAGAATATATATGTTCCAGTGTACCACTACCAATCCCACATGACACAAGAAAAGGTTTTATATTTTTTTTAATTTATAAACTTTTAATTAATATTATAGGCACAATAAAGTAATTTTCTAGGTTTTTCTCAGAATAAGAATTTAAACAACTCATAAAAAATTAAAATTAGAATCTGAAAAATTATATTTTTACCTTTCCTGTTTCTACCAAAAAGAAATATGAAATGTTATTATTTCATTCATAGTTAAAGAGGTAGATAATCCTACTTGATGGGGGGAATTATAGTTTAAAATCTAACTTATTTTTCATTATAAATCATGAATTTTTCAACTACTATAAATAAAAAGTTTGGAAAAACCAAAAAAATTATAAAAAATTTATATTTAATTAAAATATTTTATTACTATAGAATATTATGTTTCAATGACTTCTAACTACTTCCAAAAACCCAACAAGTACTGGGAATAATAATAAGTAAATAAATATTTTTATTAATGTAAATAAAAAACAATCTATAAAGACTTATAAATCATGTTCCCCTTATATTATTGAATATTGAACTATTATACCCTAATGAATATAGTAATTAATAAATATGATTATACTTATCCTTGATTATGATCTATATTAATTTAGATTATGCATTTACCTTTTGGATGTTTGGTCTTTCATTACATTTTATACACTCAATGTAACCCTTCCTAAGGTACTACTTATAAGAAATGATTTATTAGATTTTGTTTTAGATGAAAGTCCATGGTTAGTAGGATCAGAATCAAAACCATGATTTTCAAACCAAAATACTGTCCTTATGTTCAAGCCATTGAAGCCCTCTATCAACTTAGTTTGTATAATATGTACCACAATAAACATAATGATCATGATCATGAAGGATTTTAAAAATTATAATTTCAAAAAAATATAATATTCTCATAAAGAAACCCTCTAAAATAAAATAATAAAATAAACACAAACAATTCATATAAATTCAGAACAATTATAAAGAATATTTTGTTATATACATTAAATATAAAAATCACAAATTTATCTTATAATACTTTAGGTCCTCAACATTTAGATTATATATATACACACAATTGTCATATTATAAAATGCTAATATCCTTGACAATAGTTCCTAATGCATTAGGTGTTTCTTTCATGACATTTATTATATTAAAAAAAACTCTAAAACTTCTGATGAATTTATTTCTAATTTTATATAATGTTTTTAATTACAGTAAATGAATCTATTAATTAAACATGGATCTTTGAGTTTTACATTAAAATATAACATAAATATGTTTAATATATTTTCAATCCTAAATTCATAAAATCATTAAATTTAAATTCTTTAAAAAATTAATACTCATATGATTTTCTAAAAAAGGACAGAATGAGTCTCAAACTCAAAAGTCTCAGCATTTTTCAATCAATAAAAAAACTAAATTATAAAAATATTTTTCTCATTCAAAAATTTTCCCATTGGTAAAATATTTGTTCAAAAAAATCTATATATTTATAAATATATTTTCTCACCAATAATAAGATAGTTTCAATAAAAATATATCGTTTCATTTGTTTCAAGATATTTAATTCATTTTTCAATAAATTTATCTTTTTTTTATTTTCAATATAGAACACGAATATAAACATTTAATGAAAATAGAATGAATTAATTATAATTATTATACCCTTAGAAATTAAATTCCATTAACTTTATGGAATAATTCCTTTGAACAATTTTGTATCATCTATCCTTTACATTAATATGGGGACATTAAATAAAAAAATACCACTCTCCTATTTAATATAATTAAATAATTCAAAATTATGATAATATTAATGTGATTAAAAAATAAATTCAAACATACATGCATCTAGAAATCAAGTATCAATCATTGGAAAAAAAGAATATTTGGTAATGATAAAAAGTATATATTGTATATAAAGAAACTATTTGGGGGTGTATGAATTTTTTTTTATATACATATTATATGTAAAACATCATGTATAAAAATAATAATTTTCATATTTTTATCTATATTTTGTGTTGGATTAATATTTTTGTTTTTGTTTAGTCATCTTCTCCTATTGGGTTAAAACATCAAATCTTGTTCATTAATAATGACTACATTATATGATATCATCTATCTCTATACACCTCTCTTTGAATCATGGATAGTTAATTTTTAACTCTACATAGCTACCTTAACATTATGAACAATGGAAATATGTTATTATTATATAATTTTTTATTAATCCTAACTATTTTATTTTTTCAATTATGTGTAAATATGAGTCTAGTTAGTTCAGATGAAGGGGTGATAATTATAGAATAGATATGGATTCATTTAATGATATTAGATTTCATTGATGTGTATTCCTCCCTGTAATTAGGATGATTAATTTGTTTTTATTTAATTTTAAATGATTTTATTAATAAAATTTTATTTTTAGGTGGAATATTTAAATATTAAATTTTAGTGTCATTGAATTTAGATAACACTATTTATTTTAATTTAATGAAAAAATGAATCCAACAGCCTTGCTTGCCAAAGGGACCCCATAGGTACTACATAGGAAGGTAGGAGAAACATCGATAAAACCATGGTAAATGCTTAATAGGAATGAATGTTTATCACCATCATGGTTGGGTAAGTATTTTTGTATGTTTTAACACATATTTCTCATAAAAAATGCATGGTTGTGTGTATTCAAGTGTCAAAGTCATCATGTGGGGTGGAATGCCTGCATTTGGTTTTGGTATTCAGTGTGGTATTTGGAAGTAGATAAGCTTCCCCCTGAAATACTGAAGGAATGAGAATATATATGTGTAGGGGCTCTACCAAGAATATTATTGATGAGGGTTTGGTGAAGCATTCTATAGATCATCATTGCCTAAAAATATATGAAAATATTTATGATCATCTAAATTTATCAATCATGGTCATATAATCAAATATGAAGAATCATATTCAACTTTAAAATTTCTAGGATCTTCATGTATACTCAAATTGTTTGAAAATACTATTATTGTTTCAAACATCCATCCATCAGGTGATAAAATTAAGAGGTAGATACTTGCTCGATAGACATGAGGTCATGCATGAAATTGGAATCATAATTGCATGAGATACTATAAAAGGGATTCATTTGAAAAATGAAATTAATGTCAAAAAATATTCTTGTGTGAATGGATGAGTTTGGAGATACAAAATGACGACGATTAGTAGATAAATTCATGAATGTGATTCCATTATAATAGAATAATCCATTATCATTATAACTTAATGATTTTTGGCATATTTTAAAGAAACATTACATGACTTGGTGAGTTAAAACATATTTGAAAGGGAATATTTTTATATTCTTGATGATGTATAAAATATAGAGGAATGGTGTTGAGACTATTATTATAAAATTCAGTGAATTATTCCAAAGAGATATTGATATCATTCTCCCTTTTGGAGGGATTTTTTTTCAGAGTAAAATATAAAATCTCTATATTATTTTACGATATAATGGGAATTTTAAACAACATGATTCATTCACATGAGGGATATGGTTTCTATTGTCCTGCAAGTTCATGATGAATAAGATTCCATAGGCCTACGAATTCAGTTAAACACACACAAAGACCTTCTTGATGTACTGATGCGTAAATCAATTTGGGATTCCATGATATTGTTACATGATGAAAATTTATGATTAATGTATGTTACATTCATGAATAAGATACTCTGTGTGTTTGAGATTATAAATTTTATGAATAATGTGTTTTATGTAACTGTATGTAGTTTCATTAAGATGATGTAGCGCATACCCACTTTTGTGAAGAGGATGATGGAACTGAGGTATTGAGAAATGTCCATGAATGCAATAATGTGAAGATGAATTCATAAAATATATATTGAACAATATTATAAGTTAATCCTCAAGAAATAAATAATAAAAAAATAAACATATAATAATTACATAAAATAATAAGGAGAAAACAATAAGTGAAATTATTTGAGGAAGAAAATTGAAATAAGATGAATTATGCAATTCATATCTATCAAAATAAAATATTTAATATATTGTATACGTGTACTTATGATCATTATTATGTTTTTGACATAATTATGATGAAGGAATAATCACCTGATCATTGTTAAGCTATGGGAAATTTTTATATAGCGGCGATCAAATTTAATTGAGAGAGAATGAAAAATTCGATAAGTGATTACTGAAGGTACATATAGTGTAAATAATAATGTAAAATATAAGAAATTCATGGAGGAAGATAAGAGATTAATCGTATAGTATATATACCATTAATAATTGTATAAGTCTCTTATTTTTAACTTTTTTTTTTTGATAAGTCATTCAATTGGTACGTGATCTAATAGGGGTTCTCGCGATTGGATATTGAATTAGAAAGAGACTCTAGTGGGTATCATGAAGAGGAGAAGATGGTTTGGGAAATATCTGACGGAGGAAAAAATGTTTTCTTACTGGAGTGTAAAATAAGGATCAATTTTAGGATTAATTATTAGGGTGTATATCCATTTGTTTCTTTATACTCTGTATTTTATGATAACATTATATTGGAAAACCCATGGTTGGGGGTATAACCAACACGGTAATGAGAATTTATTTTTAACAATCCTAGTAAATATCATATTTTGGATTCTCAGTTATATTATCATCATATCAGTTGATAATATGATATTTTTTTGACTATATCTTGATCCATAACATGATCAAATGGATTTATTAAAAAATATCATAAAACTAATACATTAATTCACCCCCACCCACTTAGTGCTATATTTGGGATGAGGATCAATAAGTGATATGACATAATGGGTTTTTTCAAACGATATAAGTGAGTCATTATAGAGTGTAGATTTTACGAAATTAGTAAGATACCCTAGATATAAAATATGGATTTACACATATGCCTACGAGTCTGGATATTTCTTCCAATACATTAATGAAGATTAAGAAGAGAAATTAAATGATGCAAAAGAAGAATCTTATAGAAGGAAACAAAAATGGGTATTTAAATTATTGTCTGTTAAAATAATTCCCATAATTATATTTATTCTAACATGACTGATCATTCATTAAGGTTTTTGCATCACATTGAGATATTTATTTTTAATTGAAATATTTTTCTAATAAAGTTATGGAATAATTTTTAAATTATATAGTTAGATGTTTAATAGTTATTTTTAATGAAAAAAAATATATTTGGAATAAGAGGTTAATGTTATGGGTGATGAAGACTCTAAATGTTTATGTATATCTAACACTCATGCAATACATGTGAAATAAAAGGATAAAATAATTTGACTTTTTAATTAATGATTTTTTAGTGCCATTAAATAAATTTAAAAGAAAACATTATAATAAAAATTTCTTTGAGATAATGTTTTTATAATATTACCATTCACATAAAAATAAAATATCAAATATGGTTTTAATATATACTCAACTAGTTGACAAGGAAAATAGGGTAAATGATCTTGAAAATCACATAAAAAATCATTAAAAATTAATGAAGAACAAATTATGTATTATAAAGTTTTTTTGGATGAAAAATGGAGAAAATATGAGAATGATAATAACTCAATTAAGATTTAGTGTTTAAAGACAGTGGTGAGGATTATGAATCATGAATCCCCCCATGGAGTAACTTCTCCTGATTCTAGAAAACTAGATGTTTCCTCACATGTTTAAATTAAGAAGCATGATTATTATAAAAGTGTGGGATCATCCTCAAACAAAATGTAATCATTTTCCAATAATAATATTTCCCAAATATAAGAAATGTTATTTAGTATTGATGATAATTTAATTTATGGTTTTTGTTTTAAAACAAATTCTAGGAATATATGGATAATGAATAAAAATGATAAAACCATCACATAAAGGGTGTATATTAGAAGATTTGTAAAGATTTATTTATCAATATATGTCAAAATGTGTGATGGGTTCTCTAAAAAAATAAATGTACATGCCCTATGATATACAAATATTCTACACCAAAAATATGAAGATTCATAGGAAATTGTTAGTGATGGTGGATATTTAGGACAAAGGAATAGTAATAAAAACATTTCATGAAAATTCATTGAAATAATAAAATGTTAGTATCAATGGGGGGATTTAACATAAGAAAAAACAAACAAGTAAAGAATATTTCTATAAAAAACTAAGGTAAAAGTTTAATCTTAAAATAAAATTGGTAAGACGATTCAAAAGAATAAATATAAAGCTTCACATAATAAATCCCAAATGAATTATTTTTCATACTGTTCATGTGAAAAATGTATAAACCATGTTGTAAAAAAGAAAAAATGTGATAGATCCTCTCCTAAATCCAATGGAAAATGATATATGTCAATGAAATCACATACCCAAGGAAAAAATAGACCAATTTAATAAAAGTATCGAAACAATGGGTCTACAATGATTATGTTTCACTGTGGATGTTATAATTTCAGTGTTTTTATTTATTTTATCTAAGGAATATATATATATATATATATTACATTATCTGGTATAACATATCATTTATCTAAAACATAATCAAATAAAAAATAATTCATGGTTAATATATGAGAATGTATACTCTAATAAATTCTGTTATGAATAAAATTTCATCCAAGATAAAAATTTAGAATGCATATATATTTGTAGAAGATTATTATGGAAAATGCAATCAGAATCGTCAAATGTGGAGTAATGCATGACCATACTACAAGGATATTTTTTATATGTTGTGAAGGGATAGAGGCCTTTTCCTAAAATTATTCTTTTGTTATGTGTAAATTATATGACGATAAAAGAATTTAATGAAGTATTTTTTGGTTTTATAAACAATTCAACTCAAATGTTTTATGCAATTCGATGAACATGATGAAAATACTAAAGAAAATGAAATAAAATTGAATATAAAAATTTATGTGGAAAAATTTATTCCTCACAATGATGATAAGAAGTTTATTGAGAGTAGGAGAATGGAATGTCCCATATTGAGAGGTATTATTGAGCCTGAATATTTCATTGGAAGAAAAAAAAGGCTCCACCTTATTACCTATATATATTTGTGTGCTTTTGTGCTTTTTTTAATGGAATGCATGGAATTTATAGAGATGGATGTATCCATAGTGTGGGGTAATTAATGATATTAGGTAATTAAGCCATCACAATATAGTTAATGTAGAACTTAGGAACAACTGTAAAAAATATGATTTAATTATATGAGAATCTCTCCCTTATCCCTACTCTGGTTAAATTGACAATAATTATCAAAGGGGTTTATATTAATCTAAGAAGGGGGATGTATATCTTTTACCCCTTGACATTCAATTTTACTTGTTAATGTGTGTTAGGATTTAAAATTCCATTGATAAATAATATCTTTTTCAACTCTAGACATGAGAATTAAGAATTTATTATCATTATATTACTTTCATGGTTGTTTATGGACTATATATAAAAACATGATTTTGGATCTCTTGATATAAAAACAAGGTTTCTTAATTTATAGTTACTGTAGACCAACTAATGGGTCTTTCCAAAATGAAAAATATTGTATTATAGATTTCTCTCTCTCTCACATGAAAAGATGGAAGAGAATGAGAATCCCGTTAAATGTTGAATAAGAGATGTAAAATACCCAATATATTGACAATATAAAAAAGAGGTAGATTATTGAGACCATGTGTAGCATTTGTTTTCAATGATGTTTCAACATGTGTTTTCTGACTTGATATGGAGTTTTAATGCTAAGACAATCATTATAGACTCATTTAATGGAATTTGATATCATGCTTCAGAAATTCTCTAGGGAATTTTTATGAATGATTTTTTTATTTAATGTAAACTATTGTGTAAAGAAAAATATTTTTTTCATTAATAATATTTTAAGAATAATGTTTACTTTCATATCATTTAGTTAAATTTTTTATTGTTCTCCAAATAAAAAGGGAATACTAAATAACTCTCTAGTAGGACCCCACAATTATTTCAATGCTGGGAAGGATCAACCTCCATCTAACAATGTTATCAAAAAAATATGATTGATGGATATGTACTTGCTTTAGTATATAGGAATTACTATTCCAAAGAAATGCATATATATATATCTGTGCGTGTGGAATTCCTATACCAAGATAGTTTATGATGTGGGATAAATGAGGTGCATTTTAGTTCATCTAGGGTTAAAAATATCAGACATCTCATTGTTCATTTCATCTGATCATTCAATATGGTATGATCGATTAATCATCATCATTTTCAACTACCATCATTATGGAATATTCATGTGCACTAAATATTATCGATCTCACCATTCGAGCATGTGATGTCTGTCCTTCATGCAATCAAAACAATAAGTAGAGATAGGTTTTATTGACCTGTTTCTATGTATACAATAAAAATGTTTCATGAATCAAATAATATGAAGATAATATTTGGTCCAATAAAAATTAAGTTATAGAATACCATTTGTCCACAAAGACGAGTTTGGTGTTTTTAAATTATTATGAGAATTTTTTTGTACTAAGAATCTGATTAAAGTATAATGAATGAATCTAGTATCCTGATATCACCACGTTTATCTTAAAATAATTGAGAAACATTGAGCATCATATATGACATAAAATATAGATGATATACCATATTTTTTGAATCCATTAAATGTAATGAAATATTGAAGCAATACAGTGAGACATAACCTATAAATATCATGGAACAAATGTAATTAGATATTTTTGTCTTCCACCATTTTAATAGGTGTCATTTCCAATGTAATACATAGTATATCATTGTTCTTCCACTATGTGATGGGTATATAAAACATAATGCATCATTCATGATAAGTATAAGGCTTATATGAATATCATAGTTCATGAATAAAGATATATCCTAGGACCTCTACTTTTGTGTGACATAATTAAATATCATTCAAATAACTCACGCATAAATCCATTTGAGTTTTTTTTGATAATATTATGTGAGTAACTATATGGATTTAAATATTATTATATTATGAAGAAGATATCCCAAAAATTTTAGATAGTTACATTTTAAAAGAATGTGGTTCGAACAACTCCCTTTTGTTTAGTGATGATGAAGTCCCAAAAATATCTACAAATTTGATAATGGAACTGAGGCAGTGATTTGTGTTCATGATCACATGTATGTGAAGAATAACTCATGAATAATAGCATTCACCTAAAAATGATTAGTAATTTTAAATAAGTAATACAAATATTAACCATTATATAATCACATGATATAATAAATAACAATATAATATGCTCTAGGGTTTGATGAAGAGAACAAAATAGAGTTTAATTTTGTAATTGCTATCATCAATAGAACAATATTGAACATATTTTGTTTATATATGGACCACATTCATTGAGTTATATATTTCAAAATACTGATGGAATAATAGCCAAATAATTGCTTCACTAAGGCTACTGTGGATACATAGGTGATCGAATTTAATTTTTCTTGTGTAACATAATCATCCAATGGTTATTGATAGTAATTATGTTTTTTAATGGTTGGGGTTGAAGCCACAGTTTATTATTAACACAAAGATAAAAATTATTTAAGTATGTCTAGGGAGACCCTTTACATATCTTGATTCCCCAGTGGGCATTTAGCCCATTACAGGGCCCGTAGGCCCATTTTTTTGACCCAAAACCCATTCTTTGAATAGTACTGCTATAATACTCACACTACTATAGTGCCGCATGGTACATGTTGCTGCTACAATACAATGATAGTACTACAGTGCCCTGTTTCTGCTACAGTGCCCAATGCTACTACAGTATGCTATATTAATGCTACAATACCCTATGCCCAATGGGTTTCAAACTCCCATTTTTCATGTAGAATTAATGGGTTCTTACCAATAAGCCAAACCCCAACTATTATTGATGGTAATTAATTGTATATTAAAAATTTATATGTTAAATTCTGGGAGATATATAAAAAAATCTTATAATAATATATCAGCTTTAAATAAGGTTTGAAGTCATTCAGTGGGATATGTGGGTGGGGGAAGTCATTTGATTGGTGATAGAAGTAGAAGAAGTCCCTTACTAGGATATAAGAGTAGTAGAAGACTCCTATTGAACTCTGTAGAATGAGAAGATGTTAGTGGGAATAACTAATCATGGAATATGATTTATATTATTGGGGGAATTTCTAGGTTATACTAAAAAACAATTAATGGGGTCTATAACTTGTTTCTACTTGATCTAATGTAATTGATGATTATATTATAGTGGGGAATCTATGATTGGTGGTAAATCCAATAGGGAAATGTATAGGTATTTTTATCGAACGATGTAAATATTGAGTTAGGTTCTCTCAATTATTATTTATACATAAAATTTAATTGTGTGAGATATTATATAGTATACCAAAATCCTTATAATTTTTATGAATTGGTATACGAAATATAATAATTCATAAATCTAAACCACAAATTCCCCCCACCCCATCTATGTGTTAAATCCAAAATATGGACCTACAATTTTTATATTAAGTTACCACTATATTTTTAATATCATTAGGAAATGTAACTATTTATTCAACCTTCCCACCTACGTCATTAAAAATCCACATTTAAAGAGCTACACTTCTACAGAATAGTTCAAAAACTATTATAAGATAGTGGTATATTCAGTGATTAACATTAGATCTCTGTGATTTCCTTCTTAATATCTAGATAAATCATTAATCTTATATAGATGAAAAACAATTTTCTCAGTTACATTCTTTATATATACATCAACGTTTATGATAGCATCTGCTAACTACTTCTTCCATTGGACAGTATGAGTGTCTAATTTTTTCCCTAAATGATATTTACTATATAATTAATCTCCAACTGGATATCCAAGACTCTACATTCATTCTTTGTAATAAAAAATTATAAATCTATCCTCTATTCAATCCATTGAGTCCTTGAAATAATATTAGATACCTTTGAACTAATAAATTATTTATCTAAGTTCCCAATAGTATAATGTCCAAGTTCTATATATTTATTTTCTATGGGAGTAAATTTGACACCATGTATATGTCAAAACCATATTCCTATGTAAATTAAATTTTCGATTACTTTCTCCAAAAGTATTCTATTTTTAATAACTATTGGTTGATATTTAACTATTAAATTATCCATATTTCATTTCTATTGTAGTAGGGAGGATTTCACAATTTGAAGTAAAATAAATAATTCTAATGTGATATGGTTAATAATTTTTACTTATTCCAAAACAAAAAATATATTATCTTCAACAACACTCTATAAAGAGGAACTAAAAACCTCACAATGATTCTATGGAACAAATATTGACTCTCCATGCTTTGGTAATCTTTGTTTTTCAAACAATATTTCTTGGGATAAATATTGTTTTTTGAAAAGTAGTAAATGACACATGTGTTTTATATCTAATTTCTATAAGAATCTCTTTCTATAGAAATATAGAATTTTAGATGAAAATATCATTGAATTATATTCCGTAAATAATGTGGTATCATCGCATATTTGAATATAAAAAAAATTTAATATAAATTCATAATTTATATATAAGTCACATTCCACTAAACTATCATGGACAATCCTCCTTCATGGAATTTATTCAACCAATGTCATTAATTAATAAAAAATTAGAGTGTAATTTATAAATTCGTCACATTAATGTAGAAACATTGAACTAAATATTTCAAACTAACTTTGGTTAAACCATTTTATAAGTATAAAAATTCATCTTACAACCAAAATAAAATCAATCTTCTTAAAAAAATTACTACCCAAAACATTATTGGATAAATTATTTATAAATATTTTTATTCCAAATGAATATATGTCATGTTTAATAATATCCATCAAATGAATAATAGCATGAAATTCATATTAATATAAAATAATAATTCATCTAAAAACATATAGGTTTGAAAAAAGATGAAAAAATAATAGAAATGATATTTACTAGTATACCAGCATGATCTTAATGTTTCAATAATTGTTTATACTGATTTATCATAAAATTAATCTCTCTATTAATTATAAGTTTCATCCTTAAAACGTTTCTAAATCTACATAAAAACTCTTTCATCCCTAAATAAATTTATTTAAATAAAATTATTCAAAAAATATTAAAAACTATTGAAATATTATTAAATTCAAAAAAATTCATAATGATATTATAAGTTTATATAAAAAATAATAATTTTATGGAAATGCTATAGGCTTAAATATTCTAACAAAAAAAGAAATTATATCTTTCAAAATAATATCAATAGAAGACAGGTATTTTTGGGTCCAATACTAGATATGAAAATATTCATCAGAATTCATATTTTCCTACACATTATATCTTCAAAATTTGTATGTTCTCTTGAGATAAATTCTTATGATCTTTTAAAAAATTGAACTATAATGAGTAAAAATTTATTATCCAAATTTCCTCATATATGACACATTGTGATATTTTGTTCTTGACAAGTAATAATGTATTTTCACTAAAAATTAAATATTTCAATAGATTTATCTATGTGTCTAGATGTTGAATATTTACATAGATTAAACATTCCATATAATTTATCAAAACCATTTCCACCAGTTGTAAATATATATATTATTTTCTTCAAAAATTCAATATCATATTTCAATTGGATAGATTTTCTTCAATAATAATTATATTTTTATTTTTTATAAAACATATTCAATTATATATAATTTGTCTTATATGGCGATTTTAATAGTATAATTCCAAATTTTCATTTCATCTCTAATATTGATGTTAATATCTTATCTTTAGAATTATCTACTTTGGAAATGAAATTGTTATTCTCATCCTTTAGCTTTTCTGATTCAAATATTACGTATTCTAATTATTTCTTCAATTTAAATTATTTATCATTATGCGTAAAATTCCTTTCAGAAGTCATGTATAAATCATCCTTGACATTTTCAAATTCATCCTTTACTCAACATTATTTTCATTAAATTCTAGTAATATAAATTTTTTTATCTTTAACTATAGGAGAATCATATTCATCTGGACTATCACCACCACATAAATCATAACATCTTTTAAAATAATGTGTTTGATTTTTATATGATCTGGTTATCATATTTACCAATATTAATTTTTTATAATTTTGGGAGATATCATAAAAATAATCTATTTTTAATAATATTAATCCTCAAATGATCTATCATATGTTATTTATATAAAGACCTGACATTAAAACCTTTCATAATCTTGAATTAAATGAATAATTTACATTGAAGATATTTTCAGGTTCAGAGTTTTATAGAATTTTGTCATAAATATTTCATTAAATCCCAAAAGTTACAAAGTGGACATTTCTACTCAGTTCCCATATTTTTAACAAAAAAAAATTCTGGGAAAAATAGTCATGTCTAGTTCCATGTTTTAGAATAGCATGACTTTTCCATGATCCCATCCATGACCATATTCGACTTTATGTATGGTGAAAAATATTTCAAAAACATGGGATGCACATAAAAAGCTCAGTACGGGATACAAAAAGTATGAAAATAGTCATTTTTCTGAAAACAACAAGTAAACCATGAATACATTATAATAAGTAATACATTTAACCGTTATGAAGTAGTAAATACTCTTCACTGAATAAAAGATCATTTCTTACCATTTGGTAACCAAACTATCACCATAAAACCTATATGAAGAACACATACTATATAAAGGTGACTTGGGAAATAAACATACTTAAATGGAAAAACCATATGGTCGACAACAAAACATATCCCTAAATGGAATAGTCATATGGATGACTAATCTAACCAATGCATTGGAGGTTGTAATGTAAATGCCCATCTTAGTTTATCATAGCACCACCCATCATTTAGTTTATCACGTAACGACCCATCAACTTTCCAAGTACCATTATAAAATCATAACACATGAAACAGATATAAATGAAAGAAAACATTTCTACATTTCAATGACAATATATCACTTAAAAATACTTGCATAAGAAATCTATTATTAAATCAATTTTCAATACCAAATTACATAAAAGAGTATATGGAATTTATTTTCCTTTTTAAGAACAATACGGCATGTTAAGGATATCACAAATCAAATAATACTCATGGGGACTGAAAGGTCATTGTCAACACTTACGTTAAAAGAAACATTCAGTTTTTGATGTTTAGTAAAATTCTTCATAGAAAATGATTCCCTTTTAATGAAATGAAAATTCAAAGGTGTTTACACATATTATAAAAGATAGTCATGTATTAAAACCAAATATGCCTCAATGAAAGGAGATTGTGACAATGTCCCTTACTTTATGTCTAATTTGACCCATTCATTCTTTTATCTCTTGAATAATATAGTATAGTTACTTTATAATTTATTAATATCATATTTTTCAAGTAAATCATTCCATTTAAAAAACATAATACAATGCTATAACATTATGTAATAACTTAATTTAATAATGGCCATTTAATCGATATTGGGTACTTGAGGCAAAAATGAACTTCTTATAATTACATGTTTTTCTTGTGGTCAAAAATACATTATCTCCAGAATGATATTCATGATGTACATATCATATATATCATATATATATCAAGTATATGTTTTTATTTGTAATAATACATATCATTTGGAGAAAAGAAATGAAATTCACCATTTAGGGAGAGGGTAAGTTGTACGTACGCATGAACACTATATTCATTTATATTTTTTTTAATGTAATTAAAACATAATTATACATAGATATATTATAATTCTAGTATAATATAATATATAATATCATTAAATCCATCCTTTAAATGTCCCACATATTCTATTTACGAGTAATATCATTATTAGTGGGTGGTAGTCTGCACTTCCTCAATTGAAGTTGCCGCATTTACTATTAATGGAAACCAAAAAGGTATGCTATAAATCGAAAATATAGAATCCTAAAGAAAGAATAAATAATATATATCGTATACAAAATAAATTTCCATCATAATGGACACCATGAGAGGTAGTAGTATATATTTGATCAATCATCGTTCTCTGAGGCGTTAGTTTTCATCCACAGAAACAATATGTTCTTTACCCATTAGATGTAGGTGTGTGAAAGTGTAGTTAGAATCCTTTGCATAAAAAACCTCTTATATTTAGTATACTATTTTTCTTATAAAATAAAGTAATAAAAAGTGTTTATGTGGTAGGATAAGAAAAACAAAATAAAACAAAATAATTTAGGAGAAAAAGTTACCTTTAATTCAGGTAACTAGCTTTGGATTGAAGAAAAAGGTCTTCTTGAAGTGCCTTCTGCCTATGGTAAGTATCATTGGTGGTATAGATGGATCAAGAGAGATTATTTGGGTAGGTTTTGGATGAGATAAGTGAATTCCATTTTTGTGGAATGGGTTAGAGGTGAGGGATTTTTAATAGGGGTAGGAGGGGTTCTTTTGGAATGTATGAAAATATTATATTATTATATAAATATTTTTAGTTTATAAAGGTCTAAAACATATTAATGTGGAATATAATACCACTAATGGTATAAATAAAAGCATCCATTAAGAATTGGACTGGTTTAAGATATTATTGCAATCTATATGATCTTATTTATTTAAATACATTTTAATGAGTTAAACACATCATCATTATATTATCCTTAATAATTTATTATATTTGATGTCTAAATATTATAAAACAAATACCATGATGTAGGAAATCATTTAAAATTTATAATAAATATTTATATTTGAAATTATAACTTATATAAAACTATATAAAAATTAATTTACTAGAAGATATTTGTTTATGTCATTTTTGTCTTTACATTAAGTTAATTAAAATAAAGTGTCATTGTCACTCTCATGTAGCATCATGGGGTCCCAAAACCAACCCAAAGAGGCCCATGGTAGGATATTTACCAACCAATAACATTAGGACTCATTTTAGATTAATTTTATATTATTATAATTATATTTTTTATCCATATTAACTAGATTTACCCTTTAACAATGATAAATTAAAATTTTACTGAAATAAATATTCATAAGCTCAGAAATTAAATATTAAATATTTCCACAATTTTTACATACATATTAAAAATATGAAAACCTTTTTACCAAATTAAAAACACATAATTAGTAGAAATTAATTTAATATTAATTCTGGCTGCAAAAACAAAAAGCTCATTTTTTTGAAATATTATCTATGAAACGATTGACACATGTTTATGTCCAATTTCAAAATGAAATTAAATAAAATGACCAAAATTGGATTAAATAGTAAAAATATAATCTAATTACGCATTGAATACAACTAAAAAGGTAATCTTACAGAAAAAATAAATTAGATTAAAATGCAGTTTTGAATTAAAATACATTATTTTTCTTTGTTCATCAAAAATTGATTTTTTTCAGAAAAATAACAAAATTTTACCCAATTTGAATTTTGATGTCCGAATTTTAAGAATAATTTTATTTGGTCAAATAGAACATATAGAAGTGAATAAATCTATATTAAAAGAGGTTTCTCCATTTTATGGTGGTAAATTAACCATTTAATGCATATTAGATTCATTCACAATTTAAGCATATAAATTTTATTGGATCGGTGTAAATAAATTTAACAAACTTGTATAATAATACTGTACATAGTTATATTCATTCTCTACAATACAATGGCTCTGTGTTAGCTACTAATTAAAATAATAATATTATATTGTTAGTGTGTGGTGTAATATTCCAAAGAAACTCGTGGTTGCATATCAGGTACAACATCGAACATTACAACCCATTTAAAGATAAATTAATATTTAGTTCACAAATAATAATAAATATAAAAATTCCATATTTCTTAATTTACCTGAGATGTTACATCATTCACCCATTTTGGATATTTCGTACTTGAAATTTTATTCACTTTTCAAATCAATGGGGGTTTTTATCCCTCATAACATATTCAGATTCCCACATTGCCTCTTCAACCGTATGGTTTTTCCACAAAACCATTACCTGGTGAATTACCTTATTCCGTAACACTTTCTCCCTATGGAAAAGAATCTAGAAGGTTTGTTCATCATAAGATATTTTCTCTTCCAACTGAACTACATCTATTCTCAAAACGTGAGATGGATCTAGCTTATACATTCTCAACATTGAATCATGAAAAACATTATGTACCTGGGATAAACATGGAAGTAAATCCACTCTGTATGAAATAGATCAAAAATTATCTAGGATTTCATAAGGTTCAATGATCCTCGTACTCAATTTTCCCTTCTTACTAAAACACATTACACTCTCAAATGGAGAAACTTTGAAAATGACATGATCGCCTACCTTAAAAGAATGATCCTTCTTCCGGTTATCTGCATTAATATTCTACCTGCTCTTAGCCATTATCATGTTCTACTAAATCAACTGAACCTTTTGTACCATATCATTAAACAATTCTAGTCCCAACATCTCTCCCCCTACTTCATCCTAAAAATCTAGAGTTCGAAAACACTTTCTATATAATGCATCAAACAGAGCCATCTATACACTGGAATGAAAAATGTTATTGTACGAAAATTTAACCAAAGAAATATGTCGGTCCCAACATCCCTAGTAATATATCATGCAATCACGTAGAATATCCTCCACTGTCTGAATGGTTTGTTCTGATTTTCTGTAAAATTGTGGATGAAAATTTGTACTAAAAATAAATTCAGTACCCAATGACTTTTGAAGGTCATTCCAAAAGATAGAAGTAAATCTGGGATCATGATCAGATACAATGGATAAAGGAACACCATTCAACCAGACTATCACTTTAACAAACAACCATGAAAGTTCATCTAGAGACAAAGTATCTTGAATAAAAAGGAAATGAGCATATTTAGTCAATTTATCTATAATAACCCAGATTGCATTATTACCTCAAGATGTCTTTGGTAATAACACAATAAATTCCATGGATATATTTTTCCATTTTCACTCCGGAACCTCTAAAGACTAATGTATCCATTTCGGTAACTACCACTCTGTTATAACCAGTAGACAAGTCAAACACTTCACTATAAAATCAGGAATATCTTTTTTCATTCAATCCCATCTGTAATACTCCCAAAGATCTATGTACATCATAGTACAGCCAGTATGAACTGATAATGGAGAACTATGAGCTTCACAAAAAAACTCATTCTTCAATTGTGAATCACATGGCACACATAATCTCTTTCCAAATCTCCAAAAATAATCATTATTGATGTTTAAATCATGGAAATTTACCTTCTAAACCAACTATACCTTTTTTCAACTCACAATATTCCTTCTAAGCTTTCTTAATTCTGTCTAATAAAGATGATCTCACTGACCCATGAAACAAAATAGAAGATTTTTTAACCAAAAAATCCTATGCCAAAGTTCATCAAATCAAAAACCAAATGATCTTGTTGCAAACATAGAATGGTTTATAAAGGATTACATTTTCAACTCAAATCATCGACCACTTTAGTATATATTTCACATTTTACTCTAAAAGGATGATGCCATCAAATATTTAAAGAAAAAACAATAGAAACATATTCCAAATAATTTGTAGAGTACTATAACTTTTAATGTTTCGAATGATCATTCTGCATAAGGACACAACCAAGTCCATTCAACAAAGCACCATTGTAGATGAAAAACTCACCATTTTCGGAACGTAGTGCCAAAACTAGAGCATTCACCAATCTTTATATCAATTCTTGAAAACAATCATCAAATTCTTTTGTCCAGATGAACATAACACCTTTTTGAGTTATCTTAGTCATTGGACTAGATAATTGTTAAAAAATATCAACAAAACTCCTATAATAACCAGTCAAACCAAGAAAAATATGAATATCTATTATATTTTTCGGTCTTAGCCATTATTCCACAGAATCTATTTTAGCAATATCCATGGTTATGAAATTTTGTGAAACAACGATACCAAGGAAAGAAATTTGTTGTAACCAAAACATTCATTTTCTGAAACTCCCATACAGTTTCTTTTTTTAATAGCTTGCATGGAAACCCTTAAATGACCTTCATGTTCCTATTTTCATTTATAATTAACCAAAATCTCATCAATGAACACAACTAATAACTTATACAAGAACTCATGGAAAATTTTACTGATAAGATCCTTGAATACAGCAGGTGCATTAGTTAACCTAAAAGGCATAACTAAAAATTCATAATTGACAAATCTAGTACGGAATGTGGTCTCGAGAATATCTGTATACTTTACTTTCAATAGATGGTACCCCGTCCTCAATTAAATCTTAGAAAAATACTATGCTCCCTATAGTTGAACATACAAATCATCTATATGAGGCAAAGGATACTTCTTCTTAATAGTGATATTTTTCAATTCTTTATAATAGATTCATATTCTCATTTAACAATCTTTCTTTTTAACAAATATGACCGGAGTACCCCATGGTGATGTGCTAGGATGAATGAAACCAATATCTAATAACTCTTTTAATTTCCTCTTTAACTCTAAATGTTCAATTTTAGTCATTTGATATGGTGGTTTGGAAATTTCCTTACCATCAGGAACTAAGTCAACAGTAAATTCAACTCCCCGATCAGGTATAATACCAGGAAACTCCTAAAAAACATCAAGGTACTCATTTACCGCTACCACATCATTAATCGAAATAGTTCATTTTTTTCAAAAATATGTTCAAGGTAATATTCATTTCTATCTTTTACAAGTTTCTCAACATCTTGATATGTTATCAGAATTAATGGTTCTTTCTTGTACACAAAATGAAAATTTTTTCTGAAAAGAAACCACATTAGCTTTGTATACAGTCTTAGCATGATAATCATAAATCCCATCCATATCCAAAATAACATCAAACACTATTAGTAGAAAAACAATAAGGTTTGAATGTATATTTTTTACCCACATAAGGAAAAGAAGGTTCATATAATTTCTTTTTGTATGAGCATTTCCTCCAGGTGTTTTTACCATATGTTCAGGATTCATATCATGATATGGAATTCCCAATTTACTAGATTACTTTTCCGAACTGAATGAATGTGTAGACCCTGAATCAAACAACACATTGGAATAATCTGACCAAAAAATAGTGTACCGTATGTACATCTTTTGATGGACCAACATCTGCGGAAGTAGTTTCAATGTATTTCACCAACCCTTTTTGCTTGTAGTCTGGATGCTTTCCCTGAGATCAGTTCTTCATTGTAAAATCATATTCACAATGAACCATTTCATTGCACATAAAACATCTTTTTGATGTATTTTCATTCCCTACTTGATCACATTCCTTATAGTTATGAGAAACATGATCAGACTTACCACACCAGATGAACTTTCTAGACATTGATAAACATTCTCCAAGTTTCTTTTTTCCACACTTCTCACAAGCTGGTTATTTAGTTTTATTACCTCCATGCTTCTTAGATGAATTCTTTCCCTTTTCCTCCCAACTGGACCTCTTATTCTGCTGTTTTTCAAAGAACATCTAATCATTGGGAAACTACATTTCCACCTTCTCCACGCATCAAACATGTTTTTTCATAAATTTTGTACCCACAAGAGGATAGTTATCTTCGATGTCGCATCATAAATCCTGAGTAAAATCGATTTATCTTATTATTAAGATCTCAGATGAAATTTGGAGAATAACATGCATGTCGAGTGAACATTCCTTTGTGAGTAGCCACTGAGTAATCCTCCTGCCTCAATTCCAAGAATTTTTTTCCATCCTAAGTCGAACCACCATATGAAAATATTTCTCAAGGAACATACCATTGAATTCATCCCAATAAAGAGCAAAAATCTCATCAGTATCTAATATTTTTTAGCGTTGAACACCACTGACCAGCTTCCCCTTCAAAACAGTAAACATCGAGACTAAAATTTTGATGTTCTGAACACCCCATGACATCTAATTTTTTTTCCAGTGCTTTAATCCACCCTTAATCTAGAACAGTGTTACAAGATCCTCTAAATTATGGGGGATGTTCCTTCATAAAATGATTTACTACTGACATGTTCCTTTGTGGTTGATCTGGCAGATCTCGTGCATGGATTCCACCACTATTTATAGCCTGAGTCAATTGTTCCATCACTGCATAAAACTGTTCAGTTCTGATTCTGACCTTCTCAGGTTGCTGATTTTGAAGGGTTTCTTCCTCCTGATGTTATCCAAAGAAAGTTGTACTATTTCCTCTATGAAAAAACATTCTGAACACAGAAATATCTTAGGAAAATCAACATGGTAATCTATAATTGTTATATATCTTAAATTTTATCATAAATTTATTTATGTATATTAATTTAACAATACCATAACTCATAGTGTTATCTAAACTGACAATAAAAAACAACTATAGGGACATGGCCTTAAAAAAATACATAATCTTGAATTAAATTAATAATTCAAATTGAGGATCTTTTAGGGTTTAGTATTTTAGAGAATTAGGTCTTAACTATTACGTTACATCCCAAATGATACAAAGTAGAAACTTCTACTCAATTCCCTTATTTTTCACACACACAAATTCTTAAAAAAAATGATCCATGTCAATTTCCATGTTTTAGACAACATGACTTATCCTTGAACACACCCTCGACCTTATTCTACATTATGCCATGTGAAAAACATTTCAAAGACATGGGATGAGAATAAAAAGTTCTGTAAGGGATAAACAAAGAAGGAAAACTATTAGCATTTTTTAAAACAACATGTAAACCATGAATACATTATCATTAGTAATACTTTTCACCTTTATGAATTAGTAAACACTCTTCACTGAATAAAAGATCATTACTTACCATTTTGTAATGAAAATATTACAATAAAATCTATATAAATAACACATAACATGTTATGGTAACCTGAACCATAGACATACTTAAAGGTAATAACCATATGGCCGACTTCCACACATATCAGTAAATGGAAAAGCCATACAACCAACTTACATACCACAGGAATTAGAGGTTATAACCTAACCACCAATCATGGTTCATCATGACACCACCCGTCATTTGTTTTATCATATATCCACCATTCAAATGTAAATTCACCATTATAAAATCATAACACATACACCAAATATAAAGGAATGAAAACATTTCCAAATTTAAATCACAATATATCTGTTAAATATATTTACATAACAAATCCATTTCCAAAACCATTTTCAATACAAAAATACATAAAATAGTATGTGGTATTTATTTTCTTTTTTGAATACAATACGGCTTGTTATGGAAGCCAAAGATCAAATAATACTCCCAGTGGCTGAAATGTCATTGTCACTGTATACGTTAAAAGAAACACACATTTTTTGTCATTTAGTAATATGCTTCAAAGAAAAATATTCCCTTTCAATTAAATGAAATTTCCAAGTTTTTTATAAATTGTATAAATGATATTCATTTATTAAAACAAAATATTCCTCAATGAATAGAGATTGGGATAATGTCTCTAACCCCATTTCTGATTTGACTCATTTGTTCTGTAATCTTCGGAATAATAATCTAAAGTTAATTATACTTTCTTAAGAACATTTTTTTCAATATTATCATTCCATTAAATTACTCATTATGATGTTATGACATTATGTTTTCATTTATGTTAATAACTGTCGTTTTGTCGATATTTGGTACTTGAGTCATAAATGAACTTCTTATAATTACAAGTTGTTCATCTTGTCAAAGATCCATTATCACCCAAATGTTATTCATGAATTAGATACCATATATATCATATATATCTAGTAAATTTTTTTATTTATAATATTACATAACATTTGGATATAAGAAATGAAATGCATTGTCCATTGAGATGGTAAGACGTACGTACACATGAACGCTACATTCATTTATATTTATTATTTTAATGGAATTAAAACATAATTATAACTAGGTATTTTATAATTCCAGTATAATATCATATATAATATCATTTACTCTCTTATTTATACATCCCACTTATGGCATTAACAAGTCATATCACTTTGAGGGGGAGGTAGTCCACACTTCCTCAAATGAAGTTATAACGTTTACCCATAATGGAAACCATAGCGGTATGATATAAATGGAAAATATAAATCCATAAAGAAAAGATAAACATAATATATATCATATATAAATATAGTTCCATCATAATGGACACAATGAAGGTGGTAGGAGATAATTGAACTATCATCATTTCATGAGGTGTTAGTTTTCCATCCACAAAACAACATGTTTTTACCCATTAGATGGAGGTGTGTGTAAGTGTAGATTGAATAATTCTGATAATAAAACCCAAGTATATTGATCATGTTGTTGTTGTTATAAAATAAAGAAATAAAAAAGTTTAGGGGGTTGGAGAAGTAAGACAATATAAAACAAAAGAATTTAAGAGAAACAATTACCTTTATTTCGGGTAACTCCCTTTGTGCTGAACATAAAAGACTTCTTGAAATGCTTTCCACCTAAGGTAAGTATTCTAGGTCAAAGAGAGGGATATTGATAGTTTATTTGGGAAGTGTTTGGTCAATCAAAGTGGCTTGAGAGGTGTGAGGAATGGGTTAGAGGTGAGGGCTTTTTATGAAGGGGAGGAGGGGCTCTTTAAGAATATGTGAAAATAATATTTTATTATATAAATATTTTAGGTTTATAATGGTCAAAGACATATTAATGTCGAATATAAGATGACTAAAGGTCAAAATAAAATCATTACATAAGAATTGGATAGGTTTTGGGTGTTATATTAATCATTATAGTCATTTTTATTTAAGTCATTTATTAATGAGGTTAACACTGCATCATTAATGTGTCATAACTAATTTTATTTATTTGAAGTCTAAAAATTATATAAAAGAATCCCATGATGAATGAAATATTTTTATATTTACACAAAATAATTATAGTCAAAATTATAACTTATATAACCTTATGTTAAATTTAATTTTCTAAATGATATTTTTTATGACATTTTTGTTTTTACATACAGTTAATTAAATTAAAGTGTCATTTTCACTCAAATGTTGCTCCACGGGGTCCCATGATAAATCCAAATATTCCAATGGTCAGATATGTATCAAAAAATAATATTAAAACACATGTTATATTAAATTTATATTATTATTCTAATATTTGTTGACCCTTTTTATCAGATTTACCTTATAACCATGGTAAATAATGTTTTTACAGAAGTAAATATTCATAATATATAAAAATAAAAGTTACCTATGTACACAATTTGGACCTCTGAATTCCAAATATGAAATCATTCATTCCAAATTCAAAACACATAATTGGAAAAAAGTAAATTTCAAATTAATTCCCCATGTCAAAACATAAAACCTGTTTTGTTTTTGAAATATTAACTATCAAAAGATTGACACTTGGTTATGACCAATTTCAAAGTGAAATTAAATCCAATGACCAAAATTGTCTTAAATGGTTAAAAAATCTAATTGATCATGAAAGACAACTAAAAAGATAATCTAACTATATAAATAAATTAGAATAAAATGCAGTTTTGAATTAAAATACAATATTCTTCACTATTAATCAAAAATTGAATTTTATCAGAAAAATAACAAAAGTTTACCCAATGAGAATTTTTAATTTCTAATTCTAACGAATAATTTTACTTGGTAAATTAGAAAATATAAATGTGACCAAAACTAAATTTAAAATGGTTCTCCATTAAAAGGTGGTAAAACAAACTTCTAATATAAATTATATTAATTGTCATTTTAAGCCTATAACATTTCATGGATAAATGTAAAGACATTTAAACAACATGTATAATCAAATTTTATTTAGTTCCGTTCATCAAATCTAATATACTGGCTAGGGATTAAATACCAATTTAAATAATAATATTATATTGTAAGTGTGCAATGTAATATTTTAAAAACACTCATTATTACGTATCACGTATGCCACAGAACATAACAACACCATTAAAGTAAAATTAATATTAAATTTAGAAATATTAATAAATATGATAATGTCATTTTTTTTTAACTGGGATGTAAAATTTTATATTACACTCATAATCTGTGTATTTAGTGAATTTAGACACTTCTTATCTTTTCTCTTAGATTATTTTACAATATTATTCCTATCCTTTCTCCATGAATATGAGAAATATTTTCGAATATGATAAATTTTCCATTATCTAAAATAGATTGTATTATGTAAAACCTTTTTTTATAACTACACTTATTTAATATTTGTTTTTTCTCCAATAATTAATATTTCCCAGATATTGGTAAATTAATATGATGAATTTCGAAATTTCTCTTGTACAAGATATGATACAACTATATCTTATCAATGTACTGGGACTATCATTGTATTATTTAGAATTTAATGATAAAGGCGATGTAAAAGAAACTATATTTTTAGTCTCTTATTTATCAGCACCACTATTCATGAAACACTTATACAATATTATGGTTCAGATCAAATGATCAACACTTAACTTAGGGATGTTATTTCTATCATAAATGATTTAAATTTTTGATTACCTTTGATTTAGAATAATATGAATGACATTATAACTAATTATTCATCTGATTACTCTTTATCTACATGTGGTTATAAAATTTTATCAGTCACTGTTATCCCCACATTCCATTGAGGATAATATTCACCAGGTATAAAATCAAAATATTAATATTCATCTCATAACATTGATATCATAGTTTTATAATCCATTGAAGTTATTAAATTTTTCACTTGTGATATATTCAAAATATAAAAATTTGTTCTATAGGATGAATGATGAATATATATATTATAGTGAATAATCACAAAACCTAATCAAAAGACATAATTTCCAATGAAATTCATACTTCTCTTCCATTGAAAAAGAAAAAATGACTTTTTCTTCAATTTTATAACTACCTATAGGAAAAGATAAATTTCCAATACCATCATTCATCATAAAAGATTCTATATGATCTATCCAGAATACATAACAGTTTCCATCAAAATTAATTCTGTTGTTATTATCATTTTTGTTATAATAGAAATGTCTTATATTCATATTCTACATAAATAAAACATTTTTAATATAACATGTTTATTGTATGGAAAAAAGATATTTAAATATGATAAAACAATCAAAATTAAAAATTAAGTAATATTTGTGTTAGTATCGATCATAGATAACTACTCAAATTGCAAATGTCATCCTAGGTAAGCATATATATGAGTGATGTGTTTAAGATTAATATTTAATAATAATTTTTATACGCATTACACGGTATCAAAAAATTAGAATCTAGATGTTATTGTACCCTTTAAAAGTATAAACCCCAAAAATATAACAGAGTTAACTTTAGTCAAAATATATGAAATTTAGTTTTTCATAATAGTATGTTCCTTTAAAAGAATCAAAAAATAAGTGGAATTATTTATAACCCCTTAAAAAGTACTCATAATTTAAATATAAAAGAAATGTAGAGTAATTATTTACAAATCATGTACGACATAAATGATATTATATTGAACTCTACTTATACAATGTAAGTATGGAATCATAAACCATATTTGATGTATCTTTAACATTAACATATCAAATGAAATTCACAACATTACTATATCATAGATCTAGCGCATGATACACTAAATGACATTGAAATTACCAATCCAAAATGTACTGCTTATATAAACATAATTTTTGTCACTATCATTAGAACAAAAAGGCCTAGAGGCATAGTTTACAACAAACCCTACTTGTATATAATCAAAAATCACAGCACTTTCTTTATCAATTAAAAACATCATCCAAAATTAGTATTATTAGCTATCCATAAATGACTAAAAAGATCTATATCATGAATTATTAATAAACCAATTATTAGAAAATAAATATCAATAGTTCTTAAATGATAAACTCACAAATGAACTCCTATAAAAAACACCAAAAAAATAGGAAGCACTCTCATGAATAAAATTAATTGTACACTTAAAATTATTATAAAATAACAAGTGTATCATATATTTAATCTAGTTCATGAAGCTATTTTCTAATAATTAAATAACTATCCAATGTTATAACTCGATAAAATTTGGGATCAGATGTAACAACATCAGAAGTAGAAACATCATCCTCTAAATAAATCTACAAAACTCCACGTCTTCGAATAAAGTTATTTTTCCACCAACACATTGAAATTAATTCATGTAAATGAATAATTAAAACTATATATAGATCGATATCAGTTCACATTGAAATTATTAAAATGGTTACTATATTTTCAATCCAGCATATAAAAAATAATGAAATAAAACATCAATTTAAAATAATGTAAAAAAATGAGTGTCATGTTTTTTTCAATATAGATAAAATAATTCATTGAATCAATAAATGTATACAAATCAAATTATTTTAACATTGAAAAAAATGTATTTTTACTTCTTTGTTTTTATTCTAAGCACTACATTGATATTGTGTATAAAATTTGGATAATCATCGTATTATATAGTTTTAGACATAAATAAATTTCATAAATATATTTTTTATTCATAAATATCATCATATAAACCCATTCATATTTTTTATCATTTATTCCATAAACACATCTTTCCAAAACAATCATTCTCGTTTCTGAATTTTCAATAGTGTAACATAAGAATTTGGACAATAAAGTTGTAATATAATTTTAAAAAATTGGAACGTAGATAAAAATCACTTATAAGTTCAAATATTTATCATGAAATTTTAAAATATATTTATTTCATTCAAAATATTATATTATTAACCCCAATTTTTTATTTTGCTACATTATGCAGGCATTGTATTTTAACTAGTAAATATATTAATATTTACCTTCACTATAAAACAAATTTATATTAATTTAATAATATTTTTATGGTATTTTAAGTGTATCATCATTCATTATATGTTCCAACAGTTTCATAAAATTTTATTTCATATTTATACCCTGATTACTTCATAACAAACAGATTATTCATTAAAACTATTAGCTTAAAATTTAAATTGTTTTAAAAAATCTAAAAATTCACTATAAGATCATTTCATCAAGATAAAACCAAAAAAAAATTTTTATCATGTTGAAATTTTAAAATTTCTAATTTTAACTTTGAAATAAAATCAGACTCTTGATGGAAGAAGTTATTTAGAATAAAATTAATTATTTTTCCCAAATAAAAATAATATTTTTATTTCATACCATGATAAATTTATTTATATTATTTTAATAATAATAAATATTAATAGAATATACATTGAAAAAAATATAAAATAATAATTAAATAAATCATAAAAACAGATCATTATTAAAAAAATATTTATCTCATAAAGAAAAATAATTCAAAAGGTAAACAAAATAATTTTACAAGTATGATAAGTATAGAATTGAACTAAATAATTTTATTTGTGACTTGTAATATATATATATATATATACATTATAAAATGAATATAAATTGGTAAAATGAAAACTAAATAAATCTAAAAATTTAATATTAATAAAAAATATTTGGGTTGACATATTCTCCCCATTAATGAAATTTCATCTAAGAAATATTATCTTATGAAAACACATTGGTAAAAAACAAATATTCTTACTCTTAGAGAATGTAAATCCATAAACTTTTAAACAGACATCAATTTTATATTTCATAAAAGTTTCATTATATAATTGAGGATAATATTCTATAAATTTATATCTAATAATAGTTTTAAAATTATAATATATGATAACTTTTATGTAAATTATTTATACCATTATCAAAATACGCATTTTTTATTGTATTTATCATAATGATCAAGGCTTAATATAGTGTGGAAATTAATTAAAACATTTAAAAAATATATTTCATGTATTGAAAGAAGATACTAAAAGGTATTATTATTTAATAAATATTGAATAATGGAAAAATAGAAATAATTAAAACTGATGAGAATAAATATGGATTGTAAGAAAAATGAAATATATAGTAGTTGAATGAAATACACTTTGGGGTTATAAAATATTTTTAGGGAAAAACACCTCAATGAAAATTTATAAGGCAAATACATATAATTTGAAATATTAATGGTTTACCAGAGAATATATATTTTTAATTCCAAATTTGAGGAAAAATAGTGTTATACAATATTCTGGACAGGGTGGACAAAATAGTCATTAAATTGGTGGGAAATTATTATTGATAATTTCTTCTAAGAATACAAAAAAGATCATCTAAACAATAGAACATGAAATAGTGATTTTATTTATCTATATAAAAAATATAAATATACCCATTAATATAGAGAATGCTTGAATAGCTATATCATAGAAGAATCAGGTCAATGTTTAATGATTTTGACTTAAGGAAATTAGTTTTCATTAATAAAAAAGTTGATGACATCAGTAATGTACGTATCTAAAGATAATAATAAAGAGAACCTAATTAGAAATTCAAATAAACTGAATCATATTTACATTATGAAAAAAGAAATCAACAGGTATTTTTGTATATAATATAAATGTTAATTTGTGTGTAATATGAAACCTAACCCATGGAATTATAATTTATACCCAAAAACACTAATGAAAAATTAAATTTATAAAATAACAATATAAATAAATAAATTTATGATATTGATATTTAAATATCTAGATGATAAATACGAAACAAGATAAAACATAATAATGTGACTGGATTAATTAAATTTAAAATATTATATCCTATTAAGAAAGTATATGACCAAATGATATAATATTGAGTCACCAAAACCCTTTGGAACAATATGGAGTTGTAATTATAAATCTAATAGAGATTAAAAGAAACCATTAATTCATCATAAATGAATGTAAAAGTGTAAATTATCCATTTAAATATCATTTTACTAAGGCATATAAGAGAAAATTGAAGATAAATACTTGAATATGATTGAATATTGGAAAAGAAATCCAAAAAGGAAAAACATTTCTAAAAACGATCAACATATCATTTTTTCAAATAAATAATTAAAAAAGAATTGATAATCAATTATTTCATAAAATTTCCTATCAATCAAAATATTATATATACATCCCAAATTATTTTACCAAAATAAAAAATGTGTATCCAAAATAACCATAATTTCCTCAACATCAAATCATAGATTAACACTAAAGATTATCTATACCTTTTATCTCATGTCACCTAAAATATTATTAAATTATTCCCAATTAATCTTCAAACATTATCATATATTAAATATAAGTGTCATATATAACTTAATAATGTATTTTAAAAAAAGAGAATAATTTTCTGTGAAATTATTATTAACCACTACAAAATCCAATCAATTAACAACCCAATAATGCACAATTGAATTTGTGCTTATGATTACCCTTAAACTGATATACCAATGATGGAAATAAATAATATAAAATAGTAGAAAGTTATCTAAATCTTGCTCTAATACCAATTATAATGACCCTTTCAAAACCATTTCCTATTTACATGATTTATAGAAAATAATTCAGCACATGTATTTATAATACCTTTTTAGTTATAAAGTTTTACATGTTTAGAAAAAAATATATACAAAAATACCATTAATTATTCGACCCAATGTACATTTTTACAAATAAACCCAACTCATTATGTGATATACATAATTCATTCCATCCTAAAATGCAACATCAAGAACAAGACAACATAATAGTTTGTAATCATCATTTTGCATAATAAAAATCATTATAAAATATTAAATGATTATATAAATATAAATATGGTGTATTAAATAAATAAAAAATATATCATTTATACATTCAATTTTTTTAATATCATTGAAAATTATTTTATTTTCATAAATTTCATTTATCTCATATATAATATAAATTAAAAAATATAATCAGCTTATTTAGTTAAATTTTTTTCATAATTTAAATTAAAAATCAATAATAATGAAATAATATTATTTTTAATATCCCTTGATTAAACATGAAATCTTATAAAAATATTATGTCATTAAATTAGAATAGAAAATTGTCATGTGTAAACCTTTATATTTGAAAATATCAGAAGCATCATTTTACGCATAAAATCAAGATATTATTTAATAAAATATAATCATTTACATTTATATAAAATTGTAAATAATAATAATTCCATGATGGAATCATGGTACATCACATAAATCACCCTCTAAAACCCACCATCCAATTGAATAACATGTTTTGTTATTTCCTAAATATTATCCATGGAAAATAAATCATTACCCAATTCATTAGAGAGATTTATAATGGGATCACCCACAATAGTATATATTATCCAAGAACTATAACATGAATATAAAACATTAGATATTTATCTTCAATATTTCATAAAAGAAAACTCATAAAATCAAATATTTTAATATGAAAACATAATCATTTTTAGTTCACCCAAAAAAATAAGATGGTTTAAAATATGTTTTGACACCCAATTGAGAGTAAAATGATATAAAAAACATATAATATAGATAAATACTAATAAGAACATGATATGTACTCATCTTATAAAACATTATATTGAGTGGTTTTAGAGAATGACTTAAAAACAATTTCAGTAAATTTTTAAGAGGTACTCGTATTATTTTAAAAATTATTGAAAAGGAAATAACATGAAAAAAATGAAAATTTAATTTAATTTGGAATACCATGATACCTTTTAATAAAAAACTTTTATATAAAAATACATAAAATAATAAAAATATTTGATCATGTAGTAAATGTTTAAAAATTCATTTATTTCACACTTATAAAAAGAAAGGTAAAGAAAAAGATATTAACTATTTATAACATTTTGATAAAATACTACAATAAATTTTTTTAAATTTAGAGAAAATATATATAAATCTTCTCTACGAGTTCATATAATTATTGTTAATAATAAAATAAATAATATAACTTGATGGTTATAGGATCGCAATTCAGAAATGAGATTGGTGAACATAACATATTAAAAATATTTCTATTAAATTAAGAAACATGTGAATGTGAAATTGTAAGAGGATATAAAAAATAAATAAATAAACTCGAGTACATGAAAATATGCAGTTTATATACTGAAATTAAATATAATTTCCCCAAATAAAAGTTTAAACAAAGATAACATTGATATCCATTTGAGATTGCAAAACAATCCTTTAAAAGTATTAAAACAAGTGATGTAAGAATCTATCAGGGTATATTTTATGCCAAATAAATATAAATCCACATTAAAAATTTATAAATACAATATATAAGAATAAATTTTTCAGTTCAGATAATCACAGAACATAATCAATGAAGAATTGAAATTTCTCAATGGAAGGAAATTGGGTTATTAATCACCTAATCTTGAGTCCCAAATCGTCCCAAGCATCCTATAACCTCCTGAATAAAAATATGAAATTAAAAATTTATATTATTTAGATTCTATTCTGCTATTAGTTAAATTTAAATTTTCTATTTAATTCACTTATTATCATATTTAATTAATGTTATAAATTGGTATAGTTCATGATCATTTTTTGAGGTCATTCAGTTTACAGTCTATAAATCATTCGTTGTATAATTGTATTGCTCAAATATAAATTTAATGTTTTTATATAAACACAAATGTCAAATAGTATTGTAAAAATATAACTTAGAAGAAATTAATTTTAATAGATAATAATATAGTCACTACTCAGATATTTTTATTTGATAAACTTATTTTTATGGTTATAATTAACAATGATTATTTACTTTTCAATTTAATTTTATGGTGGATAATTTACCATTTATGAATAATAAATATATAATTATGTTAATATTAATGTTATATTCTTTCATTAAAACCATTTTTAATAATATGAATTAAATACTCTTGGTTAAAAAACATCATTATATACTTATGTATTGTAAATCAACTATAATAGGTGCTCTTTTGAAATAATTAAAAATAATGGAAAAATTGTGAAGATTTGAGTTTTATTGAAAAACAAAATATATAATAAAACTAATATAATAGTGTTTTATTAAATAATTCATTATAATATTAAAAATGGAAATAGTGGATTTAAAACGGAAAAAGGGAAACCATATATTTTGATATGGTAAAGACTAATGAAAAAAAATGATGAGAGGTAATGGGTTGACTATTATTATTTATGGGAAAAATTGATTCCAATACAATGATATTAAAATGATAGAATCCAAATTATATAAATTATAAATTTATTTTTGATATAATGAATCATAAATAATAAATTAGAAAGAGGCTTGGTTGTTTATTCCTTTCCCACTGAATCACCTCTTTGGGATTGACTCTCAATATTTAAAGAAATGGAGTTTTAAAACCCCACAAACTTATGATATATCAAAGGGAATTTTTGACAGACTGAAAATTATTTTTTTATTAAGATAACCTCTTTTTATGGGGTTAGTGGGAACCAAATATGTCTTGAAAGACATAAAAGGCAACTAATAATCACCTTCCAAAGTCCAAAGGGCAAAAAATACTATTCTGGGTGCAAAGAAAGGCATTTTCCTAGCATTGAAAAATTAATATTTGCATCCACCATATCATCAATGCTCAGCTAGTTGTCTCGTGCAAGGATGCACAAGACTGGTACTGATGGAAAATGACACATACTCTCTGACATTCAATTCCAAAGATCAATGAGTTGATAAAATCCCCTACTCTAATCCTCTTCTTTGACTATCCTATGTAGATGAACTAAATGCAATGTCTCATAGACTGCCAACCAAGGAGACAAAAATATAACTAACCAACTCAAAAACTAGTCCATGGAACCACAAAACTCTCACCATCCTTCTCCAAATACCAAAATCATTCCAAATCAATACACACAAATTCACTCCAAAAGAAAAATCATCCAAAACAGATCATGAACCATCGAATCGACCAACACATAGGTAGCATCCAAAAATTAAAAGGAAGGAAATAAGAAGACATCTAGAAATCATCACCAAGTAGTCAGCCACTAAAACTCCAGTCTCACCAGACTACACCGCAAATTAGAAACCAAAACCCATCACCGCCATCCTTCCTCGCGGAGACAAAAACAGACCACCCAATATAAAGCTAGGAGACTGGGAAGTGACCCTCATATGGGGAAGGAAGATTTCGGCCACTGGGCCATCATCACGCTGCCAATGAAGGCCCTCTATAGTAAAGGTGGGGTGAGGCGGGAAGAAGGATGATAATGGTGAGATGTTGAGACGGACGAGTCCCAGAGGTCATGACACTGCTACAGAACCAAGAAACATCTGCCACGGATACATCGAGAAATCACCAAGGAGGGGAACTGGGCCGACCCAAGGTGGAATGAGGTGATGGCGATGAGGGAACCCAAGCAAAGGGGTTCACCCTAGGGGAACATTCAACGAGATGTTTATTAAAGGATCTAGTTATAAGATGAATAGAAAATAAATCCATATGTGTTTTGGAATAGTTATAATGAGATTTATTTTATAAGAAAATGTAAATAGAATTTTCAGGGGTATTCAATAATTAAGGGTAAATAATAAGATTTTCAAATGAAAATTTATTAATAAATATTAAATATATTACTTTTATAATTATACACCATTCCAATAGATTCATGATAAATTTTTTTATTTTTTTAACAACTCATAAACTATTTTTTATCATTAAATACACTTCAATTTCAATAATGTGACATTCTCATAATTTATCTTTAAAATATATTGAAATTTATGCAATTAAAATATTAAATTTTGAATTAAAATTTAACATTAGTTTTTATCCTTCAAAACCTAAAAGATGATAATTTTTCAAAAAACTGTCTTTTTATATATTTCTAAAAACATTAACATGGACTTTCTCGATGCTTTTATAACTTTTCCATCAACGTTGTAAAGATTTTATTATTTTTATTATTTTTCTTTTTATTATTATTACTATTATTACTATTATTATTATTATTATTAATTAGCATTAAAATTAATTAATTAAAACATTAAACCATTATTATTCAATATCACCATAAAAACTAATTTATAATAGCTTTTAATCCCATATATTTCATTAAAACGTTTTAATATATTAATTCTTAATGTTCATACCATGAACAAGCATTGGCTAAGAATTTGAATTATTAACATATTATGTAGTTTTAAAATTTACCCATATATATTTAAATAATTTATTAACCAAATATTTATCATTTATGTTTATTATATCCTTGTCCCCTCTTAAATATTATCTCAAAGAGACATTTTACCTATTTAATACAACACAAGCACTACATAGGCACTAGTAAATGTTTTTATATTTATCTCAATGTAATAATAGATTTATATTAACTAAATAATATTTAGATTACATATTGAATATAACATAATGTGAGATATTTTCCATTATATTATGGATTTTTTCTGTAAAATATATATCATTCTGATGTTTTAAAATATATGGTAGTCATAAAATGACAATTTTTTATTATTCATTAAAAAATAAAATTATTCATAATAAACTTAAAATTTTACATTGAAACCATTTTGGAATGATGATATCCAAAATAAAATCCATTTTTGCGATATTAAAATTAATATATATCAATATCATTCTCATTAATAAAACCATATACAACATGGAAAATAGTTTCTATATAAGAAAAAAAATTCTCTAATATAATGTGGTTCATTATTTCAGACTATATTAAAGTTATTTATATGTTTCTCATAATTATAAATATTAATATAATTTCAATTAATAATAATTTTTTTTTCTTTTTAAACATGATCATAATAAATAATATTTTTAAGATAATTTATATTAACCTTAAATAAAAATTACTTTTTTCCATAAACAAAATAATATTTAATTTATAATAATTATATATTTTTAATATGTAATATCTTTTTTGACCTAAAATAGATATATTTTCATTTTATAATAAATATAAATTCAAATGGTGAATTTTATTTAATCATAATATTCGTATATTTTTTAAAAATGTTGTGGTAGTCACTCAGAATCTATCACATTAAAAAAAAGAGGCATTAGAAATATAAATCATTTTCAATTCATAGTAATTAACTCCATAGAAATATGTATAATATTTTATAAATTCATTAACAATTAAAATTAATTCATGCATCACAATTCATATTAAAATGAATTATACTCATGATTAATGTGGGGACTAAATCAATGAAAAATTCATATATTTAAGCATGAGATAAAAAAAATTAATTAAATTAATAGTGAAATTATAGAGACATAATAATTTAGGACTGGATAAACATGTCCAATCCCTTTTATCCAATATGTAAATTTAATATTTTCATTTATATGGAATTAATTCCAACTCATTTATATTCCAAAGATGAACTATTTTATCCAAGCATTTATTATAAAATTTAAAAAAATTAATATATTATTTAAAAAATTCTTCAATAAAACACATCATAATTATATTTATTTAAAATATATTATCATATCACCAAAAATTCATTTTCAAATGGGTAAAATATTTTTCTTCTTGTTTAATGCCTTAATGTAAAAAAACTCATATACAATCATGAATTATTCATAATAAATATAATAACATATATATGGTTAGTTATTTTATTTCTTATAAACACTAATAAAAATTTAACTATGTAAAACTAGTTCAATACATGATAATTTGTACGAAAACATCTTTCGATTAGTAAAAAAGCAACTTTTCGGCTTTAGTATAGGCCCTAGAGGCACATACGGTGTATGTTATTCAAAATATAAAAAAATATTCATTTTCAATTCATACCATAATTGATTGCATGATGTTTTAGTGAACCCCATTTGGGTCTTTTAAAATAAAATTAACTAGGAAAATATTATAGGCTCAATTGGGATGGATTTTGAGGAGGGTCACCATTTAGGAATATCTATTTTTTATGGCCATGCTGATTCAAGAATGGTTCTTGGGGAAAATGATCCATTCGGTAAAATAGATTGTTGCATCCTACAATTTCATGGAAAATCACATTTTTTATTTCACCAAATCATAGTTCATGTACAACCATGTCAAAGACGATCATTCTATAGTTCATTATTTTATGTGTTTTAAAAAAATCACATAACAAATTTTTTTTGATCATTATGTCCTTGAAAAGAAAAAATTTGTTCTAAAAAACTAATATCAAGATCCATTTTCCATGAAAGACTCAATTAAAAACCAAAATTCCCAATTTGGTATTTATAATGTCATGTTACCCAAAAAACTCATTTTTTTAAAATCTTCTTTCATTCTATGATCAAAAAAAATTGACATATTGGAAATATATTTACTATAATGGTGGGAAAACCTTCCCTATTATTAACACATAATATTATGCATCCATATGAACCTATAAAATCAATAAATTCACTAAAATCATATATTATTAAACTGTTTACATGAATAATGAAGATCCCAGATAGAGAGTATAACTTCACAAACAATTATGCATGAGATTATAATGGAATTGGTTATCTATTTAACCATTGATATAATACCACTATTTAGGGTGGGAAAAATTTCCCTCATATGAATTCATACACTATGAAATCCATATAAACCTATTCGAGCATTCTATTATTCTACTATTTTGATCTGAAAATCCTCACATCAATAAACATGTTGTTTTGAGGAAAGAAAAACATCATCATTACTAATACGTGATAATAACCAATAATTAAATAACTTTTTAACCATTTCACTGATTCTAAATTTATATTTTATATTAACTTATAACATATAAAATTAGGATGAAAAATAACTCCAAATAACCATTAATCTTTGAATATATCAATAAATTTGGATGTAATGTAATTAGAAAATGGAAAGAATAAACTTCCTTAAATGAATCAATATATTCTATCAAAACATATTACTGGTTTTTTATTAATATCAATGATTGGTATCATAATGAATATGTCCTTTTTAGTTATAAATATGTAATTATAATAAGAAAATTCTTAGTTATAATCCCAAATGATCTGAAATATATAAAAAATTGTGATACTGTTATTAAAAAATCATGGGATATAGAGTTTTTTCATTAATATATTAAATGACTTGCGAATAAAACCCATGTGCTAATATTGAAATGGTTATATGTCCAACCAAATAAATTCTCTTTAATTTAAAAATTAAAAAATATTATTGATGTATTTCAAAAATTCTCAAATATTAAACTTATTATAATGTGTGGATGAATTACCATACTAATTTATTAATATTTAAATAAATGTTTTATAAAATAAATCTCATTGAATCCTCATTTAATGATGATTATATCATATGTTTTATTTAATGAGTATAATAAAAAAGAAGAAGGTTATAGTGGGGAATATAGTGACAACGAAGATTCCATATCTAATAAAATTTGAATGGTGAGATCGCTCCCCATTGTAGGGGAAATTGGATACCCACATTTTCTCATGTTTTTAAATAGGATCATAAAATTTTCAATTTATTCATAAATTTATGATTCTGTAACTCTCCCCTTATGATTTTGTGGAAGCCTCAAATCCCCTCATAAATTACTTGGTGAAATGGTTTTTTCAACATTGCTTATCTATGAATGATTTAATAATCATGTCAAATATTACTGGGGCTTGTGATATTGAGTGGTATCCATTCTTCTTGATGATTATCATATTCTCAAAAAAATCTGATTGATTGATTTTCATTTACCGTGGACATAAGTTTCAAATATCATCCTCTCAATTAATTATTTCTTATAAAGTGGTTAATTTATTTCTCCTTGAATATTTAACCTCTATCGTTTGTTGTTAGCGTTAGGTTCCCTGAATGCTCAAAACAAATTTCAATAAACACTCATTTTTTATATTTCATTAGTTATTTGGGGGTTCATTTTATATACTCCACTCTGAGAGATAATATGTTTAATTATCCTATCATTTCAAAAAATATCATCTAGGTTATTAACATTATAAACATTCGTATATTTTATAATATTATAATTATAGTGTAGCTTAAATAAAAACAATGTATTTTTTATAAATCTAATATAGTAAAAAATAACTTAATTATATATCCAGGTAATCATGTGATGGAATTTAATAAGAAACCAAATATTGTTTTTTTAATAAATGTCAAATAATGTACTAGGGAATTTATTGTTGTTAAAAAATTAATATTTATTTTTGATGGGAGGTATATGATAAAATCTAAAAGGTGAACCTATATATATCAATAAATAATATAAGGAGAGAATGTAATATGTATTATAAGGAGTTTATTTGGTGGTTATCTAGTCATTAAGTGCTTCTTGGGATACCCTCATCTATATAGATTTTAAAGTTGCAGATACGATTATGATGAAGCGTGAAGGGGATAAAGGGACATTAACCAATTAGTGGAAAGAAGAATTTATTACACCACATATATAGATTGGGAAAATGTAGGGTAGGTCTAGAATAATGGAAATTTATAATAAACTATTAATGAATATGTTGATTTTATATAAAATAATGTTGGAAACCAAAAAATGGGAGGATAATGGCAGATAATAGGGTCCAAAAAGTATAAAAATACAGGGAAACATTTATATGTTAGAAAAGATATCATTTCAAAAGCCTTATATGTTATTAATAACTATTTGTAAGATGTATTTCATATCTTCCCATTATAAGAGGTATAAGGTGTCTTTATAATTTTGATAAGGAGGATGAACTGATCCCCTGTGCTTCATATAGTTCTAAAGGAAATGAATAAATGAACTGGCATATTAGGATCAGGTTCAAGTAAAATAAATATTGTTATCATTTCCATCAGGGATTTTCTACCATCATCGTAGAAGAAGTTTAATACCTAAAAATTATACTCTAATCATCCAAATCCAATGAATTCCTTATTGTTAACGAAGGAAAAAGGAGTTAAGACATGGGGGGAACTAACAACCAATGTTTGTGTTTTCTTGAAGACCCACAAAATGCTCTTTGGATTGGACCAGGTTGGGAGGAGGAATGTTTAGTGGTTTTAAATAAGCCTTTCATTATTCTCGATGCACCTAAACCTAATTTCTATAAACTAAAACTCTCTAATCTAATGGATGAAATTGGAATGATATATATGTATACTCATTTAATATATATAGGGTGTTGTCAAAGAGGAAGGGACATGATAGATATCCAACCTCAGTCTTATAATTATTAATGTATTACATCGAAGAAAATAGGAAGCGGTGGTAAACATCTAATCCAATATGGAGTATTCTCGGAAAATATATGAATGGGGGTTACAATTACACACATGTGAGGAGTAAACAACATGGATAAATAAGCTAAATGACATGCTTCCATTGTGTAAATGAAGTTAATATTGGCATTGAAAGTTTTCTCATGACCTGGGACAATATGGTCGATTACATGGAACAACTTATTAATGATGCAGTGAAGATGGAAAAAATTTCCAATGAATATTAAATTTATTTTTTTCATACCAACAAAATGATAAAAAAAATTGAAATATTCATTTTATTTCATATGAAGAATAATTTTTTACTGTTCGGTTTCATCTATTATGGTCCATATTCAACCAGAAAATTAGATCTTAAAAAACATTAAAATATATATATTGATTTATATATAGAGTGTAATAATAATATAGGACCTTAGGACACCATAAACTACATATGATGGAGGCATAGTAAATTTGATTTGGGAAAATCTCAATGCCAAGGAATATCATATAATTGGCAACAATATGGTCTAAACCACCATGTGAAGGTGGGGAATTTGGTGCACCATTTTCTACCACATTGGACATCAGATATACTATTTTAAAAAAAATATGTCTTCTCTTCATTTATTATATGCTATTAAATGAAATAGGAATGTTTTTTTCTTTAGTATTTTAAAATAACCCCTAAAAGTTATCATTTAGTAAGATCTAACCATTTTTACACTAAACAAATATCATATAATTTTGATGTATTTAATTTGCACATTGTAAAAGAGAAAATGAATGCCAACTATATTAGTGATAAAATTAGATTATAAAATATAAATTTTTAAGAATTTATTTATTATTGATAACAATTCCTCTTTATCACCTATTTCATTATATAATAACATAGATTTTCAATATATTAATTATTGAATATTATATGGATTAATTTTGAGACAATGATCTGAGATGTCGTGTGATTCTAAGACTCTATTCTGTCGAAACAAATTCTAGAAAAATATTACAATATTAAAAATCATGATAACATGGTTTTTGTGAAAATGTGGAATAACTTATAAACAATATATGCCATTTGAAATATGAGGGACCCTTCGAGTTCATAACCATGTCTCTACCCTAGGTGTGATCAAATATAGGATGCGATGGTTGATTGTGGAATGTTCTCATGGGCACATAAATGAATAAATTAAATTAAATACATTTATATTATTTTGGTGATGTAGTGATAAAGTGATAATATAATATTAATATAAAACTGTTTTCATAGTTCCTAGGTTTGTATCATAATCCTATAATTCTATAGACACCCTACAAAGAGAGATCTACAAAATTCTATTAAGAAGAAGATGGAAGAACATCATTTCGGTGATTGATCAATTCCAAATATGACTGATCTCCCCAATAGCAGTGACATGATAACCGTTCATCATAAATTAGCAATATGAATCTAGATAGGTTGTGTTATATTTATTTTCATTCCCATTCTTGATTCTTACGATGAACAAGGTCTAATCCATAGATATCTAACACATTTGAATCAATCATATTTTTAGAATGAGTTATTTTATCAAATTTATCATGAGTTTATTGTTGTGAATTGTTTGGATTGGTTTCTGGTACACTGGTGTCGAAACAAGATCATCATGAAAATTTATAGAGGTTCATTCCTACTGATTTTTTGTTATTTTCTCCCCTGATTCACTATTCATCATGGTTTTATTAATTATATCCCAATATTCGAATGTCCTTTAAATAATCTATCATTGTGCATCTAATTCTGGGAAAAATGATAATAATCCATAGATCTGGTATTGGTACGACTATATGGAGTTGAGGAAGTTGTTTCGATAGAAGACTGAACAATGGTTGGTGATGATGTTACACCCAGGTTTTATTTCTGCCATGATTCTATCCCATATTGAGGTTTGGGGGAGTGACTTCTAAATAAAATTAATTTTAATTATCATGAGTTCTTCGGGCTAAGAATCATTGGGTGCATGGGAGGGGCACGGTTTAGAGACCATGTGTGATGCTCGAATTTTTAAATAAATTAAATAATAAAAAAATAATTAATAAAGAATTATTATTTTTATAATTAGAAGATTTATTAACATTATTATAATTATTAAAAAATGTTATTAATATAGTTATTTATAATAATGAAACAAGTTTTGTAAATAATTTATCTTCATTTTGTTATTATTATATTGTATGTTATTACAATGAATTAAATTTTTTATTTATTACGTTAATGTTGTTGTTATGTTTTTACTTTTAATTTCTTTTATTTGTGTCATTATCTTTATTATAGTTATTATAAATATTATAATTAAATTAAATTCTTATTAAAAATATAAATAAGGATTTAACTATTATCAATAAGGTTATTATTATTATCATAGTTATTTAAGTTATTTTTTAATTAGGTTGTTGGTTTAATTTCTGTGTTATTTTTTATTTTTATTTTTTTTACTTTGTGTTTACTATATCACCTTTCCCCATCCCATTGTCCATGTGGTGTGACCACCCCTGTAATTCCACAGCGTGCAACCTCCACCTTCATGTCCTACCCCACTGCGCACCCCCCTTGTCTGAGCAACTTCACCAGTTTCACATTGCACAACTGGTACAATGTGCCCTTCATTTCAACCACTCTCTAAGCATGACCATGCCCCCAATAGTCTCCCACATCACATGTTCCTTCCACCTACCCTTGGTCAAATCCCTTTTCGGTGAAGCCACCGATGACACGACCTCCCCCTATAGATGGATCGACCCCACATTTACTGCCTCTCCATAGCATAATATGGTCTGCCTTTGAATCATCTTCTTTAGTGGACTTATTCTACATCCATACCACTCTGTAACTATGCCTCATCCAACCTGAGACCCTCTCCATCCATTGAACATCCATCCCAAGACCTTGCCAGGCCAGTGACCCCTTACCGATCCTCCTCCATCTGGTGACCGTCCTTTTGGGGTGACTTCCCATTTCCGAGAGCTCCTACCCTTCTGACACAACTGGGTATTCCCGTTTAGGCGTGAAGAAAGGCTCTCAGACCCCCTTCGGTTTGGTTTCGGTGTTCACCACTAAAGATGAGAGTTTTGAACAGTGTTAATAATAATCTCCACTCTAGGGTAGGTCCTTCTTCATGACACATGGTTCCACACTCCTTAGTTTAGATTACTTTTTTATTTTATTTGTTTTTATTCCTTACAAGCCATCTTATTGTATGTTGGAATTCATTGTGTGTCTTCTGGTGGTTGCCGAAAAGACTATCGAGTTTCCAGTTTTCATGGTTTCACTTGAGGTAGGAACCCTTTTTACATTTCCTTTAGATTTATATTTACATTGACATCATTATATTTTCACCTCTTTATGTTACTAAATATCATTTTATCATTGATAAATTAGTTTTATCATGTGAAATTTGTTGTTTTTTCCAACATTTACTTTTTCCAGAACTCTCCACACGAACTTGACCATATTCAAATAATTTATAAATGTTTTTGACACCTCTTAAATACACATGGATAGATGTATATGGTGTTTTCTTATTTGTTGAATTTATTAACAATCGATTTTCAAATATTTTTTTGTGCAACGTTGAGGATCTTGGATCCTGGAGGGTTTATTTGATATTAAAATGTTTTTTTTAAATTGAATTAGGTCCTTCCTGAATTTCATATCCAATATAATGTTATGATGTTGTTTATCAAATTGTGAACTTTTTTGGAATCTATAATTATATAATGGTGTTTCTTGATAAGTGTGTTTAAATTTTTTGGAACGGGGTTTTCGATTTCAATTGCATGTTTTATTTCATTAGTTATTTTGAATGGTTGAATATGGGTTTAAAGTAAAGGGTAATTTTTAGTACATGGTTCTGGTGTGTCATCAGGGATTTTATCATGACATTGGATTTGGATGACTAATGGCTGGACTAAGTGCACACATGTATTTTCCCTCAAATGAAGCTGATACATGGAAAATGTTATTCTTGAAAAAACCCATATTTCTTAAATATATTTTAGATTCCAAAATAAATTTTTACCCTTGTGTGGATTATAATGATGTCTTAAGTGAGATTTTGTAATTTTTTTCTTCTTTTGTATTGGTAAATATATATTTAAATGTGTTCCTAGTGGTTCGGCCCATTTTTCTTGGAACCGTGCTTTGGTGGGATTTTGGTAAGGATGATGACAGTTCTTCTCTGTAAAGGTAATGTTTTTTTATGTGTGATGTTATGATTAAAATATTATCTGTTATGTTTATTCAAATTCATTTTTGGATCTTCGAACACATTGGTGATGTTTAGGTTATCATTTTGAAATGTAATGTGGTTTTTAAAATGTGTGTGTTCCTATTTGGAAACCTAAATATTTATTGTGAATTTAGTTGAATGTTGTAATGATTAAGTCATTGTTATTGGTTAAAAATGGCTACTTGTGAGGCACTTCTTGGGTCAGGTCACTTGGATTTTTAGTTGGCCATTAGATGAGCATTTCCATTATATAGAACCCCCCATAGTTATTATTATGTTAAGGTAGTGGACCACCCACGAAGTGGTAGGGGTGGTTCTGGTTTTTGTGTTATACATTTATAGCATGTGCATCGATTGTTGATTTGGTTGTGTGGAACACCCCTCTATGAACAAAACATCGGATCATACCATATCTATGAGGATTACGTAGAAATATTACTACCCTAGTATAGTTTACACAATGGCTAATGAACCTTGAAGGTGAATACTTGGTTTTATTGTTATGGTATTGGGACACTCGACCAGCCTAGGTAGGAAGATGGTCAGGTTCCAATGCTTTACAATGTCATTAAGTATGGAATACCTTCAAGACGAGTCACATTTATACTATGTTCTTCCATTTATCTTAGTTATTATGTATTCATGGGTAATTCTGACACTAGACATTTTAGCTATTTCTCTCGTTGTGAGACAATCTCCCTTGCTTTTTGTTTTGTAGTTTCCATGGTAAATTTTAAATGTCAGTTTTTGTTAATAATGTTTTTATGACCAATTATAATTTATAATGAAAAATGAGTGTTTCTTACTTGGTACCATTTTAACCTTCCCTCCTAAAAGCATATATTATCTTCGAGGGTAATATAGTAGTGTTGTAGGAGTATAGTAGTAGTATTGAAGAAGCCCCTACAGCAGGTACTATAGTAGTTACTATAGCAGGTATTGTTTGGTATTGTTGTAGCTGGAACAATTCGTCTATTCGGTATTTTGGTATGTCTGTTTGGGCCTCGGGTCCTATATAGCTTTCGGGCCACCCATGGACTTCGTCCTAGCTTACGGCCTTAGGGCTACACCAAGGTCCTCATGCCACATGATTTCAAATGAACCAGTTTGACTATAAGGAACAAGTCTTTAGATGATGATTTAGGGTAGACGCATTCTCTAGAGCAGAGCTAACTGGATTTTGGAAGAATGAGAGGGTATGGCTTTGCGACCAGTACCTTGACTGTACGGCTTTGCATAGGACATCTAGCTGACCGGTCCTGCAAAGTAGGAGTCCTGATATCATGACATATGTTGGGGAGGAGTAGATCCAAGTTGTCTTATTTGGGTGATTCTCTATAAGACCTATGGGTCTTGTAATTGTCTCGGAGCCTTCGACCCTTGTAAGGGTTCCACATCATCCCTTCAAATGTGGATTATTAAAAAATAATAAAAACTGAAGGTCTTCGGGCCATTTTGACTGATAGGGAAATGGTTTTTTATTTTCTTATTTTATATATTGATGTATATAAAACTTATGTTTATAGATTATATTTAAATCATGAAATCAATTTTGATTTCCTAAAGGATATGCATTGGGAATAGAACTTGTATGGACTACCTACCGAGGTTTTATACTCAGTTCTATAGTGTTTTATTTTTTTAGTTCCTATTGATGGTATTACCTTGGTTCGAGTCACCTTGGGTGACATTTTTTTTCTATTAGAGTGTAAAAAATGAGGGTTATGTGGAGTCATTTTCATGGACATGATAATCATGATGTTTTTTAACCTTTCTTTTTTCATATTTTTATCCATTTTTAATTGTTCTATTTCATTATATTCCTTGGTTATTTATCATTTGGAAAACTTATTCCCATTTGTACATTATTGATGGCATGGCCCTAGTCTCTAGTCAGGGAGGATGAGGAATACAAGTCGGTCCATATTGTGGATCGTCATGGCTTGCTGGTTTAGGGTCGACCGAGGTCAGTACATGAAAAGATGGTATCAGAGAAGGTCATCTCTTAAGTAGACCTTGCTCATCAGACATCCAATTTTTACCTAAGGATGTTAACGTGGAAGTAGTATGATTTTCAGGGATTGGTTTGTAACCATAAGAAGGATTCCCTAATCCCTTGATCATTCAAATCATCAGGTTACCATGGGATATCTAGGTTTTTCAATGTCCATTGATTCTTATGATTTGTTAGGTATTGGGAAATGAAATAGGAGATAGGCATGTGACCTCCATGATTATGCAGAGTCTGGAAATCCATGTGGATCTAGAGAAATTTCTTGATAATACTCTATGTGAAGGTGGTTTGATTTTCATATAATATTCAACCTTATAGCCGAATGACCCATCATCCTTATTTTTTCTTTGGGAATCATTTGGGGTTTTTTAATTCTAGAAGATGGGTTTTAAGAGTTTGGGGTTTGAATTATAAAGAGTAGAATTTAAAATCATCATTGATCTATTTTGATGGAATTCCTTGTTTCCATGTTCTTATTTTCTGCCCCCATGAAGGTTCAATGGACACCTAAGGTGTAGTTGTAGGTGGTGAATTCCTTACAAACTGTCATGTTTATCATGATATAGATTACGTTTTTGAGTTCCTAAAGTTAAACCCTCCCCAATTTTTTGTTTTATAAGATCATCATGAGGTAGATTAGTGGTTGGAGAGGATTGATAGGGACTTTAATATCCTTGGGTTGCCTTAGTTATTGATGGTTATGTTGTCTACCTTTATTCTTGAATATCTAACTTCAAAATGGTGGGAGTTATCTTCTCGAAGAAATCCTTAGGAATATATCACAAGGGAGTTATTCAGTTCTTAATTAATCCTAAAATACTCTTTTTAGATGATGAAGGTGTGGAATATTTATAAGATATGGTGTATTTAGTAGGGTCTTGGATTTGTATTAGAATAATACCATCGATTCTTGGATCAATATCAATGTGAACCGAGATAGGTTGGAAATGAAAATGAGAAGTATCAGCATATTTGTTTCGACATCATTCTAAAATACAGCTGAATGTGGATGAACTCAACCTATCCACTTTCTCCAATGTGTTGGGCCAAGCCTTTCATGCAGAAGTGGAGTTTACAGGAGGTCTTTCGGTGGGGAGACATCTTATGATTTTTGGATGTTGTAAAATAGAATTTGATTGGAAGGATGGGAAGAGGTATATTTCTAGTAGTACGAGTGGGGTAATTGAGAGCCCTTAAGACCAATACTCATCCTATTTGGAGTGCAATGACAATCGTTTTCACTATTGTGGAAAACATGGCCATTCAATGCCAATTTTCCTAAGTCTACCGAGACGCAGCCCGACAAGAGGGCACTAGGGTGACTTGTATTTGTTCTCCATATGTGTTTCAATGAATTTTTATGAAGCTGGGCCCTGCTCATCAAAGGTAATATTGTCCCATCCGAAAGAGGATAACAATGCTACAGATTTTTTTTGGGGTTTTCTCATTATAGTGTTCCTGGGATGTAATCACTATGTCTGATGGCATATTGTGGTGTTTCATTCTTTTCAACATTACATGATATTTTTTCAAAACCCTTTTTACTCATATTTTAATGATGATGTGTCTTTTATAATTTTGATTCATGTATTATGTTTTGGAGTTTCTAAAGCCCGACTACAAGGTAGGAGAGGCTTCAATCATTGGAACTATAGGTGATGTAGTGAGGCTGGCGTGTTGTCTAGAGAACCCCAGTAACATAAATTGGAAGTGGTCTAGATTCTATCCCCACTATGTCTTGTGTGTGTTCTTTTGATTGGTTGGATTTTTTGGTGTTTTCAGCTTCAATTTTGATGCTTTGTTACTTGATTCATTCCCTCCCCTCCCTGTGGAGGGTGATTTTTGGTCCCTATGGAATGTATTTGATTTTGGTTATTGTTTTTAGTTCTTAAGGTGTGGATACCCATTACTGGTCTCATCTAATTCAGTGTTATCTTGTTTTTTCTGGTGGTGAGTTTATTCCGGTCACCTTGTGTCAGTATCATAGTTCTATTCATGGTATCTATTTTTTAGTGGTGGGTTTTGTGTGTGACCACCAAATACTATGTCATCCCTTCATTAAATATAATGATGATGATTTTATTGTTGTTTGTATTGTTTGTGTTCAACTTCGTGATGGTTAGGATGTCCAGGTATCAAGGTGGGATTTTGTGTTGTCAAAATACTATGTATTTTGGACCGATCAACTAGGGAGTGTTAGAGCTTTTGGGGGCGGGTGACACATAGAAGGTATTTCATTTTGGGTCACCATGTTTTATTTTTAAGTATATTCATTTGTTGATAGTGTTCTAGCCTATTATTGTTATTTATTCATTGGAGATCCCCTTGAACTGTAAGGGAGAATCGGTTTTTGTATTGGGTTTGTCCTTGTTATATCTATATGGGGGTACAAAGCATTATGGTGGGGAAAAATTTCACCCCCGAGTTTTATTTTTGCCTTGGTTTCGGCCCGGGTTGGGGATTCAGAGAGTCATTGTTAAATGTTTGGAACTTTTATATATAGAATATTGTTTGGGACTTTGCGTCCCCTAGTGCATGGGTGGGGCAAGGTTTATATATCGTATGGCATACCCAGTTTTCTAATTAAATATAAATTTTAAAGGAATAATTAAATGATAATAATTATTATTATTAAAATATTTATTAAAATTATAATAATTATTAAATATAAATTTAATGATATAATTATTGTTAAGAATGAAAAGAGTATTTTAAATAATTTATCTTTATGTTGTTTTTGTTTTTTTATTGTTATTAATATGAATTATAGTTTTTATTTATTAATTTAATGGTGTTATTAAGTTATTAATTTTTCATATTATTTTTTTATTTTAATTATCTTTATTATTTTTGTTATAAATATTAAAATTAAAATTATTTTTATTAATACTATTATTTATGATATTACTACTATTATTATGGTTATTATTATTATCATAGTATTACTATTATTATTTTAATTAGAATATGGTAATTATTTTGGTATTATTTTAATTATTTTTATTTATTTATTTTGTTTTTTTATTTAAAATTTGGTTTCCAATATCATCATTCCCCATCCCATGGTCTATGTGGCACAACCTCCCCCGTCACTCCCCTGCATGAAACCTCCACCTTCCGCTCCCCTCCCCCTGCATATCCCCCCTTGTCTGAGCTACTTTAGCGGTATTGATTCACACCACCTCTACACAGTGACCCTCCTCCCCACCTCTCCTTGTGCATGACCCTGCCCTCATTGGACTCCCTCAAGCCTGACATCTACTACCTCCCCTTGGTTAGTCTTGTTTCCGGTGAAGCCACCGACGACAAAACCTCCCTCTATCGACTTTACGACACACCTTTCCCTGCCTCTCATCAGCACAACACGACCCTCCTATGAAGCCCCTACTTCGGAAGACTTCTTCTCTGGCATGACCACTCTAGATATGCGATCCCTTCTTCCTGAGAACCTCTTGGTATATTAACCCTCCAACCCAAGAACCCTCAAGCAAGTGACTCATTGCCAAGTCACCACAATCTGGAGACCCCCCTTTTGTAGTGACTGACCCTTCTAGAAAGATCCTACCCTACCATTATGAATGGGTATTCCCCTCTAGGAATGAATATCATCTATCAGACATGCTTCTGGTGTGTTTTGGTGTTCGTCGCCATAGGTGAGAGTTTTGGACTGTGTCATGTTATCCTTACCACACTAGGTGAGTTCCTTATTCCTATCAGTTTGTTTCATGAACTCTAATTTGGATTTTTTATGTGTTCTAAGACCTTCACATTTATGTTTTTGTACATTTGACTTCATTATGGGTTTTTTGGAGGTCGCTGAAGAGTTGGCCAAATTTCCAGTTTTCTTATTTTCTCTTCAAATAGGATCCCATTACACATTTCATTAACTTGATATTTACATTGATTTCATTATATTTTAGCCTCATTAAAAATTAAAATTATGTTTTTATGTTGTTAAATTATTTTTATCTATTGAATTACATAAGTGTTTCAATCTTTTTTTATAACTATACACAAGAACATTCACATCGTCAATTAATTTATTAATGTTATTCACTCATATAAACAACCCATGGATAGATGTATATGGAGTATTCTTATTGGATGAATTTATTAAAACTGGATTTTCAAGGAAATTTTTTTGTAATGATGAGGTTAATATAACATAGGATGTTCATTTAAAATATCATTGTTTATTAAAAATTGAATTGATCTTTTTCATGAAATTATTTTCCCTTATAATGTTATGATGGTTTTTATATGTTTTTCATAAAGGTTGGGAATGTATAATTTGGTAGCAGTGTTTCTTGATAAGTTTTTTAAAATGTCGTGTAAAAGGATATTTCTATTTCAATTACATGATTTATATTCATTAAATATTTTGAAGGGTTGTATATGGGATTAAAGTTAATGGTAAATTTGTGGAAACGGTATCAGGGTGTCATCTTGGATGATTGTATGCCATTTTATGTTGTCACATCCATAGGTGCACCCGTTGCACATATAGATGTTACCTCAAATGAATACGGTACTTGGAAAAATTATATTCTCTATAAACATCGGTTTTTTAAAATAATTTTAGTTTCGAATAGACATTGTTCCCCTTGCATGGTTTCTAATGATGGACTTATATGAGATTTAGTAATTTTTTACTTCAGGTGTTTTGGAGAACATGGTTTTATTTGGGTTTCTAATGGGTTGGAACATTTGGCATAGAAACATTATCTTTAGTGTGCTTGGTAAGGATGAGGGCCATTTGGCATTGTAAAGATAAAAGTGGCATTTGTATGATGTTTTAATAATAATTTTTTAATTTTTTCTACATAAATGCATGTATGTCTCTTCCATATAATATTTGAAGTTTTGGATTACTTTTTGGAAATGATGGTGGTTTTGGAAATATTTGTGTTCCCATTAGGAAACATAAATGTGTTTTTATAAAGGGGTTGAATGTTCTAATGATAAATCAAAAAGTTGGAATTTCAAAATGGCTATTTGGAACACCCTTCTTGGGATAGGTCAAATGCATTGTTTTTAGGTCACAAGATGTGAGTGTCCTCGATATAGAACCTCCTTGGACAATTATTGTGTTAGGGAACGAGACCCACCATGAAGTGGCTAGGGTGTTTCTGGTTTATGTGGAATACATATGTATCTTGTGCATGGATTGTTTTTTCGGTTTTGTTGTATAACCCTTTCTGAAAATAACATGGGAACCTTCCATAGCTTTGAGTATTACAGAGAATAATTATTTCACTAGTTTAGATTACGCACTAGCTTGTGGCCCATAGCAGGTGGATGCTTTGGTTTATTGCTATGGTATTGAGCCCCATGACATGTCCATATAAGGCGACAGTCAGGAATTATGGTTTTATAACTTCATTGAGTAGGGATGCTTTTAGGATGATTCCCATGTATAGTATGTTTTGGTCTTCCTATAAATTCCACTATAATCTTGGAATGACCAGACACTACATTCATTAGACATTTACCTCATTTTGAGACAATCTCCTTGGCTTTGGGTTTTGGAGTTTCCTTCGTAAATTTGGAAATTTTGTTCTTGTTATGAAATGGCATTATGCCTTATTTCAATTTATAATGAAAAAGGAATGCTTCTTAATTAGTCCCCTTTTATCAATCCCTCCTATAATAATTTCTTATTTTGTCAACAAACCATGTTTTAAAATGAGAGGGAAAAGGGTTGGTATTTCTTTATTTTAAAATATAATGTTTGGAAAACCTATTTTTATATCTTGTATATCAATCCTAAAATATATGTTAAATTATTTAGAGGATATGAATCGGGAATAAAACAATTCGGTTCTACCTACTGAGTTTTAATTATCAGGCCTTTATTGTTTTCTTGTTTTCAGTTCCTGCTGTTGGATTCCACTTGGTTCGGTCACCTTTGGGACATTTAGCTTCGATAACAGAGAGTAAACAACAGGGTCATGTAGAGTATTATTCAAGGACAATTAAGTGCTGATGTTTCTCTTCATTTTATTTTACCTATTATTTATCAATTTTGAGTTGTTCTATTTATTTCTTCTATTGTTTTACATTAAGTAGGTCAAATAATTCCCATTTTTTCTATATTGATTACCTAGGGAATGTTTCCAACCCAAGAGGTTTGGGAACACCTATCAGGCCTTGTCGTAGTTTGGCTCCTATGACTGGTTCGGGTTCAACCTGGGTTGGTTCGTCATATATGAAGTCATGTTCGTCAGTTCATATTTACGAATAGAAAAGTTCTTATTTTCATGAAGATCGAACACCCTAATCATGTCAATTTTTTTAATTCATGGTAATACATGTTGGGATCTAGAGTTTCATGGTGAATCGACCACCAAAATAGGAGATGAATGATTGGATTGCCTAAGTTGGTGGAAGAAGATGGTTTCTTCACAATCTGATACACATGACATGCAGTCCTCGACAACACAACATATACCCCCCTTGAACAACTCAACTTGTACATTGGGTAGTACATGGACGCGGGATGTAGTACACACGTATCCAACAGGATGTCTACTTACCCACACAAAATTTCTAAGACCAAGTACACAGGTTACCCCGTCTACAAGTATAATGGAAAAAATACACAGGTTAATTCCATGTACTGGCACACGGTTAATGTAAACGGGAGGGTCCCTGGATATAGGGACAAGGAGTGTAGTCTTGACTATATTTCATGTACTCAACTTTTACAGGGCGTGGTATGAATGGCCTTCATTATTTTACATTGGTAGTACCCTAGTTCAAGGGACATAGTGTGTGACACTATTACATGCTATGTACCCCTTATAACATGTCTCATTCCACTTGTCCTCTATTTATTGGAATGGTTTCATTATGGTGTGTCCCCTTCTATATTACCAGAATGGATGGTATTTTTTTACACTCCTTCGAATGTTATCCATTTGGTAGGACTCCATGGACTGGTTGGAATCCCACGAGAGGCATGGAAATTGATCCTATATTCATTTCTCTATGCGCTTGGTGGAGTTATATTTTAATCAATTTTCCTAACATTATGCAGTTGTCGATCCTCTACATAATGGGTTAATTTATATTGGGTTGTTGGTACCACCCCATGGCCCAAGAATTGATCCTTATATGTTGTATCATATATCTATATACATCTATCATTGTATCATTCACATGGAGTGACCAAATGAATAGTACCTCTCAATGTCACACCATCAGTGTGATTTTACACAGGAGAGTGTTCTCTTGGATTAGTACATCATGGAATCATTGAGCTGAATTCCTAGTACTGGAACACAGTGATTGTGACATACCTCTATTATGTGTGTCCTGGTTGAGTATATATAGATATTTATTTTATATTTTTTTTAGATGTATACCAATTTAAAGATGATATATATTTCCTCTTCTGTATTTCATTGTTGTTTTGGGGTTTTCTATTGAGTTTTGTTATAGTCACCCATAAAGTATCCTTTCATGAACATGTCGTGTATTATTTGGATGATTGAGCTTTTGATGGAGTCTTATATGTGTTAGTACTAGATAGTGGCTATTGAGACTAGATACACCAAGGTGTTCTTGTGGAATTTAGACAGTAGTCACAAACCCTTTTTCTTATTGGTTGGACTAATGTTACAAAATTCTTATGGAGACATTTAATTATGGACCTATTAAACATAACTTTTATTTCTATCACTAGTTGCGGGATACAGTGGTATTCATTCAACTTTTACTAAGTGGTTTTTACATTTCATCATATTTGTTTATAGAGATGTGTGGGTGCGTACATGTACCAAGGAAATTCATTCCATATTAGTGGTATTCATATTAAATGCTTGTGACTATCCCCTGTCAAAATGAACCTGGTCTTTGTGATTCATGGAAAGGTACCCACTGGGATGGGTCATGAAAGTGTGGTATCAGAGGTGATATGTTCAAATATAGGATAGGGATTCTCTTAGACTAGTTAGGGGAAACTTTTTTATGTGATCGAGTTTGGATTTTAGGATAGGGACTCTAGTGTTTGTGTGGTGGCTGATGTATCCATACACCAAGAATTTGATAACCAATTTTTTGACTTCGTACAAGATAAAACTCGATAAAGGTAAAATAATGCTACCCGAATTTTAAAGGAATGAGTTGAAGGATCCATCTTCATCTTGAGTTACCTATCTAGATATACATAATGACCATGGAACGTCTTATTTGTTGCTAGACTCCTCCATTGCATATACTATCTTTAATTCAGCATGATGATGACCAGGATAACCCCATTAGTGAAGTGTCTTTGATACATATACCAGTTCCCTAGATTTTACCTCTTTCTGGTGCACCATCCATAACACCAACTATAGAGTTGTAGCTATAACCATGGTACCAGTGGATGAAGAGTGATGGATAATCTTCCTTTATGATATTCACAGTTAGTGACCTATCAGGTTCTAAGGCAAGATCTAACAATAGGGGGTTGAGGACTGGCTTGAGGAAATGACAAGAGTATTCCTTCGAGTCAGAACACCAGCAGATCAGATGGTGGTCCTGGTAGCAAAACTTCTACCTATCTTGGTAGGATGATAGGGGATTTTAGCTATCTATACATATGACGACAGGAATATTTCGTAGATAGTTTTTGGGTGACTCTTATGAGAGGAGTTCTTACCAATTACACTGAGAGTTGCGATTATCCAAGAGATTCTTCCACTCTATCAGGTCAACATGACAGTAGCTAATTATTCATCAAGGTTTTCCTACCATTGTAGGCACTCGATCGATATAGGTTGAGTTCAGTACATTAGGTCTAGGACATTTGAGTGAGGACCGCATACAGACATATGAGAATGTTTTATTCCTTTGTGCATCCCAATATATATTGGGGTGATACAGTTAGATTTTTTGTTTCGAACCTTCTTATCTACATAGATAAAACTTTTGATACTCAGTAATGTACAAGAATGAGTGGACACCTAAGAATTAAACAGATGAAATTAGTCTTGAGCACTCAAACTAAGGGATATGTTTAATGAGAAGGTCCCATGATAAATGATCTATATTGTAGGGCCCAAATGGTGTTTCCAATCAACCTAGGGAAAGGTGATACTATTAATGTGATGAAATGGGACATATATCAATATATTTTCCGACCCACTATGATGCTAACAAGTAGACTCTAGATATACCACCATGGAAATTTAAGCGATCGAAGAAAATAGATCTGCAGGGCATTGGATGTAGCTGAAGAGCTATGGGAGTAGTAGGAGGTGGACTATTTTGGACATGTTACCACTACCTCACCAAGTTGTCAGCACCTGGCAAAGGAAGCTGGATGATTGGGGTGGAAAAAACATCATGTGGTCAAGGATTATAAACTTCGGTCTCTATGAATGATTCATGTTATTATATGTTTCTTTCTTACTTTAGTTACAGTCATGAGATACATATATTCTAGTCATTACATTCTTGAAATGTATCTTTTACAAGGCCAATAGATTCGGGTTGAGCTACTGACTCATTCATTATGATTCCAGATACCTACTGAGGATGACTCAGTGATAACATATCTATGAAAATTGTGTGACCAAACCAATGGATCAGATTGTTTTAGATGGGACCTCTTTGTAGCAGTGTCAAGTACTTATAATATCATTCTTGATATGGATTTGTTGACTATAGTTCATCACATGATTGATTGTTTTAGGATAACCATGTATTGTGTCCTAATTTATGGAAGGAGGTTTACCAATTTGTTGAAAAAGAAACCCATACAATATAATATGGTATTATATATTTGAGGTTGAATCCAATTATTCATAAATTATCTATACTTACCAAGAGTGAAGTAGATGTTATGTGTTTCTGGTTTCCAGTAGCAGTGGTGGCTTTTACGGGAAGAATTCCTAATGATGTTCTAGGTTTACCTATCCAGCAGTAGTGGTGTCTTATACATTTGAGGTTTTATCAAATTATTCATCAATTATCAATACTAGATTGTTATAAAAAATCAAAATAAGAAGTTTAATCCAACAGTAACAAAAGCAGTCCAAAATCAGCAATTTAATGATTGGTCTAAATCATACGCATTTCGGCACCCCCGGCCGAGCTGCCCCAAATGAGCCATGACCTCTCACCCAGCATTGATCTATCACAAAAAGGGTCAGGGAACACCTAGAGTCATCCCAAAATGCAGATAATTAGACTACAACAAATAAATAGGGTTTCACTCATCACCTGGCGTCGCGCCCGGAGGTAACAACCGCAATTTGTCTACGAAAATAGGAAAGAAGTTATGCACCACCCACCTTGTACTCATACGATGAGACAACTATGATTTCAGCCTCTTAATCAGACTGAATCGCGGTAGATCTGCATTTCTGTTAATTCCAGTAATTCCGTTTGGATAGAATCTGGGGAGTAATATATGAGGGATCAAAGACGAATAAGGGTGTGTGGGGTTAGCCTTTCTGATGTGGTCCTACTACCACTGACGGATCGAAGAACGGTGTTCGTATGATGATTCTGGGAGGGTTTCTATTTTTTAGAGGTTCTCGGATGAACCATCCATGAAATGGGGTAGAAGAAGGGATTTCTGGGAATGAGACGCGATGACGCCTCGATCGCTCAAATTAAAATAAAAGTACACGGCGTGTATTTCCAAAGTACACATCATGTAGATGTGTTTTTATACTCTGACATAATTGGAGTCCAGCACATGTCCTAGACCATGCACACGGTCAACACATGACTTGTGTCTCGATTGCTACATGGGACAAAGGTAAATGGCGTGTCAAGGAAGGCTATATGACGTGTAGATTTAAATTCATACCTAGGCACCACACGGAATATACTTGGCCATGAACGGGTAAGGGTTACATGGCCTGTCTATAAATATTTGTCATGTAGTAAGAAACTTCTACACATTATCCACACGGCATGTACTCGGAGAGCACAGGGCTGGTCACTCGGGTAACTCATACACGGCATGTACATAAAGTACACGGTGTGTAGTCTGGAAATTTCCAGAAACTACCCAGATTTTCCAGACTTCTCAAAAACCAATCCAAATGTTTAAACAGGGTCTGAATTTGACCCATTTCTAAAAAACCAGGTTCTTATATCATCAACAACATCGACATGATGTATAGTTATAGGGAAAATTGGAACTATATGGTCCATGACCATTTGTAAATTTCATCACACATTTTAACCACCTCAATTTCATGACAGGTTTGACAAACCCAAAATGACTGAACCCATTACTCTATGATGTTACCACCTTGGAGTAGGTCACAATAATGGGTCCACCATTTTGATATGGCTCATCAATCCCACCTTAATGATATTCCCTTATTGAGGGGAATGTGCCTTTTTTCCAATCCCTTCATATTGATATTGTTCATGGGGTTTTGTACTATATGAGTAGTATGATATTCATGTACCCCCGTAATGTGGCATCCAACAAGTCAATGCCACTGATACTAACCAATAATTATCTTGAACAAGTAGGTGGTCTCATCCTAATAAGATATAGGTATGAACACACATCCCTACACTTAAAACCATACAGTGATATCCCCTTGAACAATGGGTAGTCCTAATGAGCCTCTGTTAGTAATCTCATTGAGTTCGCTATAATATAACATGCTCCAAACACTCTCTCAAATCATAATATTTCTTCACAAATACATTAAATAATCAATGAATCTTTATGAAACTTTTTAAATAAATTTATTTCTAATACATTGGAGAATTTTTGGAACTATTTCATGTTGTCTGGTTCACAAAGGACATGGTCTCCACAGTTGTGAACTTGTGGAGGTATGATCACAGAATTGGATTTCTATATGTGATTATTTTTAGGAGAGGTGAGGATTGAAATAAAAAAGTTCTCACAAAATACTCCATATTCACTAGAGGATATCATTGTCCCATTCTCATGGTCACTAAAAGGTCCCTTGTCCCTATTTATAGGCACATGTTCTGACTGAAATTTGGCAATAGGTATTTCCAATCACAATTTTCAACAAAATTTTCCATAGATTCTAACCCACCTCTCCCACATCTAATCCAATTCAGAGGTGGGAATTTCTTGACACTGAAATATATGTCTAACGATAGATATAGATAATGGTACGAATAGTTAGAATATTTTTTGATCCAAAATGTCTAAAAATCCACATAAAGGTCTCTACCCTTGAAGGTATATACATATATGAATGGCCTATTTTCATGTAAGTCCACAACATTCATGGGGATGGAGTTAGTAAAATCTAAAAATATAATATAATGTTTGAAAGAAGCCACCTACCCTCACAACAGTTTAGGTTTTTACATCTGAATAGCGTAACTCCCATTCAATGATGTCACCAGACAGGGTGGAGCTTGAACTGTTATGCTCTACGAAGAGTTACTCCAGTTCAAGGAATTCAACTGGATGTGAAGAGATTGATGGAATAAGCTCTATGAATCATAACTCATGTTTGTGGATGCCACATGACCACATAGATATTGAACAGGTAAAATCTGTGAAACATGAATTTGGTTCAAAAGTAACCTAGAAAAATTGTAATTGATGATATAACCTCCACATATCATATGCCTATTTATCATAACCACATAACTTATAAAATCTCATAATCTTCAACATAACCAACCAAATTTCATGACATCAATGTTTTCCCCCATTGGACAAATAAATACCTCCCCAGGGCTAAACACTAATGGTAAACGACCAATAAAATTCGGAAGAGATCTCAATATTTGTGATACTCTGATCCATCATGATTAAGGGAAGAGACTAATTTTAGGAAGTAGCTATCATTCATGAAACATCCTCCCATGTGTTATTGTGAACCTAAACGCATGGTGGAGGTTATTTTCATGAAGGACCAATGCCTTCTCATAAGAATAAATGAATTTTCGATATTATGGTTTTCTGAGATAAGTATCTTTTGAGAATCTACCCCCATGGGACCGAATGCATCACTCTGATGTAGAGTCACCCTGTTTTGTGAAACATGTACTTTAATGATACCACTGACATTCATGAAGGTCACCATTGTTGTGAAACCCCATCTTTCATTAAACTCATCTACTAATACTATATATACTTCATCCTTTTTGCTGATACCTTTCATGAATGTTTTGTACATTTGGCCCCTAAACCAATTAAATACAAGTTCAACCACACCCCAAATATTCATGTGAATAGTACCACAAAACCTAATGCCTTCCCTTTTTATTTCAAAAATGGACTTGAAAATTACACTACCTTTTTTCCTTAATAATAGGTATCCTAATTCATCTTTGTCCTAATTATAGGCACTCTAACATCAAGACCCCTGATTGTCTCTCATCTGAAACATTATTCATGTCATTCACCACACATAGATGAATGAGTAATAGACACGTAATCCCATAATGTGGTTTCATATTGGATATATTTCAACCATTCCTATTAGGGAGGCCTTTCATTGGATCATTCTATAACATTTTAAAATATACTTTATATGAATATTCCCTATTTATTTCTCAATTGTTTGATGTAACACTACCAAGATCCAAGTACTTATTATACAATGTTAATCAAAATGAAAACAACCACATAACATTAAGTATATATATAGCCTTACCTATAGTGATGAGAATAGTAATCTACATATATATTCCTCAAAATATGACACCACCCTATAATTTTGATTCCAGCCTTGGTCCCTTACCAACAAAGACACATACACTATGAAGACCATATGTGAAATCCCAACACCATGACCCATCAATGCTTCGTCGATGACACGTGAGTCTATACCATATGACATTAAACTGCATGGTCTTGTCCTACTCCATGTCAATAATCTGTGTCATTGATCTACATGGGACATGCTCATTGTTTCTTAACAAGGTACATAAGAAGTGCCCATGTGGTTCAATAATGATATCTATAAAACATAGGATTTCACTTCAAGGTTTAATCCTAAAAAAATAAATTCACCACAAAATCCCAAATGTGAAATATTCCCCCCTGGGGATACATATCACCAAATCCCATGTGTGAGATATTCCCCCATGGGACACAATTCACTATATTTCAAATATAAAATATTCCCACATGGGAAAACACTAACTGAAATCACAAGTGTAAAATGATCCACCTTGGGTACACAATCAAACAAATCAAATGGTTCAAATATTTCCCCATGATGAAACACTCAACCAATTCCAAATCATGAATTGCCCCCCTTCCGACACACATGGAGACACAATCAATGAAATCCCATGTGTGAAATATTCATCCCTAGGGACACATTCATCCAAAAACCTAATGTTAATTATTCCCCCATTATAAACACTTAACCACCTTTCCCCTACTATACATTAGAATGCATACCCTCGGGTCCCCAGAATATATTAAATATATAACCCACTTATACCCATAATATATAAAACTTGTGACCCACCTATTCCGATAATAGGTTAAACCTTTCACCCACTAATCACCACAATACATTAAACTAGTAACCCACCTATCCAAAAAATACAATTAAACAAGTCACATACTCTTTAATCCCTATCCAATAAAATAAACAAGGGATGCCTTAGGTAAAAATGCTAAGAAGAATTAAACCCATTTTGTCAACTATCTTGTGGTCAACACTTTATAACATATGTTATAGACCAATGATTCCTCTTATGTCATAATTATGTCATC